>CM062804.1:533262302-533862302 GCA_031772625.1 Pinus tabuliformis | reverse complement strand
TGATTTCGCTTTCCACAATGCTCACACGGGTGAAGATCAAAACACCGATATTTCATATGTCCAACTCTGTTACACTGTTGGCATCTATCAACTTGTTCTGGAACAACATCGTCCAGAAATCCAACACTTCGAAATCGTATAGGTTTAACAAAATCTGGAATGTGAGCAGATAAATCTAGGATATTATATCCCAAACAAGTTCTATGTTTATTATGAGTAATCTCTTCCCACGGTCTTATAAAAGTTTTGGTAACGACAAACTTCACATCTGTATGCAAATGACTCTCGCATACACTTGCCTGAACACGACTTTCCGTTGCACCCAAATTTTCTCTTGAAATCACTTCATTACTCTAATCATTCTCTAATTGATGATCAGGCTCAAACAAACTGTTGTTCTGAACAAGAACAGGTTCAGAATTCTTCTTTTGTAATTCATGCAGTTCATCTCGTTGAATCTAGGACTCTAGCTCTAAGAATTCAATTTTGTTTTTTTTCATTTTTCAAACATGACTAGATGTCAAAGAGCGTGTCCTTTTTGACTTGGACATTGTTATGAATGGTTGACAACATTAAATTGTTCAATAACTGTAGCAAATCATCGAGTTTGGCCATGTTCTCCAACAATAACTTTGAAAAAAGGGGTGTCAGCTACCACCGAAAATGCACCCAATACAAACAAATTTACGATGATTTAACTGGGTGTCGGGTTCAACCGATCATGCACCTTATTATAATTCAAAATTCAACAAGTGAAAAATGGATAGTTGCCAGTGCAATGCTAATGGAAAATAAGAAGATATGAAGGAAAAACCTTCAAGTACACAAAACAAACTAGTGATACGACACTACTTTCTTCCTCATAAACAATTTCTCAAAAAATTTCATCGATATTTTCACGAACACCTTCCTAATAAAGTTAGTAATCCAAAATAACCCTGCTTCTTTAGATTTGTTTTTGGTTAAAATCCCTGCAAAGGAGGTTGCAAGGGGGTTTGATGAGACGTAAGGAGACTCAAGAAGGGAGGTGGGGTGACTGAAGGGAGGAACATTGAGCCTAAGGGAATTAGATGAAGGAGGAGGGTAGGTAGCGACATAATTCTCTAAATCAATAGGCTGGTGAGAGGGGGATCTCTCCCTCTTCACAATATGTGGTTGCATGAAGATCCTCTTAATCTAGCTTTACGGGTATATTGGCTAGGGAGTCAAAGGGATTGCTGGAAGATGGTTGGGAGGTCTCGATTTGCTGTGAGGAGATGTGATTAGCAGGAGAGAGATTAGATGAAGAGGTTCTAGCTTAAGAGGGCATTGCATGCTTGGCGTAATTATTGGATTTTCCATATTTCTTGTGCTTAATGATTTCCCAATGTGCTTCTTGGGTGTCTTGTGGCTCTTCTGCTACCCTCTCTGTACATATGTTTGTGAAATGGCCATATTCATGGCATACTTTACATTTAAAGGGAAGTTGTTCATATTCTAGCTTTCAGATGTGCGTTTAGTTATTTACCTTGATCTTCGTTGCCTCCGATAACCCTTTGACCAAATCTACTTCTACACAGATCTGTGCGCATGCATGTGGATTTTCTCTTGGCTTGCTTATGTCTATGTATTTTCCAATTGCATTGTTTATAGCTTTGACTGATTGATCTCCCCAAAAATGGAGAGGAAGGTGGAGAAGGCGTACCCAAACCAAAATTGTGCTGGGTACATCAATTTCTGGATTGAAGTATGGTGTCCATCGATTTAAGTATAAACCTCTTATATCCATGAAATAAGGCCCATTCCTGAAGTTTAGATCTCGATCTCATTAGACTAAAAGTAGAAAGTGGAGTAACCCCCACTAGTAGAAAATGGTGAAATTAGTGACTAGGTGGCTAAAAAAGTTAGTCACCATAACTTTTCCAAGTGAAACACTACCAAAATTTAGTAATATTAAGAGACCCAACTAAAAACAACTAACATAAATGACTATTTTAGTCACTAGTTAAAATATACGATTAGCTAATAAGTAATACTACTAAAATGACTAACATAAATGACTAATTTAGTCTAGGAAAAAAATATGACTACCTAACAAAAACTACAATAATATGAATTAGTCATTTATGTTAGTCATTATAATTGCGTCACTTCAACAATCTAAACTTACAAGTCGTAGGGGATTCAAAGGTTGTTTTAGATTGGGTGAAAGGTTATACTTCCTTGTACACTTGTTTATTGGATCAAAGGATGATTAAAATTATGGAGCTTATTAGAATATTTAGGGTCATATCATTTGATCACATTCACAGTGAATCAAATTCAAAGGTTGACAAATTATCGAAAAGGGGAGTGGGCCAACACCTCCTTTTGCAACACGTCATGACCACCTATATATATCTACCATAAAAGGGGATTGAGATATGCCCTTGAATTTTTGAAGCCCATTTATGTTCAATCTATTTCTTAACTATTTTTGGAGAAGGCTAGAGACTTGTGAATTGTCCTACCAATCCACGTTCGGTAAGTGAAAGGGTTGCTTTGCGTGGAATTGAAGGAGGTAACTCTATCTCTGGGATTGCTTCTAGCTTCTTGACAAATTTGGACATTGAAGATCGCTCTTTGGGCTCCAAGCGAGCTAATGAGGCTCATGAAAGCGTGGGTTGCTAGATCTATTGGGTGCGTTGATGGAGGGGATTGACCCCCAGCCCCCTCACGCCCCTAGCCCCCCCACTCTCCTCCTCTAGAGGGGCCATCAAATCGATCAACTTTAACGAGAGGGAAGATTACTTAATTATCAATATATTATTATAATTAAGTATAATTGAATCATTATTATACTTTTAAACAACTTAGACTCTTAGATTATTTTATATAATTAATCTTTATGTCTCCTAACCTAATAAATCTACATTTTTTCCCCAAAAAAATATCCTACAATTTTATTGATAAATATAAAATTACATCCATATATGTCAAAGGCATTCCATCTTCTCCAAAGATTCACCAAAGAAGCCCCATGAGTTCTCTTATAACAATCTAGAATATAAAGATGTTCCCAAAGATAGGAATTAGAGTTTTGACAAAAAACAAAATAAAAAAATGGCATTTTATTTTTGTTGCAAAACTTTTATATTTCATAAATGGCTATAAACCTCTTATATACTACTGGATTATCTTTCAAAAATGGATATATTGAGAATACGTGGAATTTCTTCTATTCCTATTGTAATTTAGGCTTTAACTATGACGAAGAGCCATGAAAATATTCTATTGGATGTTCTACTTTGCTGGATATAACTTTCCATGTGTCGGGGTCCATGTTTAGGCCATCCTAATAAACTTACTTGACACCTAACATAAGTAATTAGACACAAACCCATTATCATTATTAATTAATTATAATTATTGATTATTTTTAATTAGTGCTAATTATTAATTATTTTTAATTCATTATTATTATTAATATTATTCATTTTTTTTAAGAGAAACTTGCCCAAGACTTTCCCTCATTGTGAGGATGGTCCGTCTTTAAGGTTTAAAGCTAGGTCACTAGTCAACAAGTGGCTTACCAACAGAGTAAGCATACCACAAAATGAGAATTGAACTTGGTCTTCTTTCATATTCATGGCATTACACTTTTTCTTATTTTGAACTTGGTCTTTTTTTTTTTGTAAGTCAACATTCTATTCATTCAGAAAAAAGATATACATCCAATGCTTTAAAAAAACATGTGGTCTCACCTCTACCAGGTTTGTTAACCAAAGTCTACAGAAGATGGAAAAAATACAAAAAATATACTAGTAGCAGTGTCCACAAATGAGAGGGCCATAGGCTCCAATAGACATATCAAACATAAAGAAAACCAAAGGACATACTAATTGTCTGATGTGACAGAAGCTAGGCTATCCAGAGCATTTCCTGGAGGAGGCAAAGGACGAAAGTTGCATTGAACGTGCCCTTCGAAGTGTGTCATCTAGGTCTCCAACTTTTCCACTTTCTCCGCTAGATGGTTTTGTCCCCGCCAAACTATACCACTACTCGTTCCCTGACCTGGCACTGGAAGTAATGCATGTGTTCCAGAGTTTCCATTAGCTCCTCATGCTTTTCCCGATTAATTCGCTCTGCCACATCTACTCGGTCCATCAAGGATTGAATTAGGCCATGACAATTTTCCAAGCAACAATGCTGCAATCCCTATGGGTCAGGGGCTTCATCGCAGTCATCACTTTGAGCAGCTTGACCTCTCCTATGCCCACCACCCTTCCGAGAGCCCAACATCAGAGAGGGATGTCTTTGTGCCACCACTGCCACCACGCTTATTCCCTTGTCCCCTACCTCTACATTCTCCTCGAGTAATTAAACATCGGCCTCTACAAATTCCACTACCTTACTCTCCATACACTTGAGAACCGGCACCCTAAACCTTGCCCACTAGATTACTCCCACTTCCATCCACTATAATTGCCAATGCAAAATCCTCATTTCTCCCTCCCCTTCCCGTCGAGAGGATAGCCCACTCGCTTCGTGGAATGGGGTGCATATTCATATTCATCGCATTACACTTTTAACCAAGCATTAATTTTAATAGGGTGAATTCTCCCACTACCATATTGCTTTGCAGGTGATTTTGAATATATATTGTTTTCCCACCATTCAAGTGGGAAAACATGATTTACTCATGGTTTTCAACTGCCATTTCAGGTTTCAGACAGATCCATATCGATATGTACCCTAGAAAATGATGACCAATTTCATCTTCGGAACTTGAGAGCGACCAACCAGAGCGGAGTGGAGAGCTAGAGGCGACCAACCAGACTGCACGCATCTCAGTCTGTCAACCTCTCCCCCCAATCAGCAATGGTGCCCCAGGAGGAGCCAATGCATGGATAGCTCTTCATCATTCCTACACGTAAGTTTCTTTCAGATCTCCAACATGTCCCAAGTTTTGTGCCTGCCATCTGCCAGGATTGTGGCCCTCTCTTCATGCCTTTCGATGGATTGACGCTACTCCTCCTCCTCTCTCTAGTCTCGATCCCTGGCAGCGGACATTAATTCTTTAGCTCTGCATTCTTAACGAAAGCCGGCTCCTCCCCTGCGCGCTCAAGTGCAGGGTCTTTCTTTCTCGCCTTATCTCTTCACTGTTTTTCCTTCTCACAACTGGCTTCGCAGTCCTAGTTTGGTTTTGCTGGAGGGTCTGCATCGCTCTACTCCTGGTTTTCGCTCTGCGAGAGGTTAGTAAATGACAGTTCCTCCTCGTCCTCTGTTTTTTTAATGCATTGTTATAAATTTTAATCCTAACAATAGATTGCCACGTTCTCTTCAGTCCTAGATAAGTAATTAAGTTTGCTCTATCTATTCTCCATTGTTCAGCAAGCTGGCATGTCTGAGAATAGCTAGAGTCCTTAGTCTTAGAATGTGTAATATGGTTTTGCATGCTGACCGAGAATATGATTCTGGGTAAATCTGACACTTTATTCAACAGTTTATTAGATATTGGACTGTTTTTTTCTTTTGGATAAGAGTACATTTTAGCTGCGAGCAGCCCAGGGCCCCTGTCTGGTTTTTTAAGCATGTTTTGGCTATTCCACAAGTTGAAACATTTCATATATATCCATAGACCCTGCTTGGACTTTAGGATAAATTTTGGTGCCTGCTGGTGCACCTTTCATATTTACTGCTGCTGCATTGACTGCCATGATGCCTCCTAATTTTCTCTTTTCAGAAATTCTGGGAAGCTGCCTGGTTTAGGATCTCTCTCAGGCATAGTCTCTTGTGCAGGAGTTTGTTTCTCCATCCGATCCATTGCACAGAACCGGAAACCACTTCCCGGTTTCTGGCTCACGGGACCTGGTTTTGTTTTCCCCCGGTTTTCGGTCATATGCCCATACCCATACACTTAAGATGCAGTTATTGTTAGTAAATGCTCTATGGACAGCTGTTCTCTTCTTTTTTCACGCCTCTCTTGATCATCGAGTCTTCTGACAGCCCGTCTACATCATATCTCCTGCTACATTCTATCCGGGTCCTATGTTCAGAGTCTAGATTGATCCTCATTATCTGGTGGTACTCTCTCCCGTCTTCGTAATCCTCCCTCCATCTAACTTTACTCTCTGTGCCTCCAGCTATGCCGTTTTGTATTGTCAAAAGCGTCTTTTCCCTTTCAGGTGTCTTTAACTCTCCGGACTGAACTCTTTAATTCTGGACGATTTCCTGATCTGCATAATCTTTCAAGGACTCCCCCCAGTCTTTGTCCCAGTGTGGAGTTCGAGCTGGTCTAGCATGGAGGATGTGTCTGATGTGTCAGCCACGGAGGCCATGGTGCGCGCCACCATTCTTGCTGAGCAGACCTGGAATGGTGCCACGAAAGCGGGTGACTGGCGTACTACATTGGCTGACGTGGTTACTAAATCAACAACACCAGCCGATGTTAGTGTCCGCTCCCAAAAAGTCACGCATGATGGGGCGAAGAGATATAACAAAGCACGGAACCCTGTTAGGACCTCTCCTCCGCTGGCAGCCCTGAAACTGGACAACATCCATCTGTCTGAGCGCATAGAGAGCCTACAGTCCCTCGCCTTGGTGGGGAGATGGCACTTCCCCGAAATGGATGATGCTGAAATGAGAAAATGGCTTGCATCCCAATGGAAGCCTCTGATCGGATATTTCCCAATAGTGTCTAAGCTCATGAAAGAATGGTACTGTTTCCATTTTTTAAAGGTGGGCGATGCTGAAGCCATCCAGAATCTCCTATGCGTTCATGGGAGAAGTTTCCTTGTTCTCCACCGTTGGTATATTGGTTATGATCCTTTAAAAAACACCCCCACAAACAATTTAATCTAGGTAAAGCTCCCAAATCTTCCTCTGGAGCTCTGGTCTAGGGAGACGTTGACTGAGATTGGCAATTCAATTGGTAGATTTGTCTACGTAGACCCATGGTGTCTGGGGCAGAAAGACAAGCGCATTGCATGGATTCTCATCGAAAAGATTTACAGGGGTGGTTTCCTAGACCACATAGAGATTGCCTGGAGGGACATAAAAATCAACCAAAGGCTCGATTTCTGGGGTATTCCTTTTAGGTGTTCTGCTTGTCACAAGACGGGACATCTAATAAAAATCTGCCCCCGGCGCCCGCTCACAAAGAGAAGGACGTTTCATGATAAATTCCAGGCAGCCTCCCCTCTGTCCTCTGAGAAAGAGAAGCATTACCCCTCGGTCAGCTGGACTCCGACAGATTTGGAGGATGCTCGGGTTACCAAGAATCTGGATCATGGATCCATTCTCTCTCCACAATACTTCTCTCATGATCACCCCATTCGCCACGGTTCCAAACCGGGATCCTTCATGCTGGACTCTATGCCCTTGTCTGATTTCAGCGCTGACAGAGAGCTCCCGTTCCAATGTTCTCATCCCATCCCGGAACCTATTGATGAAAATCCTATTCCCTTCCCCCCTCCGATCCCTAAGCCTATAAACTTTACTGTGGGTTCTCAAACCATCCAAATATCTTCATCATCGCCCACCCCCGATAAGGCTCATCATCCCTCCATTAAAGGTAAGGAACATCTGGTTTCCGACACTCCATTAAATTCCCCTTCATCTTCACCCTCAAATTTAATGGCCGGTGACCTGGACTTCCTGTTATGTAAGAAATCCCTCGAATTGGAACCTTTAACCATTCATAAGCCCCGATTCCCCTCTCCCCCTATCATTAGCCCCAACTCTGCCAAAAATATAACTGTTAGAAAGAAGAATAAGGGTGGAAGCAAACATTTCAGGGGGAGAACAAATGATCCGGATGGTGGTATAAGGAACCTGTCTCTAGTGGATGTCCCCATTGCTGACATGACTGTAAAACAACCTCTTAGAGCAAGTGTGGCTGGCCCTCCCCCTCAATGATTCACATCATTTCTATGAACATCCGAGGTCTGGGCGCAGATCTCAAATTTTTGGCGCTAAAGGACCTTTTCTTCTCTGCCAGGCCAAAAATCATCCTCATACAAGAGACCATGCACAACAAACAGGAGGCCATCTCATATTTCAGGAAAATGTTTCCATTATGGCACATTGCAGCCTCGGATGCAAACGGTCTCTCGGGAGGCTTAGTGGTTATGTGGGACCCTTCATGGATCAATGCCAAGGCCTATAAGTGCTTTGCTGGCGTTCTCATATCAACAGTTTTTAGAGGACATTCCTTTCCCATCAACATACTGAATATCTACGCCCCTTATAGAAACAGGTCTCTATTCTGGGATAAGTTCTTTGATTTTGAAATCCTTGACATCGACTTTTTAATGATTGCTGGCGATCTCAACATAACTTTGAGCCCAGAAGAATGATGGGGAAATTGCAATCAGAGAGTGTCGCTCTCAGACAAAATCAGAAATGAATTTCTCCTCAGGAATCTTATAGATGTGTTGCCATCCAAAATGATGCCTACCTGGAGTAATGGTAGGATTGCAGAGGCCTATATAGCAAAAAGGATAGATCGTTTCATTGTCCATGCCAGCATCATCGACAAATTGGGAATGCCTTTCTCGGCTATTGAAAACGTGTTCATTTCCGACCATAGGCCTATCTCCCTCTGCTGGAAGGATGCGGGCTTCAGGCGTGGATATCCTTTTAAATTCAACAGAACCTGCCTTCAGGATCCTGCTCTTGAGCTAGAAATATTTAATGCCTGGAAGGACTTGTCTGCTAACGGACTGGCGACCTTCAGAGATAAGATGTCCTCCCTGAAAAAATGGTAAAGGCATGGCAAATTAAAAAAAGACATTTAAACAGATCAGCTCTTCAAGATATTCAAAAGGAATTAAACAATATCTCAGACCTTTTTAAAACAAACTCTCTTCCCTTCAGTTTAAAATGCCGAATACATGAACTGGAAAGAAAAAAGTAGCATATTCTCAAGGATGAGGAAGCCTTATGGAGACTAAAGAGTAGGGCGACATGGCTCAATGAAGGCGACAGGAACACCAAGTTCTTTCATAGGTTTGCAAATGCTAGAAGAGTAAAGAACACTATTTGGAAAATCAGCGATGGACAGGGAGGTTTTTTCTTTTCTCATCAAGAAAGCTCAAGGGAGGCCGTCTGGGATTTTAAAGAACAATACAAAAGAAGAGAAATCTGCAACTTCCAGGACATCCTATGGAGCATTGATCCGGCGCCCCAAATGTTCGATGAAGGAAAAAACAACGAGCTCTTCCGGCCCGTCACAGAAGAGGAACTCCTAGGAGTCATGAAGTCTTTTAAGAAGGACAAATGTCCTGGCCCCGACAGCTGGACAATCGAATTTTACATCCACTTTTTTGATTCCATCAAAACAGGTCTCTTGGTGATGGTCGAGGCATCGAGGATCTCTGGCAGTATACACCACAACACTTCTTCCACTCAGATTGCCCTCATCCCGAAAAATCAGGATCCGGTCTCCTTCAAAGACTTCAGACCGATCTCTCTGTGCAACATCTCTTTCAAAATTATCACAAAAATTATAGCTGAACGGATTAAAGCGACTTTGGCCGGATCATTAACAAGGGACCAACATGCTTTCCTGAAGGGTAGGAACATTTTGGACGCCGTGGCCATCACTCAGGAGTGCCTGTATTCCATGTCCACAAACCGATCTGAAGCAGCCATTCTAAAAATCAACTTGCAGAGAGCTTTTGACTGTTTAGACTGGGGCTTTATCAGGTGTCTTTTAGCAAAAATTGGACTGAATCCAAATGTTATCAATTGGATTATGGCTTGCATCGAGAATGTGAATTACTCGGTCATCATTAACGACATCCCTACCCCTTTCTTCTCAGCTGAAAGGGGCCTACGCCAAGGCTGTCCCTTATCGCCGCTGCTTTTTATCCTTGCAATGAACTCTTTGAGTCTTCTCATCAATAAAGCTGTTTCAGAAAACTCATGCAGGCCTGTAAAGATATGCCGGAACACCTCTGTCTCACACAATTTATTCGTTGATGATGTGCTTATTTTTGCTATGTTGTGCAGGATTACATGGCAATGTCTTTTCAACATCCTTAACAGGTTTCAAAGGGCCACTGGTTTACATATTAACAAGTCCAAATCAATTATATACCACAACGATGTCAATATGGATCTGGTGGACTGGATTTCTCAATTGTTTGAAATCGGTTCAAGGTCTATCGGGAATGGAGTAAAATATTTGGGATTCCACCTAAGGGCAAAGGGTTACTCCAAAGGCAACTAGAAGTGGCTCCTTGATAGATTTTATAGAAAACTATCCGCTTGGGAATTTAAATGTCTTACTCTGGCTGGACGTCTCGTCCTAACCCGAGCAGTTCTCTTACAGCTTGTTGTTTATTGGCCCCATGTCTTCTTCCTCCCGGCTAGCATCATTCAGGATATAAACAGGATCTCGGCAAACTTCATTTGGGGCGGCTCCTCGGCTCAAAGAAAATATCATCTCGCCTCCTTGGAGTTTATTTCCAGACCAAAATCTGCTGGCGGTTGGGGCTTATTGGACTTGCGAACATTCGGAAAGGCACTGCTGTGCAAAACCTTGTGGAGGGGGATCTTCGGGACGGGTCCTTGGAGTCATATCATCAGAATGAAATATATGAGGGGAAAAAGTGTGGACTTCTGGTTCCGTTTTGAAAGGATTGGGATCAAGTGCGGCTCTCCCATCTGGAACAGTCTCCGCAAAATAGAGAAGTATTTTATTGGGAACCTTAAATGGAGCTTACAGTCAGGCAATAAAATTATCATCGGTATTGACCCCATTATGAGTGGGCGCGAATCCATTTCATTTTCTGACAGGCTTCTTTTTTTCCTCCATGGCAAAGGCTACTTTACATGGGATAAGTTGATCTCTGGTTGGCACGGCCCCCTTCCGATATGGAAATCGGTCGCTGAATTGAACCTGCCAGAGTCTCTGTCGAGCCATTGGGACTCGATCATCTCAGTTATGAAAAGCTGCGATTTTATCAAAACCATGCCCCAGGACTTCTTAACATGGAACCTGTCAAACACAAACTCTCTGGTATGTGTTAAAAATATCTACGCCGATATGATTAGCTCCAGGTCAGTGCTCTCTCGCCCCTCCTTCCTGACAACATTTTGGAATTTAGATTGCGCCCCCAAATACATTTACTTCTCTTGGCTAGTTTTTTATAACAAGAATTTGTCGTGGGAAAATTTGAGGAAAAGACTGTGGCATGGGCTGAGCAGATGCCAGATGTGCGAACTGGACGAGGAAACAAATCTACATATGTTCTTCCAGTGTAACTCGATGCAGCGCATATGGAGGGAACTAGCCTCTCTATACCGTTTTCCTCTTCTCCTTCACATATCTATCCTGGCTGCTTTCGACTGGTGGTGTAGGCAAAGCGCTTCTTTGAGAATGATATTCATTATCACACTATGGAGCGCCTGGCGGTGGAGAAATAACAAAATCTTCAATGGAGCAAAGGAGCCCC
The DNA here is from genome assembly GCA_031772625.1 of Pinus tabuliformis. Classification (NCBI taxonomy): domain Eukaryota; kingdom Viridiplantae; phylum Streptophyta; class Pinopsida; order Pinales; family Pinaceae; genus Pinus; species Pinus tabuliformis. The sequence continues at coordinate 533,850,879 of CM062804.1, read as the reverse complement.
TCATGGAAATTCTGTAACACATTGTCCTCATTTATGATTCCGTCCCTAAAAAGCCTTCAATACAGAAACGTGCCAACAGTGGTGGTCTATCAGTCTCCTTCCAAAGATCCCCGAGGGCCTTTTTTGACGGTGCTGCACAGAGACATTCTTGCGGTTGCGGGGCGGTCATCTACATGGACGAGAACCTACAATACTATCTGTCCTGGAATGCAGGTAGGGGCACAAACAGTTTGGCGGAGGCTAAAGCTCTCGCAGGTCTTCTTGCTTTTTGTTTTTTCTTTGACATCCACCCCATCTCAATCTTCGGGGACTCAAAACTTATGATCGACCATGTCAGTGGCTACAGCCACATCCAATGCCCTCACCTCACTTGCTGGCTGGAAAGAATTATGTTCTATTGGCAACAGTTGGCAGGAAGCACCATACAACACGTCTTCCGGGAAATGAACCAGGAGGCAGATTATCTGTCAAAGGAAGGCCTCCTCCTCAGCGCAGGATCTTGGTCTTTAATGGTATTTGCGGACGGCGAATCCCACTCCATACAGGATTTCAGCATTCCGGGTTTTTAATTTCTCTTTTTCATCTGTCTATTTTGATCTATCTCTGGTCCTTCCAATCTTGATATTCTGACATATGACTTTCCTGTACATGACGGATTATGTTCTTATTCTGCCCATCTATGTTTACTTGGGCACTGGTCTCCCAATGCATGTGTGCATCTGTGTGCATCTCGAATCTCATTAGGCTATCTGCTACAGAAGAATCTCTCCTCTGTTTTGACTTGGCCTTCCTATATTTCATCATATGTACAATTTGGAACTATATCATGTCTTAATATAACACTATTACAGCTTTTTTTCTTCTGAAAAAAAATAGTGATATCGTTTGATTATTGATTTGAAGTGATTTTCCATGAATTCTTCTAAATTAATTTTCACGTAATTAATTATAAGTATTGGGTTGTTTGTTTAAAGTGGAAAACATGGTGTAATGTTTGAATCCTGATACTTGTGAACAAGTGATGAGACTTAATTTATTCGTCATTCTTTTGGTTGTTAAAATAATTGTAAGTGATTTTATCATTGTGAATATGGTAATTGTTTTGTTACCTGTATTTGGGAGTAGGAATGTTAACTGCAATTTGAAGTTCATTTAATTATTAGGTTGATAGGCTTTTTTTTTAACAAGTGAACCGGATACTATTTTTACTAATTCGTGATAATTGTCTAATAAATCGTAATAATTGTCTAATAAAGCCGACATGATTTTTTTTTTTTTTCATCTTTCTTATATGTTTTTTCTCAATGATGTCTTGATATGGCTGCTCAAGTCATCTTTTTGTATCCAATCATAGTTTTTTATATTGATTTAATATAATCTATGGTGCTTTTTCTTCTGAAAAAAAATAATATTTTTTTTTTCACCAGTTGGATTCTTCATTTAACTGTAATCTGTGTTTGATGGAGTTGCTCGGAGTGTTGATAAAAATGAAGAAGTGCGCCAAGAGTCTATGAAAATGGGCTGAATTGCAGCCTTGTTAAAGAGGAGATAGAGATATTATCATGGCTGTTACGAATCTATGTATGAAATAATGTGGCTAGCACTAAAATTGTATTGATAATGACAATGAAATATGTTTGATAGTGCGTTTTATAGAGCATTTAACAATTTAATAATAGAAAATTGTGTTTGATATTGAATTATTATTTTAATAATATATTTAATGGTAATGCAATTGTAATTTTTTTTAATAATTATATTATTTAATGTTATTTTATTTAATTTGATATTATATTATTATTAATTTTTTTTTTTTTTTAATAATTATATTGTAAATAGTAATGTTTTTCTGATTAATCATATTATTAAGATTTGATTTAATGATGTGATTAATCTGAAAGACATTACTATTCGCAATATAGATCACAAAATTTTAGATATAGCAATAATTATATTATTTAATATCATTTTTAGTTAATTTTATATTATATTATCATTGATAATTTTTAGAAAGCTATTCAATTAATAATTGTTGTGAAATGAAGTATTTGTAACTTAAGAGATAGAAAGTATATAATCAATATTATGTAATTTAAAAGATCTAAAATAGATAACAATCTACAATAAATGTAAATGTAGTCATGAATAAATATTTTAGTTGTATATAAATAAATGAAATTTTTTATAATTCAATAATAATAAATATGTTGTTTTATTTGGCTATAGAATCTTCCAATAATTTTTCTACTTTAGGTAATGCTTTTAGTTACATTCACTTGAAAAGATATTTAAGAAAAACCCATTTCATATAACTGAAAACTACATAATTTTGTCAATCATTTTAATTAAGTTAAACTATATTAATATGGTATTCATATATTTTCGTAAAATTTAATATAAATTTAAAATTTAAAAACAAAAATACTTATCAATTTTAATAATAAATTTAGATATGTCCAAATAATTTAGTTTGAGTAGTATGATATATTTTTCATTGTTGTAAGTTATCACATTTATGAAAAAGTTATTTTATTTGATGAATTAGTAACAATGTATATGTACAAAATTACTGATTTAGGAAAATATTCATTCTTGTTAAATAATAATAATAAATTTAGATATATGGAAAATTTAAAGCTATTTAAATACTCAATACATTAAATACTCTTCCATACCAAATTAAATCATATCAAATTAAAAAAAATAAAATATATACACACTATTCTAATAAAAAATTTAGATACATAAAAGATGTTAAGAATTATTTGAATAATTGATACTTGAAAGATTCTTTGATATCAAATTTCGAAATGACAAAGATGTAGGTGTTATGATTAATCTAAAAGGACATACCAAATTTAGAAATAGTAAAATTGTGGAAGCTTGGATTAATTTAAAAGAAAATACATTGAATTTTTTCGATGTTAAATTTGAAAATAATAAAAGATGATTGAAAAAAATTCTAAAAATAAATAGATAGAAGATTTTTGATATTGAATTTGAAAATAATAATGTCAATTATGGTAATTGGATAGAATGATTGTTATCTTTCTCAGTCAAATTCAACTCTTTATAAGTGACATGATGATGAGAAATATTGTTGTAATCACTTTGAGCTTATGAATAATGTTGTATATTTTTTATGACAAAAATGTGGGTGTTAAGATCAATCTAAAAATCCATACCAAAATTTAAACATGATAAAATTGTGAATGTTAGGATTAATTTAAAAGAAAGTATATTTAAATTTTCTTAATGTCAAATTTGGAAATAATAATTGAAAAACTCATCTAAAAATAAATAAATGGAATATTCTTTGGTATTAAATTTGAAAATAATAAAGTTAATTGGGGTTATTTCTGGTGGTTGGGTCGAATTTCCTCCACCCAAGTTCAATCCCTAGAGACATGATGATGAGAAATATTATTGCAATGAATTCATACCTATGAATGTAATTGTATTGGCTCTGATTCTTACGTTTGAGCTCTGAGAGAAAATAATTTCTTTGGAAAAAAATAATAAACAAATATTTAAACTAAACTAAGGTAAAATTTTAATTTTTTAAAATGCAATTACATAGAAATGTTAATTTTTTTGAAATGGCTCGTTAACCTTAGACCTCTTTTAATTTTAATTTTAATTTTTTCTTGAACAAAGACATTTGGAAACATCTTATCACGGACTGTGACTATTGGTCAATATATTCTATAGTTTTACAATATTGTCTTTGATTTCAAAGCCACTCCATCATGTTGTTATCGATGGAAGCTCGATTTATGCCTCCATCAAACAAATTTTAATGGTAGCTTCAAGGTTGGCCTCTAATAAAGATACTGTTTCATAGAAACATGTTAAATATAAATGTTATTATGCTTTTTCTTTGTTGATCTTTGTTAATGTTTTTCTAGAACAGAAGTCGATGCTAAAGCTTTTATCATTTGGTTTTATTTGCAGGAAAGTGAATATTAATAATGTAGCTACCATCTTCATCGAGATTCGGTTGCATAGAGCTCCTATTTCTCTTCTTGAAAAGCGTTCAAACTTTTTTATTAGGAAAACTGAAGGGAAAATGTGATAGTGCTAGGACGAGTTTCTCAAGAGCTGTTGCAGTTGGATCTTGGGACTTTAATAGTATTTTCATCTAATGATTCTATAACATATCCAATTCGAATGATATATTTTTTTTCCTTATATATGGGTGGATTTAAATGTTTGTAGTGGGTGAAAAAATAGTGGCAATGTTCAAAATTTATAGATTTATTGTTTAAAAATATTTAAAATATTTGAATTTGGTTATTTTTAAAAAGTTAGTGGTAATGTTTAAAATTTATAGTTTAGTGTTTGAAAATATTTAAAGCATTTGAATTTTGTCATTTATAAAATCAAACAATATAATTTTAATAAATTTTTATTAAACTTGAAATAAATTTTAGTAAAGAAAACCTAAATTTAATACATGAAAAATCTTAAATTTGTTACAAAATTGACGATGGAACAAAATTCATCAAAGGAAAACTTGTAAAACACACAAGATTGGGAACCAAATCAAATGTATATTAATGAATCTCAATCAATGATGTACAATGTTTACATATTAATACATGCTCGAAACAATTGAATTAGTTCCTGGGAGTTCTTGGACTCCAATAACTACCCAAACTGACCCAAGGTTAATCCCGAGGATTAGCTATCTAACATTCCCCCCTTAATTTGAAGAGATGTACCAAAGTCCAAGAAGAAGAGCTCAAAATGTAGAAATGCATCTTAGCCAAGAGTTGAATGTCTCTCATAAATGGTTTTTAAGGATAACCACAAACCAAGATGGGAGAACTCAAAATCTCAACCAATACCAATTCTGGAACCTTCATAGCAGTTCTCAAAACAACCAAAAATTGTGGTTTTAAGGTGACCAAAAACTCTGGAACTATCACATCAGTACCTCAGACAATTCGAAACATGGAAGTGCTTAATCAACTCGATCAACTTAACTCTGACTCAGACTCGTTTGACATATTGAACTCAAACCTGTAGTAGACCATCAACTATTCCCCCCTTGTCGGATACAAGGTGATAAGTACTCTTAATCAATGCAAGGCTGGTCATTAGTCTTGAACATATCCTTCGGTATGCCCTGTAAATCTTCTTGGTTGTTTTCGTCCAATCCCAAGAAGCAATTCATCCGAAATTTACTTTCTCTCTTGCAGTAGTCTTCTTTTTAGAACATATGTTTGTATGATGATTTCGCTTTCCACAATGCTCTCATGGGTGAAAATCAAAACACCAATATTTCATATGTCCAAGTCTGTTACACTGTCGGCATCTATCAACTTGTTTTGCAATAACATCGTCCAAAAATCCAACACTTCGAAATTGTATAGGTTTAACAAAATCTGGAATGTGAACAGATAAATCCAGGATATTATATCCCAAACCAGTTCTGTGTTTATTATGAGTAATCTCTTCCCACGGTCTTATAAAATTTTTGGTAATGACAGGCTTCACATATGTATGCAAATGACTCTCGCATACACTTGCCTGAACACGACTTTCCGTTGCACCCAAATTTTCTCTTGAAATCATTTCATTACTCTAATCATTCTCTGACTGATGATCAGGCTCAAACAAACTATTGTTCTGAACAAGAACAAGTTCAAAATTCTTCTTTTGTAATTCATGCAGTTCATCTCGCTGAAACTAGGACTCTAGCTCCAGGAATTCAATTTTTATTTTTTTTGCATTTTTCAAACATGACTGGATGTCAAAGAGCGTGTCCTTTCTGACTTGGACACTGTTATGAATAGTTGATGACATTAAATTGTTCAATAACTGTAGCAAATCATTGAGTTTGGCCATGTTCTCTAGCAATAACTTTGAAAAAATGGGTGTTAGCTACCACCGAAAATGCATCAAATACAAACAAATTTACGATGATTTAACTCGGAGTCGGGTTCAATCGATCATGCATCTTAATTTATAATGCAAAATTCAACAAGTGAAAAATGGATAGTTGCCAGTACAATGCTAATGGAAAATAAGAATATATGAAGGACAAACCTTCAAGTACACAAAACAAACTAGTAATACAACACTACTTTCTTCCTCATAAACAATTTCTCAAAAAATTTCACCAATATTTTCACGAACACCTTCCCAATGAAGTTAGTAATCCAAAATAACCCTGCAAACCTCAATGGAAAACCTCAACATCCAATTAACTCCGAGAAACGTTTTCCTTAATTTCTCTCACCATAAAAAAATTCTCTCTTGCACAAAATTATCTCTCCAATAAACTTATCTCAATTATCTCTCTAATAATATTCCGATAATGTCAAAATTGTTCCATAGGTTTCAAAACATTTGACATAAATAATTAAGTTTTATAAATAAAACTTAATTAATTTACCTTCAAACACCAAAACCTACCCCACATTTTAATAAAACTTAATTAATTTACCTTCAAACTCCAAACACTGCCACAACTTTTAATAAAACTTAATTAATTTACCTTCAAACTCGAAAAACTGCCACACCTTTTAAAAATTTCAAATTATGTTCCAAAAATTTCAAATTTTGTGCTTCTCATAAATGTAAAACTGACCCTTCAAAACTTATTTCAACCAAGTCCAACACGTTACTAAAACCCGGGCACTTACAATGGTGGTATATTTTCACTGGCAGTTATGCTTTCGCTAATATCATCATGGTTCTTTGACAGTGACACCAACACAGCTTGAACAACCTTCAATTTCCAGCCGAGCTTTTAATTCTGGCATTCCAGAGAAATAGTCAATCTCTTATAGTCGACGAAACTCAAATTCTATTTCAAGAGAGATTGTATAGGAAGATGCAACTGATAGAACCGATTCTTGTAACAAATAAAATTGGTCTAGAATGTTTCTGAAACACAGTAGCACACTTTCTGCATCACAGATAAAAATTGCTACAATGTGTACCTTTAATATTTATGCAACACCAATCTCCATTCACGAATCAATGCTTGGTTGTTAGTAGTGGATCAACCAATCCGACCCACACCACTTACAAAATCAATGACATTATTGGATGCTAACATCCATACACCATACATTGACTATTTGTATTCGGGTTTTGATAAAATGTGTGAGACCAAATTAAAAAAAAATTGATTACATTTACGTTCAAAATTGTGATCCTCGATGAGAGCCGTCCACAGTCGAGCGGGTGTCGGAAGCCGTCCACAGTCGAACGGGTGTCGGAAGCCAATTTTCTCTCCAATCGCTGCATTATCCAATCCTTTATCGCCATGGGACGCTCCGTTACATGCAACATCCATGCATGAAGCTGAGGGCATGGGGTGATACGTGTTCACTCTTCCCATACATGCACAGTTTCTATCATCTGCTCTGAGGATCTCTGCTTTATATTCCTATCTTGCTGTAAACCTTCGTTTTTTCTTCCTCTGGCCTCACGGGCTGGGGGAAAAGCCTTCTTTTCAAGACTCTCTAACATGGTCATCTCTGTTCATCTGAGGTCTGTTTCCTGGCTACCTTCTCGACTCGGCTCTCTGGGTCTTCGACGCGCTCGCGGTCTTCCATGCAGGTCAGTCATCATCCTTTAGCTTAGGAACTAATCTTCTGATCTCAGTTTTGTTTATAAAGCTCAAAAGGTTTGGGGTCAGCTGTCTTGTAATTTATTCATGGCTGTTCTCACATAAAAATTTAAGCTCTTTCTCAGGAGATGGGCGTCTTTTTATCTGTAATATATGATAACCATGCTGATATCCCTTTTGAATAGACTAAAAGCTTCTTTTTATGTCTATAGTCCGTGCTCAGATTTTCGTTTCCGTTTTGGGAGATGTTGGTGTATCTTCCATGTTTATTGCTGCTGTTTTGACTGTAACAGTCAGCCAGTAGAATAGGTCTTTTGTTCTGAAGCATCAGGTCAGTAGCAGGGGCATCAACGCATCGAATCCCTCCTCTGGAGCTAAAGGTTTTCCGACGACCTCCTATCTCTCGGAATTTGAAATTCAAATTCTTTTCCGGCGGGCAGTCGGGCTTTAATGATCTTAACGCTCCATAGTCACCTCTCTTCCTCGTATGTGACTCTTCGACGGCGGGTTTCGTCTCTCTAGAGACTTCGCATTAAAATTTCCCTCGCCCTTGACCTTCTCAGACCAGTTTCTTGATATCCTTTCTGTTTCCTATTTAATTTCTATATCTTCGTCATGTCCTGGGCTTCTGACAAAATCTTTTGGAATTCTCATCTCTGTCCTTCTCCAGGCTTATCCTTCTGACGGATCTTTGTAGAGATCTTTTTTGGTATTATTTAGTGGTACTTGGTTTTCCTTCTATCTAAAATGACAGAGGATAGTGACTCCCCTGCCACGCGGGCCCTTTTCAGCGCTGCCATCGAAGCGGAATCTGCTCGTGACAATGCCGCCCTGGATCACAACTGGCATGCCACGGTGGAGGCAATGCTCTTACCTGAGGTTTTTCATGACTCAAAGAGGGGTCTGGACGCTCCAAAAAAATCAGACTTTGTCCATGGGCGACTGCCCCGCAAGCCCAGTCAGCCGGTCAAATCCATTCCCCCTCCAAAAGCTGTGTCCGTGTCATGCTCATCTCTATCTCAAAGAATTGATAGCCTCCAAAAACTTGCTTTGGTCGGGAAATGGTATTTCCCTGAAATGAACATGGAAAAGATGAGGGAATGGATCTCTACGATGTGGTCTCCAATCATAGGCTATACTCCAATTATATCACGACTCATGAAAGATTGGCTTTCTTTCCATTTTTAGAAAGCAGATGATTTAGATCTCATCCTTAACAGACCATGGGTGTCTGGTCGAAGCTTTCTTTCATTGTCTAGGTGGTATCTGGGGTTTGACCCGCTCAAGAATACGCCTTCCCATAACATGATTTGGGTCAAGCTCCCAAATTTGCCCTTGGAATTATGGACGTCTGAAACTCTCAAGATGATTGGGGATGCAGTCGGTAAATTTATTTATGTTGACCCATGGGTCAGGGGGGAGAAGGACAAAAGAATCGCGTGGATTCTTATTGAGAAGCCTTATAAGGGTGGTTATCCAGAACAGCTTGAGATTTCATGGGAGGGCTTCAAAATCTATCAGCGTCTTGACTTCTGGGGCATCCCCTTTCGTTGCTCCTTTTGCCATCGAACGGGCCACCTTATCAGGAACTGCAAGCTCCGATCAAAGCACAGGGCGAACAGGTATCCTTCTGAAATAAAAGGAGTTTCTGGGTCTGATACCCTCTCTGAAGATGTAAGTAATCCGGAAAACCTTTTCTCTTTTCAATCTTCGGATCTTCGATGCTCTCAGCCTTTTTCTCATACTCAATCGGCTTCCCCAAATATTGCGGATTTTCAATGCCCATCTATTCCTGAGCCGATTGTCGAGAGCCCTGTGCCGCCTCCGCAGGAAAAGAATAAAGCTGATTTTGTGGTCGGGTCTCATCCTATCATGATCTCCTCCTCGCCGTCTCCAAATAGGCCTGCTCCTGATCCTGCTCCGCAAAAGGGTAAGGAACTGTTGTCGACCCCCACCCCTTTCAATTCTCCCTCTCTGTCTCCTGTTAATAGTCCCGATTGTGACATCGACCTCCTCCTCCAGCGGATCCCTCCGATTCTCGAGCCCATGACCATTCACAAGCCGACCTTTCCATCCATTAGTCCCAACTCTGCAAAAAATATCACTGTCAGGAAAAAACAAAAAGGAGGAAGCCGTCATTTTCGCGGTAGGACAATCGCTTCTGACCTGGGGGTTACTAACTTGTCTCTTGTGGAAGTCCCAATCATGGATTCTTCTGCCCCGCAGCCTCTTAGAGCATGTCAGGCTGGACAAGCCTCCAAATGACCTTCTTAGTCTCCTTTAATATTAGGGGGTTGGGTGCCGCCCCAAAATTCCTGGCGCTTAAAGAGACTTTTGTTTCAGCTCATCCTTCCATCATTTTTATTCAGGAGACAATGCATTCGAGTTCTGCCTCTCTGGCTTTCTTCAGAAGGATGTTTCCCTCGTGGTATATGGTCGCCACAGAAGCGGAAGGCATGTCCGGCGGTCTGGCAGTTTTGTGGAACCCGGTCTTCGTCAAAGCGAGGGCCTACAAGTGTTGTGCGGGGATCCTCTTATCGGCTTCGATTAGAGGAAGGCCTCAGATCATTAATATTTTAAATATATACGCGCCCTATAGGGATAGATCCCTATTCTGGGACAAGCTGTTTGAGTCTGAAATCCTTGATATTAAATCCTTATTGATTGCGGGTGATCTTAACCTGACCCTCAATTCTGTGGAATGTTGGGGCTGCTGCAGAAAACAGGATCGCATGGCTGACAAGATGCGCCGGGAGTTTCTAAATAGAAACTTGGTTGATATTATTCCAGAAAAAATGGTCCCAACTTGGGAAAATGGCAGGACGGGTTCAGCTTATATAGCCAAAAGAATAGATCGTTTTCTCATAAACGCTAGCCTAATTGAAAGCTGGGGAATGCCGGTCGCCAGAACGGGCATGGAGCCATCCTCGGATCACAGGCCCATCTACCTGGATTGGGTGATTTCGAATAGCAAGCTCGGCTACCCTTTCAAATTTAATGGCGCCCATCTTGAGGATCGATCTTTCAACGAGCTGATGGCAAACACCTGGCGGGACATTCACCAATCCGATGAAGCTTTTCTATATACTTTCAGGGAAAAAATCCAAATGCTGAGGAAAGCAGCGAAGAACTGGCAGATTACAAAGAGGAAGCTGGACAGTCAGGAGCTATGCGGCATCAAAAAAGAATTATGTCTCCTATCCGAGTCAGGTCATTTAAATTGTTTATCTTTTGATCAGAAAATCCGCATCAGATCCCTTCAGAAAAAGAAACAAGAGCTGCTTCAGAAGGAGGAAGTTTTTTGGAGGATGAAGAGCAGAGCGACATGGCTCAGGGAGGGTGATAGGAACACTAAGTTCTTTCAAAATTTTGCAAATGCTCGTCGGGCTAAAAACTCAATTTGGAAGATTGAGGATGGTGTGGGGGGTTTTTATCACTCTCAACAGGACATCGCGGCAGAAGCCACAAGATATTTCCAAAATCATTATAAAAGACAGGCCAGTGATGCACAAGATTTTTTATGGGCAGTGGATCAGATGCCGGTGATGTTCGATGAGGCCGCAAATGATCAATTCTTTAAACCTGTTTCGGAAGAAGAACTCCTAGCCACAATGAAAATGTTCAAGAGGGACAAAAGCCCGGGCCCAGATGGCTGGCCGATCGAGTTCTTCTGTCATTTCTATGATCTGTTCAAAGGGGATCTGCTGAACATGGTGGATGCGTCCCGTATGTCTGGGGACATTCACATGGCTTTATCCACCACCTTTTTGGCTCTTATCCCAAAGAAGGAAAGATCGGAATCTTTCGCTGATTTTAGGCCGATTGCGCTTTGCAATTCCCTATATAAAATTATATCCAAGGTTATTGCGGAAAGACTGAAGGTTGTTTTAAACTCTTTCATATCTAAGGAACAACATGCCTTTTTAAAAGACAGATTTATTATGGACGCTGTTGCTCTGACGCAGGAGTGCCTCTTTTCAATCTCTTCAAATAATATTGATGCTGCTGTCCTGAAGATTGATCTTTTTAAAGCTTACGATTGCGTAGACTGGGGCTTCCTCAGAGTCCTTCTGGCAAAAATTGGGTTAAGGGCACAGGCTATCAAATGGATTATGGCGTGTGTTGAAAGCGTCCAATTCTCAGTTCTCATCAATGGCATTCCATCTTCATTCTTTCCAGCGGAAAGGGGGCTCCGTCAGGGGTGCCCTCTTTCTCCTCTTCTCTTTATATTAGTGATGAATTCTCTCAGCTCTCAGATTAATCTGGCAGTTCAGGAGGGGAGGTGCAAGCCGATCAAGATCTGTAAGGACATTTCTCTCTCACATAACCTTTTTGTAGATGACATTCTTCTTTTTGCGATGTTATGTAAAACATCTTGGATCTGCCTTTATGAGATTTTCAAAAAATTTCAATCTGCTTCGGGCCTCTCTATCAACAGAGGCAAGTCCACGATGTATCATAATGATACAAATCCGGAACTGGCTCAGTGGGTCGCTGCTCTCTTTGGCATAAATCTTGCGCTGATAAAGGATGGGTTCAAATACCTTGGATTCCACCTAAAATCAAAAGGTTATCGTGCTCGGGATTGGCTGTGGCTGATTGAGCGTTTTTATAACAAAATCTCTTGCTGGGAAATGAGGTTTTTATCCCTGGCAGGCAGATATATTTTGGTGCAGTCCGTTCTTTCTCAATTGGCGGTTTATTGGAGTCATCTCTTCCTTCTCCCTGTCTCCATCACCAGTAAAATGGCCACCCTGGCAGCAACCTTTTTATGGAGCGGTCGATCTAAACATCCCAAGATCCATCTGGTAAAATGGGATTTCATTTCGAGACCGAAGAAGATGGGTGGTTGGGGCTTGTTGCACATGCCTTCTTTCGGCAGAGCTCTTCTATGCAAATCCCTTCTTCGGGGCATATATGGGAAATGTCAATGGAGCACATTCATAAACCAGCGATATCTCAAAGGAAAAAGCCTGATTTTTTGGTTTCGAAGGCGCTCTCTGGGTATCAGAAGAGGCTCCCCCATCTGGCAAAGTTTCAGAAAGATTCAGTCTCTTTTCTTTATGAATTTGAGATGGAATTTTGGCTCGGGTTCTAGCATTTTCATTGGCATTGATTCGACGGTGCACAATCTGGAATCGGCGATCCCCTCTGTCCTGATATCTTTTTTTCTCTCCAGGGGCTATTTCACATGGGATAAATTAATAAAATCATGGTTATCTCAGTCCCCCATTTGGAAGGATGCAGCGGAATTATCTATGCCCCTCTCTCTTCGTCCTCTATGGACATCTGCTATAAACAGTTTCACTTCAAAAGGCCTCACTCAATCGGGACCAAAGGATGCTCTTATCTGGTCTCTTCAGAACTCATCTCAGCCCATCGCCGTCAGAGACATCTATGCTGCAATCCTATCTGGCCATGCGCCCTCCTCCCCTATCTTTCCTCTTAAACTATGGAAGGCTACATGCCCGCTCAAAATGATCCTCTTCACATGGCTTATCTTCTCCAACAGGAACCTCACCTGGGACGTTCTACAAAGAAAAGGGTGGCAGGGCCCGGGCAGATGTCAGATGTGCCTTTCGGAAGCTGAATCCAACACGCACATGTTCTTCAACTGTGCCTCTTCATCAACCATCTGGTATGAATTATCTTTGATTTATGGCTTTCCTCATCAGGCCTTTTTTTCTGTACAGGATGCTTTCAATTGGTGGAGCGCGAAGAATCCTTCCTGGCGCACACTATTTATCCTCACCTGTTGGTTCCTATGGAAGTGGCGCAATACATGCATTTTTCAGAACATCAGGAGGCCCCTCGATTCCGTCCTCATCTCAATCACGGGCCATATGCCCACCTCAGATTAAACCATGGTCTGATCTGTTTTCTATACTTCGTCTTCTTGGTCCTCTTTCGCACAATGCGGGTGTTTCTATAGGTTTTTGGCATGCTGTTCTGTCTAAGTGATTCAATAGTTTCCAATACAGTTTTTGATCCATCCCCTGGATGCGTAATATGTCCGCTTCCCCTTATGAAGCGCTCTGTTAAGTTGATGATGGTCTTCAGGCGTTTTAGTTTCACTCAGTTCGGCGATGGGTGGTTTGTCATTTTTGCTGGTTTTATCATGATTGGATGCAGGGGTTTATATGCTGCCGCAACAGCCAGTCATGCTGGTTTTGTTTTAGCTGTTTATCTCTGATTTTGATATGTAAACAGATCATTATATTTCCTGAATATAATATATTTTGATTTTTCGTCTGAAAAAATAATCACTTAAATTGAATATAAAATACAACATAAATTACTATTCTTACACCAACCTCGTAACAGATTGATCAACTCACCAAAATTCAGAGTGAATAGATTCCTTCATCAATTCGTGGTTCATTCACCGATCTAATTCAATCTTATCGTTAAAGTCTAATCGCGAGCTCATAAGACTGCCACAAAACTTGTGGTTCAACTTAACAGGGAGGATAAACAACCTGCTCTTATACCATTGTAAAACACATGCGGCTGGAAACCAAATCAAGTTTATATTAATCAATCTCAATCAATGATGTGTGTACACATTAATACATACAAGAAACATTTTGAATTAGTTCCTGGGAGTTCTTGGACTCCAATAACTACCCAAACTAACCCAAGGTTAATCTTGAGGATTAGCTATCTAACAAAACCTAAATTTTAAACTGGAAAAACCCTAAATTTGTTGCAAAATTGACTTAAAAAAAAAAAAAAAAAACTAAAAAGATGGTTGCCTTCTCTACCATGTTTAGATTTTGCCTAAGAATCTCCGAAAATTAACGTCAGTCGTGGCCTTTCCCTTCCCATCCCAGCTATCACAATTAGATGATCATAACTTTATTTTATATATTTTTAAATTAGCATAGATTCATTTCCATGAAAGTAGGAAAGATAGAAATATATTTTCTATATTATTAAATTTATATAGGTGATTTTAGCGTAAAGTTTACGAATATGAGAAAGATTAAAAATTATAATTAATTAGTGAACAAATTTAATATTTCCATTATTTAAATCAATTAAGATTTAAAAAAAAATAAAAAATTCATATTATATTTTTGTTTTTGATATTGAAATTTGATTATGTTTTTGTCTCTTACATGGGGATTTAGTGGATAATTTTGGTATTGCTTTAGTGTATATAAGAAGCATATTGTTGGAGTATTTTTGCAAATAAAAAAAATTATTATCATTATATTATATTGTATAGTGTGTTTTTTCTTTTGGTAAGTTAGAAGACATTGTATTATAGAAAATGTACAAAGATTACATGCATATGTGCTTTATGATATAGTAGTTGCGAGTTTTCGCAAAAATGGGGTAGGAACGAACATTTGCCCAAAAAGTAGAAAACAAATATCTTCTTGGAAAATTCATTACATTTAACATAGAGAATGACCTAAAGAGAAAACAAGAGAAGTAAATTTAGGTTGGAAAAACTTGTTTGGATGTCCAGAAGATTGTGAAACTCGTGGATAAAATCTTGTGTTATTTTGCATTACCAATCTCATGGATTAAATATTTTGTGTGTTATTTTTCATTGTCATTTTGAGTAAAGTGATCTATGATGTACTATGAAAACCTGCAGATATGCTTTGCTACCTTCACCATTTTCATTAACTACAGTCCCCTCAGATTTATAACCACCATTTTATAAAAAAAATGTGATACACAACACTCAACATGAAGCTCAAAGACAATTTTATCATCCAAAATTCAATCTTCCAAACCAAAGTTCACTTATTATTTGCTTGATTATGGAAACCAAGTACATTTTTTTCAATTTAAGAATCCTATTGACCTTTTTTTGGACCTTTTGGGGCAATTGCTAGTATAAGAATTTCTACGAACACATTATAAATTATAGTGGTGTATTTATTTATTTAAATTAATTAGAAATTAGGAAAAATTTAGACCTTTACTTAAATTAAAAGTAAACATTTGACTAAGAAATAAACCTAATGAGATTCATTTCCCTGCGGAATTTGTGACATTAGGTTGGACTGAATCTCTCATATCTAGGACCGCTAATCTATTGGAATGTCGTAAGCTCTACTTCAAGTTTAATAGTTACTAGACACATTATTTCGATTTGTTTGGAAAGGATGTCCCGGGCCAAATGAGTAATGAAAAATTAAAAAGAAGAACTAGTTGTGCACACCATCGTCTTCATCACACAACATTTATTTGCTTTCCAACCCCACTTTTTCTACATTTTGTGCGCTCTTGTCGGAATACATACAACTATTTATATTTTAACATTATCATATTATTTTTTTGTCAGTCAAAAGAACTACATTATATTATCATTAGTGAAATACAAAGTACAAAAGTGGGTTTCATGGACCCCTTAGCTTCACAGTAGGCAGAGGGGAGAGAAAGGGGTGCCAAAGATAACAAAAGATGCAACTAGATAACCATTATTTCTGATAGGCTTACTAGCCTTACATAACAAATAGATGACAAAAAAGACCAAGAGATTGAGATAATCATATCACAGAGGGTGGTGGGACAAAAGTTCAAGGACCTATAGGGAAGCCAACTTGCTCATGCATATGGAAATCGACGTGTGCCACTCGGGCCTCCAAATCACGCAGGTGGTCATTGAGGCGTCTCTGGTTGTGGTTGATACTCTTGAGCAACTCCAAAGTATCATTGAGGTAGAATTGAATGTCATTAAAGTAGGCCACCAATTTGTTCTGATCTTCATAACAATGCTCTCTCATAATGTCCAAGTTGGCCTGAATGCCTCTCAACCGATCTGCAATGGTTTCCATCGAGGTTTGACCCTCCACTCTACCTGTGGAGTGCTCATGACCTTGAACGACCTCATCCATTCGTTCTCCATTGAATGCATCCTCCGAAGTCAAGCTCGACTCCCTAATTTTTTGTCCACCTGGCCCTGATGCCCTCCTCCATGGCGTGGATGCTCACATTGTCGAGGCATGATTGAACACTACCGAATACTGCCAACTAGAATGAGCAGGTAGGATACAACCTCCCAGGAGGAACCAACCACTTAAACACGCCTGAGCAGCCATGAACAATGCCACACACTCCCTGCTTTGGCATTACATCTCTGACAAATCCAGCCCACCCAACAAATCTACATAAGTACCACGACGCTGAAGCCCCTGGGAGGCCCTCTTCCTCTTTCAGTCCACAAACTTAACAGGGGAAGGCTAGCCGTAAGGCTCTGCCCAAAAGCACACGACCATACTTCCAACGACTCACTCAATTCCTTAATATAAGCAACCAGGAGACATAAAACAAGGGAATTATAAACTTCTTCACTACCAGAAACATCCCCTACTTCATGAAATTTGGCAAAGGGCCTCGACAAAAGCAAGTGCCATCGAAGACCTTGAATGTCTATAAAAAATTGACTTTAGAAAGAAAATGTAGTCGCAGACAAGGCCACGCCTGCCACAGAGCAATGGGCAACGTCGACATACTAACGTCAATTGGCAATCAAAGCATAGGGAAAGACCTTAACCAGATATAAACAATAACTTGGAAACCGTCGAGTACCCACCAACCTAGAGCAACCCTCCTTCGGCGGCACCTGGGGTTCCACCTTGCATAACCAAACTGAATGCACCAGAGAGGAAAGGAACCTTCAAACGAACTAGGATCCCATATGAATGCACAAAAGCCTGTCAGAGAAGCCACAATACCAGAGTCCAAGCATTCCACCGAGGTCCAGCTACCCCATGGCCCTGACAAGCTCACTTGACCTTTAACACTCTCGTCTACCACCCTACACGCAGAGTTCATCACCCATAATACAACAACTGTTACATTGTCATCTCTACAGAATATAACAACCAGAGGTGGGTTTGGAGAGTTTGATCGACCGCCACCCCGTCTCATCACCTTATACTTCATAAAGCCTTCACCTACCACGTGCCTCATGAGGTGAACTCTGAGGTGGTCCAACCAAGACTTAGTACACCCCCATCGGGGTTTTAACATTACAATACTATCTAGATGCCCCTGTGTAAAATATTTTTATATTTTAACATTATTATAATACTATTTAGATGCTCTAGTGCAAAATATTTATATATCTGCCGAAGCCAAAGTATATTGTAATTAGTTTGTCAAAGTAATTTTTTACTTTCAATTAATTGATTTAAATAAAACAAATTTTCTAAAGTTTTATAATAGTTGTCAAAAATTCAAATATTAAAAATAATTTTTGATTTTTATGAAATTTATATTCCACTTTATTATTGGTTGAAGACATTAATATGACTAATTTTATGGGGTTTAAAATTCATTTGTCAGTGTGTGTATATATAAAGGAAATGAGTAGCTTTATATTATCAAACTGGAGAACAGGTCAGAACCCTTACATTCACACATTGTTCATCTTCTACTGGAAACCAAAACTGATCTAAATACATTCTATTGCTACCATGCCTATATATTATACTTTTAACTGAATTAAGCTTATACAGTCTCTAGAACTGGTCGTTATAAAGCACTTGTTTACATAACATTAAGTAAAATCAAAATTTAAACTGATAAAGAATAATTTCCTGGAGGTTCTCCACCTCCCATCGCTGTGTCTTTTCCTATCTTTGTGTGCATTGGGATCTGTTCAGCTGTCGATTTCTCAGGTTCGGTTGCATTTTCCATTTCAGGAGGAGGGAGGTCCTGTAAACTGAAAACTTCCTTGAGAACCCTAACTGTTGTTGCTCCCACTGTAACCTCGATGCTTTCTACCTTTCAAGTGAGAGTATCAACCTTTGCTACCCAATTCACGACCAGAAGTTGAAGCTTCTCCATATCCTTCCTCATAATTTGGACTTCTCTCATCAGCAGCGAGAAGTGAGATCCAGCCTTCTCCATACCCTGAGCCCCAACACCACCGTAATTGTTTGAATTCTCTGCCATTATTGCCACGTCCTGAGTTGTTCCCAACCCCACTGCACTTATTGGATCAGAGGGTGCCGATATCGGCTTCAAACTAATTGTTATAGAGACACGACGAAGGTCCTCTCCAATTTTTGTCCATTTATAATAGAGCTCACTCCTCCTATATATCTCTTCTTTCCCTCCTGAGCATTGAATGCTTTTGTAGTTCACTCGCTCAATGATTTTATCTATGTCCTACATCCTTTCCACACTCCAATGATCTATCTTTCCACATTTACTCTGACTGCGAAGGAATACAGGTTTGGCCAGAGGAATGTTATGTTTTATGCACGGGGAATGTTTGCATGCATCCTATCGATGCCAAGTGCCATTACCTTTGAACATTTGTACACCTTAGCTGCCATGTGATCTACCCCTGAGGGCCGCCATTTCATGTCCTTCATTGAATTCATTACCAAATATTTAATGTCTTCCTAGACTTGCGTTTGATCCTTGTCACTCTGTCTCGTCCTCCAATGCTGAATGATTCCTATTGTGACTTTATTAGAATTAATAGGTATCATGGAATATGATAATAGGTTGTGTCATGCTGATTAAGTAATAAATCACCTTGTTCTAGGAAAGTACCAATGTTTCCCCGCTCATAAGCAAATCCATTATTTTCTCTTCTTATGTGGTAAAAAACAATGGAATCAAATTTTGTTAGTTGTTCTCTAATATTCAAATCCATGGGAACCCAAACATTCTCTTGAGGCTCCTTTTCTTTATGGAGTTTTTGAATGTTTAGCATTGAATCTCCCAGAACAATTAACTGATAAATAGCTTTGTCTATGACTAGCTTCAGACCAAGCCACAAAGATAGAGTTTCCACATGATTATTGATAAAAATTCCCAATCCCAAGCATATTTAGTCTCTATTTGTTCATAGGGACCAAAACTAGTAAATAAAAATATATAAAAATTCTAAAAAATAATATTTATTCTCAAATAACTACTTGCTAAAATTAAATGCGTATAAAATGAATATATATATATTAAATAGCTTGTAGCCATTAAAGTTTTAAAAACCATATTCTAAAATAAAACGTTTATGAACGCCATTTCTATTCATACTCGATCCCAGATCATGACCTAATATAGTCTCCAGATTCGTTTGTGTATTCATGGTATTTTGTACAGATAAAATATGGACATATAGAATAATGTGGAGATGGTTTACGTTCAATGCATAAAGCTTCAACGCAATTTTAAAATGAAAATCAACACTTTTACAAAACATTATTGTGCATCACTGTGTTCTCAAACTCCAAAGAAGAAATAAAGACCATTCCAATTATAGCGATAATATATATATAAATAATTTTTGGCGAATGATTAATGACTTTTAAGAATATGGAATGATATGATCTTTTTACCTTTTTGGTGGCTTATTATTGGAATTTTGCACTTGAAGTTAATTTAACTTTAATCACTTCAACTTTAATCTTTATAAGGTTTGGTTGCCCATTATTGGAACTTTGCACTTGAGGTTAATTTAATTTTAACTTTTATTAGATTTTTTCGTCAAGCTATTGTATTTTTTATCAAGTTGATAGTTAATTGATTTTTATTACAAATAATGAATAAATTTTGTAAAAAGTATATAAGGTATTTCATTTTTTTATTCACTTGCTATTATTTTCTTTTTTGTTAATTTTCTTTAAAGTTTATTCAAAGTTTAACATTATAAAATGAATTTTATTTTTTTTTAAATAAAATTTAAATTCATTTATCTCAAATATTATTCAATCAAATATTTTACCTCTTATTATACAATTGACTTTAAAATAATACAACATTAATTATCACTGTAAAACCCTACTATAAATTTTGTTTCAAATTAATTAGTACTGTAAATCCTGCTATAAATTCTATTTCAAATTCTAACATGAGAGAATGATATAATATGAATATGTGAATTGTGTAGTTTATCGAGGTGCAGGAGTTGCCCAGAAAGTTATGGGTTATATTTAGAGAAAATATGGCAAGGATTTTTGTAAATCCAAATTATAGTTGTTAAACTTAAAAGTTTTAGGCGTCTTAGACGTTTTTGATGGTGCTGAATCTATTTCCACCATCAAAAACACGATTCAAATACTACCTCTACAAAATTTTAATTTTTTTTTTTATTTTGTCGGGATTCCGACCACTTTTGACCTATGTAAATATTTAATTTTTATTTTATTTTATAGGGATTCCGACCACTTTTGACCCATGTGAATATTTAAGAAGATAGGATGTGCACATTCATAGTCCAACGGAGTTCATTGAATGTTTGAGTGTCGTCCTTCCCAATAATCCAAACACCCTCTGAAAAGCCGAAAAGCTAACCCAGTACGAGTCTGCGTGCTAGCTGGATTGGAAAAGAAGATCTCGAACCAGATGAACCATATCATTACGTTGAGTCGCATTTAAAGAGGACGAGTCAGATTTTCATTCACCGATTACCCACGTTCATCTAACTGTTCATACTTCTCTGCTTTTGTGAAAGTGAAATGGGGTGTTTTTTGCTTTCCTCAAGTTGAAATAGGATAATGACATGTAACCAACATCTACAGGTAACGTTACAGTAAAAATACACATAAATTATAACTATCTTGCATGTTGTAGTTGCATTTTTTATTTAAATTAAAAAAATAAATAGGATATGTATACAGCTTAATACTTAAAACAATTTTTTTTGTTTTTTTTTTCCGAAGAAAAAATCTTAACTTTTTATTAAAAAAATAATGAAAAGTTACATCTGCATATGCACTAAAGCATACTGAGAACTGCCACAAAGGCTCTACGCAGCGTTAGAAAACTAACGTGCAAAAAGAAATAAGAGAAAGAAAAGAGGGAGAAGAGAAAGAAAAGAGGCAAGAAAAAACTGAAAATAGTTCAAGTTTTCCGCCCCTTTTTCTTTTCGACCTTACGCCACTCTCCTTGGGTGGGCTCGGTCGGTGCAATGATCAACTGTGTTTCTACATTCTGTGATCCAATTTCTTTGTCTGAATCTGAAGTATCTGAGTGGTGATGTCGCTTGGTGCCTCCTATGCTGTGGTCCACGCTTGTCATCTCTGCCTTGTTGTCTGTTGTGTTTTCTCTCTGTTTCTCCATTTCTTGAGCTACCTCGGTCTTCTCTGCAGGGATCTCTTCCTCCTCTGCTTCTGATTCTTCATCATCTGAATCTGGTGGTGAGAATTGCCATCCTTTCCTCTGCTTCCCTTTCTGCTTCTTTTTACTCTTGGCTTCTGGGCATGTGCTTTGTAGGTGACCTGTCTGCCTACAAAGTCTACATCTGAAAGCAGTGTTTTCATAGTCTAGCACTTGCAGCCAGTTTTGTTGTTTGTAGATCAGCCTTATATTGTCCGGCAGCCCTTTGCTTAAATCTACTTCCACACAGATACGTGCGTAAGTGTAGATCCTTTCATCAATCCTGTCCAAATCTGTTTTGATATATTTCCCAATGCTGTTCCCAATGCCTTCCAGAACTCGTTCATTCCAAAAATGCAGCGGTAGATTATACAGTCTAACCCAGACCGGCATTTTGGTTACAGTCATTTTGTTTGGATCAAAATCTGGGAACCATGGGGTCATAAACAGCCCCGATGTTCCCCAAAACCAGGGTCCTGCACTAATAACTGTGTCTCTGACTTCCTTGGATGAAAATCTAACTATAAAAAACCCCTTTGAGCAGAGATGGATATCGCATTCCATGGTCCAGCTGGTGAAGATCCAATGAAATAGATCCAGGGGTTTAGGCCAGAAACTGTTGAAACGGCAAATGAGGGCTTGCGTTTCATAGGACTTTACGAAATCATCCAGCCCAGAAGAATCTAAATTTAAAGCTGGGATTTGCTCTGCCTGATCTACTATATATGGCCTGGGTATATGGCTGGGCTTATTTCCTCCTTGGTCTGGCGAGGGCCCCGAATCTCTGTTGCCTTGTAAAATGTTTTTGTAGGATATGCCTCCTTTTGGTTGGTGCTGAGGTGCTGCTTTCCCCTTGACTCCCCCTGAATTGCTATTTATATATTAATTTAATGCGAAATTTAAGTTTTTAATTTATAAAATTAAAAAAATCATTTAAATTTATTTATCTCAAATATTATTAGTTTCACATTATTTTTATTATTTATTAAAAGATGGATTAGTTAGTATTTAATTTGAAGTGGGAGGGTGGTTGGTTACCTTTTATAATGTGAAACTAAAAGTTGTTCATTATTGATTGTTGACAACTATATTAGTCTTTCAATTGTGGGTGTATTAGTGTACTTAGTAATCTCATGATTCTGATTCTCTATTTTTTTATTAAATTGTAAGTTGTTGTGTTGTGCATATTTTATTATACACTTTTCTAATGTCACGACAATAGAGTGCTCACAAATCTGGTCTTTGCTTATGTACAAAAATATTCTCTAAGCAATAATTAAACATTAATAATGTGTATACGTGAGTAGAGAATTCAAGCATTCATGGGCCAAAGTGGACCATTAGTCCGGTGAAAGTTTGTGAATCAAAGTAAAAGTCATGGGCAAATGAAGAATTATAAAAGAAATATTATTTTTTTATTAATATATTAAACTTTTCAATTCATCAAATTGTTAAAATAAATAAATATATATGAAAAATGATGAGTATGTTGAACAATAATCACAATCCCAAATTTAAAAAAAATAAATTGATTTTAAAATAAAAGTTGCAAGCACCATGTGTAAAGCATAACATAAATAGAAATGGACAATAACAATAAAATTCATTTATGAACTGCTTCATCGATGTGGGACCTAGTAATATAAAGGTTTAAGATAATAATAAACTAAGCACTATGTAAGTTTAAGATAATAATAAACTAAGCACTATGTAAGATTTTATGTTAAGTAATTTAAATTTTATGAAAAAACCAAAATTTGTATTTAAAAAGAAATTCATAAAATGGAGTATATTTATAAAGGAAAAATGAGTAACGATTTGTTATTGAAATCTTTAAACTTTAAAAATTGCATCTTTAAACTTTACAAATTGCATAATTTGTTCCAGAGCCATTCATTAAAAAGAGTTCAAATTGAATGTAAAATTCTTTAATTGTATGAGTAAAAGCTCTACATGGTCGATAAATATTTTCCCTTTCAAAAGTCAAATTAATATCAGGGTGGAATTTGATCGTGAAACTTCCCTTCATGACTTATTACATGATGGATAGATATTGTCCCTTTCGGAAGTGAATTTGATCGTGAAATTTGCCTTCATGACTTATTTTGGCAGATCTCTTGTTTTCCAATTTTACCTTTTTTTCTTCGAGTTTTGGTTTCAGGTTTCTGCATGCATTTATATAAGGAGTTTCGACTTTTTGGACTTTTCACACTTGAATCCAGAGGAAAAAATTGAGGTGTAATTTTGATTTGTGTTATTTAAACTCATTTTTTTGACTAAGGTTTTTCATGGTGCTTAATCCATATATACAGTTAAATAACACAAATCAAGATTTCACCTAAATGGAAAAAATTGAGGTGTAATTTTGATTTGTGTTATTTAAACTCATTTTTTTGACTAAGGTTTTTCATGGTGCTTAATCCATATATACAGTTAAATAACACAAATCAAGATTTCACCTAAATTTTTTCCTGCGGATTCTGGCCTCGAAAAGTCCAAAAAGTCGCAATCCTCGAAAAGTCCAAAAAGTCGCACTAAAGACAACTCGTTTATATAAGCTTCCATTTTGCCAAATTTTCATAGTTTTTTTACTTTAATTTAACTATATTTAAACTAGGCTACAGGTTTTCGCTACTATGTAGCTTGTTATTTTAAAGTCTAACTACAATGAAGTTTTTAAGCCTTATAGGTTACATTATGTAAAGTATCATGGGAAAAATTATGAATTATAAAAACTTATTAAAAATCACCAAAGGTAAATTGACTTTAGGACCAAGTCAAATTTACTATACCTAATTTTGTTTGAATATATAATCACTTGTTTTTTATTATTGATAACTTTTTTTTTCCAATAGAAAAAATAAAAATAATAAAAAATAATAAATACATCAAAAATCTTTTCTATATCTATTATTTGAGCCCAAAGGATAATTAAAATAGAGTCTACATTAGATTTAAAAATATCATGAATTATATTGATGAATAATTAATAATTATTGCTATCTTGTTCATTTGGTCAATTCTACATTTTAAATTTTAAGGGGGATAATAAATATTAAATAAAAATTACAAGCAAAACACATTCTAGGACAGGTTTTTGTAAATATTTTTACTATTTGTTGACGGTACTGGACCCGCCAACATTTAGGGTATCTCCTCGGTATGAAGTCCCAACTAGACCTCACACCGTTTGGTGTAGGAGTCCCATCTGGTACGATGGCCTGATTGCCATTATCTTAGATATTTTCCTTAGCTCTTACTGTTCAGCACATGAGAGTGTTATGCTTGTAACTTCAAGAAAGCGAGGTGAGTATGTCTAGTGAGTGCGTAATGTAACTTTCTGTCTCGGTTCTTCTACTGTCAAAGGGGAAAATGAAGTGAGCCTCTTGATGAGAGGGAATAGTCCCAACCTAAGAAGAAACACACGAACAACAATAAGGGTTTGTCCAACATCCAGCAGAATAGTCCACAGTGGATGCGGCAGTCGTGAAAATCAAACTTCAAGGGATAACACGTACACCGTACAACAGAGTAGTCTATACAGGGGGTGACGGTTGTTAAAACCATGAAAACACAAGAATGGTTTGTCCAGTGTCTGGCAGAGTAGTCCACATGGGCGAGACAACAGTGATAAATAATACAACACATCTTCAACAATGTAAGTACTAAAATAAATGAAGTAGTTCAACTATCTTAGTACAGGTTAAACAAACATGCATTACAAACGTTTAAAGAGTAGTCTTACAAACATATACAAAACATGCGTGAAAACGTGCTAGCCTGAGACAGGGTTCTGAATTAAGCAAAAGTTCAAGACACATTTGTACACGTTATATCACTAGCCCCAGTAGTGGGACATTGAAGCTACTCCTCGCTCCTCAAAGAACAAAATACAAACTCTCAAGAATATGTGGGAGGATCCAAAGTGTAAAGTCCTTTGCTCATACAATGAGAGGATATATATAGCCGAGGGGGATAACTAATCCTTGTGACTCTTGGATTTCCCTCATGATTGTCTGACTTCCTATGACTTTTCAAATGACGTGACTCTTCAACTTCATATGTGTGTCTCTTGGACTTTCACATTACATTTGATTAGAACGAATATGGCTCATAGTAGTGATGTGGTCGAGACAACTCATGACACAACTCGACATGAAATTGCTGACATGTACTAGCTGACTGTGGTGTTTGTGTTGAGCTGTTGTGCTGCTGAGTGATGGGTGTGCTCTCGGTGTAACATTTCTTCACCTCTGCATGGAAAAGTGCTCGGGTTCTTCAATGGTCTTGGTCTTTGCTTAATGGTGCATGTTAATGTTTCCCTTTTGCTCATCGCTTGGTGTGCTTCGTGCGTTCATTCAACTGTGAGAAAGTCTTCTAGCATGCGCTCCTTCTTCATCCCGTTCATAATCACACCATGTTTCATCAATGTACCTGTTCCTGCAATCACTCATGATGAGATGACATCAAATCCAAAAATCGGCTAGTCTAACATGATGCAGTGTGTTCCGTTTTGGTGTAGGTGACTGGGAGAGGGACAAGGCACTGAAACTACGCAGAGCACAACTCAGGTCGAGATGCGAGGCTTCGAAGCACTATCAGGAAAAACTGCGCAAATGTCACTGGGAGGCAGATTTTCACAATCTGGGACAGCGGCGACAACTGCGAGGTAGAACTTAGAGGCAGATTTTCACAATCCGGGACAGCAGCGACAACTGCGAGGTAGAACTTAGAGGCAGAATTGCGTAGTTTATGGGAGGAAGACCAGGCAGGGTGTCAGGGAACTGCTAGGAAATTCTGTGCATTTTTCAAGGTGAGGACTGGGCAGGTCATCCGACGTTCTAGCTAAGGATTTGTGCAGTTTCTTCGAGGAAGATAGAGCAGGCAACACGAGGCACTGGCAGACATTTCCTGCGCATTTTTCAAGAGCAAGGTTGGATCGGGATGTGGGGAGATGCTGGTCAGAACTGCGCATTTCTGAGGGACAGTGTCGGGCAGTCATTTTTTCACAGTTTCTGGGATGCGTTAAGAGCGGGGACGAAGAGAGGTTTCCAGTCAAAACTACACAATTTTTAGAGGGAGTGTTGGCTTATTGGGCCCTGACCCAGGTTCGGAAGAGTTATTAGCCAAACAAATATCGCAGCTACCGGCCCTTTCGACAATAGCTCGTAGAGCGCGGACTGAGGTCTCACCCGAGGTAGCAGGGGAGGGTGCTGGAACTAGGTTTCCACACCCTTGGGATGTCTTGATGTGGTCTGGAGGGGTCATGAACCGTTCTATGGCCTCGCGCCACTTTGTACTACTATCAGACTTCTGCGTAGATCCGCACAGTTACACTTTATTAATGAAATTATTCCAGATCTATTCTTCTAGTTACAATCTTTAAGCAAACATTTAACAATAAACCCAGTGCGCGCACAAAAGATACAACCTCATATAATAGATGCATAAGCCAGAACACAATAGATCCACAATATAGAAAACAACTTATCTTTATTAATATCTTCCATCACTACAACCAGATTTGGGTCCGTGCACACAGCTGTGGATTCTACCAAGCTTCTGCGCATATAGCTGCAGAGCCTCTATCTATCTACCAACACCCTTGACTCGGACTTACAGATGCAGAGAATATTGCCTTCACAAACCCATAAACATCAAGATCCAAAACCAAAACTTTCCAAAAACTGACTTCTAGCCATAGAGCCTTGCTCTATTTATACATTCCTATGGTCCGCAGACCATGGGCAGGCCGACTCACTTCCTATTATTTTACATTATTCTTGGGCGGACAACCCTTTGACTTGACTCATTACAATTCGCGCTCTACGCACTTCGCAGAGTCTTTACCATACTTTTACCCAAAACTGTGGGCTTTGAGCCCCAAAACCGTTACGTGGGCCCTCCGCTACCCAACAGGCCCCCAACACAATCAACGTGAGATAAATGAATTTAATATGAAATCTAAATTTTTTAATAATTTAATTTATAAAATTAAAAAAAGTCATTTAAATTCATTTATCTCAAATATTATTAGTTTCACATTATTTTTATTATTCATTAAAAGATGGATTAGTTAGTATTTAATGTGAAGTGGGAGGGTGGTTGGTTACCTTTTATAATGTGAAAACTAAGAGTTGTTCATTATTGATTGTTGACAACTATATTAGTCTTTCAATTGTGGGTGTATTAGTGTACTTAGAAATCTCATGATTCTGATTCTCTATTTTTTTATTATTAAATTGTAAGTTGTTGTGTTGTGCATATTTTATTATACACTTTTCTAATGTCATGAGAATAGAGTGCTCACAAATGTGGTCTCTGCTTATGTACAAAAAAAATTCTCTAAGTAATAATTAAACATTAATAATGTGTGTATATGAGTAGATAATTCAAGCACTCATGGGCCAAAGTGGACCATTAGTCTGGTGAAAGTTTGTGAATCAAAATAAAAGTCACTGGCAAATGAAAAATTATAAAAGAAATGCTATTTATTTATTAATAGATTAAAATTTTCAATTCATCAAGTTGTTAAAATAAATAAATATATATGAAAAAATGATGAGTATGTTGAACAATAATCACAATCCCAAATTTAAAAAAAATAAATTGATATTAAAATAAAAGTTGCAAGCACCATGTGTAAAGCATAACATAGATAGAAATGGACAATAACAATAAAATTCATTTATGAATTGCTTCATCGATGTGGGACCTAGTAATATAAAGGTTTAAGATAATAATAAACTAAGCACTATGTAAGTTTAAGATAATAATAAACTAAGCACTATGTAAGATTTTTATGTTAAGTAATTTAAATTTTATGAAAAAAACCAAAACTTGTATTTAAAAAGAAATTCATAAAATGGAGTATATTTATAAAGGAAAAATGAGTAACGATTTGTTATCAAAATCTTTAAACTTTAGAAATTGCATCTTTAAACTTTACAAATTGCGTAACCTGTTCCAGAGCCATTCATTAAAAAGAGTTCAAATTGAATGTAAAATTCTTTCATTGTATGAGTAAAATCTCTACATGATGGATAGATATTTTACCTTTCGGAAGTCAAATTAATATCAGGGTGGAATTTGATAGTGAAATTTCCCCTCATGACTTATTTTGGACGTTTCCCTTCATGACTTATTTTGGACGTTTGATCTTTTTTCACTGACCATGACTTATGCCCCCCCCCGTCCCCCCCCTTTTTTTTTTCTAATCTCTTGTTTTCCAATTTTACCTTTTTTATTTCTAGTTTCGGTTTCAGGTTTTTGCATGCATTTATATAAGGAATTGCAACTTTTTGGACTTTTCAAGTCGGAATCCAGAGGAAAAAATTGAGGAAAAAAAATGATTTGTGTTATTCAAACTGGTTTTTTTTACTAGGGTTTTTCATGGTGCTTAATCCATATATACAGTTAAATAACACAAATCAAGATTTCACCTCAATTTTTTCCTCTGGATTCCAGCATCGAAAAGTCCAAAAAGTCGCACTAAAGACAACCTGTTTATATCAGCTTCCATTTTGCCAAATCTTCATAGTTTTTTACTTTAATTTAACTATATTTAAACTAGGCGACAGGTATTCGCTACTATGTAGCTTGTTATTTTCTCAATTAAAGTCTAACTACAATGAAGTTTTTAAGCCTTGTAGGTTACATTATGTAAAGTATCATGGGAAAAATTATGGATTATAAAAACTTATTAAAAATCACCAAAGGTAAATTGACTTTAGGACCAAGTCAAATTTACTATATCTAATTTTGTTTGAATAAATAATCACTTGTTTTTTATTATTTATAACTTTTACTCTTTTTTTTTTTTCCAATAGAAAAAATAAAAATAATAAATACATCAAAAACCTTTTCTATATCTATTATTTCGAGCCCAAAGGATAATTACAATAGAGTCTACATTAGATTTAAAAATATCATGTATTATATTGACGAATAATTAATAATTATTTCTATCTTGTTCATTTGGTCAATTCTAAATTTTATATTTTAAGTGGGATAATAAATATTAAATAAAAATTACAAGCAAAACACATTCTAGGAGAGGTTTTTGTAAATATTTTTACTATTTGTTGACGGTACTGGACCCGCCAACATTTAGGGTATCTCCTCGGTATGAAGTCCCAACTAGACTTCACACCATTTGGTGTAGGAGTTCCATCTTGGATGATGGCCCGATTGCCATTATCTTAGATATTTTCCTTAGCTCTTACTAATCAGCACATGAGAGTGTTATGCTTGTAACTTCAAGAAAGCGAGGTGAGTATGTCTGGTGAGTGCGTAATGTAATTTTCTGTCTAGGTTCTCTTACTGTCAAAGGGGAAAGTGAAGTGAGCCTCTTGATGAGAGGGAATAGTCCCAACCCAGGAAGAAACACACGAAAAACAACAAGGGTTTGTCCAACATCTAGCAGAATAGTCCACAGTGGATGCCGCAGTCGTGAAAACCAAACTTCAAGGGATAACACGTACACCGTCCAGCAGAGTAGTCCATACTGGGGTGACAGTTGTTAAAACTAATAAAACACAAGAATGGTTTGTCCAGTGTCTGGCAGAGTAGTCCACACGGGTGAGACAACAGTGATAAATAATACAACACATCTTCAACAATGTAAGTACTAAAATAAATGAAGTAGCTCAACTATCTTAGTACAGGTTAAACAAACATGCATTAAAAACGTTTAAAGAGTAGTCTTACAAACATATACAAAACATGCGTGAAAACGTGCGAGCCTGAGACAGGCTTCTGAATTAAGCAAAAGTTCCAAGACACATCTGTACACGATATATCACTAGCCCTAGTAGTGGGACATTGGAGCTACTCCCCACTCCTTAAAGAACAAAATACAAACTCTCAAGGATATGTGGGAGGATCCAAGGTGTAAAGTCCTTTGCTCATACAATGAGAGGATATATATAGCCGAGGGGGATAATTGACCCTTGTGACTCTTGGACTTCCCTCATGACTGTTTGACTTCCTATGACTTTTCAACTGACGTGACTCTTCAACTTCATATGTGTGTCTCTTGGACTTTCACATTACATTTGATTAGAACGAGTATGGCCCATAGTAGTGATGTGGTCGAGACAACTCATGACACAACTCGACATGAAATTGCTGACATGTACTAGCTGACTGTAGTGTCTGTGTTGAGCTATTGTGCTGCTGAGTGATGGGTGTGCTCTCGGTGTAACATTTCTTCACCTCTACATGGAAAAGTGCTCAGGTTCTTCGATGGTCTTGGTCTTTGCTTGATGGTGCATGTTAATGTTTCCCTTTCACTCATTGCTCGATGTGTTTCGTGTGTTCATTCAACTGTGAGAAAGTCTTCTAGCATGCGCTCCTTCTTCATCCTGTTCATAATCACGCCATGTTTCATCAATGTACCTATTCCTACAATCACTCATGATGAGATGACATCAAATCCGAAAATCGCCTAGTCTAACATGATGCATTGTGTTCCGTTTCGGTGTAGGTGACTGGGAGAGGGACAAGGCAATGAAACTATGCAGAGCGCAAATCAGGCCGAGATGCGAGGCTTCGAAGCACTGTCGGGAAAAACTGCGCAGATGTCACTGGGAGGCAGATTTTCAAAATCCGGGACAACAGTGACAATTGCGAGGTAGAGCTTAGAGGCATAATTGCGTAGTTTATGGGAGGAAGACGAGGCAGGGTGTTGGGGAACTGTTGGGAAATTCTGCGCATTTTTCAAGGTGAGGACTGGGCAGGTCATTCGGGGTTGTAGCTGGGGATCTATGCAGTTTCTATGAGGAAGACAGAGCAGGCAACACGAGGCACTTGCAAACTTTTCCTGCGTAGTTTTCAAGAGCAAGGTTTGATCGGGTTGCAGGGAGATGCTGGTCAGAACTGCGCATTTATGAGGGACAGTGTCAGGCAGTCATTTTTGCGCAGTTTCTGAGATGCGTTAAGAGTGGGGACGCAGAGAGGTTTCCAGTCAAAACTACACAATTTTCAGAGGGAGAGTGATGAAAAGAGAAATAGGGGTATAACCAATTTCTCTTTTCATATCAATATTCGATCCTGAGGCCTATGGGTTATGGCCGAAAAACCTTATCGGAAGCATTTAACTTCGCTTTGGCCTTAAAACCATGGACCACACATTCTTTTGGATTTTTCTCTTAAAATTGGAACTACAACACTTTATCGCAATGCAAAGGGAAATGTAGAAACACATGGAAACTCTGCTCCGAACCCTTTGTCCGGACTTAAAAAACAATTCACCTGGATCTATATATCCGTCGGGTCCGCTCTTCGCTATGATCCTTTCCGTTGCTCCGATTGCCCCAACCTCCGGTCACCGACTTATCGCTATTGGCGTATCAGCGTTCCACCACATCGGTGTTATCGCAACATCCATTACTGTTAGCCCTTTGACCTCCCCGATATGCGATAAGTGATCACTTCTAGACCATCGATCTGGACTCTTGATCCGACGGTCCATGATCCATCACATTATCGCAATCGCTCTTCTCGATGGTCAGGGTCCGATAACACCCAAAGGGTTTCGCCGATGCGATAAAATCCTAGCCGTTGATCTATAAGATCCAACGACCTTGGTTTGCCGATACTTCATTTCTTCGCTATTCTTCCTTGGCTTGATCTCACCTGTTTTGATGGAATCTGCCTCAACTAGGGTTCCTGCCATACTCTGTCTACACATGATCATCACTCCATATGACGCACCTATAACAATTCATTGAGATATCTTTGGATCGCCATCGATCCTCACAGTGATTGATGGTCGATCAACCACTTACAAACACAATTTAAATGAGTAACACATATATACAACATAACTGGAAAAGGTGTAAATACACAAGCACACAGAAATCCCCACAACACAGTTATATTCATTATACAATGTTTAGTACAGACTAAGGCATTTCAGCCTTAGAGACAGTTCCCTCTCTACTACATTTTGATTACTCTCGGCTTGCACAATTCTATCCATCACTCCCTATATCCTCTCTGTCTCACGATATATATATATATATAGTTTTAAGGAAAGGATGTGATCGGATCCTTCACAGTGATCCGATCCAATGTTCCTTATATCTATATATATATATATATATATATATATATATAGATATAAGGAACATTGGATCGGATCACTGTGAAGGATCCGATCACATCCTTTCCTCAAAACTCTCAACTAATCGCATACATGGCAGATTACATTTAAATCAAGTCTTCTTAAGACTTATCCATTCCATCATTTAAGCTCTATTTTAAACAGATTTCCCTGGTTTTGCTTGATGGTCCACATCTCCTCCTTCTCTGCTTTGGATTCCTCCTTTAATTAAGGGGGGGTCAGATGCTCCTGCATCAGAGAGCAGAGCAAGCTAGCAGGGGGCCTTCCAGTCAGATCTACGCAATTCTCAGGAACAATGCAGTGACAGGTCGTAGAGGCCTGACTCATAAGCTCTGTGCAGTTTCTGCAGACATTGCAAGGCAGGCAACTGGGCAACTTCTGTGCAGTTTTGGGGAGTAGTGTAGCCTTAGGTGACAATGTAGTTCATATTTTCCGAAGGACCAGAGGGAGGCTTGATGAGTGATGATGCGGGAAGTTCGGAGTGGATCGGACTTGGGGACAACTTTTGTGCATTTCTGGGAGACAATCGACTGGCTCACTTCTAGGATTACGCAGTGTAGGCTGCCTTGGAGGACAACCTCAAGCTCTGCGCAGTTCTGGGTAGTAGAGAAGGGTCACTAAGATTGGGGTCTGGTTGAAGGAGGGTTGTCTAGTCAACATATTTTCAGGAAAAATGACTAAGTGTGAAAGCAAGTGAACTTGTGCATACATGACATTGTGATCACACACTTAGCATGACTCGATGACAAGACACCTCAAACCAACAAGACAAACATGTGCTCAGTGAGACTGACTCAAAGGTTAAGAGCGACAAGTGCAACACTTGAGATAGATCTTCGAATGACCATGACGACACTTGCACGACAGTGTTTACAACTTTGTGTGTGAGTACGATTGATGTTCACAGGGAAAAAACAACTCATACACACAAAGATAAACCTTCAAAATTTCCAGGAAAAACTCGCAAGCATGACATAGCAACTGACATGCCAAAAGACGACTGGTGGTCAATCAAGAAAAAAGGGTGTAAAGGCTCGATAAGAGCTCATGGGATGAGACCGAGTGTTTGCAACCATCAAGGGGAAAAACCAAGGAAGTTTCCGAAATTTGAATGTAGGACAAAATTTTGGAGGGTGTTGCAGTCGCTACAACACTATTATAAGATTGGACAAAGTGATCCAAAAAAACCCCACCATTGGTACTGAATGTTTTACTAAATTTAATTATAACTAAAAAATCTATGTAGATTCTAGTAGAAAATTTTATGTAATTAAAGTATAAAATGTATGTAATATGTATGTTTATATCAATAGTAGTATTATTTTTGTCTTAGTTACAATAATTTATGTTATTAATTACTTTTTGCATAAGAAGTAGGTCAACGACATTGCATATTACACTTGTTATATTTTAACATTATAATACTATTTGGATGCCCTAGTACAAAATATTTTATTTCAACATTAAAATATTGTCTAATTGGTATTAATGAATGAAATAATGGTAGTAATATTAGAGAAAGAAAGCATAAGTGGAATAGTAATATCAGCGTAACAATAAGAGTGTGAGAATTTTACATCTAAATTGAATGATTATTATTAATTGTTTTGGAAAATAAAGATTAAATTATTTAATTTATAATAATAATAATAATAATAATTTTTAAGAATGAAGTAATAAATATTGGTCTTTAAATTAAATAAATTATTTATGCATTATTTAGTAACACCATTTCTAATTTGAAAACCAATAATTTAAAAAACAGACTTGAGTAATAGAGAGTAGATGCATTATTTAATTTTATATTTAGTAACACATTTCTAATTTGAAAACTAATAATTTAAAAAGCAGTTGGAGTAATAGAGAGTAGTGCAACTTGAATGCTAGCATGGTTCTCTCGAACCCTTTCACACTTGACAAGTGCTGATTTGAAATTGTTAGCATGGTTGGGCCATAGCTCCCTTGAGACATCGCGGAGACAATTATGCTTTTTGGTATGTCAATGTAAATCTAGGTGTTGTATAAAGTTCTCAACTTGGCTAGTGGTGGTACTCTTTTGTCAATACAAGCAACATTGTTATTAAATATGTCTTCCACTTAGCCTATCATATATGCCTTTGTCAATACATGTGTTTTATACAAGTCTCCACCCAGCAATTGTAGAATCCTGTCAATGCAAGTGTTATATGGTATATAGGTATTAACCATTTTAGCTCATTATGTCTAGTGGTGAGATGAAGTGTTTATGATAAAGATAGATCCTTTCTTTAAGAGGAGGCTACAAGGAAATTACCCCAAAAAAAATTCCAATCATTAAGAGAAACGAGTAACATTATTTATGCAAGTGGTGGAGTTGAGATCATGATTAATGTATTAAAATTTGAAAATTTGTGCAAAACATTTTTTTTTCCATAGTTATTAGGCATCAAATTGGCCAAACATGTTGCTCAAATGCTAGGACATAACATTCAAGTTATTTCTCGAAACAATTGAAGTTAGTCTAAACATAATGTCGAACAACAAGTTGGAGTTTTGGTCCTCATCTAGGAGGATATGATGGATGCAGAACTTCTCAAAAACCGAGGACTTGTGAATACCCATTGTAAGAAGACATTCAAATATTTCAAGGGGCACCAATGTATTCTACTCCTTGTGTCCCAAATATGCAGCCCATTCATTGAGTGCAGTCCTACATTGTGGAAATTGCAACTAAGTTTACCTATCACTAGAATACCATGAGCATGGATGTCATCATCCAAGGCTATGAAAATTGCCAAGTCATGAGCTTTTTCGGAGGGATCAATCTTTGGAATGGAAGGTATGGTAGTAAAAGGTATAATAAGCGATATCCATTGTTGAATTGTGTTGTCATGGATGTCAAAGGTATCCATTTGTGATCATCATAAAAGATTGCATCCTCCTTAAGACAAGTCTTGTCATGGATGCTTTAACTTGAATGCTTTTAATATACATCAGTGTATTTCACTATTCGGAAGTTCCAATGGACAATAAGCCCCAAAAGCAAAGCAAGCCCAATGTCTAAAATACCTAGTGGTGTAGTCAAGATGCCTTGCATTTGTTGTGGTAAATGAATGGGAAGATCAAAGAATTTTCTCACAAGACCATCATCATCTAACCATATTTGTCATGTTGTTTCTAACAGTAGGTGGCACACCACATAACTCCTCTCAGTTGTGGAGATATTCCTTCTCAAAGTTGAAGCCCCACAAGTGTGGTCAAGGTGCCCCAAATGAATGGTAAAAGCAACTCTAAGGTTAGTCCAATATTGGATTTAAAAATTCATAAAATTAAGTTATGTTGATTTTCAAGTTCAAATTATCATGAGTCTTGGCAGTTGCAAAAGGGTCTCCATCTCACCCTTTTTATTGATCAAGTCGGCCCCTAAAAAGGAGGAATTTATAATTTGAAATGGCTTAAAAAAGAGGTGTTACATTGGATCCATAACTTAAGGGTGTTTTAGGGCATGTCAACCATCATTTAATGCCACTCCTTCTAGTATATATAAGGGCACTCAGTTTCCCACCAAATGCATCAATTTTCTTGCTTTATCCAATGTAAATCACTTTGATTTGTTTGAGGCCATGGGAAACATTGATTATTTAAAGAAGGAGGCCAAGTTTCTAATGGTTGTGGGCTTAAATGTTTTATCCTTTTGTATTTGGTGATTCGTTGGTTTCTGAGTCCTGATATGAGGTTAGGACTAAAGTTATTTGATTAGGTTGCAGTTAAGGGTTGAATTAGCCCTGAGACAAACCAAAATAAGAGGCCAAATATGAGGTATTTTTTAGGATGAGTATAAGGTTGTTTTAAGGTCATTTTGAGGTCGCATCTAAGGCAATTAGGTCGAATTTTTGAAGGCAATTTTGAGCTCAAGTTAGAGCTATTTTGATCGCAAAGTTTTGGCTACAAAGAAGGTGTTGTTGAGGCTGTATTCTGAGGTCACTTTGAGCTGTAGTCTAAGCTTGCTTGAGGATGAAGTGATGCCTATTCAATCCACTGTTTTTAGAGCAACTTATGACTTGATGTGTAATATCTTTTCTATATGCTCATGTATTGAAGGGCATTTTACTGAGAAGTGTTGTAGGAGTGAAGTACAATAGAGGATTCCCTTAAATGGTTAGACTAGCTATATTATTATTGTTACATGATATCTTAAAAGCTTAGAGATATTGTGTACCCTAATCGGTGCTCTTGCAGAACTTATTTAACGTTCAAGGGAATGATAGGTTTATAATGCATACCTGATGTTGTAAATGGTCTGTTAGGACCACCAACAATTAGAATTGAAGTTGTTTGGTCATTTAAGTTTATTACTTTTTCTAGGGGTCTTAGATTTGTATTTTTGCTTATTGCTAGGGGTCTTGAGCCACTTGATTTGGAAGGTTGAAGGAGAATACTAGTGCTAGATAAATTTTATGTCGAACATAATTGTTTACTTAATGAAGTGTCGAGTTGGTATAAGGTTTAAAATTATTGTAGGTTAAGAGGACAATGTTTGTATTGATGATTGGATGAGTGAGATGTTGCTGCTCAGAATGTACTGCTGGGTATATTGAGCACAATTGTTGATTGAGAGAGAGGTTGTATTGAACAAAGTGTTTTTCTTGCATGCTATATTGCAGAGATCTACTTCTACCTCATATTTGAGGAATTGAAGCTGGTCCAATACATTGACCTAGTCTTATATTTTGGTGTCCTATTGATCTGTATTACAAACTTGAAGGTTTATGGAAAATTTGCAAGTAAATTTTTATGTCTTTTAGGAAATGGATCAATTTGCAAAGGTACATAAATTAATGGTTTTAAAATCACTTTGCAGTATAGAAATAGAGA
Organism: Pinus tabuliformis; assembly: GCA_031772625.1. Taxonomy (NCBI): domain Eukaryota; kingdom Viridiplantae; phylum Streptophyta; class Pinopsida; order Pinales; family Pinaceae; genus Pinus; species Pinus tabuliformis. The sequence goes on along the minus strand of CM062804.1, from coordinate 533,813,230 downwards.
CAAATATACCATACACATCAACACAAGACAACAAAATGATAAAGGAGTTCACACCTCCTGGGCTACTGATCAGGTGCTCAGAATTATGCTAAAAAAATTAAAGTGTCAGAATCTTGTCAAACTCAGCTTCAGATTGAAGAGCTCGTCATTCTGAATCCAACGGTGCAAACAACACTCAAAACCGAGTTCGTATGCAGAAGTTAGAGCAAGTCAAAGTTCAGGTTTGACTTGCCTACATGGCAGGATTAGGATGATGTGGCAAGTCTTCAGTGAATAAGGAGGTGCCAAGTGGAAGCCCACCATTGGCTCTCACAAAATCGCATATCACAGCGGTAGGCAAAAAAGGTGTTTCAAATCGGCCCTTGGCAGGTTCAGGGTTGCGATGCAATGAGGCAATCACAAATCGCAATCACAATCAGTGAAGGGGAGAACAAGTATCGGCCTCGACACTGGCGCAGTTTGAGTTCCGGACACGATATGTCAATTTTTGCAGTTTTTTGTTTCGGCGGGTCCATGATATCACATCGCAAATGTTTCGTTGTGTTAAAGAGCCCATAGCCAATTATCGAATGCGACGAGTGATAAGACCCCAGACGCAATGGTTCTTTATGCCACAGTTTAATATTCCGTCAAGTCCACCTATATCGCATTGCAGTGTTCCACCGCTAAAGCAAGACCTTCCGTTCGCTTGAACTCACTGATTGCGATTTGTGATATGGCCCGTGGTGCGGAGAAATTCTTGCTTGGTTAGCGGATTTTAGGGCTAAAATGTAGTTTTCTGCCGGTTTTAGAGCATTTTGTGGAACAAATAGTGGAGAAAATGGGAGAAGTATAACTTCTTCAGTTCTCATCCAAATTGGATGCAAAAAGAGGTTGGATGGCCATTTTTTAGGATGTTGAACTCATTGAGACAGGTTTTAGAGGCATCTGAGCATTGTAAACACAATTTTGATGTAATTTGAGCATAATAGAGAGGCCCAAGCCATTGGAAGCTGGACCAAGGAGACGTATCCCAGGAGGGGTGAACTCCTTTATCATGTTATTTTTGTGTGTTGTATATTGATGGTCATTGTTGTTATATTTTTGTTGTTCATCATATGTTTTTATGTTAAATTGTTTATAACATTTACTTAAGAAACTCTCATGGGAATCTGTTAATGGCAAAAGTTTTTGAATCCTTAAGCACTTCAAAAGAAAATGATAAGCATCTTAGGTTTATTTCTGAATGGGGAACTAGCACAACATTACTAATCTACTCCATTTTAGATCAAGTTTGGTATCAGATCACTGGTTTTGATTACTATATTTTATTTGTGAAAGAAGGATTTAATTGTTTACAAGTTTATGTCATGCTCACAAGGTTAAAGCTCAAAAGAGGTGAATGGAAGCTGGTTGAAAACCATGAAATTGGGTCAAAGGGAAGAAGAGCAAGGTTGCCAAAGTATTCTACACCAATTTAGCCTCAAGTTGCAAAAGTTGCAGTTGGGATTCCAATACTAGTACAACCTCAAGTTGTAGTTGAGTCTTCAGAGACCATGTCTCATGAAGGAGAACCTATCATGACAGAATATGAGAAGACCTTCAGAAAGGATTTCTTTGATATGACAGAGATGGTTAAGGTCCTCTATGAAGAGAGGAACAACAAACTACAAGGAGAAAGTTCCAAGCCTCCCAATGGAGAAGGCTCTTCAGGAGGAGGTAATGGAAAAGAAGATAAAGGAAAAGGAAATAATGGGAATGGAGACAAGCCTCCACCATCTCCACCATCTTCTTCATCTTCTTCTTCGAAAGCATCTTCAAACTCTTCCACAAATACCACCATTACTCATACTCATCATCATTCTTCAAAAGGGGTTGGTAAATCACCTTTTCTGAAGCTTGATGTTAAATTCAAGTTGCCTATGTACAATGGAGAAGTTAATGCAAAGAAGTTGGATAACTAGATTCGTCAGTTGCAGGTGTATTGTAGAATTCAGAACCTTCAAGAGGATGAAATCAAGATTCAGTTGGCTTCATTCAGAATGGAGGGTGCGGCACTTGTATGGTGGGAATCAAGGACTCAAGACAAGATCAAGAAACATGGTAAGATTTGTATTACTTGGTCTGATTTCATTGCTGCTATAAAAAGGTAGTTCTACCCTTTAGCTCATATGCAAAAAGACATTATGAGTTGGAAAAATTTCAGACAGTTGAAAGGTCAAAATGTGCAAGAGTATACTCAAGAGTTTAGGAAAAGAGCTCTTATGCTAGGAGTAGACTTACAGTCACAAGATACCTTGCTGAAATACATAGGAGGGTTGCATAGCTATCTTCAACATACCATTCTTATGTTCAGTCCCATGAATCTTGATGAGGTATGTGTTCAAGCTACACACCTCGAAGAAAGAGGGAAAAATATATAGGAAGAAGGTAAGAAGAAGCCATTTCAGAGTGTTGAAAAAGGGAAGAAGTTTAAAGGAAAGTAGAAGAAAAATTCTTCTGTTAAGAAAGAAGGGGAGAGACCCGTGTGCAAGAATTGTTCCAAGGAAGGACATGATGAAGCACATTGCTGGAAGCTTCATCCAGAATTATGACCAAAGAAATTCAACAATAAAGGGAAATAGAATACCAATGTTGTTGCACAACAAGACTTGGGTTCAGACTCAAGGGATGAAACAAAAATTGCAGCCACAGTCACCAAAGGAAAAGTCGTGGCAAAAGCAAGCAAATATTTTAGAAAAAAGGCAGTCGTAGCAAGTACCAGTGTAGCAAATAACTCTCACAACGTTTCAAATGAAGAAAACTGAATTGAGTTGTTCCATATCCGAGTTATTTCCAAGAATACAAAAATCGATACATTGTTTAACAGTGGATCTCATGCCAACTTAATTTTTGCATATTTAGTCAATAAATTGAATCTGGAAACCATGGCTCATCATAAACCGTATCTGTTGGGTTGGATAACCAAGGATGCCAATTTGCAGGTCACACGGAAATGCGTTTTCAAATTTGCAATCACTGCCAATTTCATTGATGAAGTTGAATTAGATGTTGTGCCATTGGATATCTTAGGAATTGTGTTGGGAAGTCTGACTTTTGTATGATTGGAAGGCTATTTTCCACAAATTTGAGAACAAATATCATTTGTTCAAAGACGGAGTGGAGTACATTGTGAGAGCCCATCGCAGGAAACTTAATCTGTCTTTGGCAAGCGCAAGTGAAATGAAACGACTGGTTAATTCCAGCAAGAGTCTCATGCTCCTCATGATCAAGCAGAAGAATGACACGGAGCAGGAATCCTTTGTAGGCTGTGATGTGAAGCTGAAAGCTAAATTGGTTGATGTGGTCAATCAATATGGGGAAATGTTTCAAGAACCAAAGGGACTGCCACCAAAAAGAGGAATTCAACATGAAATTCAGCTACAACAAGACTATCCACTCCCAAACATTGGTATGTATCGAATGTCAATTCTGGAAAGTTTAGAAATTAAAAAACAAGTCTAGGAATTGTTAGATAAAGGAGTAATTCGTCCTTCTACTTCGCCATGTGGTTCACCAATTGTATTGGTACCCAAGAAAGATGGAACCTGGCGCATGTGTGTAGATTATCAAGATTTAAATAAGATCACAATAAAGAATCGATACCCATTGCCCAGAATAGATGATTTTCTAGATCAGTTGAAAAATGCAAATTATTTTACTAAATTAGACTTGAGAAGTGGATATCATCAAGTTAGAATAGTTGAGGAGGACATATGGAAGACTGCTTTTAAAACCAAACAGGGATTGTTTGAGTGGCTGGTTATGCCTTTCGGTCTTTGTAATGCTCTAGCTACATTCATGAGAGTTATGAATGATGTTTTAAGATCATTTCTTGATGAGTTTATAATTGTCTATTTAGATGATATTTTGATATTCAACAAATCATGAGAAGAGCATGTCAAGCATGTTAGCAAAGTTTTGAATAACATGAGAAAAGAATGATAATTTCTAAAGATGTCTAAATGTGAATTCGGGAAAACTTCCTTAGTGTATTTGGGCCACATAGTTGGAGGAGGTGAGATGAAGATTGATCCCTCTAAAGTTTCGGTCATTGTGAATTGGCCAATACCCAAATCAGTCATAGAAGTAAGGAGTTTTTTTGGAGCAGCACGGTACTGGAGGAAGTTCATTGCCAATTTTTCCTTCATAACACCTCCACTACATGCATTGACCAGCATGAAGGTTGTCTTCCAGTGGGGAGGAAAACAACAAAAAGCATTTGATGCTTTGAAACAAAAGATCAGTTCAGCCCCAGTTTTGGCATTGCCAGATTTGAAACAACCCTTTGAAATATAGACAGATGCAAGTGACTATGCCATGGGTGTAGTTCTTTTACAATGGTAAGCCCATTTCATTTCATTCTAAGATTTTTAAAGAGCTTTACGCATTGGCACAAAGTGTGAAGAATGGAAGCATTATTTGATGGGAAAAGAAACCATTATTCACATCAATCATCAGCCTTTGCAATATCTGCAATCTCAAACCAAATTGTAGCAGTCAAGGAAATTTCGTTGTATGGGATTTTTAAAACAATTCCACTTGGTAATCAGGTACAAGAAAGGTATATAACAGAGTTTCTGATATGCTTTCTAGACCGGTTGTAAATATAGCCATTTTACTCAAGAATAATTGTGTTTTACCTGAAAGTTATATTGAACAATACACACAGGATGCTGACTTTCAAGAGGTATATCTAAACTTGAGTTAAGGCCATCAAGTTGAGGAATTAGACGACCATGTACATGATAATATATTGTATCATTTGGGAAAAATTTGTGTTCCATAGGGAGAGAGAGTAAATGTTACAAGGGAAGCGCACACTTTATTTATTGCTAGACATTTAGGTGTAAGTAAAACAATGGAAAATCTTGAGAGGTATTTTTATTGGCCTCGTATGCTTGAAAGTGTGTCACGTTTTCTAAGAGGTTGTTCATTGTGTGCAATCAATAAGCCTAGTAATAGGAAACTAGGATTGTATACACCACTTCCAGTGCCTTCAAGACCATGGGAAAGTGTTTCTATGGATTTTGTAGGAGGTCTTCCTTTATCAAGGAAAGGTCATGATTATTTGTATGTAGTTGTGGACAGGTTCAGCAAGATGTGCATGTTAATGCCTTGTAAAAAGAAAATTATAGCTGAACAAACAACTCAACATTTCTTTCAAAATGTATGGGTTCATTTTGGATTGCCTACTTCTATTGTAAGTGATCGTGATTCTTGATTTGTTGGGAATTTTTGGTCAAGTTTATGGAACTTGATGGACACCAAATTGAAGAAAAGTACAACCTTTCATCTGCAAATAGATGGTCAAACTGAAGTGGTTAACAGGACAGTCATTCATTTTCTAAGAGGATATTGCAGCAAACATCCTAAGTTGTGGGATGAACAATTGCATTATATTTAGCATGCTTACAATCGAGCAAAACACTCTTCTACTCTAACTTCGCCTTTTGAGGCATGTCTTGGGTATTTGCCTAAATCGACTTTGGATTTCATCTTTGAGAAAGATGTAGTTGTAGATGGACATAGTGACATAGATAGGGCAAAGAAATTCATTGAGAAAATTTAGTTGATTCACCAAACAATTCAAGAACAACTAGAAAAGAGTCAAGGCAAGTATTAGGCAAGGCATGATAAGTATTGTGTGGATCATTAGTTTCAAGTAGGTGATGAATTTTGGCTATACATTAGCAAAGAAAGGCTTCAAGTTGAAGGTAAAAAGATGAAACCAATTCGTTATGGTCCATTTAAAATTCTGGAAAATAATGGTAATAATGCTTTCAAGCTTGATTTGCCTTCATCTATAAAAATCCATTTCGTTATTAATGTTGAAAATTTGAGATTGTATGAACCTCCTTTGATTGAAGATCAAGGAGAGAATGTTCAAATTCCATCTATTGAAGAATTTTATCTAGAATACCTTGATATGCTTTAGCAAGACACTATACTTGACAGAAGGACAAGGAAAACTAAAAGAGGAAATACTGATTATCTTCGGGTGGGTCTCAAAGGTACACATCCATCAAAGGAAAAATGGATTGAAGTGGGGAAGGTGAGGGAACAATACCATCATATATTAAATAACTAAAAGTGATCCTTTTGGGGTCCAAAAGGCTTCCAATGGGGATGAGTGATCAGGTTCTCAGAATTATGCTCAAAAAATCAAAGTGTCGGAATCTTGTCAAACTCAGCTTCAAATTTAATAGCTCGTCATTTTGAATCTAATGGTGTGAATGACACTCAAAATCGAGTTCGTATGCAGAAGTTAGAGAAAGTCAAAGTTCAGGTTTGACTTGCCTACATGGCAGGATTAGGATGATGTGGCAAGTCTCCAGCGAATAAGGAGGCACCAAGTGGTAGCCCACCATTGGCTCTCGCAAAATCGTATATCGCAGCGGTAGGTGGAAAAGGTGTTTCAAATCGACCCCAACAAGTTCATGGTTGCGATGCAATGAGGCAATCACAAATCGTAATCACAATCGGCGAAGGGGAGAACAGGTATCGGCCCCAACACCGATGCAGTTTGAGTTCTAGATGTGATACGTCATTGTGTTGCAGTTTTATGTTCTGGCGGGTCCGTGATATTGCATCACAAATGTTTTGCTGTGTTAAAGAGCCCATAACCAATTACCAAATGCGACGAGCGATAAGACCATGGACGCGATGGTTCTTTATGCCACAGTTTAATATTCCATTGGGTTCACCTATACCACATCACAATGTTCCACCGCTAAAACAAGACCTTCCGCCTGCCTAAACTTGCCGATTGCGATTTGCGATACGACCAACAGGATATGGATCACGATGCAGAGAAATTCTTGTCTGATTAGCAGATTTTAGGGCTAAAATGTAGTTTTCTACCGGTTTTAGAGCATTTTGTGGAACAATTAGTGGAGAAACTGGGAGAAGTCATAAATTCTTCAGCTCTTATCCAAACTGGATGCAAAAAGAGGCTGGATGGCCATTTTTGAGGATGTTGAACTCATTGAGATGGGTTTTAGAGGCATTTGAGCATTGTAAACACACTTTTGATATAATTTGAGCATAATAGAGAGGCCCAAGCCATTGGAAGCTGGACCAAGGAGACGTATCCCAGGAGGGGTGAACTCCTTTATCATGTTCTTTTTGTGTGTTGTATATTGATGTTCATCGCTGTTATATTGCTGTTGTTCATCATATGTTTTTATGTTAAATTGTTTATAGCATTTACTTAAGAAAATCTCATGGGAATTTGTTAATGGAAAAAGTTTTTGAATCCTTAAGCACTTGAAAAGAAAATGATAAGAATCTTAGGTTTATTTCTGAATGGGGAATTAGCACAACATTACTAATCTGCTCCATTTTAGATGACCTACGTCTCCTGGTCCAACTTCTAATGTTGGGCCTCTTTCTTTAAGTGATCAAATATATGATTTCATGGATTTACAATGCTCAGAATGTAAAAATAATATCTCCAATGGATTCAAAATAGTCAAAAACCCCAATATGGGATCTTGTTGGACTCAATTTGGCCAAAAACTGAGAAAGTTATGCTCTATAGAAGTTTTGCTACTAATTGCTCTAAAAAATTGACTCCCCTGCTAACTGTTCTATGAATTCCGCCTTTCCAGGAACCGTTGAGCGACATTTTCTCTAGGTGTTAGTGATATTCCCTCCATTTCAGGTGCAAATTGTCGATCCATTTAAATGCGCAATGAACCCTTTGGCAGAAAATCAGGGCCACATGGGGCCATGCACTTGGGGGCTCAGACTAACCACCTGCCCCTGTCAACATAGCCCCCAAATCGTTCAGCCACGATTCCAAATGTTCATGGAACCCAATGATGGCCCCCTTTTTTCTGCACCCACAACCTTGCCTCTTTCCGTTCGCACCACGGTCTTGTAGTTTTCCATATGCCCTAGGGTCGGGCCATACCCAAATCCCCTCCACATTAGCACTGATACTCCGCTGCCCTCCGTTCATGTGTCATATTATGTGACCTCAGGCTGGGGTTAAGCCTTGAGCCCTGAGGTCCTCCACTTGCGGTTCTATGGGTGTGAGGTGACCAGGGTCGAACGTATTAGCCCTGACCCCATTCCCCAATGGACTTTGTCGAAACTTCAAATAATAATGTGGATTATAGTGGTTAAGCCCCACAAACACCGTGTTGGTATACCATTGTGTTAATTTATAGAAGGCCTCATGTTCGAACCCTATGGAGGCCAGTTTGGGCCTTAACAAAATTTTGGTTAGTCTCGCGGTGCCATGCGGCATCGTGTGATTGGGCCACGTGGCACCCAATAATTGGTCTAACAAAACAAACCCGCAACCAATCACAATTCATCAACCCTGAACTAATCCGGTGAAATCACTTGGAAACCTACCATTGGGATGAAGTACACATTCAACCTACACAGTTAGCCTGTGTAGTCATCATACGGGTTGCCTAGTCAACAATCCTGCACTTCAACCTGCAAAAATTTTACCTGTTTGGGAAAATGATCAAAATGCGATATCTGGAGCATATGATATCAGTTTTGAGTGATTCAAGTTGTGTTGGATTTAGGATGACGATATCTACGTTTTGGAACTAGTTTCAAGAACTTTTGAACACTTTCATTTTTTGAGCACTTTACTGATCCCCTGGATCACTTCTCCCCAGTGGAAGCTTTTGGACCTCCAAAATATTATTTTTAGTCAACAAATAGATGAAGGTACAGTTTCCTCACCCTTCCAATCTCAATCCATTTGGCCTTGCTTGGATTTGTTCCCTTGAGCCCCACATGAAGGTACTCCGCATTCCTTCTTCTTGAAGTTCTTGTTTTTCTGTCAAGGATAATATCTTGCTACAATTCTTCAAGATATTCAAGAGAGAAATATTCTATTGAAGGAATATGAACATTATCTCCTTGATCTTCAATCAAATGAGGCTCACATAATATCAAGTTATCAACATTAACAACTGCATAGACTTTCATATATGGAGGCAAATCCAACCAGAAGGAATTATTACCAATCTTTTCTAAAATCTTAAAAGGTCCATATTTGATTGGTTTTATTTTGTTACCTTCTGCTTGAAGCCTCTCCTTTCTAATGTAAATCCAAACTTTATCTCCAACCTGAAAATTGTGGTCAACACGATGCTTATCATGTCTTGTCTTGTACTCAGCTTACCTCTTTTCCAACTATTCTTGAACCATATGATGCACCAATTGAACTTGTTCAATGAATCACTTGGCCTTATCTATTCCACTATGTCCATCAATAGCAACATCTTTCCCAAAGATAAAATCTAAAGGATATTTTCATAATTATCCCAAGCATGCCTCAAATGGAGATGTTTGAGTCAATGAATGCTTGGCTTGGTTGTAAACATGCTGAATGTAGTGCAAGTGATCATCCAAAAGCTTAGGATGCTTGCTGCAATAACCATGGAGAAGATGTACTACTATTCTGTTCACCACTTCTGCCTGACCATTTGTTTGTGGATGGAGTGTGTGCTCTTCTTCAACTTGGTGTCCATGAGTCCCCATAAGCTTGACCAAAATTTTCTGATAAATCAAGAATCTCGATTTGAAATAATAGATGTGGGCAACCCAAAATGCAACCATACATCTTGAAAGAACATTTGTGCAGTTTGTTCAACTATAACTTGCTTCTTACAAGGCATCAAAATAAACATTTTGTAGAAACGATCCACAACAACATAAATATAACATGATTTTTCTTATACATGGGTAGCCCTCCTACAAAGTCCATAGAAACACTTTCCCAAGGATGGGAAGGAACCGAAAGTGGAGTATACAATCCCAACTTTCTATTGTTAGTCTTACTAGTAGCACACAAAGAACACCTCTTATATATCATGACACACTTTGATTCATACGAGGCCAATAACAATACCTCTGTAATTGTGCCACCGTCTTGCCTACATGTTACAGATCCATTTGGGCACATCAAATCCCAACATTTAGATTAGTGATTTAGGACTCATCAAACCATAAAATCAGTTGTTTCATGCCCTAAACAAGTCAACCCTTTGAATGCCTCCTTCCCAGACTGTTTCATGACTTGAAGACATCCAAAAATTGCCTCTAGAGGGACTAGCGTAGGTAAGCCCTTATGAAGGTGCATTGCAGAGCAGCTAAGTCCACTACTAGGGTGCTCTGCAAAGCACTTAGGCTTCCTTTCACCTGCACTGGGTGAGAATGAGAAAAATTCACATAGGGTTTGGGAATATTCTTATCTTGTGGAGTCATCTAGAAGTTTCCCTGTCTTATCAACTCCTATGAGCTCGAAAATGGATGAGGAATGAGTTAAGGATCATCCTATCCTCTCATCCCTTCCTCCATGGAACTAATTCTAAGTATGGAAGGCCATTCAATGTCACCATTAATGACAAAACCTCCTTCATCTTCCTATAAATTGACCACTCATCTAAGTGATCAGGGGCTGGACTATGTTGAATTGTAAGGAGATAATGCTGCTATGAGACTTGACTTTGGAGCAAATGATGTGATGCCACAAGCTTGTCTTGCTTTTGATGTGATGTGGATGGGATCCAAGCTGGAGGAATGACTTTGAATCAGACACTGATGGTTGTAATTCCTTCTTCTATCTAATAAAGTGTTTGAACCTTTTTCCATATTTGTGTTCTTTCATAATTCTTATATGTATGAATTGCTTCTGATTCCTTTCATTTATATTCAATGGATCGTATGCTTTGATTGGTTTTCGTCTTCTGTTGTGTTGACAGGGTACTTTTCAAGCAGTTTAAGTACGGGAAGGAGCGATGGAATCGATACAAGGGAGACGAGAGGAAAGCGGAACTACAGGTAGGCCTTCTATCATCTCTTCTTATCTATTGCTTATAGGGAAAGTCTAAAACACTTTAAACTGTTGTTCTAGGCACAACTACTTGTATAGTGAATTAGTGTTTATCCATAGATGCTAAATTCTCCAAAACAAATTGGCGACCATACTGGGGATGAATTCTCTTTCCTAGTAGCTTATCCACCTCCTAAGACATCCTTGTAGGCTTTATTTGTGCTCATTGATTGTATTTCAGCTCTTTTGCATTGAATTTTGGTCAAAAATTGAGGTTAGATGACTCTTGAGTGGCCTCTCAGAAATCAGTGCAGGCTTGGTCAGGGGACAGTGCTCTACAGAGCACCCTTGAGTGAGAGACAGTGCTTTGCAGTGCAGTTAGGCCCTCTTTGACCCGACCTGATCAACCTTATGTCAAATTCCCACCTTTGGAAAGTTTTTTGTCAACTTTTCTCTGTTTGTTTGCTTGCTGATTGATCAATGAATGTCATGTCTCAGAGAACAATTTTTTATCTCCTTTTCCAACCCTACTTTGATTTGATTGATTAATGTTTCTTTAATTTTTTCTTTGTCATTATCAGTCTATAGTCAAAGTTAGAATATAATTGATTAATCTTCATTCGAAAGAAAGTGTTGTAAAGTCTTCTTTTCCTTCAAAACAGAACTGTCGTAAAAGTCTTCGTTCTTATGAAAGATTGATTGATTGTATGTGCATATCTCCTTTGTTCATCATAACATTAAGGAAATTGAAAAGAAAAACTTGCATCATTCATATTGTAGTTTTTGAATGCTTGAAAGGAATAGCTAGGGAAATTGCATTAGATGTGTTCTTTGCTCTTTGTCACAATCTGATTGCTCTATCCCTACTAGCTAAGGATTTTCATTATTAAATTGAATGGAAATAATGCTTATCATATTAGTTGCATTTTAGGAATTGCAAACATACATCATGTGGTGAACCTTGAAAGGAAAATTCTAAAGAATATCAACTTAAAATTTATCTGAATTTACCTAATGGAGCATTGTCACCTAACGAAAAACATTTAGAGGTCTAGGCTAGAGACGTGTTCCGGCGTCATAAAACAAAGCAGTTGTCGCTAACTTGTCTGCAATACATCCCGAGTGTGATACCTCATTCCACGTACGTGAGTATATCGTAGCTCGTCCATGTACCTTCGGGTATATAGGGCGGTGTTACAGTACATAAAGTATATGGGAATGCTCTCACTGTGTGGTTTTGCATTAGACAACACTTATATGGATTGGGCCTCCATGTACTTTCGGGTATATATGGGAGGAAAACACTAGGTTTCTATCCATCCTTAGGTAACCAAGTCGGCTGCCTTGTACACTGTGATACACCGAACACAACATTCAGGGAGATTGCCTGCCCATACTTCTCGGTTCGCCGGGAGGTATTTTGCAGTTCACAGTTACTTGGTAATCCTTTTTTCCTAGATCATCCCTCTTTTGTTTTTGTTATGGTACTTTGATTAAAATAAAATTAATTGACCGCGGATAACATTCTCCACGCTCACTCCTTAGTTGATCTTAGGTTGAAACATATGGCAACAAATCTGGAGTCCACCGATCAAGGAATTCCTTTTGATGGGAATCCTAGTCTTTTTCCTCCTTTTGGAAATATTGTTGCTCCATATATGGCTACATTTTCCCTTCTGGGATTTACCATTGGCTTGCCAGTATGGTTTTTTTCAACCTCCTTGGTTCAAAATATCGTGATTTCTCCGCAATCGAGTACACCTCCAACTGGACAAAATCAACCTCCAGTTGATCCTAAAGTTGACCCTTTGCTTTCTTCCTTGGTTGTTTCTTCCTCCCCTTCTTCCTCTTCGTCTGGTGAAAGTATTGGTACTATTAACCAGGTGGCTAAGAAGAAGAAGAAAGGGTAGAAGAAGAAGAAGAAACAAATTCATCAAAAGGGCAACCAAGCAACCATTGCCTTGAATGCAACTTCTGATGAGAAACCGTCCGTCAAGCCTCACAAAGTTCGATGTCCATGCAAACTTTGTGCGGGAGACCATCTTCTTCGAAATTGTCCTGATATTCCTCAAATCTTAGAAGAATGGTCTTCTCATTCACATCATCCTGTGTCATCAACTTCTGGAGATCATGCTGGTGACACACCATCAACTAGTGGTAGTAAAGTTCATGGAAAGAAGGGTAAAGTTAGGTTTCATGTAGGTTATGTGAAGGGAATCACCCCATTCACCTTTTTCCCTATTTGGATGAAGCCAAAAAAGTGTTGGATAACCGTCCTGCTTCACCGCAACGACTTCCATCTGGTTACAGGAAACTCTCCCTAAATCCTTCACTAGTTGATGAATTGACTGACCAAAATCAACCGTCGGTCAAACCCACTCTCTCTGAAAGTGAATCTTATGAGTCTATACCCGACCCAAATCAACAGGTTGAGGTAACAGTTGACTCGATTTCACCTTCAGCTAATCGTACCTTTCTCGAAGAGAGTGAATATGATACCACTCAAGTTCTTTTTGTTTCTTCAGATTCTAATGAGCTTAGGGGCAGTCCTCCTGTTCCATCAAGACAGGAGGAAAATCCTCCCGCTCTTGTAACTCAAGGGGTTAATTCTCCCGTTCTTACGGTACCCCCTCCAAGTAGTCTAGTCACTTCCTTTGATTGGAATTGACTGGCAGGATTTCGTCTTCCTTCTTATGTGCCTTTCCAGATCATAGTATAGGTTTGTAATATGATTGTATTTGGCACTATTATAGATGAAGGTGCATCAGTGAGTATCCTTTCCTCAACTACTTGGAAAGCGCTTGGTTTGTTGCCACTTGTGCTTGTTACCCAGAATCTGTTGGATTTTAACAGAGGAACTAGTCAACCATTAGGGATCCTCCCTTAGTTACCTATTACTTTGGGAGGAAAAATTGTTTATCTGAATGTGATGGTAGTCCCAGGCCCTTTAGATTATAATTTACTTCTTGGGTGTGACTATGTTTATGACATGGGAGCTATTGTTTCCACACTCTTTTGAGTGTTTTGTTTATTGCGTGAAGGCAGAATTGTCACTGTTGACCAGCTTTCATTTCCCGGTCAAAATATGGCTCCTAGTCAACCATCTTCCCTCAATGGTCTGTTTGTACCAATGGTATCATCCCTGCCACGAGTTAATTATGTGGCAACCTGTTCCATACCTACATCAACTAACGATCAATTCAGTGATGTTGTACATCATGTGCTGGGGGCATTGGAACTAGATCTCTCCTTCATGACCTCTTATGAGTTGTGATCCAAGGAGTATGAGGATAGTTCTTTTACTGTGTCAACCTCATTAAAAAATGAAACAGGTCCATCAGGATAGTTCCTTGTCTTGTGTCAACCTCATTAAAAAATGAAACAGGTCCATGAGGACAGTTCCTTGTCTTGTGTCAACCTCATTAAAAAATGAAACAAAGGGTACGAGGATAGTTCTTTACTATGTCAACCTCATTAAAAAAATGAAACAACTCTAATGAGCATAGTTCCTTGTCTTGTGTCAAGCTCATTAAAAAATGAAACAAGGAATCTGAGCAGAGTTCCTTATCTTGTGTCAAGCTCAATAAAAAATGAAACAAGGTCCCCTGGAGAAAAGTTCTAATTCGAGTCTTTGATTAGATCTCGTAAAATCCTAGTCGAATCTTTCACTTGATCTCGTATATGAACCTTCATTCCATCCATGCGATAGCCACGAGTAGTCTACTTAGGTGAATGTAATGAAGCTTGGGGGCACGCACCTAATGGTAAAGTTAAGTTTCCCTGTAGGTTATGTGAAGGGAATCACCCTATTCACCTTTGTCCCTATCTGGACGAAGCCAAAAAGGTGTTGGATAACCATCCTGCTTCACCATAGCGACTTCCATATGGTTACAAGAGATTCTCCATTTCATCATGCTGGGGGCATGTAAACCAATCTCAAGCATAGTTCTTAGTTTCAAGCTTGTGTAAAAATGAAATTGAATCCAAGCATAGTTTGTTCGTTTCAAGCTTGTGTAAACATGAAACTAAATCCAAGCATAGTTCCCTACGGTTCAAGCTTGTCTAAAAATGAACCCATTTCCACTTTAACCCTCATGATTGCCATTCTATTAGCCTTTTTCATTAGATGAGCCTTGGTTGTTTTCATCCCATCGCCACCATCCCTTTGGCCGATCATACGCTTTCACTTGGTTGTTTTACCCTTTTTGAGGAACAGTTGCAATGAGTGGTCTTATTAGCCAGCCTCTTCACATAAATAAACATGTTTTGAGAAGTTCCAACATCACCGGAACCAGTTGCTATCCTAGTCACCACTCGTTCCTCAAATTGGGGTCCTCTTTAAGCTCTTTTCAGACTCTCTAAATATGAAACAATTACCGAGCGCTTATCCTTTCCAGCTTGTTAACGGATTGGAAATGATATCTCTCTTGTATTATTTTACGTTTTTTCGAACTTGAGAGATTAATTTACAAAAAAGAACTTGTGGAGTTTTCTTTTTGTCCCTTTTCAAACTCTCTAAACATGAAGAGGAATGAGTTATCTTTGTCATTAAACTCATTAAAACATCAAATAGTGACAAACTTGTCCATCTAGACAGGACCGAGTTTCACCTTTGCTAGACTCGTTAAAACATCAAATAGCGATGGATTCACCCAAAGGGTGAAATTATACAACAAGCATATGTTATCCTCCTCAAGCTTGATAAAAAAATAAAGAGGTACTGGTCAGCAATGACTGGGGAAAACAGAAAAAGGGGAAAACCACTTTATGGTGGCAGGTCGCTCTTGAACATGACACTTTCACTCCATCATCGTGACTATCTGGGTTGGGTTATTGGCTTGATGGTTATCACACTGTTGGTCTATCATACCATCCATTGATTTGTTTTGGGTCAATGCTACCAATTCACTTTAGTGTCTTCGACATGTTCAAGAGAAGTCATCCAGTCAAAATCCATCTTTTGCAATACCATAAACCTTCATTTTCATGACCGCCATTCCTGAACCTTGTGTCGTTAGTCAAATTCTATCTCTAAAATCACTACACTCATTTCATGTCGTTGATGTGGGATACATCAAGGCCCTCCTGTGACGAGTCGCTTCTTGTCGACATCAACTCATTATCCAAGAAGTTGACTTAGAAACACCTATCTAGTACCTTGAGGCTTGCATACATCAATGGTGGGTTTCTTGCTTTCAGTGATAGGCATACATCAATGGCCTTCGACCAAAAGACTTTGTATGGTGTTCGACATCAAATCATCCATTGACACCATGCAGAATGTACTGTAGTGACTGTTAGGTTCCTATACCAATAGGTTTCATTTTTCATGATTGACTATGGAAATGCCAAATATGTTCATCTTTTCATGCTGCAAAGGTTCCATATTTTGTATACAGATAGGGAAAATTAAAAAATGTAAAGAGGGTATGCCCTAAAAAAAAAAAATAAAAAAAAAATCAAAGGGCAAAAAGAGTAAATTGGTTAGGAAAAAGTAATAGAAATTAACCCCAAAGAAAGACCAGGAGAGTGGCCAGTCAAAATGCCACTGCTATCTTATTTACAAGCTCACAATGTGCAAATACTATTGTTTATCACATTTTATGGATGGCCCAACAGTTCAATCTAGACCATTCCACGATTAAATTGCTTATTGTAGAATAGAGAATGAATATCTGTCCAAACAGTTCAAGCTTGGCAGATGAGTAGATAGGTAGAGAAATTAAGGAGCCCAACTGCTTAATCTGGGCC
Source organism: Pinus tabuliformis (assembly GCA_031772625.1). Lineage (NCBI taxonomy): Eukaryota > Viridiplantae > Streptophyta > Pinopsida > Pinales > Pinaceae > Pinus > Pinus tabuliformis. The sequence continues at coordinate 533,796,651 of CM062804.1, read as the reverse complement.
CTTGGAAGAGATAAGGGTAGACTTAGATAGGAGGGCAGTCAAAAGAAAAGAGGAACTTCAGGGTTTGCAAGTTCAAATGCACCCAATCAAAAGGAAGAAAATATGTTAGGTGTATTAGGCTGGGTAGGTAGTTTGAGGTTGCAGAAACAAGGTTATGATCTTTTGCCTTGTCAAGAAAGATTCATATCATCAGTGACATTGGTACCTTGGCAGTTGTTTGGTTGCATAACAATGGAAGCATGTCTAATTCCCCTCCATTCCCCCATAAATCATTTACTAACATCCCCTCAAGGAGCTTGGGATCTGCCCAAGGGTCTTGTTTCACTTCATTTCATGCTAGATGCTGAGTTGAATCTTCACCCCACTTAGTGGAAAGAAGCCACATTTCTTGTGTAAAAATCATTACTCCATACTCCTTTCATCTTCCTATGTCTAAGTCTTCACTCCACATACTTAGCATTCACCCATACACTTTCATTCCATAAAGTCATATTAACCTCTAATTTTATTATATAGCTCCCTTAATCATTTCCCTATCCCTATAGTACAAAAAACTATATAAAAAACCCCAAAAAGGTGTAAATATCCCCACCCCTTGGCACTATAGCCATATAACCTAAAGTTCGGGGAAATGCTAAGTTCATTTGGGGCTTGTATTAACCCCTCCGCGTCTATTTGCCTAGGATTAATCTAACATTCGGTTAGGTTAATAACTATGATAACCTCCCCTCCTAAACCATTCTATAACCCCGCGCACATATCTTTGTTTGGGATTGGTTTAATATATGGTTGAACCAATAACCATGCCCACGCTGTATATACCATATAAACCCATATAACCAAAGTTTTTACCCCCTGCCATATTAATAAATATTATAATGTTTCGCGGGTCCCGCGCCTGAAGTTGCTCGCAGCTTACAACCTCCCGACCGCCGTCTGATTCACAGCTCTTAATCCAATGGTGGGCGGCCATATCGGGCGCCCCGATCTGCCGGAGATTAGCGTCCGGGGGATGGGCGGTTTTGCTGCCGTACCCCTGCCACGCGTCAATCGCCTGGCGTGATCGGAGGCCCCCTCTGCAATACCGCCCGGGGCCAAGAGCGGTGCGGGAGAAACTAGAAACTGCCCGCCACCTGCCCCCTGACGTCAGCTCCCCGTCACCTATGACGTCACGTCTGCGTCGGCCCGCCGCTGCCCTGTACCGTTGCCACATCACCCGCTCACGTCACCACCCCGCCAACGTGTCATCCGCCACGTCACTATCCTCGTCAGCTTCCACGTCACCATCCCGTACCTGCTACGTGCCAAATTACGTCATGCTGACGTCATCCCCGAAAAGCGCCAAAAGCGCCAAAATGTCCAAATTTTGTTAAAAAAGCGTGAAAATGACCGTTTTGTTTCTATTCTATTGGTTCACTGCTGGAGCGCCCTGCATGCTTTTACGATGAATTGTCGCCACCACTCCAGATTGCTCAACCAAGCGAGTTCCGCCTACAAATCCGGCCCCTCAGTTCGCCATTGAACCTGCTAATTGCCCTCTGCACCATAAAGAAACAGGTATTTACCCGCAGCTGACCTATGAACCCTGTTTTTTAGAAGTTTCACCATTAAAGTTGGTTGAATACCTGCAAATTCAAACCAAAAGGCACTTGAACACCTAAAATTCTACCTGTTAACCCACTTATTGAACCTTTGTTCAAGTGCAACCCGGCCAATTTGCCCTTTTCTGCGAATTTCTCCATTAAAACGCATTTTAAGTTTGTTTCTGCCGGCAGATGCTCTAAACTACCCATGCATTGAATCCCTCTGTCAAAATCCTCTGTAAAATTATACTCCTTTGACTAGAAATCAACCCCATTCCCTCTGCAGTTTACCCACAGAGCCTATCAAACCAGTGAAATCATTTAGAAGCCTCTCTAAATTCTGCAAATTTGCCTTTTTATCATAAACTACACACAGTGAAGGCCAGTTCTATATCTAAGCTTATTCTACAACTTCCTCACAAAGTTTCTGAGGCAATTCTCATTGTTCAGTTGGTTCACCAATCCAAATTTCAAATTACAGACACAGAGCATATAACATGGCCACTCCAGCAGCATTGAACATTGCTCCTCTAAATGCACCTCACAAGGAACTTGAAGCATTACCCCTAGCTGATAGAGACCACCTTATTCAAGATTTGGTTGGGGACAAAAACCACTTGCAGACCTTCTGTCAGCTGAGAAATAGTTTTTTGAACAATTGTGATATGTATGGGATATGGGAATCTAATTTTCCCATTTACTTCCTCCCTTCTGTTAATATTTTCGCTGAGATAATTCATCTTTGTGTTGAAAACTATGAGCCAAATCAAAGAGCAGTCAAGTCTCCATCTAGGAGCATTATTTTCCAAATAACTCCTGATTCAATCAACCAAATGCTTAACTTCAAGCAAACTCAGCTTCTGATGCCTCTTTCAATGAAATACCTGCTTGATGAAGGTCCCAAACTCTCCACCTCAGAGATAGCCAGAGTTGCCAAAATATTCATGAGAGCAGATCGCCAACCTACAGAGCCACCTCCTTTTCTCTATGTCAATTTCAATGAAGTGGGGAAACTACTGGTAGACATGATATCCTATGTTCTAGGTTTCAAAACAAGTGAGCATATTGATGAAACCATTCTGGTCCTATTGTCTGCATATAGCCCAGGACAGCCTCCTGCTATCAAGTACAACTATGCTAAATTTATCTCTAACAAGATACATGACCAACTACTGAAACTGGATAGGGAGGGAGTCTTCAAATACTCATCATACATTTATCATTTGTTCATGTATTATCAGCCAGACTGCTTCCAGTGCCCCATCAAAAGATTGGACTCTAAAGGGGAAAAGAGGTCTGTAATTTTCTGGACCTCGGTCTTTCATGAAGTCCAGAACTCCCCCTACTCTTACTGTGAATTTATTGACCTGTTTGTCTATCCAGTCTCTTGTCTTCTAAAGAGAACTCCTCCTGCTAGACTATCCTATGACATGCAGAAAATATTGCAGCTTTCAAAGAACTACAAAATAGGTGACTGGTACTTTTACCAGAATCACACTGTCATTAGGATCTATGGCTGTGAGCTCTGTCCCTACAGGCTCCCAAGATATGTGCCAATGAGACTCTTTGCCTTGGAGTATTACAAGCAACTCATCAATTCAGACTTAACTCATTTTCATAGTGCTAAGAAGAAGGCTCGCCTGAAATTTAGAGACCAACTAGGCCCTTTTGTCATGAACAAGAAAGAAGGTTGGCAAGATGCTGATCAAATATTGGGGCAGAAACTCAAGTTGAAAAGGAGTTTTTGGTGGGTTCCTTATGACCCAAATGGCTTTATCAGTGCCAGAAAAGTAAAATATAGGCTGACAGCCTATGAACATTGTAAAATCCCACAGATTGAACAATTTGCCAACCAAGATGAGTGGGTGCAAGGTACCCTAGTTGAGGAATTCACTCAAGAAGAAATAATGGAGCAAAATTTCAGAGATTTAGAAAAAACTCTTGACTTGGATTCTTTTGACCAAGTAACATTCAAACTACCACAACAAGTCGGAGAAGGCCCATCTACTGCTGCAGCTTCCCAAGCTGCCCAACAAAGGTCTACACCAGCAACAGGTACAGCTAAAGGCAAGGAGCCAATGGATGTGGGGCAGGAAACAGTGACAGAACAACCTGCTACCTCAAAGGAGCAGAGTCAAGGGCAAGCCCCTCCACAACAAACAGAGGCACTACAAGTGCCAGCTTTACAGACTCCCATTAATGAGGAAAGAGGTAAGAAGCGGGACCGGGAAGAGACTACACCTGCTAGTGGGTCAACACAGCAACCGGAAGCCAAGAGACAAAGAGTTGATCCTCAAGTTGAGGAAGAAATTATTGAAGAAGTGACAGAGAGCCCAAGGAGACAAAGGGAAACAAGCCAGCAGACACCTACTAGCTCATTCCAGCAAGAGCAAGAGAGGCAACAAGGTATGGAGGTGTCTTCCTCAAGACAGCAAAGCAAGCAACCGCCTGGCATCAAAGCAACTTTCATGGAAATCAAAGCTCAGAATGAGCTGTTAAGAGTACAACTATATGATCAGTTTCTCAAGGCAACACCCTCCAAACAACAAAGATTAATGGCAGCCTATGACTTTAAAGAGGAGAAAATGATACTAAGTCATTTCAAGCCAAAGATCCCACAGCCCCAGACAGCTGCAGACTATATAAAGACAAGTTTAGAGGTCCTCTCCAAGGACATACACCCGATGGACCAAATAGAGCTGCATAAACAAATAGGTGAGATGGTCTATGCCACTCTAGCAGACAAGGCCATGCTGGCCCATCAACTGAAGGAATCACTGAAAAACACAAACACTCAATTAGATTTGGAAAGAATGTCTTCCTCTGCTAAAGATAATAGAATAAAGACATTGGAGGAAATTATTGTGGATCTAGGGCATGATCCTAAGAAGGATGCCAAAGCCATCCAAGCCCTCATAAGGAAAAAAGAGGATGATATTGCTGCACTCAAAAAACAATTGAGGTTGCCTTCAACAATGCACCCTCAAACTGCAGAACTTGTACAAGAAAAGGAAAAAGAGGATACCATGGATCTACTAATGAGCATGAACCAAAGAATCATTCAGATGGAAGAAGAGTTGGAGAGAGCACTACAAGGCAAGCAGGGAGAGTCGACCTCCCAGCCACCTCAAACAGCTCCAACTGTGGTCACTGTTCCTCCCACACAAGCAGCAACAATCCCTCCTATTATCCCAACATCCACAGCAACTACAACAACCACAGATGCTACAACAACAACAACAACAACACCTGAATCTAGCATGAGCATGGAAGAAATGATGAAAGCTGTCAAAGAGCTAGAAGGTCAGGTGATAGAGGTGAAAGAGGCCAAAGAAAAGCTGGCCAAGCTGGAGGCAAACTATGATAAGTCCAAGATGACAGTGGCTAAGAAACAAAGAGAAATAAAAGCCTTGGACAACAAGATAAAGGCCTTAGAGAAGGATCTGACTTTGGACAAAACTCTGACTGAAATCAAGAAGGTTTTGTGGGCCAAAATTGGCTAATCAATCACTAACCAATGGAAATCGATTCAAACCATACATGAACAGGTAGAATTGATAGGCCTAGCTCAATTTGAGACTCAAAGGGCTAGAGCAGCATTAGGAACCATGCCTGAGCAAGCAAACAAAATGATTCATTTCCTGAACACTCATACCAAAGAGGAGTTGGCAGCATTAGACATCAGTAGCAGGACATATACTATTCTGACAGCAAAAAAAGTGTTGACCCTAAGAATTTTTGTCCAAACTCTAGAAAGAAAGTGTCAGGAAATGCAGGCAGAAGTAGATGATTTCAAGCTAAAACTTACAGCATTGCAGAGCAGAGGATTGCCCCGCCTATTAACCAGTGCTGGAAGACTGCTGACCCGCGAGCAATATACTACCAGGATGAATAACTATGTTTCAAATCAAATTACAGCATCCTCAAGTACCTCAGAAGAAACAGGGCCTCCCTCTGGGCAGACTCTGTATGACAAATTAGAAAACCTGTTTTACATTGAGCATGAAATAAATCATCTTTTTGAGGTTCCACCAAATTTTTACAGATATACTGAAGCAGATGAGACATTAATAAAGATACAAAGGCATCAATTGCCTACAGAAGATTGGTGGCAGTCAATGCTGGAGATTCTGCCAAGGTAACCTTGTCTCTGTTTTTCCTTTTGGTCAGCTACGGGTCCGCAGCTCCACACATACGGGTCACCTGCCAAAGTGTCAAGGTGGTGGAAGGAGAAAGTCAAATAGGATGGTAGCTCATCAAAGCAAAGCAATCACAGGTGGCAAGAGACAGCATATCAGCAACGCAAACCAAAGCTACAGCCACCAGTCGAAAAAGAAGCCGGAAAGTCAACAAAAGCCAGACACCTAAGGCGGCCAAGTACCGCATATTTACTCACTCAGGTTGCGTTGGCTTCCACATCAGTTATTGTTGTTCAGCAAAGTAGATGGATAAATTTATGACTAGATATTTTCCTACGGGATATTTTTGTAACAAATTCTCTTATATATAGACCCAACTCATATGTTTTTTGGGTTGGTGATTTTCTCTCTAAGCTACACTGTAATTTCTGAGACTCTCTAATACAAATGGCTGTTGGAGTTCATGGTTTCTGCGCTGTCTGAATGTGCAAATGATGTTCTGGGACCTGCTACAGGATTCCTGTGTCATTTAATGGAACAATGAGTTATTCTAAACTGTGTTTTATGTTTTTTGTGTTTGCAAATTTCATATATGTTTCATAATCTTGATAACAGAGAGAAGGAATAGCCTAGGATTTGTTTAAATTGCACCCTGTGCTCAATCTCTGTTATTACTTATGTTTTCTTCAAAATTAGTTATAAATATGAATTCTTAACTTCTCATGTTTGCATTGGTTCCTTCATTTTGAATACTGTTTAGGAATTCTTAATTGCTCCTAGATAACATTCATACACTTTCCCTCTGCCAGCATAATGGAAGATTCTTGATTGCCTTTCATTCCCTGACTTCATTCCATCAATTCCTGATTTGATAATTGTTCCCAGACTGCCTACCTTGCTCTGTAGCATTTCCATTTACCCAAGAAACACTTTCAACTGTGCACCATCATCGACTCCATTGCCCAATGGAACAGACTGTCTTGGACTTGCATCCCAGCTCTGCTTGAAATCACCATCCAACAAATTCAAACAAAAACCTGTACATCATAACTAGCCTAAAATATTACAAAACAAAGCTAAATTACAAAGAGAGAGCCCTCTCTGGTTGCAGGTAGGCTAGGACCTGCAACTAAAAGATTGGTTAGTGGTTACCTCGGCCGTATTCCCTCCAAGATGCAAGGAACAACCTGAGTGATAACAGTACCTTGAGGATCATTATCATTATCAGTGATTTCTCTCGCATCTGTTAACAACTTACATCATCGGTTGGTAATCAGATGGTGTCTTCCCATGTTCGACTTCAGATCACATATTCACATGGTTAGACTCGTACTTGAGCGAACGATTGAACAAGATTGAAGACCCGGATCTAGTTTCATCCATCCGGGCTGCGATATCAGGAGTACTAAATCAAATGTAGAATGGTTTTCCATTGATAGTCATTCCAATCATGGGTTTATATCTGTAGATGACTGTTTATGTACATGTAATGAAAGTTTATAAGCTGAGCATGGGTATGCATTCCCTCAGCTATTCATGTAAAATCAAATATCATGATATATGTGTTGTAATTGATGCAGGTCACCTTCCACTTAGATACCTCCTCATCACATCGTAAAGCATTTTATTCAACATTGGCATTTTTCCAACTTCATGCTTTAGGTGGCAACTGTTACAGATTCATTTAGGCACATCAAATCCCAATATTCAGATTAGTGATTTAGGACTCATCAAACCCTAAAATCAGTCGTTTCATGCCCTAAACAATTCAACCCTTTGAATGCCTCCTTCCCAGACTGTTTCATGACTTGAAGACATCCAAAAATTGCCTCTAGAGGGACTAGCGCAGGTAAGCCCTTATGAAGGTGCGCTACAGAGCAGCTAAGTCCACTGCCAGGGTGCTCTACAGAGCACTTAGGCTTCCTTTCACCTGCGCTGGGTGAGAATGAGCGAAATTCACATAGGGTTTGGGAATATTCTTATCTTGTGGAGTCATCTAGAAGTTTCCCTGTCTTATCAACTCCTATGAGCTCGAAAATGGATGAGGAATGAGTTAAGGATCATCCTATCCTCTCATCCCTTCCTCCATGGAACTAATTCTAAGTATGGAAGGCCATTCAATGTCACCATTAATGACAAAACCTCCTTCATCTTCCTATAAATTGACCACTCATCTAAGTGATCAGGGGCTGGACTATGTTGAATTGTAAGGAGATAATGCTGCTATGAGACTTGACTTTGGAGCAAATGATGTGATGCCACAAGCTTGTATTGCTTTTGATGTGATGTGGATGGGATCCAAGCTGGAGGAATGACTTTGAATCATACATTGATGGTTGTAATTCCTTCTTCTATCTAATAAAGTGTTTGAACCTTTTTCCATATTTGTGTTCTTTCATAATGCTTATATGTATGAATTTCTTCTGATTCCTTTCATTTATATTCAATGGATCGTATGCTTTGATCAGTTTTCATCTTCTATTGTGTTGACAGGGTACTTTTCAAGCGGTTTAAGTATGGGAAGGAGCGACGGAATTGATACAAGGGAGACAAGAGGAAAGCAGAACTACAGGTAGGCCTTCTATCCTCTCTTCCTATCTATTTCTCACAGGGAAAGTATAAAACACTTTAAACTGTTGTTCTAGGCACAACTACTTGTCTAGTGAATTAGTGTTTATCCGTAGATGCTAAATTCTCCAAAACACTACACCAAAATGGACAGCAATAAGAGAAGTATGCGCTTCCCTTATGATGTTGACTCTTTCACCTTGTGGAATGCATAGGTTGCGAAAATGATACAAAAAATTATCATGAACATGGTAGTCTAATTCCTCTACTTGGTTTCCTTGACACAAATTTTCATATACATCCTTAAAATATTCATCTAAAGCATATTGTTCAACATAACTCTCATGCAAGATAGAATTATCCTTAAGAATAACAGATGCACTAACAATTGGTCTAGATAGCATATCAGCAAATTTTTTATAGATACCTTTCCTATACCTTATCACTAAGTGGAATTACTGCAAGAAGCCCATCCATCTAGAATGCCTTGCTTGTTGTAGATTGTTTGTGATTGCAAGTATTGCAATTGTTGATGATCAGTTTGAATGATTGTTTCCTTTCCCATCAAATAATGTTTCTATTTTTTCACACTTTGCACCAATGCATATAATTCTTTGTCATATGTTGGATAGTTAATTTTTGAACTATTAAAGGTTCTAGAATGGTAACAAATATGGTTACCATGTTGCATCAAGACTGCTCCCATAACGTAGTCACTTGCATCAATTTGTATCTCAAACTGCCTCTTTAATTCAGGAAGTGCAAGAATTGGTGCTGTACTGGTTCTATATTTCAATGCATCAAAGGCTTTGTGGTACTTTCCTCCTCATTGAAAAACTTGTTTCACACTTGTCAAAGCATGTAATGGAGCTGCAATTGATGATAAGTTAGAAATGAAATTTCTCCAATATTGGGATGCTCCCAAAAATATTCTAACCTCTATTACTTTATTGGGTTTAGGCCAATTCAAGATGACTTCGACCTTTGAGGGATCATTCTTCAATTCACCCCCTCCAACAATATGACCCAAATATACTAATGAGGTTTTTCCAAATTCACATTTAGACATATTTAAAAACAACTTTTCTTTCTTTAAGACATATAGAACTTGCCTAACATGCTTGACATGCTCTTCATGAGTCTTGTTGAAAATCAATATGTCATCTAAGTAGACTATCACAAAATCATCAAGAAAAGGTCTTAAAACATCATTCATAACTCTCATGAATGTTGCAGGAGCATTACAAAGCCCAAATTGCATAACCAACCATAAAAAAAAACATTTCTTTGTTTTGAAGGTTGCCTTCCAAATAGCTCTTTCATCAATCCTAATATGATGATAACCGCTTCTCAAGTCCAACTTAGTGAAATAAACAACACCCTTGAATTGATCAAGAAAATCATCAATTCGAGGAAGAGGATAGCGGTTCTTTACCATGATTTTGTTTAACGCTCTAAATTCCACACACATGCGTCATGTACCATCTTTCTTTGGTAACAAAACAATAGGAGAGCCACATGGAAATGTGCTTGGTTTGATGACCCCTTTATCAGGAACTCTTGTATTTGTTTCTTTATTTCTGCATTCTCCATGACTGACATCCTATCGATGCTAATGTTTGGAAGAGGACAATCCTGCTGCAATTGGATCTCATGTTGGATTCCTCTTTTATGAGGAAATTGTTCAAGTTCTTGAAACATCTTGTCATCTGTGTTAACAACCTCAACCAAATCAGATTTAAGTTTTTCATCACATCCTTGGAAGGCTTGATTTTTAGTATCATCTTTGGGTTTGATCATCAAGAGTACAAAATTCTTACTAGAATTAACAAGCCTCTTCATTTGTCCAACATTCACAAGAGACAAATTCAATTTCTTGTGATGTGCTCTAACAATATACCCAATCCCATTGCAGTGATAGCAAATTTAAATATGCATTTTCTTGTCACTTTCAATTGTGCATTGTTACACACCCAACCCAAAGGATAAGGTTTAGGATGAGGAATGCTTTCCAAATTTAGTTTCTTGACAATGGACCCTGAAATAAGATTGGTTTGGGATCCACTATCAAACAGAGTATCTAATTTTTTATGTTTTGTTATGACTCTAATATGTAACAACTCAATTCTTTCTTTTTCATTTTGAGTTTCAATGGGCTTGCCAGAAGAACTAGTACTTGCAATAGATTCCTTACCTTTCAATCCCATGGTTGTGATATTTGTTTCATCTCCAGAATCATATCCTAAATCATGTTGTGTAGTTGCAATTTTTTGTTTTGTTTCCCTTTGTTGTTAAAATTTTTGTGTCTCATCTCAGGATGAAGTTTCCAACAATGGTCTTCATCATGGCCTTCTTTTGAACAATGTTTACAAGTGAGTTTTTCTCCCTCTTTCTTGATTGAAGGATTCTTTTTAACCTTGCCTTTAAACTTCCCCTTTCCTTTGTCTCCACTCTTGAATGAATTCTTGTTAGTCTCTTGAGGAACATTTTCCCCTCTTGCTTCTAAATGAGTTTCCTGTACACAAACTTCATCTAGCTTTGTAGGGTTAAACATAAGAATTGTATGCCTCAAGTAACTATGTAAACCACCTATGTATTTAAGGAGAGTGTCTTGAGAGGATAAATCTACACCCAAAATGAGAGATTTTCTTCTAAACTCTTGGGTATAACTTTGAACACTCATACCTTTTTCTTGTCTAAAATTTTTCCAGTCCATTATTGCTTTTTGCATGTATGCTAATGGATAAAATTGTCTTCTTAATGCAGCTACAAAATCATTCCAAGAGGAAATAATCTTACCACTTTTCTTGAGATCCTCTTGAGTTTTGGCCTCCCACCAAATGAGTGCTGCACTTTCCAACCTTAGAGAAGCAAGCTGAATTTTAGTGGAATCATCATCAATTTGTTGAATCACGCAATAAACTTTAAGTTAACGAACACAATTATCCAATTTCTCAGCATCAACTTCCCCATTATACATAGGCAATTCAAATTTTACGTCAAGATTTAACAAAGGAGTTTTACCATGTCCCTTTGGAGTTGTCGGAGGAGTATGTGAAGGGGTTGAAGTAGAAGAATATGAGGGTGAATATGAAGGTGAAGAAAAAGGTGGAGGTTGAGGTTTGTCACCATTTCCTCCCTTACCTTTTGGAGGGTTTGGGCTCTCTCCTTGCAACCTTGTGTTTCTCTCTTCAAATAGAACTTTCACCATTTCAGACATTTCAAAGAAATATTTTCTAAAAGTTCTCTCATCCTCAGAAATCCCTTCATGACCTTCTTCATGCGCCATGACTGGTGAAGCTTAAGATATGTGTGGCTTCCTTGAACCCACTTGAGGGTTTGGATCTATTACCACTCCTTCTCCTCTTTTCATCTTCAACCCTTTAAGCATCAGAAAACACTTGCAAACAAAACCAAACCTTAAAAATAACCTTGAGCTCTAATACGAAACTGATCTATATTACAAACTTGAAGGTTTATGGAAAATTTACAAGTAAATTTTTATGTCTTTTAGGAAATGGACTAGTTTGCAAAAATACATAAATTAATGGTTTTTAAACTTAGTTTGCAGCATAAAAATAGAGACAAATATACCATACACAACAACACAAGACAACAATATGATAAAGGAGTTCACCCCTCGTGGGCTACATCTCCTGGTCCAACTTCCAATGTTGTGCCTCTTTCATTAAGTGCTCATATATGTGATTTAATGGAATTAAAATGCTTAGAATGTAAAAATAATGTCTCCAATGGCTCCAGAATAGTTAAAAAACCATAATTTAGGCTCTTGTTGGGATCAATTTGGCAAAAAACTGAGAAAGCTATGCTCTAGAGAAGTTTTGTTGCTAACTGCTCTAGAAACAGGACTCCCATGTTAACTATTCTACGAATTCCACCTTTCTAGGAATTGCCGAGCGACATTTTCGCTTAGCGCTGGTGAGATTCCTTCTATTTATGGTGCAAATTGTCGATTTGTTTAAATGTGCAATGACCCCTTAAGTGGAAAATCAAGGCCACATGGGGCCATGTGCCCAAGGGCTGGGACTAACCGCCCACCCCCGTCGACATAGCCTCGAATCCTTCATCCATGGTTCCAACTTTTCATAGAAATAAGGGTTGGCCCCTGTTTTTCCACACCCACAACTTGGCCTCTTTCTACTCGTGCCACAGTCTTGTAGTTTTCCACATGCTCTGGGGCCGGGCCATACCCAAACCCCGTCCGCATTAGCATCGATACTTTGCTTCCCTCTGGTCATGTGTCATATTATGTGACCTCGGGCTAGGGCTAAGCCCCAAGCCCTCGGCTCCTAAGCCTGTGGTTCCATGGGTGTGAGGTGACCGGGGGCTAGGGGCTTAGTTCCGACCCCATTCCCCAATGGAATTTGTCGAAACTTCACATAGTAATCATGGACTATAGTGGTTAGGTCCCACAGAAATCACATTGGTAGATCGCTATGTTGATTGCCAAGAGGTCTTGTGTTCTACCACTATGGAGGCCAGTTTAGCCCTTAAAAAATTTTTGGTCAATCTTGGGGTGCCATGTGGCAACCTTTGATTGGGCCACTTGGCACCCAATAATTGGTCCAACAAAAAAAAACCCCAGCCAATCACAATTAATCAAACCTGAACCAATCTGGTGCAGCCTTCCATTGGCCTGAAGTACACAGTCAGCCTACATAGTCATCCTATTGAGTCATCGTATGGACTGCTCGGTCAGCAGTCCTGCACTTCAACCTGCAAAAATTTTGCCTGTTTGGGAAAATGATTAGAACATGATATCTGGAGCATATGATATCACTTTTGAGTGATTCAAGTTGTGTTGGATTCACGACAGTGAGCTCTACAGTTTGACACTAGTTTCAAGCACTTTTGAACACTTTCATATTGAGCACTTTGCTGATCCCCCAGATCACCTATTGTTGTTGTTAAGTCAGAGCTGATAAAATGAATTTATGTTGGAGTGACTTATTATCAGGATATGAACATGTTTAAAGTTGTTGAGTATAATCATGTATTTATGATGTGAAGTTGTGTTTCTACTTGTTCCATGTGATATCTAGGGTTTATATTGCAGTGAGCTTACATTTATGTTGATTGTAGTTTGGTGCAGAAGGACATGTATATGTATTGAGAAAAATTGTTGAGACAGGATTTGTATTTGGTAGAGTTATGAAGGATTTTCCAATTAGAGTATGTATGTTGGTTGATGCCCAAGTTTGAGATTTTTCTAGGGTTTGACATGTTATTGTTGAGCATAAGACTTAAAGTGTTGTTGAGTGATTTGTGTAGTAAAGAGGGATTGTGTTGTAGTGTTTGGGAAGTGATTGCAAAATTGAATGTAGTGGTTGATTAGTGTGACCAGTGTGATCTATCTTATTCATTTATATTTTATCTCAAGGGTGGAATGGTGGTGCAAAGAAGATATTGAAGACTCCTTCAGGTTGTGATAAGGTGATTAGTATTTAGCTCAAAAATAAAATTTCTCATATTGGCTCGAAACCTAAATGACTGTGTCTTTCTCGTCAAGACGATCGCAATGTAATTTGTTTAACTGAAAACTCAGTCTTAATGAAGGAGAAAAGGCCTTCTATTCATTTTCATAAAAAAATAAAAAATTCCATAACAGGACAAAATGATGACATGACAGTACAATCAGCATGATGGGAATCTTCTTCATTTTTTTCTCAATGAGGCTGTGACAATTGTCACTTCAGGATTCTTCAGTTTGGTTGTGTGAAGGTGAAATTTTCCAATGTACTCCAAGGTGTAATTATGGGTTCATGGTGAATATTATGTGGAAATTATATATATATATATATATATATATATATATATATATATATATATATATATATATATTATATTGATTTATTATATTATTTTATATGATTTTAATATCATATATTATATTATAATTATTATATATATTATATATTAGATATAAACCTTATATAATTACAAATCCGCATACATATAAACAATGGCGTATTTAAATGTCATATGGTATAGTCAAAGTCCAAGCATCGAATATATATATATATATATATATATATATATATATATAGATATGGTGGCAAAATGTATTAAGGGACGGGTGGAGGGTGGGTCGAACCCGTGACCTCCCCCTCCCAACTCCATTGCATTACCGTTGAGCCAATGACGGGTTTGTTAAATGGTGGCACCAACATTATATTTATACCTACAATGATGCGGATGACGGAGCAGAGGGAGCTAGCCCTGCGGGCCAACTCCATCACCATATGACCACACAATATATCTATGGGCCAACGCTAATGGATAAGCGCGCTTAGAGTGTGCTAAGCCTGTTTAACTTAAATAATCCGAATTTTAAGTTAGCGACAGTTTTGGAGGCGTGCCAATTTCGGTAGAATTGCCAATTTTGGCAGTGATAACTGGAGTCTTCTCCAGTTTTAGTGGGGTTTCCCAGGGAAACATTGAATGAAGCATATCTTGAGCAATTTTCGACCAAATTGAACTCAGAAAGAGGTATTCTTGGCTAATTTGGACATTATGAACACATTGGTGTAGGTATTAGGAGCCATAGAGATTTGTGAACATTATTTTTTCCACATTGAGCTAATACAGAGGGCCAAGCCATGGAAGCTAGACCAAGGAGATGTAGCCCAGGAGAGCTGAACTCCTTCATCAAAACACTGTGTTAATGTGTCTCTTTGATGGTTTGCTGCATTGTACATGTTTGTTGTTCAATATTTGTTTTTGAACCTATTTTTCTCATGAATGTCTTTTAAAACTTAAGGAAAATTACTAGATTGTGTACACAAACAACTAATGAAACCTCAGCACAAGAAGCAATAAGCATGCACATATTTATAAATATGTAATTGTTATTAACACAAAAAAAATAATCATACAAAAACAAATCAATTTGGTATCAGAGAAAAGGTTGAATTGCTTGATTGCTTGAGTTTGTGCAATTAGGGTTTTAATGGTTGCATAATTGTGATGCTTACAAGGTTAAATTTGTAGAGAGGAGAAGGGAATATATTGGTTGCAACTCCTGAGGTAATGCCTAGAAGAAGGAGAGCCAAAAGGCCACAATCTCCACCACCCAAAGTTCCAATTCCAGCTACACTTGAAACTCCTCAAGTTTTTTCTTTAACTGAGATTGAAGAGGTACAAGCAATACAAATTTTTGAGCCTGAATACATAGTCATTATGTTTGGAGAAAGAGAGCTTGAAGGTCCCTCTTCAGAAGAGGAAGAATTCAAGAAAGCTTTCTATACTTTGAATGAGATGGTTAAAGTCATGTATGAAGAGAGGAACACTAGAATGGTTGGAGAGAGTTCTAAACCTCCACATGGAGAAGGAATCTCAGAGGACAAAAAAGATGAGAAGAAAGATTCCAAAGGGAATGGTGGAAAGCCACCTCCATCTCCACCATCCTCATAATCTTCACCATCTCACACAACATCATCTTCCACAACGACCACTGAAACTGCCCATACTCATTCCAAACCCCAAAAGGAAAGACTCCATTACTGAAATTCGACATAAAATTCAAACTTCCCATGTACAATGGAGAGATAAATGCAGAAAAGTTGGACAATTGGATTCGATAGTTGGAGGTATACTGCAGAATTCAAAACCTTCATGAAGATGACATAAAGATCCAATTGGCTTCATTGAGGCTAGAAGGAGCTGCATTAGTTTGGTGGGAAGCAAAAAATCAACAGGAAATGAGAATCCATGGTAAGATATCCATCACTTGGGTTGAATTTGTTTATGCATTTAAAAGACAGTTTTATCCTTTAGCCTATATGCAAAAATCCATTATGAGTTGGTAGAATTTTAGGCAGCTTAAAGGCTAGACAATCCAAGATTATACACAAGAGTTTAGGAAAAGGGATTTGTTGTTAGGAGTGAATTTGAATTCCCAAGATACACTGCTGAAATATATTGGGGGTTTACATTCCTATCTGAAACATACTATCCTTATGTTTAATTCAAACAATTTAGATTAGGTATGTGTGCAAGCCGTGCACCTTGAATCTAGAGGAAAGAACATTCAGGAAGAGGGTAGTAAGAGAAACCCATTCAAGGGTAAGGAGAAATAAAAGGGTGGAAAATGGAAGGGAAAGAAGAATGCAAGTGTGAAGAAAGAAGGGGAGAAAATCACATGAAAACATTGTTCCAAAGAGGGGCATGATGAAGTCCACTGCTGAAAATTGCATCCCAAATTAAGGCCTAAGAAACAAAACAATAAGCGAAAACAAAAGACGACTGCTACCACACAACATGACCTTGGTTCATATTCTGGTGATGAGACCAATATTTAATCTACGGTTACAAAAGGAAAAGAAACTGTTGCAAGCACTAGTTCATCACATAGTCAAAACAACACTCCAAATGAAGAGTCAAGAATATAGTTGTTTCATGTTAGAGTGATTTCAAATCATACAAAGATTGATGCATTATTTGATAGTGGGTCACAATCAAACTTGATTTCAGAAGACTTGGTTAAAAAACTAAACCTTGAAACTGTACCTCATCATAAGCCATATCCATTGGGTTGGATAGTAAACAATGCAAACTTACAGGTTACAAGGAAGTGTTTATTCAAGTTTTCCATTACTGAAAAGTTCATTGATGAAGTTGAGTTAGATGTAGTTCCACTTGACATCTCAGGAATCATTTTGGGTAGTCCTTATTTGTATGATAGAAAAGCAATATTTTATCGCCATGACAAAAAATACATATTTCTCAAGAATGGGGTGGAGTACATAGTGAGAGCCCATCGCAAAAAGCTGAACATTTCTTTGGTTAATGCAAGGTAGATGAAGAGACTAGTAAATGCAAGTAAAAAAATTGTACTTCTCATGATAAAGAAAAAGAATGATATTGATTATGAATCTTTTGAAGGTTCTGATGATAAATTGAATTCTGATTTGTTTCTTGTGGTAAGCAAGCATGGCGAGATGTTTCAAGAACCAAAGGGGTTACCTCCCAAGAGGGGAATTCAACATGAGATTTAGTTGCAACAAGATGTTCCACTTCCAAACATTGGCATGTATCGCATGTCTATTATGGAGAGTTTGGAAATCAAAAAGAAAATTCAAGAATTTCTAAGAAAAGGTATCATACACCCATCTACTTCTCCATGTGGTTCGCTCATTGTCTTGGTGCCAAAGGATGGAACTTGGCGCATGTGTGTGGATTTCCACGCACTTAATAAAATCACGGTAAAAAATTGTTATTCACTCCCAAGAATTGATGATTTGCTTGATCAGTTGAGGTATGCAAAGTATTTCACTAAGTTAGACTTACAGAGTGGTTATCATCAAGTTAGGATAGCTGAAGAAGATATTTGGAAAACTGCGTTTAAAACTAAACAAGAATTGTTTGAGTGTCTTGTTATGCTTTTTGGTCTTACAAATGCTCCAACTACTTTCATGATGGGGTAATGAATGATGTATTGAGACCATTTCTATATGATTTTGTCATTGTCTACTTAGATGATATCATCATATTCAGCAAGTCAAGAGATGAACATGTCATGCTTGCAAACAAAGTACTTGATGTCTTGAGAAAAGAACATTTATTTTTAAAGATGTCTAAGTGTGAATTTGGCAAGACTTCTTTACTGTATTTGGGACACATTGTTGGAGGAGGTGAACCGAAGATAGATCCCTCTAAGGTTGAGGTCATTCTGAATTGGCCCAAGGCCAATATAGTTACAGAGGTAAGAATATTTTTAGGGGCAGCACACTATTGGAGAAAGTTTATTGCTAATTTTTCTTCCATTGCAGCTCCAATACATGCATTAACAAGTGCCAAGAAAGTCTTCCATTGGGGAGATGT
Source organism: Pinus tabuliformis (assembly GCA_031772625.1). Lineage (NCBI taxonomy): Eukaryota > Viridiplantae > Streptophyta > Pinopsida > Pinales > Pinaceae > Pinus > Pinus tabuliformis. The sequence continues at coordinate 533,778,518 of CM062804.1, read as the reverse complement.
ACAAAAGAAAGCATTTGATGCTTTGAAGCAAAAGATAAGTTCAGCACTTGTATTAGCACTTCCAGAGCTTAGACAGCCATTCGAGATTCAAACAATTATGCCATGGGAGAATTTCTATTGCAGCATGGTAAGCCCATTTCATTTCATTCTGAAATCTTTAATGGACCTGTAACTAACTATACCACATATGACAAAGAAATTTATGCATTGGTACAAAGTGTTAAGAAATGGAAGCACTATTTGATGGGGAAGGAGAGCATAATCCATACCGACCATCAAGCATTGCAGTATTTATAGTCACAGTCAAAGTTGCAACAGTCACGACATTTCATATGGATGGAATTTCTACAACAATTTCATTTGGTTATCAGGTATAAAAAGGGAATCTACAATAAGGTAGTTGATATGCTTTCAAGGCCTATTTTAAATTCATATGTTATACTCAAGCATAATTTTGTTTTGCATGAAACTTACATAGAACAATATGCAAATGATAGTGACTTTGAAGAAGTCTATGCAAGCTTGAGTCAAGGAAACCAAATTGAAGAGTTGGATTATCATGTACATAATAGTTTGTTGTATCACTTGGGCAAGTTGTGTATTCCACAGGGGGAAAGACACAATATCATAAGGAAGGCACACACTTCATTGATTATTGGACACTTTGGTGTAGGCAAGACAATAGTGAATTTTCAAAGGTATTGTTATTGGCCACGCATGTTGGATCATGTTTCTCGTTTCATAAGAGGATGTTATTTATGTGCTACAAGTAAGCCTAGCAATAGGAAACTTGATTTATATACTCCACTTCCGGTACCTTCACGTCCATGGGGGAGTATCTCAATGGATTTTGTAGGAGATCTTCCATTGTCAAGGAAAGGTCATGATTACTTGTATGTAGTTTTAGACAGGTTCAACAAAATGTGCATACTAACACCATGTAAAAAGAAAATTACAGCTAAACAAACAACTCATCTTTTCTTCCAAAACATTTGGGTTCATTTTGGTCTTCCTACTTCTATTGTAAGTGATCAAGATTCTCGTTTTGTTGGGAATTTTTTGTCAAAATTGTGGGACATGATGGACACAAATTTGAAGAAGAGCACAACATTTCATCCACAATCAGATGGACAAACTGAGGTGTTCAATAGAACGATCATTCACCTTCTTAGAGGATATTGCAGCAAACATCCTAAGTTGTGGGATGAACAGTTGCACTACATACAACATGCATACAACACGGCAAAGCATTCTTCCACAAACACATCGCCATTTGAGGCATGTTATGGGTACTTTCCAAGCTTGCCATTGGACTTCATCTTTGAGAAATATGTTGCCATCAATGGTCACAATGACATCGATAAAGCAAGGAAGTTCATAGAGAAAATTCAGTTGATGCATCATATAGTGCAAGAACAACATGAGAAAAGTCAAAGCAGCTATAAGGCAAGGCATGAGAAACACCAGGTTGATCATATATTTCAAGTTGGCGACGAAGTTTGGTTATATATTAGCAAATAGATGCTGAAAATAGCAACAAGAAATGCTAAAAATAGAAATTCTTAGAATAGTATTGCTATAGATAACATTTCAGGATATTCCAATTTTAATTTTTCCTTGAATTAAAATTGAGAATTAAAATTCGAATTTAGTCTCACCAGCTATTTGAAAAATAATTAATTAATTCATCCTGAGTTAATTAGTTGGAGAAATTCAAACATGAAGTCTTTGTGAAGTCATGCAACAGTTATCCCTTTGATTGAGGAAGTTATCCCTTAATTAAGGAGATAAGGATGAGTTGTATTTGAGTTGTAATTAGTTAGATAAGTTAATTGAGTTAAGTCCGGTTAGATTAGTTCCAAATAGTTTGTGGAACTGATTGTGAGTTCAGTCAGTTAATGCATGCATGCATGCAACTTGTGTACTCCAGATAACTGAGGATTCTCTCATAAATAACTCATACATGTCAGTTCAGACAAAGGCCTAGTTGAGATTAAAGGCAGGGACAATGTACTATAAGTTGCAAGAATTTTCCTATAAGAAAATCTCTTGCATGCAGAAGGAATTATTCCTTGAGATTTGCGCAGTTTTACAGTGCGTTGGAGAAGTTTGTGAGACCAGTGTCACACAAGGCTACAGTAGGAGCATCCAGGGAAAATAGTGCAAGGAAATAGGAGGCTTGGAGGACAGAGGGAAAGGCATATGAGTTGTCTAGTCTGTTTATGAGCAGTGAGAGGGATTTTACTGAGAGCTGGATAGTTGTGTGAGCTAAAGCTTTGTGTAATCTTGAGATATTTCCACTTGTATGATAATACAGATAGTGAGGTTTTTAGTTGAGGCTTTCCCCAGAGTACTCTTCTATGTTTCATGTGTGATTGATTCTTCTTCTGTGTTATTTGTGTTCTGTTTGATCTTGCTCAAAATCAATTAAGCTTCTGCAAGTTTGATTGTAGAAGTAGATTAAGTATTTTGCTTTAGTACATTGCATAATCAATTTAATCTATAGTGAGAATTTCTACATGGTATTGGAGCAAAGGTGATCAGAGCTGTGAACAACATACTGAGAAGGGAAAAGTCGAAGTTTGAAGTTCTTTATTGCAGGTACAAAATCGAATTCTTATCACACCTCAAAGTTCACCAATGGAGTTCAATGGCTTGAGACTCGAGTATGCACTAGATGGCAACTCGAATTATATAGCATGGAAGGATCGCATGGAAGTGGTATTAGAAGACAATGGTTTGAAGGATTTCATTGATCAAGAAATCCCCAAGCCAGCAGCAGCTAATGCCCAAGAATTGGCGGAATGGAAGAAGTGTGTGGCGAAGGCGAGGAGGATTCTTCTAGAGGGAGTTCGAGACCATATTGTCTCGAGTCTCCATGGGAAGGAGACTCTGTTCTCAATGTGGAAGACATTGAAGGACCTATATCAGAACAACAGTGACCAGAGGAAACTGGCGCTCAAGGACAAGCTTCGGAAAATCAAGTGTGAAAAGGGTGACACTATTTCTACATATCTGAATAAGCTCACCACTTGCAGAGATGAGCTTGTAAGTATAGGAATAATAACAACCAATGATGATATGGTGAGTCTTGCTCTCCTCGGTCTTCCTAAGAGCTGGCATAGCTACTAGGACTCAGTGAATGGAAGAGAGAAACTGCCGGATTGGGAACGACTGTGGTCAGATCTGATGCAGGAGGAGATCAGGAGGAGCACTAGAGATGATTCTTCATCTAAGCATGATGATGAAGAAAGTCTAGCCTTAGCCAGTAAGGCAAGGAAAGGGAAAGGGAAGGCTTCCCATTCCAAATCGAGTTCTTCTCATGGTAGGAAGAAGACTGACAAATCTAAAGTGAGATGCTTTAATTGTCATGAGGTGGGCCATTATGCAACTAATTGTCCATTGAAGAAATCCAAGAAGGGATCCTCCAAAGGATCAGAAGGTGAGGCACTGGCCTCTTAGATCAAATTCGATTTTACCCTCATCGCATGTATGGTTTCATCAATGGTGGGTTGTGTTTGGTACCTGGACAGTGGAGCCTCATTCCACATGACTGATGATAAGAGTTTATTTAGTACATTAGAGGAGAAAGACCTCAAGATGCACATAGAGATGGGCAATGATGGAAAGTACCGTGTTTTAGGTGAAGGTACGGTTGTGTTTCAAAGGGAGCATGGAGCTCCACTCACCCTGACTGATGTAAAGTATGTGCCTGGATTGAAGAAAAACTTGGTATCGGTCACAATGTTGGAAGAAAAATGCTATGACGTAGTCCTTAGTAAAGGAAAGGCGTTCCTGAGACACATAGCCACGGGTCAGACCTAGAGGATTGGGATTTGAGTGAAGAATCTCTACAAGCTGGAGGTAGATGACTGTGTTGCATTGAGTTCGAAAGTAGAATTGGTGCAAAGCAAAGACATTGGCGAGTTATGGCATAGGAGGTTGGGCCACTTGCATCGTGGGGCCTTGAAGATAATGCAACAGATTTCTACCGGACTTCCCAAAGGTAAACTTGAGCAAGTGGACACATGCAAAGGTTGTACCTTGGGTAAATATGCAAAATCTTCCTTTCATTATCGAGACAGTCGAGCTGAAGCAATCTTGGAGTGAGTTCATACAGATGTGTGAGGACCATTCTCGACAAAATCCACCGCTAAACAAAGGTATTATGTGATTTCCATTGATGATTTTTCTCGTAAATGCTGGATCTATTTCATGCAGAAGAAGGATCAAACATTCTCAAAGCTTTGTGAGTTCAAAGCTTTGGCAGAGAAAGAATCAAGAAAGAAGATTAGGGCCTTAAGAAGCGACAATGGTGGAGAGTATGTCTCTCAAGAGTTTAAGGACTTCTGTACAGAAGAAGGAATTAAACAGGAGTTGATGGCACCCAATAACCCACAACAGAATGGGGTTTGTGAAAGTAAGAACAAAACAATTGTGGGGGAAGCTCGGGTGATGCTGCATGACCAAGGCCTACTACTTCATTTGTGGGCCAAGGCATGCAACACAATGGTCTATTTGCATAATAGAAGCCTGCATCACATACTTGGGATGAAGACACCAAAGGAAGCTTTTTCCGGGAAGAGACCAGATGTGAGTCACTTCAGGATCTTTGGTTCATTGGTATTTTGCCATGTGACCAAGGATGTCCGGAAGAAGCTTGAGCTGACAGCTGAGTTGGGAATACTTTGGGGTATACTGATACACCCCACAACTATCGGGTGTACTTGCCTACAAGTCGTAGGACAATGGTTCATAGAGACCTTAAGTTTGATGAGTAGAAGGTCATGCAAGTTTCCCTTGAGAGGGAGCTCCAACTACAGGTTGTGGAGGAACTTTTGGTTCCTAAGGAGGAGGAGCCTCAGACTAATGCGGAGCAGCCGCATGCAGAGGTTCCAGGAGTGGAGACATCCATTCAAGAAGAGTCTTCCAGAGATGGGTGAAAGCGCACGAGAGAAGCTGATAGATTGTTGTCGGATGCAAGAGAGAATGTGGGAGAACCATCTTCTCAGTGTAGACAGAGGAGGTCACCTGATAGGTACACTCGATACATGGCTCTTGTTGGGGAATGTGTTGAGACCGAGCCATCTTCCTTTAAGGAAGTTGTGCAGCAGCCGATTTGGGTTGACGCTATGGTGGAGGAGTATGACTCCATAGTTCGGAACAATGTTTGGGATGTTGTTCCAAGACCGGAGAACAAGTCAGTTGTGAGTTCCCGTTGGCTTTACAAGGTAAAGCAAGCTGCCGATGGTAGTGTGGAGAAACATAAGGCAAGGTTTATTGCCTGTGGTTTTTCATAGGCCGAGGGGATCGACTATGATGAGACTTTTTCTCCTGTAGCAAGGTATTCATCTATCAGATCGATGTTGGCACTATCAGCACAGATGGGTTGGAAGATCCATCAGATGGATGTGAAGACTGCCTTCCTCAATGGCAAGATTGAGGAAGAGGTGTACATAAAGCGGCCAGAAGGTTTTGAGACCTTCGATCATGAGTCGCATGTGTGTCGACTCAAGAGAGCTTTGTACGGCTAAAGTAAGAACCTCGTGCTTGGTACACTAGGATCAACAACTACTTCACCGGGTTGGGATTCATAAAGAGTGAAGTGGATGCGAACTTATACCACATCATGGTGGAAGGTAAACAATTGATCATTGTTCTTTATGTCGATGATCTAATATTGACAGGTGATGATCAGTTGATCATGTCTTGCAAGGAGGACCTTGCAAGAGAGTTCGAGATGAAAGACATGGGTCTCATGCACTACTTTCTAGGCATGGAAGTGTGGTAGAAGGATGGGGAGTTGTTTGTGTCTCAAGGAAAGTATGCCAATGAGATACTCAGGAGATTCCACATGGAGAAGTGCAAGCCCATGCAGACTCCTCTAGCAGGTAACTAGAGGAAGGAGGATGCTACTTTAGGAGAAGTAGTAGAAGCTACTGTGTATCGGCAGCTTGTGGGTTCACTGATGTACTTAGTGAACACATGACCAGATTTGTGCTATGCGGTGAATCAGCTGAGTCAAGCTATGGTTTAGCCTACCAAGCTATTTTGGAAGGTAGCGAAGCATGTTTTGAGATACCTTATATGCACATCTCAGTATGGATTATGGTACAGACGGCCACAGGGAGTGAAGCTACAGGGCTTCACAGATGCAGATTGGGCAAGGAGTCCATCAGATCGGAAGAGCACATCAGGAGGAATCTTCAACCTTGGTTCAAATGCAGTTTCTTGGTACAACAGGAAATAGAGGTCAGTTGCACTCAGCTCAGCAGAGGCTGAATACATGGCTGCAAGTCAAGCAACATGTGATTCCATTTGGATGCAGAAAATTCTAGTTGGTTTGTTTGATCAGAGGATGGATCCAACTATGATATAGTGTGATAATCAGAAGTGTATCAAACTCTCTGAGAATCCAGTATTTCATGACAGGTCCAAGCATATTGACATTCGGTATCATCATCTTAGAGACTGTGTGGCGAGGAGGATCATGTTGTTGCAGTATATTTCGACCGAGGAGCAAGATGCTGACATTTTGACTAAGGCATTGTCAAAGTGTAAATTCGAGTTCCATAGAGACAGGATCGGGGTGGCAGATAATCCCTTTCTTGTTGAGAGGGAGTGTTGAAAATAGCAACAAGAAATGCTAAAAATAGCATTGCTATAGATAGCATTTCAGGATATTCCAATTTTAATTTGTCCTTGAATTAAAATTCGAATTTAGTCTCACCAGCTGTTTGAAAAATAATTAATTAATTCATCCTGAGTTAATTAGTTGGAGAAATTCAAACATGAAGTCTTTGTGAAGTCATGCAACAATTATCCCTTTGATTGAGGAAGTTATCCCTTAATTAAGGAGATAAGGATGAGTTGTATTTGAGTTGTAATTAGTTAGCTCAGTTAACTGAGTTAAGTCCAGTTAGATTAGTTCCAAACAGTTTGTGGAACTGATTGTGAGTTTAGTCAGTTAATGCATGCATGCATGCAACTAGTGTACTCTAGATAACTAAGGATTCTCTCATAAATAACTCATGCATGTCAATTCAGACAAAGGCCCAGTTGAGATTAAAGGCAGGGACAGTGTACTATCAGTTGCAAGAATTTTCCTATAAGAAAATCTCTTGCATGCAGAAGGAATTATTCCTTGAGATTTGCGCAGTTTTACAGTGCGTTGGAGAAGTTTGTGAGACCAGTGTCACACAAGGTTACAGTAGGAGCATCCAGGGAAAATAGTGCAAGGAAATAGGAGGCTTGGAGGACAGAGGGAAAGGCATATGAGTTGTCTAGTCTGTCTATGAGCATTGAGAGGGATTGTACTGAGAGCTGGATAGATGTGAGAGTTAAATCTTTGTGTAATCCTGAGATATTTCCACTTGTATGATAATATAGATAGCGGGGTTTTTCGCTGAGGCTTTCCCCAGAGTATTCTTATGTGTTTCATGTGTGATTGATTCTTCTTCTCTGTTATATGTGTTCTGTTTGATCTTGCTCAAAATCGATTAAGCTTCTGCAAGTTTGATTGTAGAAGTAGATTAAGTATTTTACTTTAGTACATTGCATAATCAGTTTAATCTACAGTGATAATTTCTGCAAGAGAGACTTCAAGGGGAAGGTAAAAAACTTAAACCAATCCGTTATGGTCCTTTTAAAATTCTGGAAAATATTGGTAACAATGCATTTAAGCTTGATTTGCCTCCTTATATGCAAATATACTCTATTGTTAATGTTGATAATTTGAGATTGTTTGAGCCTCCTTTGATTGATGATCAAGGAGAGCATGTTCAGCTGCCATCAATAGATGATTTCTCGCTAGAATATCTAGATGAGCTTCAGCAAGATCTCATAATTGACAAAAGAACCAGGACTTCAAAGAGAGGGGATGTTGAATACCTTAGAGTGGGACATAAGGGACAAAAGCATTCTCAAGCCAAATGGTTCCAGAACGAGAAGGTGAGGGAGCTGTACCCTCACCTGCTGAACAATTGATAGTATATTTTGGGGTCCAAAAGGCTTCTAGTGGGGAGGAATGATCAGGTGCTCAGTATTTAGCTAAAAAATTAAAGTTCTTAGACTGTAACAAAACCTAAAAGAATGCGTCTGTCTCATCAATACGATCACAACGCAATTTTTTTCATTGAAAACCGAGTCCGGATGAAGGAGAAAAGGCCAGTTGTTCATTTTCCTAAACAACTAAAAAATTGTAGGACATGACAAAATGATGACATGGCAATACAGTTAGCATGATGGGAATGTTCTTTAGTTTTTTCCCAATTAAGCTATGACAAATGTCACTTCAGGATTCATGATTTTGGTTGTGTGAAGGTGAAATTGCCCAATGTCCTCCAAGGTGGAATTATGGGTTCATGGTGAATATTATGTGGAAATTATTTTTATAGAAATATTGATATATATATTATATTATTTTATATGATTTTAATATCATATATTATATTATAATTATTATATATATATATATATATATTATATTAGATATAAACCTTATATCATTACAAATCTGCATACATATAAACAATGGTGCATTTAAATGTCATATGGTACAGTCAAAGTCCAAGCATCGAATATATATATATATATATATATATATATATATATATATATATATATATATATATATATATATATATATATATATGGTGGAAAAATGTATTAAGGGATGGGCGAAGGGCGGGTCAAACCCGTGACCTCCCCCTCTCAACTCCATTTCATTACCGTTGAACCAATGACATGTTTGGTAAATGGTGGCACCAACATTATATTTATGCCTACAACGATGCCGACGGCAGAGCAGAGGGAGCCAGCCTTGCGGGAAAGCTACCTCACCATATGACCACACAATATATCCATAGGCCCACACTAACGGATAAGCACGCTTAGAGTGCTGCTAATCCTGTTTAACTTAACTAATCCAAATTTTAAGTTAGCAACAGTTTTGGAGGCATGCCAATTTCAGCGGAATTTCCAATTTTGGTGGTGCTAACTGGAGTCTTCTCTAGTTTTAGCGGGGTTTTCTAGGGAAACATTGAATGAAGCATATCTTGAGCAATTTTCAACCAAATTGAGCTCATAAAGAGGTGTTCTTGGCTAATTTCGACATTTTGAACACATTGGTGTAGGTATCAGGAGCCACAGAGCTTTGTAAACATCATTTTTTCCACATTGAGCCAATACAAAGGCCCCAGCCATGGAAGCTGGACTAAGGAGATTTAGCCCAAGAGGGGTGAACTCCTTCATCAAAGCACTATGTTAATGTGTCTCTTTGATGGTTTTCTGCACTGTACATGTTTTCTGTTCAGTATTTGTTTCTAAAGCTATTTTTCTCATGAATGTTTTTAAAGATTAAGGAATATTACCAGATTGTATACACAAATAGCTAATGAAACCTCAACACAAGAAGCAATAAGCATGCACTTATTTATAAATCTATAATTGTTATTAGCACACGTAAAATTAATCATACAAAAACAGATCAGGTTGGACCCTGAGAACACTTCAGGGTGGCAGGGTGGTACTAGGGCTACAGATTGATGCTAGCAGGGTGTTGGAGTATCCTTCCAATTGGCATTGGTAAAACTAGGGTGTTGGAGCATCTTTTCATTTGTACCTAATCATACCAAAGGGTTGGATCCTCCTACCATTCATTGGTAGATAATCTTAGAAGTTGGAGCTTCCTATTAATGTAATCTTTAAGACATGTATTAAAAAGTGTTCAACAATTTTTCTCCTAGAAGGTTTTTCACCTAAAAATATCTTTTGTATTTTCTATGATGTTGTTGTTGAATGGTGTTTTTAACCTTTAATGTTTAATTGATATGATTAAAATTTTTAAAAGGTTCCCAATACTATTTCACCTCTTGTCTCAATATTGGTGAATATTCCAACAATCCATTTGCCATTTAAAACCCTAAATATTGTCTATAGGGATGAATTTCATTAGAAAAAAAAGAAGCATGTGGATATTCAACATGGAGGCCCTAGGGAACCCTGGCAGAATTATCATTCTAAATCCAAGGCCCAACTACTTACGTTGTCATGATAAATTTTACTGAACAATGGACAAAGCATGTCAATTTAAGCCTCCCCCTAATTCAAGATGATTTATTAGGTTTCGACTACTAATTAAACCCTCAATTTTATTTGACTATTCTTCATTATGGAGATTTTATTTATAAATGCACTCACACCCAAATCTCGTAGGAGAAAAGTAGAGAAATGCAACAGGATGAGTCTGGCCTAGAAGTGTAAAATTTAGGGTTTTAAGAAGAAGAAAGGACTTCAAACAAGCTAGGAAACTAGACATAAGAGGTTAGGGGACAATTCAAGAGATGGGATAGTAGTAGTAGCAGGTTTGAACAAATTCTACTCCTCTGATTATAGCCTATGTCCCTTTTCATCCTATTACCAACCTCAAAACCAATTGGTTGCAAAAAAAAATGGTCGTAAAGAAGAGGAAGGTGTTAGCCAAGACCAATAAGTGGTAAGAATCCTTACCTCTTTGTTTGTTACAAGCATGTCCTTGTATATGTATCCCTAGCTCTCCTTCACTAACCTCCTTTTGAATTTTTTTTACCCTTGTTTTATTTTTTCTAAAGTTGCCACACATATTTAACAAATAGCCTTTTTTCAACTTGACAATTTGCACATTTAGGTTCTTCTATTTCCTCCATAAAGTCTCCATGTCAAGAAGGCTTGATTTTGGAAACATCAAGTCCTCGCCATAACCTTCATTATCTCTTTCTTGACACTACTTGACATTTATTCCTTTATATGAAAGGCTCCTTGAGTTCTTAATGTTCAATTCACGACAATTAATGAACCCTCCTATTGATTTATTCAAGAAGAGATCCACAAGATATCATAGATTATGTATAGGGAATCCATAAAGTTATAGTATAATAAAAGTTGAAACAAATGAACTTAGGATTCACATAAATCTTTAAGTGCAAAAGTAATGGTATTACCAATTGTACTATAAATAGGAAATTGGTGTAAGGCCATCAAAGAAATAGATAGGTGTCTCATACTCTCATTCCATTTGCAATCTACTTTCTCACTTTCCTTTCCATGCTACACAAAATTAGATGAAAGGAAAAATGGATTTTAGTGCAGTGTGAGATTAGAAAATAAAAATAGGTTTATGGTGTTGTTGACAGTGTTGGACCTACCAACATTCAAAGGGGTCTCCCCAATATGTGATCCCAATTATACCTCAAACCATTTGGTATAGGAGCCCCATTCAGAAGATGACCTGACTTTCGTCTACTTAAAGATGTACCTTGGCTTTAGCTACTAGCAAGAGAGAGAATCACGTATGTGCCTTCAAAAAGAAATCAAGTGTGCCTAGTGAATGTTCGGTTGATGGTGCATTAAGGTTCTTCTATTGTAGAGGGGAGAGAAAGTGGGCCTCTAAGAGAGAGGTAATAGTACCACCCTAATAAAGACACACACCAATAGGAATGTTTCGTCTAACATTGATGGAATAGTCCATAAAGACGCGATGATTGTTACAACCATTGCAACACATTCTCAATAGGGTAAGCACTAAAATAACCAAAATAGTTCAACTACCTTACTACTAGTGGAAGCAAACATGAATCATAAAAATTCACAGGATAGTCTTACAAACATTCATAATCCATGTATGAAAACATGCTAGCCATCAGAATTCAAATATTAATTAAAAGTCCCAAGATGCATGAATACAATGAACATCACTTGCTCCAATAGTGGAGCGTTGGAGCCACTACTTGCTCCCTAAAAGTTTTAACTTGTCTCTCTTATGCCTTACGGGAGAAGCCAAGGTTAAAAATCCTTTACAAGAGAAATGAGGATCTATTTATAACTTAAGGAGTGACCTTTCATATCCTCATGACTCTTGACTTTCTAACTTCTGGTGACCTTTCATATCTTCATGACTCTTGACTTTCTAACTTTTGGTGACCTTTGGACTTCTGAAACCTTTGGAGTTTGAAATGATTTTTGGAATTACATATAACTTTTGGTATTGCATGTCCTTTGGACTTCCATGACTCTTGGACTTCTACTTGTTTGTCTTTTACAATAATTATAATAATAATTTTGACTTCCACATCATCATATGATGAGACAAGACATGCCACTATCTTGGATGACTTGGACTAATAGTGACTGATGACATGGAACTTATTCAATGGTGACATAGTTGCCATTGTATCTTCTCTTTGTTCATCTTCTAATCATAGCACTTTCACCTTCAAAAGGGTCTTCAATCTTGGAGTCTTTAGGGTGCTTCGATCATCAAGTTTTAGGTGTATTATTAGTTCTTTTCGTGCTTCCATTGTCTATCCTCTTTTCCCGATCTTCCTTGCGCATGATTTACATGAGGTCCTTGGAATACCTATTTCTGTAATCACTCATGACGAGCAACTATCAGTCTAAAAATATCCTACTCTACCATGTTTTATGCATATTTTCCAATTCATGCCTTTTTAGTGTGGTCAAAATAGTCAAAGGAGCTTCAAGGCACAAGGGTGCACTTGGAAAGGCTAAAGGACTGAGGCGGAGGAGCTTCAAGGCTTTGGCATGCACTCATGCACTCAAAGGAAAATAGAGTCAAGGTATGGTGCATGTCACAAGTCCGAAGGACGAAGGGGAAGGGTTTGAGTTTCCCAAGTGCATTATGCGCTCAAGGGAGAGAGGGAGGGCACATAGTGCACTATCAAAGGTTGAAGGCTAAGGATTCATGTCTTTGGGGTTCGTTCATGCACTTAAGAGGCGTTAAGAAGGGTGCATGGGCACACTATTAAAGGCTGAAGGTTGGGGCTTCGTGCCTTTAGAGTGCACTGATGCGCTCAAGCATTTTAGGAGGGTGTATGGCGCATTGGGGAAGAATCAAGGATTGTGCTTTGGGTCTTTTGGGTGCACCAGTGCATTCAAGGAGGGCGTACTTCTTCGAGTCGAAGGAGTGCACTCAAGGATTACTTAGTCATTTTGGAGGGCACAGTTTAAAGCAAGGGAGGGAATTTATGGTTTTGGAGTGTACTTGGCTCTCAAGGAGGGAACAGGGTGCACTTCTGAACAACGAAGGGTATCCCATTAAGGCTTCGAAGTGCACTCATGTGCTCTTGGACTCAACGGGCTCGTTTTGCAACCGAAATTTATCTAACTCTGATTGGTCAAGGGGTGAGCAAGATGAGTTCTAAACATAAAAACATGTGGGACACATATTAAATCATCGAGAAAACTTAGACAAACTTGATCAACTCTTAATATACATAAAATCATCACTTTATGCACATTCCCCAAGTATAACCAGTGAAGTGTGTGTGACTGTGACCCGAAAGTGTTGTTTACAAAAGAAAAAGGTGTTATGACCATGAAATGCATATATATATGTTCTAATCAATTTCCTGACACTTGAGAACACTTAAGGCATGTTAAACAACATAAAACGACACTTGACGATCGAGGTAACACTTGATACGATGATGAAGTAGATTCCAAAATCGGATGTGGTGAAATTTTGGAGGGTGTTGTAGTAGGGGAAACACTTGGCAACACACTAGGTGGACTTCAACTTCTCTGTCTAGGAATAGGTTTCAGTTAAAGGTCAAAACTTTAGGAAGTATTGATTGCCAAAATTTCCCCCTTTCGACCCGGTTTCATACATAGCATCTTCTCTTTTCTCTACTTGGTTGAATGTTCAGAAGGATACATTGTGTCACAGTTGCTTCAATTCAGGAAAGGGTAATGTGTGTGGTGATTTTATAATATTCAAAGTATAGAGTTTTCATCTCTGGTGGTTCTACGCTGCCAGCAAGCTTGGACAGTGCCTCGACTAAGTCACTTCAAAAGAAAAAAACATTGCTTCATTGCCAATGAACCTGAACAATACTCTGGTGAAGTTGCTTGCTTCATCTCCCTGCGCAGGAAGCTTTTCTCTTGTTTCACCCTTTATTTATTTATTTAATAGAACTGTGCATTGGAACTTATTATTTTTAACGGGTGGAAGAGGGATCCTGACTTATTGAGAGTAGAGGAGGTTGCCCCTTCAGAGAAGTATTTTAAGACCTATGATTTAGGTTTGCTCGCTTTAGATTTTCCCCTTATCCCTTCTCTACTAGATTGGAAAAGCGTTAACACACAAGTAGACATATACAAAGTTGAGCAGTTCAAGTGCTAGCATAACCACAAATCTAATAGGTTTCCTCAATGTTCTTCTATTAGACGAATCTTATTTTCCATATAGACTTACCTCAACCTATGGAATTTTCCCAAACAAAGAAGGAGAATAAACAGAAAGCCAAGCATTGCAGTTGTCACACTTCTCTTTGATTGCACTACAAATTCTTTGGGCCATGCACTTTACACACAAGTCTTATTTATGTACAATGACCGATAACAAGACATGACACGACATGACTACATAACAGACACACAATTGATAAAAGAATAAAAGGAATTAAAACACAAAACAATACATACAGGAAGTGCAGCTCATAGCTACTATTGAAAATAGTTCTTAAGGTCTCGGCCATTTACAAGAAGGGGGTCAATCCTCCCATCCAAATATTTCAACTTGAAGGCATTGTGGCTAAGCCTCTCTTCAATTATGAATGGTCCAATCCACAATGGTTGGAACTTAGTGTGTTTACCTTTTTCTTCATGGGGTTTATCCCATTTCATAACTAGGTCACCCACATCAAAGCTCTTTTCCCCTATGGATTTTCTATCAAACCAACACTTTACACAGTTTTGATGTACGAAAAACCGGTCTTTGGCTTTGAGCCTCTCTTCCTTGAGTTTGAGTAAAGTGTCTATCCTTCTCTGAACCAATAGGCAAGGTTTTCCTTGTGACTCTTGGGAGAGATGTAAGGCTAGGAGATACAAGTTCAGGGGCAAGATAGCTTCTTTACCATACACTAGAAAGTATGGCGAGGTTTTCAGGGAAGGTTTGGCAGTTACACGGTCGGCCCAAAGTGCATTAGTCAAAGTAGTATGCCAGTTCTTCTATTCAAAGAAAATGGTCTTCTTAATTATGCGAATAAGATTTTTATTTGTTGATTCATCCAAACCATTTCCCTGGGGATAATAATTATATGCATGTTTTAAAATAATCTCATTCTCTAATGAAAATTCATAAAGTCTTAATGATGAAAAGTACGTTGCATTATCAAAGACAAGTGACATAGGAACGCCAAACCTGGTTATGATGTTCTGTTGCAAAAAATGAATGACTTCCTGGTCATTTACTTGTATGAGAGGAAATTGCTCTGACCACCAGGTAAAGTAATCTGTAGCTATAAAGATATACCAATGTTTCTTTGATGAGTATGAGAAAATCTCTCCAATAACATCAATGCCCCACTGTTGGAATGGTTCTTCGATTGGTATTGGGAGCAATGGGGCAACTGACCTTTGATCACAAACAATGTAGTTTTGAAAACCTTGGCACTTGCATAAATATGCATGCACATCTTTGAAAAGATTTGGATAATAATTATCAACCCTCATAACTTTGTGTGTTGTGGTGTCTCTTGCAAAGTGGCCACCTATCGGTCCATCATGTAAGTCGTTAAGGGCCTTCTTTGTACTTTACGACTCAAGGAAACTTAACATAAATCCATTATGGTGCTTTCGAAAAAGCACTCCATGGACCAATTGATATGATAGAGCCTTTAAATGAATTTCCATTTTCTGTTTGTTTGATAAGTACGAGGGTAACATGCCATGGTCCAAAAATTTCCATAAATCTGCATACCAGGGCGCTATAGACGTGGACTGAGGAACATGATCAATATTGTACATTTCTATATCCTACTCCCATCTTGAAAGATATTGTTTGGGAGAGTCCTTAGCTTCAACTGCTAGTCTGCATAGGCCATGACCTTTTATGGTATGAATTGGTTTGAATTCTAGGTCATATTCTTGAAGACAAGTCATCCAGTTAGCCCTTTTCTCACCCATCTCTTGTTGTACAAGAAATTTTCTCATTGCTAGATGAGGTACAAATATAGTTGTATGAGCCTTGAGTAAATAGGGCCTAAAATACTTACTACCTTGTATACTGCATATGCTTGTTTATTAATGGCAGGGTAGTTTAATTCTGGTCCTTGTAGACTGGTACTCATAAAAGAAATATGTCATTCATTTCCTTCATTGTACTTCTCAGTCAACAAGACTGCAATTGATAAATCTGAATCAAACATATAGACATGAAATTTTTTCCATAGTCAAGACTGAATAGTGCAGGTGCATTAGCAATAGCCTATTTGATATGAGCGAAAGTGTATTTCTCCTCTATATACTGCATATTTCTTGATCATGTCTTGTATAGGTTTGACTATCTATGCGTAACCAAAGATGAATTTTCTGAGGAAAATAATTTTCCCTAATAAAGGTTGCATGGCTTTCTTGTTTACTAGAAACCAAATTTGTGTGATAGCCTTGACCCTCTTAGGATCAATCTTGATTCCACTCTTTTCTATGATGTACCCTAGTAGAATCCCTTCAAACACACCAAAGACACTCTTCTTGGGATCAAGGGGAATCCCATACTTTGACACCATTCGAATATTTGCTTTAGATGATGCTCATGATCTGACCTTTTCTTTGAAAACATGGTAACATCATCTAAATAAAAAACAATGCTTTGACCTATAATGCCACGAAAGGTGATGTCCATCACTCTTTGAAAAGTTTCATCGACATTGATTCGTCTGAATGACATTCTCTCAAAAGGGAACGTTCCCCATTTAGTTTGGAATGTAGTTTTTAATCTGTCTGGTTCCACTACTAACACTTGATTATAGCCTGAAAATCCATCTAGTAGTGAAAACATTTTAGACCCAGATACTATCTGGAGTATCTACTCCATGGATGGCACTGGATAGTTATCTTTGTTAGAAGCTCGGTTAAGATTCCAGAAATCAACACATAAATGTATTTCACCAGACTTCTTTCTAACCAGGACCAAGTTGGAAACCCATGTGGAATGTATAACTTTGAAGATGATTCGAGCATCCAACAACTTTCTCAATTCCTTCTGAATGAGGGGTTCTAGTGTTGGATGGAATTTCTGTAGTTTCTGCTGGAATGGTTTCACCCCTTCTTTTATAGGAATTACGTGATGGATGATATGAGTGTCATAAGTCTTTAAATTGTCATATGTCCATGTGAACACATCTCAATATTGCTTGAATAGGCGAATAAATGCTTGTTATTCCTGCGGGGAACAAAATATATCGAGTGTTATGAATAAAATATATAAAATAATGTAAAATAATTGTAAACAATAATAATCATAAATAAAGATCAGTTAAACTAGTAATTAGGTTGAAGAGGCATGTCTAAATGAGACATGACTCTTCATGAAGAGACACTTGCTTGGTATATAAGCAAGCCTCTCGTTCTCATTGTAAATTATTCTTATTCTTATTCATATATTTAATATAATATTTATATCCTCAATGGATAACCTCATATTCCAAGTCTTCTGGAATAATTAATCTGTAGAAGGAACTTTGTTCGCTTCATTTGGTATTAGAGCAGTTCGGTCCTCTAGGTTGTTTAACCGGTGCACAAAGCTCGTTCTCCGATCCAAGTCTTTGGCTATCGAAATTCGTCAACCTTGTTGCCGTATAATTGAAGCATTTTGCTCAGAATTTGGGAGTTTCTCCTTTTCTCCGTTTTTCTAGGCCTTTGGCCATTAAAATTAAAATTAAAAGAAAATTCGCTAGTTGACCTTTGGCCATAAAAAAAAAAGAGACAAGAAAAAAAAATATAAGTAAATAAATTAAAAAAAGAAGAAGAAGAAAAAGAAAAAAAATAAAAGAACATAAAAAAATCAAATTATATTCAAAACTATACGTAAGAGAATGAAGAGTAAATAATATTATTTCATTAAGTGGTTTACAAGCCCAAGGTTTTAAAAACAACCCATGGTAATTGCCCATGGTATTTTAAAAGTAAAGAAAAAACAAAAGGGATACAAAATTCTTACTTAAAAAGTATGGTGAACATCGTGACCTCGTCATATGAAAATACGTGACCTTTATATTTATTAAGTGTGGTGACATCATAACTATATATACATACATACATACATACATACATACATACATACATACATACATACATACATACATACATACATACATACATACATACATATATATATATATATATATATATATATATATATATATAATAGAAGAAGAAGAAGTAAATTAAAAAAAAAAGTGATTTAAAAAGTATTTAATATTTAAGAAGCAAAAATGGAGACTAGTAATGAAAGGTTTCTTGAAACCATTGGTAAATGTGTTTATACATTATTTAAAATCAAAGGATCACTCGCAGGAAGAGATATCATAATCTCTATCAGTGTTGCTGAAAAAAATAATCATGTTAGTCATAAATGTGCTAACCAATTGGTGATTCCTGAATCAAATATAGTTGAAATGAATATTTTTGGGACATGTAACAAACAATATGATATAAGCAATTTACACCTAAATATTGGAGATTATACTTTTACCTCACAATTCATTGTGAAAACCTTATGTTTTAACGATAGTGACATTGTTTTGGGTTTACCTTGGATGGAAACTCTAGGTTCCTTTATTCTAAATACAAAGAAGAAGTTTTTAACATTTTATTACAAGAAGAAGAAAATAACGCTCCAAGATTTTACACTAAAACCAAATTTAGTAACACCAGAAGATATCTCAGATATTTCAAAAGTAATGCCTCAAGAAGGTAAAAAGGTATTACAAAATATGAAAAAAGAAATTGACAAAATCAATGTTGACAAAAATGAATAAGTTTCTCGACTTAAAAACCATAGCGAAAAATTACTGTCGCAAATTAAGAAACTTAAGAAGGATAAGAAGTCATTAGAAAACAAGGTACAACAACTTATCAAGAAAGAAGCATCAAATGTAGGAATTCAAGTTGATGACAAAACAACAAATACCGATTCAGTGAATGTCACAACTCAGGAAGAAGACAAGCAAGTTGAAGAAAAGACGCGCTTGGATGTTGTAGTTCAGACAATGAACTTCCCAAGAGAATGTTCCATAACCAACTCAACAACATCTTCGCCAAAAAAAAATATAAAAATTGCTTCATGCCCAATAAGGGAAAATCAAACCAAAAAGGTTCCCTATCGGCATCCGAATCATGGGAATAGACAAATCAACCATGCTACGTTTCGTGATCAGACTACTACATAGAAGATTAATTTGGGATGATCTGATCCCTTCTCAGTGCGACAATTTTATTTGTCACTTAGAAGATCATATCAACTTGTATCGACGAAGATGGCTGTTTCGAGACAGAAATACTTTCGAAGCCGAAAAAGAGATCAAGCCTTTTTCATCGACAAGCTTTGAGGACAAAGCTTTTTGAGGAAGGAGGCAATGTTATGAATAAAATATATAAAATAATGTAAAATAATTGTAAACAATAATAATCATAAATAATGATTAGTTAAACTAGTAATTAGGTTGAAGAGGCATGTCTAAATGAGACATGACTCTTCATGAAGAGACACTTGCTTGGTATATAAGCAAGCCTCTCATTCTCATTGTAAATTATTCTTATTCTTATTCATATATTTAATATAATATTTATATCCTCAATGGATAACCTCATATTCCAAGTCTTCTGGAATAATTAATTTGTAGAAGGAACTTTGTTCGCTTCATCGAGGTTCACATATTCCAGATCTTGTGGGGTTACAAGGTTGACTTGTTCAGATGCGAGCTTCGAACTCCGAGTCTTTGTGTTAGTAGATCCTCTAAATCGGTTCTGCAAGTCATATAATTTCTCTAGGGACACCACACATTTTGGTATAGTGTTTCCTTTCGGTGCTTTTGATGCTTCTTGCAGAGCCTGTTCATGCTCATTCTCCTCTATGGTGGCATCTTTGAATATGTCTGCATTTTTCATAAAATGTAGTATCTATTGGTTGTTACTGAAAATAGGTAAATTAGTAACATTGTTAGGTAAATATGGTTTATATAAAATTTCAATAGAAAAACCATTTTTCAGTGGTGACATCCTAGTAGTGTCATTTGCTAACACATCTCTAACTCTAGGAACAAAAATAATATTGAAAGCTTTGAAATGATTTATCAAACACCATACCTCCTGCTGGTAGTTTTTAAGGTGAGGTGAAACACAGTGTATAGTATCTCGTACTTGACAAGTGACTACCTCTAAATCATTGATTACCTTTAGGATCCCTCCCTTCAGGTCTATGGATTTCTTCAATCCAGGTACAAGTGCTTCATATTCTGCAGTATTATTAGTGCACTCGAACTCCATATGGCATGAAAATATATGTTTCTTGTTATGCGGGTCTGTAAGTACACAATCGGCTCCGAAACCATTCTATGTCTTAGAACCATCAAAATAAAGAGTCCAAAAATTGCTAGCTACTAAGTTGTTTCCTGTATTATTATTCCTACTAATACTAGTATTACTACTATTATGTACATCTATATTACATAGTTCATTTGTACCAGCTAGAGAACAAGGAAGGAGTTATAGTTGTGTATCTGGTGGAATGGGTGATGGTTGTGCAAGGTAGCACCCAAGGCCAGTTTCTAAAAAGAAGTTACCGAAAATTAAGTTTGCGAAAGAAACAAACTCATTTTTCCCTTCGAAAGGTGTAACAGTGTGTTTCATGTAAGGTTTTGATTCCACCTAGATTTGGTTATTCTTTCCCCTGTACGGAAGCCATAAATATAACCAATCAGTAGAAAAATACCCTGTGTAGTTTTCTAGACCACTCTCTACTTAGCAATATTCTGTAGGCTTCCGGGATGTCCACAATCACTATGTTTATGCACTGGTGAACATAGTGATCAGATGATAAGAAAATAAGAATGTTTCTGAGTTCACCAATAGCTTGGACAAGGGACTTGTCTAGCTAAATAATATATGCATCGGTCTTATCCCATTTGGCATTGATTTTCTTGGCAACAGATAATGGAATTACAGATGCACCAGAATCAACTAAACAATTGTGAACATTGTAATTAAAATTTTTAAAAGTCAATAGAAACAGAGGGCAAAGAGTATTAGCTTCTAATGTTACAACATTAACAACTAATTCCATGGGACCAAAAGACTTACTAGACACCTTCTCGGAAGAAGAAGCATTACCACCTAATAAAGGATGGGCAATGACTTGGACAAGTAGTTCTCGTTGGCTTGCTTATATCCTTGTAAGCTCAAAGATTCAAATATTTTTGCGAGCTTTCTTCATATAATCAACTATGTTGTAATCTAGCGCAACAGGCATTGTTGTAGTGTCTGGAGGTGTGAATTTGTTTGACACTTCTAGAATGGTAGATGTGCTTTTACTATTGGCGAAAGTGTTCTTTGTTGTGGCAGCATATCTAGACTTGTCATGAGCTTTCTGAGCCGAGTTGGCGGGTGGTGTAATTTTTCTTAACAAATGTTTCTTCAATTTTTTCCTCATTAGCTCTTGTTCAGTAACATGCCCTCGACTTCTTAGCTTATATCGATTGTTTTTCTTCTGATTTAGGGCCTCATTCAATGGTGGTTCTTCATCATTTCTCTTCTCAGCAATGAACACACAACTGAAAGTATTTATTGTGTGTCTGACACTTGTAGTCTCTTTAGCCATAACATATTCTTCCTTTTCTTTCGTCTACTCATTCTTCTCATCTGAAAGTACTGAGTCAATAATGTGCACAACCAGAGCATTCATTCTATGATTCCACTATGGGAATGTATTTTTTGAATGATATTCTTGATGAAAATAAAAATATTGGTCCATGCCCATGCTTTCGACATTCATCATGACATTCAATATTTGTGCAGATTTAGCTCATTTATTGTTGTTGTTGTTATTAGTCCTTCTCAGGAAATTGAATTTTGGGTGCTTGCTGCCGACAATTGTCTTGGGTGTCCTTTGTTTTAATTCTTCCAATTCATTGGACAAAGTCTTGATGGTCTGGGTCAAGCTTTCAAGGTCAATAGCTTCTTTATCCTTGGCCTTGCTCGAAGAGGTCTGAGACCTTTTTTTGGTATCCTTGGAGTATTTAGATGATTCATCATAAACAATGACTCAAATTGCACAAAATTCCTTTTCCATTGCAATGGCTCCTTCAAAATTCTGCACCAAAGTGTCTTTCGCAACCCTCTTTACAAATTGTGAAATGATTCAGGGCAAGGCATAAGTGTAATAATCATTTGTGATGGATTCATGCGACTTCATATCCCTGGGAAACTTGTTCAATATCCGATTGAGCCTTTGATTGAAATCCTTGACTTTTTATTTTTGCTCCATCATTAAATTCCCTAACTCCTTTAATAACATTGCTAGGGTTTTATCATAAGTAAAATTTTCCAAGAACAACTTTTTAAACCCCCTCCAATTTTGAATTGATTTTGCAGGAAGACTGTGATACCAAACAATTTATCTACCATCTAAGGTACAAGGAAACGACCTATATGAAACATCTTCATAACATACCTCGAGGGTCTGCAGGTGTAGGTAGAAGTTGTCCAAATGATCTTCCACTTTGATTGACTTATTAGGGTCATATTTTGTAAGCAACTTTTTTGGGTGTCTTGGTATCTTATGTAAAATACCCAAAATAGCGAGTGGGACCTAAGTCATTTAATCCAGATCTTGTTCTGCCATGTTCTCATCTTTGTTCTCGTCCTCCTCTTTAGAATCTGAGGAATTTCTCCTTGATCGCCTATCCCATGGAAAATGTTGTCTGAAAGCACAATGTTATCCTTGTATCTTTCGTTGTAAGGTGGAAGTATTTATGGGGGTTTTGTTTCATCTGTAGTTTCTGCTAACTCTTCAAGAGTAGCAAAAACCAGATCTTCCACTGTAGTAACCACTATGCCAGTAGGAGTTGTTTCTTTTCTCTTTGGAAAATGAGGAATATTTTGTGCTATAGGAATTAGTCCAATAGCCTTTGCAAACTGACAGGTTATAGGTCGAATTGCTTGGATCTATTCGTAAGTAACTTCAGAAGTTGGTTCCGGGCCAGGTTGAGAAGATCTGCCTACTTCAGGAATATGAGTCAGAGAGGTGCTAGGAATGTTGCTTCCTTGTCCAGAAGAAGTATGATGTGGGTGGGTGGAGTTATCAGCCATCAAAAATTGACTTCCCTCCTTCTAGAGCCATAAATTATGACTGTGCTGGACTTGGCAACATTCAAAGTGGTCTCCTCGATATGTAGTCCCAATTAGACCTCTCATTGTTTGGTATAGGAGCCCCATCCGGAATACAACCCAAATTCTAGTCTACTTAAAGATCTGGCTTGACTTTAACTTTCAACAAGAGAGATAATCACACATGTGCCTTTGAAAAGCAAGCAAGTGTGCCTGGTGAATGTTCAGTTGCAGGTGCATCAAGATTCTTCTACTACATAGGGGAGAGAAAGTAGGCCTCTAAGAGAGAGGTAATAGTACCACCCTAATAAAGGCACACACAAATAGGAATGTTTCATCTAACATCCAGCGGAATAGTCCAAAAAGACGTGACGATTGTTATAACCATTACAACACATTCTCAATAGGATAAGCACTAAAATAACCGAAATAGTTCAACTACCTTAGTACTGGTGAAAGAAAACATGAATCATAAACATTCACATAATAGTCTTACAAACATTCATAATCCATGTATGAAAACGTGTTGGCCATCAAGCTTCAAATATTAAGTAAAAGTCCCAAGATGCATGAATACAATGAACATCACTTGCTCCAATAGTGGAGTGTTGGAGCCACTACTTGCTCCCCAAAAGTACTAATTTGTCTCTCTTATTCCTTATGGGAGAAGCCAAGGTTAAAATTCCTTTACATGAGAAATGAGGATCTATTTATAACTTGAGGAGTGACCTTTCATATCCTCATGACTCTTGACTTTCTAACTTCTAGTGACCTTTGGACTTTTGCAACCTTTGGAGTTCCAAATGACTTTTGGAATTACATATAACTTTTGGTATTACATGTCCTTTGGACTTCCATGAATCTTGAGTTCACACATGACCCTTGAATTCTACTTGTTTTTCTTTTACAATAATTATAATAATACATTTTTACTTCCACATCATCATATGATGAGACTAGACATGTCACTATCTTGGATGACTAGGACTGACAATGACTGATGACATGGAATTTCTTCAATGGTGACATAGCTGCCATTATATCTACTCTTTGTTCAACTTCTGATCATAGCGCTTTCACCCTGCAAAGGGCCTTTAATATTGGAGTATTTAGGGTGATTCGATCATCAAGTTTCAAGTGTGCTCTTGGTTCTTTTTGTGCTTCCTTTGTTTATCCTCTTTGTCCAATATTCCTTGTGTGTGCTTGCCATGGGGTCCTTGGAATACATTTTTTTTGCAATCACTCATGATGAGAACCCATCGATCTGAAAATATCCTAATCTACCATGTTTTATGCAGATTTTCCAGTTCATGCCTTTTCGGTGCGTTCAAAATGGTGAAATGAGCTTTAGGGTGAAAGGGCACACTTGGAAAGACTGAAGGACTAAGGAAAAGGAGCTTTGAGGCTTCAGCATGCACTCATGTGCTCAAAGGAAAAGACAACCAAGGAAGGGCACATGTCGCAAGTCCGAAGGATGAAGGGGAAGGCTTTGGGCTTCCAAAATGTGTTATGCACTCAAGGGAGAGAGGGAGGGCATAGGGCACACTCTAGAAGGCTAAAGGTTGAGGCTTCATGCCTTAGAAGTGCACTAATGTGCTCAAGAGGCCTTATGAAGGGTGCAAGGTGCACTCTTGAAGGCTGAAGTCCAAGGATTATTACTTTCAAAGTGCACTAATGCACTCAAGAAGTTTAGGAGGGCACATGGCGGACTAGGGAAGGCTAAAGGATTGAGATTCAGGTCTTCGGGGTGTGCTAGTGCGCTTTTGGAATGTTCCTAGATCTCAAGGAGGGTGTAGGGAGCACTTCTAAACAACAAAGGTTCTCCCATCAAGGCTTCAAAGTGCGCTCATGTGTTATTGGCCTCAATAGGCTTGTTTTGCAACCAAAATTTGTCTCTGTTTGGATGATTGGTCAAGGGGTGAGCCATATGAGCTCTAGACATAAAACCATGTGTGACACATACTAACTCATCGAGAAAACTTATACAAACTTTATCAACAATGAATATTCATCAAAACGCCACTTGATGCACATTCCCCAAGTATAACTAGTGAAGTGTGTGTGACTATGACTCGAAAGTGTCGTTTACAACAATAAAAGGCGTTATGACCATGAAATGCATATAAAGATGTTCTAATCAATGTGATGACACTTGAGAACACTCAAGAACACTTAAACCATGTGAAAAAACATAAAATGACACTTGACGATCGAGGTGACACTTGATACGATGATGAAGTAGGCTCCAAAATTCGAAGGTAGTGAAATTTTGGAGGGTGTTGTAGCAGCGACAACAGGTGCCGGGATATATTGGCCACAAACACAAACACATAGTCTACAAGCCAAAGAAGAAGGAACTGTTGTAGCTCGTTCTACTTTTCTTCATGTATTAAAAAAAATGATATATATATGTGTGTGTGTACTCCCAAAAAAAAAATCAAAGGAAAAGGTTTTGATTTAGAATCTTAATTAATTTTTAATGGTGGATTAAGCAGTGGTGATTAAGTTGTAATGCAGACTTAAAATTAAGTGGATTTAGGTGGGTACCCATTCACCAAAGTCAAAAGAGGTTAAATTTCGTTTGATTTTTTGGGTGTGATGGAGAGTACAAGAGGGGCCTAGTGGATGGAGCAAACCTGACGACACTACATCCCTGACGGTTAGCCCACCAAGTGCCTCTGTAAATAATTTTGAAGATATCCACTGACCACAAATCAATGGTGTATAAGCATTACGAGGGGACTCCATTGGATTTCCTCCATATAGGAGTGTGCCCCCGTAATACGTCAGCAAGCGAGCATGGTTTTATAATCTACCCATTCTTTCACTGCCTCGTCACTGTCTCATCACCGTTACTTTACCACATCACCAACCAAGTCACCCATCACCTCATCCATTTTGTCTCCAGGTCATTGATTCAAACACCCCACGTAAGCATTTATTTCCGTTTTACCTCCCATTTTTCCGTTCTTCCCATAAATCTTGTTACTCCTGCTCATTTCATTTATCATTGTTCCTTACTTTGCTTCCATGGCCTGGGATTGTACAAATCATAGCTCCAGACAACATCAATCATCACTAATCAGGTATTTTCATGTCATCTATTTCATCCTAGCTGTCAAAATGTCCAAGAAATTCATTCTAGCAAGGTCTTATTCTCATATTCCATTAATGGACACCAAAAGGGACGTCTTTGACCCAATTTGCTCTATATATTTCATAGAATTTCACCAGCATGTCCTACTCAACCAGGCAAAGTCTCTTGTGTATGCAACTTTTGTTAGTTCTCGTGTTTTAGCTGCAATGATTCCTCAAATATATGTTTTCCCATAATTCATCTATTAGCTAGTCTCTTCCCTATATCCACAAAAATGTTTTGTCATGAACAAATTGGGGGAAAATATCTTTCAAGTGTCTTCCCTTTTGATTCAACAAGCATTGTGTTTTCCTTATTCGAACTCCTATACTTATTTCTCAGAGGAAATCATGTTGTCTACCTTTCAAAACCTATTTGGGTCAAATTATGCTCAATTAACGTTGTTTTTAATGCATGTTGGGAAGAATTTGCCTTTGGAACCCACTCATTTCCCTTTGGATACTTTTGTTGAGGAGGTCAGACCTATTCTTCAAATTATGGCCCAGATTTTTGGAAGAGAAGACACAACTGTCATTGACAAAGATATCCTGGGAATGTTTAGTTTGATGATGAATCCTGAGATAGTTTTTGACATACTTTCTTTCTGGGAAAAGATGGTCAACTCTCAATTAACATATCTTTCCCTCACTGGATGTTTTAAATTTCCATCTTTGGGTACTTATCTCTTTTTATATACTCATGTTGAAATATTTATGCACCTAGGATTGAATATTATGGATCCTCATAAGAATAAATAGTCAGTGGTGTTTTGGATAAATGTTATAAGAAGTAATTCCAATAATGAGGGGTTGATGTATTTCACCACTTCTTTTTTATCAGTTGCCTATTCAATCATAAAAAATTCTCCTTCTCCTTGTTTACTACCAAAGTCTCAGTCTTTTCTTCAGCTCAGTAAATAAGTCAAAGTAGGTGATTGGTTTTTATTTGAAGATTATGCATAAATTAGATTATAGGGAGCAGAAGTTCCCCCCTACAAACTCCCCAAATTTGTGCGTATGAGATTATTTTCATTAGAATTTATCAGGCAAAATTTGAATGTTGATTAAGTACATTTTGTTCTAGCAAATAAAGGGCATTTATTTACATTTCCAGGGACAGTTGGACCTTTTATTGTAAATAATAGGGAAGCCATAGGAGAAGTATAGAAAATCCTCAAAGGTATGAATTTGCAGCTGGGTGAGAAATGGTCATATGACCCTCACCATATTATTTCAAATAGAAGAGTGGAGAATGCCTATGCTCCCTATGTACATGAGCCTCGACCAGATGTCGAGAATCTAGCAAATGGAGGAAAAACCAGTCTGTCAGGAGGGATGGAGGTTGAAACTCCCTATCCAAGTGAAAAGAATTTGAAAAGAGGCAGTGAAGATGTTATTGATTTGGAAGAAGAAGAAGATAAAGGCTCTAAAAGGATTAAGTTATCTAAGGGGGGCAGTTCTTCACTAGCAGTAGGTTTTCAATTGCAGTTGGGGGAAGTTATTTGCACACCTTCTTCCCCTGTTCCAGAAGAGGCTGCTTAGAGTTCTGTTCCAATTATAAAACAATTATGTTATCATATTGAAGAAAGGAACAGAAAATTCAAAGAAAGCATGGAGTCCCAATTAGAAGCTCAGTCCATCTCAGATTACCAGACTAGATTTCTTTCTGCCATGGACCTGGAGAGAAATCAACTAAAGCTATCTTTCTCTCACCCCTCTACTTTGATTATCTCTTCTTCATCAGGTTTCAAGACTGTCAACTTGACAGTAGATGCTAGAGAGATCCCACTGCCTGACAAAATTAATTTACATAGATAGACTGGGGAGTTGATATATAGTGATCTAAAAAAAAAATTCCTTGGTTGTTAGAAAATTTGAAGCTTTGTTAGAGAAATTGGTCAATCAATTAAAACTAGAAAACACAAATTCTAGAGCTTTGACCACTCAAAATGAGTGAAGAAATTGATTGTTAAAATTGGTGTGAATCCAGAAGATAGAAGTGTTGTTCAAAAATTGTTGCAAGGAGCTGAAACAAAGATTCTTGTGCTCGTAAAGAGATTGAAGTTACCTTATATGGAACATCCTACGGCTTCAGAAGTAGCACAGGTGGAAAAACAAAAGGAAACTTTGACTAATGAACTCTTACAAAGAAATGATGAAATTGCCAAGATGAAAGAGATGAATTATGTTTTACAACATACAATTGAATCTCATGTTTGTACTATCTTAGTACAACTAGATTTTGAAGACCCAACTGACATTAAGAAGAGTAATGACTGAGCTGCAAATATTTGAAAATGAAATGAAGAAGGTTCAAAGAGATTATGATAATTCTCTGAAAATTATAAAAGCCACTAAAAGGGATCTGTCTATGTCCCAAGAAAATACTTTGAAGTATAGAAATGACTTTTAGACTACTTCACAAGAAATAAAAAAACTAAAGGAAAAAGTGAAGAGAAATATGTCCCTTATTCAAGTAAGAGAGATTATGTGGAATGATATAATTCATACTGTAAGGAATATTTGGGAATCCTTGTCTATAGTTGCAGAGGAGAAAACCATTGTCAGAGACTTGGAAAATTTAATTACTGCCAACAAGAAAAAGTTACAACAACGAGCTCAATTTGCTAAGAAAATGATTGATTTCCTTAACTCAAGATATTCACAGTAGTTAAGGGAATTAAGAGTTGAAGACAGAAATGAGTATGTCTTTGAAATTAATAAAATGATTGTAAATAACTTGTATAGAAAAAAAGCAGAGACAAAATTGTCAGAAGTTAAAGAGGTTGTAATGAAGTTCAACAATGATTTTGATAAGAGGACCAGAGCAGGCTTGCCTTCATGTTGGGACCAAAAGGGAAATTTATTACCTTGTGAAACCTATGAGATCTTGTTGGTGGAGTCCAAAAGAAAAACCAGTTCTACACACGAGAGAACAATAATACTTAAAGGGGCAACAATTATGAATTACTTGCATAAAGATTTTCATCTATTGTGGTTAATGAGAACCCTCTTTGTTGACAAGCCAACATATAACAGGATCACAAATTTCAGAATGGCACATACTAGGTTTGTCAAGAGTCCAAGTTCAGACACAAATATTTGGAAAAAATGCAGAGAATGGATGTCACCAACAACAACAAGTGCAGAAGCTGGACCCTCAACTGCACCAGAGTCCCAGCTTACTTAGTGAACCAATGCCACCTGTTGTGCAGTAGTATTTTATTAATATTTATGAAATGATGTATTTATGTTTTCTTCTATTTAAGAATGTAATGTTCGAAAGAACAAGTAATTTCAAAGTAGTTTAGGAGGTTAGTAGTTTTTGGTAGTTGACAGTTTCATAACTGTCCCTTTTGAAATTTTGTATAAAAATCAATTTAGAAGGAGAAGTGAGGGATATGAGTTTTGGACCTCGGAGGCAGAAATTACTTGTATTCTCAATCTTCAAAGTGATTCCAGACACTTGTTGAGTATGATATGTGTTTCTTGCTTCATGTTATCATTTCATCTTAATGTTTTTCTTCTATAGAAGAGAGTAAAGAAGTTGTTGGCCTTTAGCTTTACAGTTCTTAAAAATTTGATTCCTGTGAGTTAAAGTTAAAAGAACCTTAATTATGCACTCCTCTTTTCTATATTTCATTTCATGTTAAACTACATATTTCTTCTAAAGTCAAAGACAAAATATTGTGCGTTAAGCAACCTGTTGTTTAAAGCTTTTCATCATATTTTCTCACTATATAAACATTTAAATCATATTCAACATCAAAAGGCCACTTTGAAAGATTTCTTATCCCACAGAAGACTAAGAAATATTGTTTACATAATTAAATTTTCTTGGGTTTTAAAAATTGGACAACAAATTAATTTCATCACAGTCCTTAATGAATGTCTTGGGCACCGACCTCTCCTCAGCCAGAGGTTGTCTTCCAAGGTAAAGCATTTTTTTGTGCCTTTGCTGGGGATTGGAGCCACAAAGTTAGTTTTCCCTGGGTTTTCCTTTTTACTCATTTCTTTGTTTGGTGAGCAAAGAAATTGTCTAGGTTGAGTCTCTCACCAAGAAAATAGTCATGGCTCCGAAAAAGCCTCACACAAGGTCTGATACCTCACAGAAAAAGGTCCTATCCTTTCTGATCCAGAGAAATTAATTTCTCGAAGATTTTGGAAAAGCTAAATCCTCAGTAACTCCAAACCCTACTTTATCATCTCCTTGTACCAGTTATGTTCCTAAATTTCTATGGTCCTATCATTCGAAAGAAGTTGTAAAGAACCTTGAATTTGCTCAAGAAAGATTATTTTGTCCGTAGAATATTTTTCTAGAACCCACATTGGAAGGAGAATCATTTGAGTCAGTGTCTTTTCTTTTCCAAAGATTGAAGAGATCAAAACAATTGATTTTTCAGTTTCACATCAAATTGTTTCGGCTGTTGGTCAGCCAGTTCCTATTTTTGTTATCCCACCTCAATCATTTTTATTCCAGGCAGGAAGCTCTTCTGTGCCTCTCCCAAATTCAAACATTGTCATTCCAACTTTTCTTTCAAACATATATGCACCATTAAATCTTCCCCAACCAATGAACGTTATGCCTCGAGATTATCTCAAATTGTTACCCAGGTTTCTAAGGGAAGATGAAGTAACAACAGAGAAACATGTTGCCTCTTTTTGTGCTTTTGCTGAGAATTTAAATGTTGAATATCTGGATGTAGTAATGAGATTATTTGTTGAGTTACTAGATGGAGAAGCAAGAAAGTGGTTCAAAAAACTTCCTACTAATTCTATAAATACTTGGGAAGAATTAGAGAATGTTTTACACAAAGATGGGGTGAAAAGAAAGATCACAGTTATTTTCTTACTGAATTTAATGCAATTAAAAGAAAACCAGAAGAAGATGTAACTGAATTCATCAAAATATTTAACAAGTTGTATAACAGTTTGCCAGCAGAAATAAAACCACCACCCGTAGGAGCAAAAGTGGTGTTTGTGGGAGCATTTAAATCTGACTTTGGTTTCACTTTGAGGGAGAGGAGATCTCCTACTTTAGACCATATCCAGACTGATGCACTAGAAATTGAAGCAAATTTATCTGTTTTAGGGAAAATCAAACCAAAGGAACAAGTTGAAGATAAGAACAAAGGAAAAGAAGAAGTGAAGTCTGCTAGTCAGCTCAAAAATTATCATGAACATAAGCTTGATGAGATGACTAAAGTCATTAGGAATCTATCTAATAAGCTTGTGAAACTGGAATTAGAAAGTAAAAACCCTCCGAGGCAGATTCAACAAGGAAAAAATAGAAATTTTAATCCTCAGTTTAGGAGACAACCACTGCAAATTATGCAAAGAGATAAAAAGGACCAAGATCAAATACAACCACCTCTATATATTGAAGATGAACCAGAGGAAGCAGTGGAGGAAACCATTAAAGAATAGGAAAATCATATTTCTACTTTGTATGAGGAGGAGGGAGAAGGAGTCATAAATGAAGATTCAAATTTGGAATTTCAGGTCTCTCTGGATGATGAAGAAATTGAAGAATACTGTAAGAAGTTTACAGATTTTATG
The DNA here is from genome assembly GCA_031772625.1 of Pinus tabuliformis. NCBI lineage: Eukaryota > Viridiplantae > Streptophyta > Pinopsida > Pinales > Pinaceae > Pinus > Pinus tabuliformis. The sequence goes on along the minus strand of CM062804.1, from coordinate 533,746,661 downwards.
CAAGCAGAATTGCATAAAAAATATGATCTTAGGTCAAGAAAGAGATCAAGAGTTCAAGACAGTGTAGAGGAGAAAACCAATCACATAGTTCAACAACAATCTCCAAAACAAGTTGATAAAGGAAAACAACAGATGAATACAGTCCCAATAGTCACAGTTCAGCAAGGGGAAAGTTCCAACAGTAAGCAGGACTCAAGGGTGTTGCACAAATATATTCAACAACCTATTGTCAATTCTCAGAATGTGTCAAATCAAAAGTTAAATGAAGAGGAACAATTGAAAATAGTGAAAGAGGGTCATTATTTTAATTTATTAAAAGAATTAGAAAAAATTAAAGTTCCAATTCCTTTGGCTAAGTTAGTGAAAACTCCTACTTATAAAAAGCAAGTCTTTGATTTCATAAATCTCTCATGGGATAATCACTCAGCAGATGTAGTCAATTTGTAGGAGGAAAGGCCAGTGGTGATGTTTGGCCCTCATGTGGAAGAACAAGATTCTTCTACAACTCCTTTTATATTTCTCTTCTTATGCATACTTTCATTCTTCATAACTGTATGTTGGACTCAGGAGCCTCTCATAATCTAATGCCACTTTCAGTTATGAAGCAAGTAAACTTGAAAATTACAAAACCTTATAACACGTTTATTCTTTTGATTAAAAAAAGGTTAAATGTGTGGGATTGATTAAGGACTTTGTGGTTTCATTGGCTCATATTCCATCCAAGAGTATTATAATGGATGTGGTTGTTGCATATATTGCATCCCATTTTGGAATGTTGCTCTCTAGATCCTAAGGAGCCAAACTGGGAGGAGTGCTCAAATTTGATTTCACATATGCTATTATTCCAGTTTTTGGTGGAGAAGAAAGGAGGTTGTATCGAGAGAAAAGGTTTGTAAAGACCATCACAAAGGAGGGTTCAAGTAATTCTCCTATTTACAGTAAGGAAAATGATGACTTTTCCTGTTTCATGTTACAAGAATCTCAGGAAATTGCTGAAGACACAGAGGTGCAACTCCCTTCAGCAATTAAAAGCAAGGAGCTAGTAGTCAGTGGAGTCTAGGAGTTGTATTTTGATGGTCCATATTCAAAAGAGGGGAATGGAGCTGGAGTTCTTCTTCTTTCTCCAAGAGGTCATATTATTCCCTTCTCTTATAAATTATAATTTGACTCTACAAATAATATTACTAAATATGAGACTTTGGTTCTTGGTTTACAAGCTGCAAAAAATTTAGGAATACAATGTATTTCTATTTTTGGGGATTCAAAATTAGTGGTTAAACAAATCAAGAATCAATGCCAAGCCAAAAATCCAAGGCTTAAAGCATATAGGAATGAAGTATGGGATTTAGTGGATACTTTATTTTCTACTTTTAATATATAGTTCCTATCTAGGGAAGAAAACTGATTAGTTGATTCATTAGTAGTTGTAGCTAGTACTTTTAAGCTTCCATTGAATCCCAGGCTCAGGTATGAAGTGGAAATTCGGAACATTCCTTCTATTCTAGATAATATAGAGTATCGGAAGTGTTCGAAGATGAAGAACATATTAAAAGATTTATGGAAATGGTAGGTGAATTTTTGAATTTGGAGATTGACCAAGAGGATGAAACTGAAGAAGTTCAAGAAGACGAACCAAGCAGTAAATTACCTTTTAAAGATTATATAGGGGATTAGAAGATAATGAAGTTGAATAAAAATTTGATCCCTAAAGGTTTGGTACCCTTGGAGAGATTGTTTAATACTAATGATATTTTTGTCAATACAAATAGAACAGTTTTGGAAGATGATCTTGAAGAATGCAATCTTGGAACAGAACAACAACCAAAGTTGGTGAGATTGGAAAAATATATTCCAAAAGAATTTAAATAGAGGTATGTAGATCTTTTCAAAAAATATGTTGATGTGTTTGCATGGTCTTATGAATATTTGAAGACTTATGATACCAACATTATTCAACATAAAATTCCTTTAAAACAAAGGATTAATCCATATAAACAGAAATTGAGGCAGATTAATCCTTCGTTGTTTCCATCAATTGAGAAATAAGTTAAGAAATCATTACAAGCTAAAATAGTTTTTCCTCTTAGATATTCTGATTGGGTGGCTAATTTAGTACCTGTGAGGAAGAAGAATGGAGAAATTCAGTTATGTATTGACTTCCGAAATTTGAATAGAGCATCATTGAAGGATAATTATCCTCTCTCTAAAATGGATCACATTTTGAAAAAAGTAACAGGATCTTATAGATTATTAATGATTGATAGTTTTTCAGGTTATAAGAAAATTTCATTGGAGTGAGAAGATTAGAAAAAGACAGCATTTACAACCCCATGGGGCACTTTCATGTATGCAAAGATGCCTTTTGGATTAATTAACATTGGTGCTACATTCAAAAGGGCTATGGATATAGCCTTTGTAGGTGAAAAGGAGAAGTTTGTGGTAATTTATTTGGATGACATTACAGTTTTCTCCAAGTTAGATGAAGAGCATTTGAAACATTTGCAGCAGACTTTTGAAAAATGCAGAAGGTATGGCTTATCCTTAAACCCCAAGAAATCTCATTTTTCTTTGAAAGAAGGAAAATTACTTGGTCATATTGTATCTAAATAAGGGGTTAGGATTGATCCAAAAAGAGTAGAAGAAATTAAAAACATACCTCTACCAAGGAGCAAAAAGGAGATTCAAATTTTTTTGGGAAAAATAATTTTTCTCAGAAGGTTTGTCCCAAATTATGTAGAAATTGTAAAAGAAATCACTGACATGTTGAAAAAGGATGCAGAAGTTAGGTGGACCACAGCTGCCAGGGAATATTTCATGAGGATCAAGGAATATTTTCAAGAAGCCCCTATATTGGTGAGTCCTAATTATGAAAATCCTTTTCAAATATTTTCATTTGCTTCTCCTTTTACTCTTGCAGCAATACTTTTACAAAGAAATCAAGACAATAAGGAGCAACCTGTAGCATTCTTCAGTAGGGTGTTAAGGGATGCAAAGCTGAAGTATAATATTATAGAAAAACAAGCCTATGCTTTGGTAAAAGCACTAAATGCTTTTAGAGTTTATGTTCTTCATTCTCAAATTACTGCTTATGCTCCTAGTGATGTTGTAAAAAATTTGCGAACTCAGAGTGACAGTGATTGAAAAAGGGGAAATTGGATACTGAAAATCCAAGAGTATGATATGGACATCAAACCAACTAAGTTGGTAAAGGGACAAGGATTAGCAAAAATTTTGATAGAAGCTAATTATCAAGCTATGGGAATCAATTTTCTCGTCAAAGTTGCTGAATCCAAAACTGAAGAAGAACAAGGTAAGAATAGAGAACCTGATAACAAAATTCAATACAAGTATCTTTGTTCTCGATGGTATAAAGACATTGTCCATTATCTGTGTTTCCTTAGTTGTCCTCCTTCTTTAAATAGAAAAAAATATAAAGCTCTCAGAGTCAAAGTTCAGAAGTATGTAATAGCAGATGGAAAGTTGTATTGGAGAGATTCAGCTAGTATTTTACTGCTCTGTTTGATAGAAGGAGAGACTATAGAAGTTGTCAATGAGTATCATGGATGTATCTATGGTGGCCATTATAGTTGGAAGGTTACAACACATAAGATCTTGAAGGTTGGTTTCTTTTGGCCTTATTTGTTTTATGATGTTTATAGACTTGTGGAAAGTTGTGAAAAGTACCAAATGATTGCTGAAAAGAAGAGATTGGAACCATTACCACTGATTCATGTGTTTGTTAAAGAACCATTTAGACAATGGGGTCTGGATTTTATAGGGGAGATAAATCCACCTTCTAGTGGACAACATAAATGGATTCTGACAGGTACATATTATTTTACTAAATGGGTGGAAGTTGTTCCAAGTAAGAGGGATAATGATTAAGTGGTAATTAAATTTCTGGAAAAAAAATATTTTCACTAGGTTTGGCTGTCCAAAAAGGTTAGTAGAATATAATGCTCAGGTGTTTAGATCTGCAAAGTTAAACGATTTCTTCTGTAAATATAATGTAATACTCTCTCATTTTACCACCTATCACCCCCAAGGGAATGGGTTGGCAGAATCTTCAGATAAAGCTATGGTGCAGATACTTATGAAAAATATTGCAGAAAATAAGAAAAGTTGGGATTCAAAGCTGAAATTTTCCTTATGGACAAACAAGGTTACTACTAAGAGGTCAACTGGAAAATCACCTTTTGAGTTGGTATATGGAGCATCTGCTTTATTTCCCAGCTAGTTAGCAAAACCTGTTGTGGCACTTATCCAGGATGCTCAGTCGTAGCCAAATGCACTAATAAGAAGGATGAATTAGTTAGTGGAGTTAAATGAAAATAGAGAGAAGGTAATGGAGAATATGATCAGTTACCAAGAAAAGATGAAGCTGATATTTGACAGAAAGGCCAAAAATATTATTTTTCAACCTGGAGAGTTGGTTATTCGATGAGATGTAAGGAGAGGATATAAATAAAAACATGGCAAGTTTGATCCTGTATGGTTTGGTCCTTTTAAAATAACAGAAGTCGAAGCAAATAACTCTTTCATTCTGGAAATTTTGGATGGTGAATGATTTCAACTTCTAGTCAATGGGCAGTGTTTGAAACACTACTTTCAACACTGACTTCATTTTATTTCATCATTCTACATACCAGTTTGATCACTGTGAATATTTGGTGAGCTCTTCATTGTAATGTTTCAAGCTATAATTTTGACTCCATGCCCGAGTTGAAGGCACTAATCTGCAGTTCTTGGTGTTTTGTTTCAAAACACTATCGCCAGGTGGAACTAGATGTTGTAGCTTGTAACACCATTAGTGAAAATTCCATGTAAAAAGTATATAAGGCCATGGTTGATGGGACATGTATTTGAAGCTAAATGGTGGGAGAAACATCCTAATGGGCGTTGATTCAGTTCATTATGGCTAAGGGAATTGGAAAAGGAAATGGCTAAGGCATGAGGCATTAATTAGCATTTTATTTATGAAAAGAATGGAAATTAGGAGAAAAAGGAGGTGAAAGCTCATAGGTTGCATGTGAGGAGAAAAATGAAGAAAATAGAGGCCTCATTCATAAAAAGGCTTCTGAGGATCAGTTGGTAAGATTTTGATAGGTTTTGGTGGAGCTCTCTTCTATTCTCTCTCTCTCATACTCTTGGATACTTAGAGTTTTCTTGGAACACTCTTGGAGGGTGTGGCATACTTGGATTTTTGGAACAAGAAAGAAAAGGAAGAGCAAGAAAGTGAAAGAGAGCATCAGGATCAGTAGCTACAACAGTTTTTCTTGTAGGTACCAAGTTGCATATATGTTTTCCTCACTAGTTTTGGCATGCATGGCACATGCATGTGGTTTCTTGGTTATGATATGTCACTGGCATGGAGGATTTCCTGGATTGACAGTGGATTTTCCTAGCCTTTCCATTTCCTGGATAACCATGGAGATTGTGGGTTTATTTCCTTGTTTTGTTTTGGTTGGTTATCATGTTTCCTTAGCTTGGGTTGAGTTATTAGTTCCTGGAAGACTTGGTTGGAAAAACACTCTGGAAGCCCTTGTAACGACTTGGGTTGAGTTACTATTCCCATAGCCTTAGTTGGACAAATGCTCGGGAAGCCCTGTAACAACTTGGGTTGAGTTATTAGCCTTGGAATCCTTGGTTGGACAAACAATCTAGAAGCCCTTGGTGGGTTGAGTTACTAGTCGTGGAAGTATTGGTTGGACAAACGCTTTGGAAGCTCGACAACAGTTGTGGGTTGAGTTACTAGTCCTGGAGCTTTGCTTGGAAAAATGCTCTAGAGCCTGTCAACAGTCATGGGTTGATTTACTAGTCCAGTGGGCCGGGTTGGAACAAACGCTCTAGAGCCCTGGACGACTAGGATAGAGACGGATCAGATGATGGTTTTAGTGATGTCCACCTGTGAGGTGGGATCATTGTTTGATGGGTTGAGGTGGATGGCCTCTAGAATCCTTGGATGGTTTTTGATTGATGTATTCTATGAGATCCCACATTCATGCTTGGAATATGGAACAAGGGTGAATGACTGAAGATAGATTTGGTTCATCCATTCTACAATCAGGTGGAACATGGAAGTCCCATCATGGGTTTGAATTTTACATCATTAATGAAAGGTTATTTCTCCTAGTATTTCTATGAGTATTATGATGGATTATATGTGGTGTATATGGATGTGATTTCATTGATATTTTTGTCCCTATTATGCTGGTTATGTATATGTTTTATGACAGCATCTATGTATGTCTCTCATCATATTTTTACTTGTAAATGAATGAAAAATGTATCTATGACCTAATGGATGGAATGGAAGTTAACGCAATAAGGAAACAATGCTTCATGGTGAATCTCAGATAAGTATGATACCCTTATGTTCTGTTATTTACACTTGTAGGTTGCATATTTACTGAGTGTTTGACAAAATGTCTGTCATGGTTAGGCTTAGGCTTGGTTAGGTCAAGCCCTTGATCAAGTTTTGTGTTAGAGGCTTTTCCTTGGTTTCATTTATTGTCTTGGAAAGTTTCATCAAGTTCTAGGCATTGGTTTGGAGACTGACCTTGAAAAAGTGGCTTAAATATCGTAGTCACTCGCACAGAACTGGCTGAAAAAGATTGTAGTTTCTCCCTTGTAGGCATTGTGGGAGTGACTATAGGGTTCCAGTCGCATGCATGCCTTGTCATGGTAGAGACTTTGGGTTTAGTTCATTGAAATCGTAGGTTAACTCAGGGGTTGGGAACCTAAAGTGGTGGATTATATCCTGGGGGTCCTAAAGCACCTGAGGGAGGTCTGTAAGGTCTTGTTTTGTTGACTCCATTTCCTTAAGGTTACCTAGGAGGTTGATTCTTATCATATTGGCCTCTCGTCGAATGTTTTCCCCGGCTAGTCGATTGCTTGGGTAGATGTGGGAGGAGGGTGTTACATAGCTCGTTTTACATTTCTTCATGTATTCAATATATATATATATATATACTCAAAAAAAAAAAAAAAAAAAAAAATCAAAGGCAAAGGTTTTGATTTAGAATCTAAATTAATTTTTAATGGTGGATTAAGTGATGTTTATTAAGATGTAATGAAGACTTAACATTAAGTGGATTTAGGTGGGTCCCCATTCACCAAATTCGATAGAGGTTAAATGCCATTTGATTTTCTAGGCACGATGGAGAGTATAAGAGGGGACTGGCGGATGGAGCAAACCTGACGATACTACATGGCTGATGGTTAGCCCACCAAGTCCCTTCGTAAAGAACTTCAGAGATCTTCGCTGACCACATATCAACAGTGTATAAGTGTTACGGGGGGGTTCCATTGTATTTCCTCCATACATGAGTGTTTCCCTATAATACGTGAACAAGCGAGCGTGATTTTATAATCTACCCATTCTGTCACTACCTCATCATTGTCTCGTCACCATTACTCTTGCGCCACCTCACCAACCATGTCACCCATCATCTCATCCATCTTGTCGCCACGTCATTGATTCAAACACCCCACGTACGCATTTATTTCCATTTTCCCTCCCATTTTTCCATTCTTCACATAAATCTCGTTACTCCTGCTCATTTCATTTATCATTGTTCCTTGCTCTTCTTCTGTGGATTGGGATTGTACAAATCGTAGCTCCAGTCAGCATCAATCATTTCTAATCAAGTATTTTCACGTCATCTCTTGTATCCTAGCTGTCAAAATGTCCAAGAAATCCATTCTAATAGGGTCTTCTTCTCATATTCCATTAATGGACACCGAAAGGGATGTCTTTGACCCAATTTTCTCTATATATTTCATAGAATTTCACCAACATGTCCTACTTAAGCAAGTAGAGTCTCTTGTGTACGATGTTGTTGCTAGTTCTAGTGTTTTAGTTGTAATGATTCCTCAAAGATATGTTTTCCATAATTCATCTATTGGCTAGTATCTGCCCTATATCCACAAAAATGTTTTGTCATGAACCAATTGGGGGAAAATATCTTTCAAGTGTCTTCGCTTTTGATTCAACAGGCATTGTGTTTTCCTTCTTTGAGCTCCTATACTTCTTTCTCAGAGGAAATCATGTTGCCTACCTTTCAAAACCTATTTGGGTCAAATTATGCTCAATTAACTTTCTTTATAATGTCTAGTGGGAAGCATTTGCCTTTGGAACCCACTCATTTCCCTTTGGATACCTTTGCAGAGGAGGTCAAACCTATTCTTTTTTGGGAAGAGTAGACACAATTGTCACTGACATAGCTATCCTGGGAATGTTTAGTTTGATGATGAATCCTGAGAAAGTTTTTGACATTCCTGCTTTCTAGGAAAAGATGGTCAACTCTCAATTAAGAGATCATTTCCCTCTTTGGTTACTTATCTCTTTTTATATACTCATGTTGAAATATTTATGCACCTGGGATTGAATATTATGGATCCTCATAAGAACAAACAGTTAGTGGTGTTTTGGACAGATGTTGTAAGAAGTAATGCCAATAATGAGGGGTTGATGTATTTCACCACTTCTTTTTTATCAGTTGCCTATTCAATCATAAATAGTTCTCCTTCTCCTTGTTTACTACCAAAGGCTTAGTCTTTTCTTCAGCTTAGTAAAGATGTCAAAGTAGGTGATTGGTTTTTATTTGAAGATTATGTAGAAATCAGATTATATGGAGTAGAAGTTGCCCCCTACAGACTCCCCACATTTGTGCCTATGAGATTATTTTCATTAGAATTTATCAGACAGAGTTTGAATGTTGATCAAGTACATTTTGTTCCAGCAAAGAAAGGGCATTTATTTAAATTTCCAAGGACATTTGGAACTTTTATTGTAAATGATAGGCAAGCCATGGGAAAAGTACAGAAAATTATTGAAGGTATGAATTTGCAGCTGGGTGAGAAATGGGCATATGACCTGTTGTAACATGTTTTATTTTTGATAAGTTAGTTTTTGTTTTATAAAAGAGGGTATGAAAAAATAAAGAAAAAATGAAAATATGAAAAAATAGAAAATAAAAAGAGATGAAATAAAACCCCATCAAAAGAAAATCAAAATATTTGTATAAGTGTGCTTGTTTAAATGCCACTTCATGAATAAATTCCATTTGTAATAAATAAAGGTTTGTGTGCAGCTTGTTTTTATGCCACAACCTTTTCTTCTGATCTGAATCAAACTGTTTAATCTTGATTAGATCATTTAAATTTTTGTTCTAGATTAGAGAATAAGTTCAACCAAACAATTTAATATTGGTTGAACATTAGAAATTAGGATAGATTAGGACAAATAAAAGGCCTAATATGCTAAAAATTGGCCTAAGTTATATTAGATTAGGTTGAAATTAGTGAAATAAGTTAAATAGGGGTTGCTAGTCTAAACACGCCCAAAATATATTAATCTTTAATTAACCCTTAATTACCTTTTTAAAGGGTGATTAATTCATTTGTAAATAAACATGTTTATAATGTTTTTAGCCAAAGTCAAATACGACAAAATATTTTGTTGGCAAGTGATAAAGTGTGAGCAAGAACCGACGGTGATCTGCCTCCCTGCCCTGATCAATAGTGGGGAAGCCTCTTCACACCCCCTCGTCGTGATACGAGATAATGGTGGGTGGGGGGGGGTGTGAAATATGATTTTTCCCACGCGGGCCCCCCTGTGTACGTTTCACCTCCTCAGCACTTCGCACCCCCTCTCTCCAAACTGCTTACCATTCCCCCCCCTGAAATCCACCATCACACTTCCCGCACTTCCCGATACCACACCAACGGTAACTCCTCCTGCCCCATCCACCTCCAACCGCTCCATGCCACGTGCCCTCACCCGTTATCACCTATTCATTCTCGCGTATTCATTTCCGCCATTATTCCCTCCCCATGTTGATATGGCTTCTCGTTGATGCATTAAATTCCTAATTAGTCGATCAACAATGACCTCTACTGTAACAATAGCCTTAATCCTTGTTAAATATTATTTTCCCCGTTACATCAACCTTTCTAAAACTGCTTTTTCACTGTTTTCTTTCATTTTTCTATTTATTGTTATGTTCTACAAATTCTCTGCCAAGCCAAGCCTGCAAAAGTAAGCGTCCTTTGAACAGTTCCTCTGCAACTTTTCTACCATTCACCATTACAGTTCTATTATACCATGGCTCCAAAGAAAAAGGACAAGCCTTTTCCAACTCCTCTGCAACACAGGAAACCCCAAAGGCCTCTGATGCCTTGGACCTGGACCATATCCCATTAGCTGATCAATACTTTAAAATTGTAGATACTGAATGTGAATTCGACATGTTCAAATTGCACAACTGGCTGAAGCAAACATACTTTGATTATGAGGATGAAATAAACCTATGGGAATCCAATATACCTCTGTATGTGTTTCCTCATACTTATTCATTTCTTGATTTAGTTATCTGGTGCCAATCCAAGTATAATCCTTTACATAGAACAGTGGTAGCTCAGAATTGAGACATTCTGATAACTAACACTGTAGAAACCATTAACAAAATTCTTATGATCCTAGAAAATGAGTCTCTTAGATTTTTCTCCATTACATCCTTAATTGACCTATACCACAAGCTGACCTTCCCTCAAAGAGCTCAAATTTCTAAGATCTTTCTCCATGAAGATACTGAGATCCCCAAAAAGAATCCTCCTTATCTAGCATCTATGCTCCCTGAGACAGTCAAGCACATCATTTCCCTAATTTCTTGCTTGTTAGGCTACCAATTAGACCAATGGGTATATGAAGCTATCCTAGGCTATTTATCAATATTTTCTAAAGAAAACAAGCCTACCTTCATGTATAACTATAGTCAATTTCTGGTTGAAGCTATTCATGATAAATTGATGAACATCACTACTGAAGGAGTGTTTAAATACTCCTCTATGCTATTTCATATGTTTATTTTTCAGTAGGGAGACAGGTTGCCTATTCTTTTGTACAAGCAGAATGACCAGCAAGAGAATCAAGCAATTATTCACTGGACCTCATTGATTAGAAAGAACTCAACTGAGTTCACATTTTCAGACTTCATAGACTGTTTCATTCACCCAGTTGCACAACTTCTCAACAGTGAGAGTGAACCCAGGATCAACACATAAATCAAAAGGATCATGCACCTCAGTGATCAAGTCAGAACAGGAGACTGGTATGTTTACCAGAACCACACATAGATCACTGTATATGGCTACAAATTGGCTCCATATAACTGCCAAAATATGTTCCAATGAAAATTTTCTCGTTGGAATATATTAGGCAAATGATGAATATGGATGAGCTTCATTTCATCTCAGGGAAGAGGATATCACAATTCAAGATAAAGACATAGGTCAGATCATTTATTTGTAACACCAGATCAATAGGTTTAGAGGTAGATTCCATGCTAAAGCAGATGGGTTTCCAACCCAAATTTACTTGGTCTTATGACCCATTCAACATTATTTCAGACTTAAGGGTGGAACTCAAAACCACTCCTTACAATCATACACCAAGACAAAAGATTGAGAAGTTCAGAAATCAGGAAGATTGGGAAGAGAATACTCTTCGAGAAGTAGAAGAACATGTTTTATCTCCTTCTACTCTTCAAACTCCTACTTCTCAAACAAAGCATGACAAGAGGCTCAAGGAAGGATCATCATCATCAGCAATTGGAGAAAAGGAATTAATCCACTATCAAAAGAAATCAAGGAATGAATCCAAAGGTACTACTACTACTACTCAAGGTCAGAAGGAGCCTATCATCATCAATTTGGATCATTCACACGTTTCCATAGGGACAGAAGAACCTGTAATTACTACTCCTTCTTCTTCTAGTTCACAAAATTTGTTAGAGATCACTCAATCTGCAGGACCAAGTGAAACAGAGGAGTCAAATGTCTTCACTAACTTCCTTGAAATCAAGCAAAATAATGAAGCTTTAAAAGCTAATGTTTATGCACAGTTTTGGAAGCAAACTTCTACTTCACAACACAGGTTGTTGACAACATTTGACAGTGAGAAGGGAAGAATGCAAATGGATTTCTACAGGCTCAAGTGCCCTTTCCTAAAGGTTCTTCTGATTATAAGAAAAATGTATTTTCATTTGATGCTAATCAGATACATCCAATTGATCAAATGGACATGCATAGGTAGTCTAGTGAGATGATGTTCTCTACCATGACTAATACTGCTATGGCATTGTCAAAACTTAAAACTGCTCTATCAAATGTGCAGTCACAATTGAAGATTGAGAAAATATCATCTTTAGCAAAGGATAACAAGGTCAAGTCATTGGAGGACTTAGTAATTAAAATTGGATATGACCCTACTAATGTGAAAGCTACTGAAGATATTATCAAGAAGAAAAACACAAATATTGCAGCATTGAGAAAATAGTTGAAATTTCCTTCTACAGAGGACCCCCAGACCAAGGAGATAGCAGAAAGTGAACAACACAAGGAAGAAATGCTCAAACTGATAATTGAGCAGAATGTACAGATAAAGACTATGGAGGAGAAAATTGAGAAATTTCTTAAGGAAAAAGAGCAATTTACTCAGTTAGCTATAGCTCCCATCACAACTATTCCTATTACAGTGTCCAGAACAACAAGGGAATCTACATCAGCCACAACAGAATCTACATCGACAACAGAGGATTTGAACAAACTCTCACAAGATCTGATTCACTAGAAGCAAGAGAATGAAAGGCTTCATAAGAATTTTAAATTTATGGAAGATCGGAAGATAAAGAATGATACTTTGTATGTTGAGGAAATGCAGAAAACACAGAGGTTGAATAGAAGAATTGAAGAGTTGCAGAGCCAGTCATTGATGGCTCGGACCTTGGGCAGATATCAGTCAGGCCATAACTGAAGTATGGCCCTCCATTCAGATCATTTTCGAGAAGGAGGAACTCATAAACATATGTCAGGTAGCTATTGATGAAGTGAAGTAGCTTCTTAAAGACAAACCAAGTGAAGCTACAAACATGATCAAAGTTCTTAACTCAAAGACCAGGGCCGAGTTAGAGCAGATTCAAATTCTGGATGGAACAGAAACCATCTTGGAAATCAAGAAGGTGTTGCAGAAAAAGAACCTGATGACTCAGTTAGAGACTAAGTGACAAATCTTGAAGACTTCTATCCAAATGTTTCATTTTAAATTTAATTTACTGAATCAGAGAGGACTACCAGGATTAATGGCCCCAAATGATAGGTTGATCAGTCTGGAAGAATATTGCCAAAATATTTATTTCCATAGCCCTGATAAAGAAAAATTTGCAAGTATAAAGGGGCATATTATAGGGAAACAAGCATTAGAAGCTTTATATTTTGACTTGACTATTAAGCATGAAATTAAACATCTTTTTGTAAATAAACCCACTTTTGAGAAGTACACCGAGGTTGATGAAGTTTACAGGATATTGGTAAATCTTGCCATACCAAGTGAATACTGATGGGATCACTTGTGTGAAGTTATTGAGTAACTTTCATCAACAAATGAAGGAAAACTGGGAAACACTTTTTGGGGACCACATCATCAATAGATTCCTAAAGAATAGTGCCAACACTTAGCAGTTTTTGAATTTCCTATAGTTTTGTACTATTTTTGTATTTTTGTTTTGAAATATGTAGAAGAATTTTTTGTATAAATAACTCCTCCTTCGAGTTATTAAGGGTTTGTTGTAGTGGCTACAACCACCCTCCAAAATTTTTCCTTAGCTTCGTTTTAGAGCCTCCCTACCAACCTTTCACAGCAGCATGTCTTGCTTCATCAAGTACACAAGCTCCAGTGATTTTCTTACAGAAAGGCAGCTTGTCTATCAGAGCTTGATGCATTCCCCTCACAGGTTGTTTCTCCGGACTTGGTCCAGCTGCAAGCTGAGCAACTCCTTCAAGAAATTGCGCAATTCTGGAGGGAAACCAACCTTCCCTCTAGAAATTGCGCAATTCAGTATGGAAGCCTGCTGAGCTCTAGAATTGCGTAATTCTGCCAGTTAGGCTTCATCGAGAAAATTGCGCAATTCTTCCCAGCAGGGCTGCTCAGCCCAGGAATTGCACAATCCTGGGCAGTAGTCAACTGCTCTGCCCAGAAATTGCACAAATATCCTAGGCAGTTAACCCATCTCCCATCCAGAAATGCGCATTTTGTCCCAGCAGTTGAGCAGCCTCTTGCATGTGCAGTTGGGTTGACCAGTTCCAACCGGGACCAAGGAAACTTGACTTGCATGCATGGATTTATTTTTCCCGGAATAGAAAAAGGAAACATGAAAAAAGCATCCCTTGATTTAGGGAGCTTTTTTTAACAGCTGGAGGTTACATCCAAAGATCATTTTGGAATCTTTCCTCCAAGTGTCACTTTTTCCTAGATTTGTGGCATGCGCATCATGAGCTTCAAACTTATTTATTCGATGCATCAGATCTCATTATTTCACATCAATCTTGGAGCTTTGACATCCCACAACACATCTAGGACTCTTTGACACATCCGGCTCAACTATTCATGGGTAAGTGGTCTGAACTTGTCTTTTTCAGCATTTCTGTCGCTTTTTGTATTTTCACTTGTGTGAGTTTTGTTTGCTTGATTTATTTGAATGCTTTCTGTCGTTTACATGCATACTAGCTTGTACTAGCACCATTTCAATTTTCATTGCTATCTCACTGTTGTCGCATGCATGAAACTGTTTTGCATGAACGGTCGTTGATTCGGTGACTCGCTTCACCCACATGCATGTTGTTCCGTTTTCTAAATCTTTCATTCACTATTTGCATGCACAATCATTTGATTCTACTTACACTCAGTATCGCCATGCATTCACTTTCACATTTGCATTCAGTTTCCCGTCGGCGGGTTTGGGCAGCCTTGGCCCGAACTCTGCCTCACCAAGACAGCATTGCACAATCTTGAGAGGGAAGGCTCTACCTTCCCCTCCAGAAATGTGCATTTCTACCCAAAAACTATTCCCCAGGCCTACTTTTCACAATCCTAAGGGACAGTAACTAGTGGCCCAGAAAATTGTGCAATGCAGTCACTGAGCCTGCAGTCATTACCAGCTAGAATTGCGCATTGCATAACTCTAGTAGTCAGCAGTCAGCCTGGATTGCGCATTGCACAATTCCAGCAGCCAGTCTTGCGTCCTAGATAGCTCAGACTACCTTTTTCATAGTTTTGACTTCCAGTCACTTAGCCTCCCAGAAGAAATTGTGCAATCTTTTCCTATCAATCCCCAGGTATGTGTTATGTCATTCCTCCAATTTGCTTTGGTTTTCGCTGACAGATTTCTTGCCATGCATGTCACTTTGTCTCCAGATATTTTAGGTGTTCATCCGCCTCTTAGCAGTACATGATCAATGGCCTCCAAGAGAGCAGGATCAAAGGACACTGACGGAAGTGCAACTGGAGCAGCAGTTGAGCAAGTGTCCTCAAGTCTACTAATCTATGAAGATACCAAGCTGATTCTAGACAAGGACATCAAACTGAAATGGCAGGAGGTCAATGATGCATTTACAGGGACATTTGGGGAAGACCTCAAATACTTCTAGGTATACGTGAACATTCACAAGTCCGGCTTGTATCGGATTGCATGTAGATACCTCGCGTTCCCATGCGCAGACATGATATATTGGATCGTCTCGCACGCTGATCTCAAGACGATGAATTTGAGTAGTGTCAGTGGGACAAAGATTACAACCTTCTGGGCACGGGATTATGATGAGATGTAGCAGATATCGGAGCCTATAACCATCATGGAGACTCCCTTTAGCTTACCCAGTAACAATGCCAACTCTAGAGACATTCTAAAGAACTGGGTAAAGGATCCAGCTAGATTCAAGATGACACCCAACTAGATCTACAAGATGAAGATAATGCATAAGGCGTATCAATACTTGGTCATTTTCACATGTCGACTGTATGGTCAAGAATGCACGGAAACCTTCCCATAGAGTTGGGTGATCGCGCTGGACCAACTAGCCAGGGAAGGAAAACCATGTAACTAGTTTGGCATGTTGGCTCATAACCTAAAGGAATAGGTAACGAGGGCTCGAAAGTCGCCCGAAGGTATGCAAGTAGAAATCTACATGTCCACCTACATCTTGGATCCATTCTGTGCCCTATAGGAGTTCACAGGCTTGAAGTGGGCATGGTCACCGACAGAGACTACTGTGAACACTTATTGTAAGTTTTTGTCTGAATGCAGCTTCAGAGGAGTTATCACACGACTATCCAATCATTTTTTCACCCCAATTTACAAGATGATATTCGAACAAGATCCACCCTGCATGTCGAAGGCAGCAATCGAGGCACTGATAGACATTGCTAATTGGTATGCCTCATCGTTCGGCACCTTCATACAAATGTACAGTGCGAAGAAGCCTCCGCATGTTCTACAAAATTTTTCCTTGGACATACTCGTCATGCAGGAAGTAGCATATCACATCTCAGTTGGATTGACAGCTAGACTGCACCAGAAGAAGAAGGCACCTTGACCCATTCTTTCGTCGTGGATTGGGTTATAAGAATTCCAAAGTTTCAATCATGCGGATGTCGAAGTAGAGCAGATGAAGAAGTATCCATTCGACCTTTGAAGTTACAATTCGTATGACCCACACTATCTTGTGAAAGATCACTGCACGAGAGTATAGTTCAACTGGATCCAATGGGCATTTCATTAGGCAGAGGAGGACCCATGGAGATATTGATACAGTTTATCCAGACCCAATGAACAAGTTGGCTTTGCTATGGAGTGGTTAGCAAAGCAACATGAAGAAGCATCCCCGAGAGCACCAGAAGCAGAAGCAGTAGTAGAGGTGAACATACTAGTGTGCGACAAGGGCAAGAGGAAGATTGTCGATCACATGGAGGAAGAGAAAAGATGCAAGTTCCGAGCAGATCCACTTGTAGAGAAAGAAATTATGGATATAGAGGCGAAGAGGCAACAACACGATAAGTGAATCACGCAAAGGCAGAGGTAGAAATAGAGAATGGAGGAAACAGAGAAGGAGTTGCATGAGTTGAAGGAGAAACTCTGAAAGGAACAAGAGCTATGCAAACAGGAGAGGGAAGCATAACAACAACAGGTACAACAGGGGGTGCAACATGTGCAAACAGATGAAACAACGCCCGTACAGGTAGTGGACTCATCAGAACAACTAGCATCAGGAAGACAGGGTGAACCATCGCAGGAGCAAGACTTTGCTCGTGAGATAGAGCAAGCACTTCAACAATTGGATATGGATATGGAGCAACAGAAATTGGAACAAGACATTGACCTCATGCCCCAACATCGAGAGGTCGAATTACCTGCTTCCCTGCATCTAGAAGATGAGCAAGTCTCAAGCGACCAAGGAGGCACTGAGATCCTTGGAGATCAGCTAGAAGCAGAGATGCACAACATCTCATTCAACAAGTCTTAACATGGAGTTGTGTAGTATCGCAGAGTGTCAACTCTGGATGATCATACATCTCCTGCGCAAGTTAAGGAACAAGTGATCGTGTCTGATGTGCGCAAACATCCAACAGCCTTGGCCGATGCTACCAGAGCATATGCTAAAGCCACTAGCTCAAGTGTTCGCTCTCTGATAGCTGAGAATGAGCTAATGGCTAAGGAGCTATAGACGACCAAGCAAGGAGGAGATTTGGTGATAGTGTCCACCTGAGAAAAACTCAAGAAGGAAATACTAGATGAAGTACTATCCCTTGAAATAGTTATGTGGGCATTTTATTCCAAGTTTGGTACCATGCACAAGGTAGTCGTCCATCTCAATGGATGGCAGCAGCGATGTGTTAGAAGAGAACATATCTTGGTGAACGTGCATGCTTCCGTTGATTACATGCAAACATCGAAGATGAGATAGGAGGGAGCCCCAATTCACTTGCCTAAGATGATGAAGCCCAGAGCGGTCGAGCTGAAGGCACGTATCCAGAGTCAGATCCAGAACTATGAAGAGCTCCCGCAACTCATCACTAGTATACAGGCTTCCCATGCATGTGTATTCAAGAGTATGGATGTTGTGGTGCGCACACATGCGATCCCATCTGTTGGGAATCTCAACCAGACGAAGACAGAGGCATAGGTCCGACTAGAGCTTGACTCATACTTTGATGAGTTGATGCACATTGCCACCAGCCTAGACTTTCCCATTAGTGCAGACATCATGCAAAAGTATGTTTTTGGTTCGGCTGCATTGAATACAATGATGCACATGCTTTCAGACGAGTTGGACAGAGCTTGAGCAGTGTACCCAGATGCTATGGAGGCAAAAGTCAGGTTCCATAAATATGTCACCTTAGAGCACACAGAGACCATCATGGACTATCGGTCTTGGCATCGGTACACTACTGTCAACCACAATGAAGATGTTGAAGAGTTGGTCTTCCAACAGTTGTCCGAGTCATAGTGATGTTTAGCATGGCTTGCTCAATCCATTTTGTCTCACATGGGTACATGTGCATTGTAATGTAACATCTTGTCAAGTGTAAGTTCAAGTGTTGATAGTTGGATGTAACAGTCGTAGAGTAGATGAAGAGTCATGAGGGTAGATGAACTGTCACAAAGGAGAATGTCAAGGGTCACCCCACCCTTTGCTATAAATAGTCCCTCATAACTCATTGTATAGGCTTTTGGTCAGCCAAGCTTTCGATAGGACTATCTTAGAGAGAGCTTGGATAGTATTGTAACGAGCCTTGGCTTCTCCACTGCGCAGAGCTATTACATCTCTTTGGAGGAGCAGGCGGTTGTGGTTGTAATGTTCTGCTATCGGAACTAGAGATTGGACATGGATGTATTGTATGACTGGAACTTACACTTCTTAATATAACAAGAGCCAACACATTTCATGCATATGTTGTATTGTATTCTATGCCATTTGGTTTACTCTAAATAATATATGTATTTTTTTTTATTACGCATGCATGTATATCTTTCTGTGTATATATGTATGAAGATTTCTGAAATGTGTTGTTGGTTTAACCATCACTTTGATTGCTAGCTAACTTTCCTTCCATGTTGTGATGCATATTTGCTCGTGTGTTCCCTTCTTAACTCCATGTTATCACAAGTTTCCAAGGGGCGCACTCATCTCAACCCCCGTGTGTTAGAACCTCTCATGCACCTTCCTTGGATCACTACATATGTGACACCCTTGCTACCAACAGAGTTATCTTACTTTCCTTTGTGCTAAATCGCGGTCAAGGCATTACCATATGACCCACTACTGGACTCCTACACCAAACGTCTGAGGTCTAATTTGGACTTCTCACCAGGGAGATCCCCTGACATGTTGGTGGGTCTAGCGTCAATAGGGTTGAACCCTTGGATGAGCTTTGAGAACAGAATTGTAACCGAGCTGGAGATTTGCAAGTTAATGAAATGATTATGAATTTTCTTTCTATAGTTTTACCTCCTTGTAAGTTTTTCATATGTGCTTATTTCATTATGTATTGCTTCATATATTTAAGTCTTTATGCAGAGATCTGGGTAAGATCATACTGAGTATCAGTCAGTCTTAAATCCCCTATGAAGTTATCAGCAATAACTAGGGACTAGCTTATAAGACTATCTGTTATTATAAACTCCCCTATATCAATTAATTGTCACACAAATCTGCATTCGTTTAAATATATTTTGTTCTACAGGAAACATTGTTTTCCTGTATTCTTTGCTTATAACCAATCAAATATTCTATCTGAATATTTAGCAAGTTATACTTCATCAATATTCTGCTATTCATTCACTTTAAATCAATTAACTATAGCTAGACAAATAGAAACCCTTTCATCTAGCTTAGTAACTGTTAAGGCTTAAGAACCTATTTTCAATAATTCATATCATTGGTCATCCATAAATTTAAAAACAAACAAAACATTTTAGATGCTCTGGCATGAATAACTAACCTAGAGTCATCCTAGAGGACAACATCAGACTGGCATTGTTGTCGGGGAGCGAAAATTGAACTTTTCCCATGGGACAACGATTAACAAATTTTTCTTTAAGGTGAATAAAGAAATTGTAGGTTAAAAATCATTCACTTGGCGACTCCACTAGACCAAGCTGGCTCCTTCAAAACATACCAGATCTCACTCTAACTCTCAAATTATATCTCCTTTATCTGATCCTGAGAGACTGGTGAGAGAGGCCTCATTTAGAAGGAGTCTTGAAGCTTCTGTGTCTTCTTCTGCTCCATTATAGTGTGAAGATATTTTAGCTTCTGATCCCTTTAACTCTGTTCCATCCCAACTAGATTTGGTTGATCTAACACCTAGGGTTTTAGAACTTTTATTTAAAGGAGTTGATTTGCAGTCAGCTCTCTTAGTCCAATCTTTGGAATCATACAAGCTTCCTGAAATATTTTCAGATTATCCCAAGTGAGAGGAAGAACTAGATGTACATCTACTGGAGCTAAAGCCAATTGATTTTATCTCCCCCACTCATTATACATTCCCATCCACTTCTACCAAACCTGAAGAAACTTTCTATGTATATTCAAATCCATTGTTTGAAAGTAAAGAGCAGGTTGAAACAAAGGTTAAGAAGTTAGTAATAAAAACACCTTTGAAAACTTTTAGGGCTCCTCCACTTTCTCATTCTCATCCACCCACTTTCACACCTCCTTCACCCATTGATTCACCACCTTCCTCATCATCCTCCACTACATCATCTCCAAACTCTTCTACTGAATCATCTTCTTCTTCATCTTTAGATATGGCCTTTCAACCTATAATTCAAGCTAGATATGTTTCGCTACATCTTCCCAACCAGCTCAACAATTTTCCTGATGGGTATTTGAAACACCTCCCTAGGTTTAATGGTGAAACTGGTTTATCTACAAAATATCATCTAGCTTCATTTTTAGATTTTACAGATAATATGAAGATAGAGCATGAGGATGTATATATGCGTTTATTTGTTCAGTCTTTAAAGGGAAATGTTAGGATATGGTTTAGACAACTGAGAGTTGATTCCATTCAGTCATGGAATGAATTAACTACTATATTCAAGAATCAGTGGGGTGTCAAAAAGGATCTAGTTTACTATCTTATTGAGTTTGAAGAGATTAAAAGGAACCATGGAGAACCTGTGGCAGATTTCATTAAACGATTTAATAAACTTTACCACAAAATGCCTCCTAATTGTAAGCCTCTTGTCACAACAACAAAATTTAGGTTTACAAATCCTTTGATGATGACTTTGCAGTCATGTTGAGGGAAAGGACATATCCTACCCTTCAGGACATGCAAACCAATGCTATATAAGTTGAGGCTAACAGATCAGCTTCATCTAAACTCAAAGCCAAGGCTGAAAAGGCTGAAAGAAAAATGAAAGCTAAGGAGGAAGGATCTTCCTCAAAGACCAAAAACGATGATAAAAAAATAGATGAGATAACATCATTACTTAGAAACCTATCTAATAGGATTTCTAATATTGAAACTCAGCCTAGAACCATACAACAAACTACTGTTAGACCATAGACTCAGTTTAGAAGAGCCCCTCAAACTCAAATTTTACAGAGACCTAACACTGATCAACAGATCCAACCTCCTGTGATGATTGATGACCAACAACCAGATGACATTAGACCTCTAATTTTCAAAGATATAAATAATTTTGATTCTTCATCTGTACATAATTCTATTGTTCCTCACCCTTCAAATCAGTCTTCCCAAAATCAAGAAGACAATCAAATTTCTAAATATCAAGCCTTATCTGAATTCCTAATTGGAGAATTAAATAGAAGATACGATCTTAGACCTAGGGCAGGGCCTGGTAGACCTTCAAAAAGTCCCATTCAAAATGAACCCGAGTCTGCTAAAACCCAGACAACTATCATTCAACCATTAAATAAAACAGGTGAAACAAGCCAAATTGATAAAATTGTTTTGACAACCTTCAATGTTGAAAGAGAACTGGAAAGAGTTAAAATGCCAATAATGTCAAAAAATCCAGGGTATAAGAACCAAGTTTCAAAATGGATTCAGTCATCTAGTGTGGATGTTAAAGGGGATGTGATAAGCCTGTAGGACAAAAAAGCCTCAGTAGTTTTTGGTCCTAGCTATGACATGATAGATGAGAATGTGCCACCATTTTATGTGACTGAAAATTCATGATTTTTCTGCTATATAACTGTATTTTAAATTCTAGGGCTTCCCATCATCTAATGCCTAAAGTGATCATGTACCAACTATAATTAGAAGTCACTAGAACTTACCATGATCTTTACACTTTTGACTCCAAGAAAGTTCCTTGTCTTGGACTCATTAAAGATTTGGTGGTTACCTTAGCTCAGATCCCTATCAAAAGTGTGGTTTTAGACATAGTAGTCACTGACATCCCTCCAAATTTGGCATGTTGCTGTCAAGATCTTGCTGTGCTAAGTTAGGAGGAAGCCTACAAATGGATATGTCTTATGCCACTATTCCGGTTTATGGGGGTGAGCATCTCAGGCTATATAGAGAGGTCAGATTTATGAATACTGTTTGTAGAGTTGATCAAGCTAGGAATCATCCTATTTATGTTGTTGACCAAGACTTTGGGTGTTTTGAACTATCAGTAAATAATTCACAAAATACTCAACTTACTATTGAAGATATTGTTGATCAACCTAAAACCATTGAAACTTATATTTGGAAATTGTACTTTGATGGTTCTTGCTCAAAGGAAGGAGCAAGAGCTGGAATTGTATTAATTTCACCAGATAAAGAAAACATTACCCAATCATACAAACTTGAATTCGATGTAACCAATAATGTAGCAGAGTATGAAGCTTTTATGCTAGGATTGGAGTTAGCAAGAAGTCTTAAGGTGCAGAACTTAAGTGTATACAGTGATTCTGAACTTATTGTCAAACAAGTTAGGAATCAATGTCAAACCAAGCACCCCAGACTAAGATCTTATAGGAATGAAGTTTGGGATTCAATTGAAAATTTATTTCAGCATTCAATATTACTACTATTCCTAGAGATCAAAACATGCATGCAGATTCCTTGGTTGTTTATGCAAGTTCCTTTAAAATCCCTGATAAAATGCTTGTCTAGTATCAAATTCAAGTCAAGTATAGACCATCTATTCTTGACAATCTTAAGTATTGGAAAATTTTTGATGATGACGAGCAACTAAAATCCTTTTTTCAAGTCATAGATGAATTCTCAAACATGCAAGTTGAGGAAGAGCCACTTGATACTCTTGAAATTGACAACAAAAATCAAACACCACAATTTGATTCTAAAATTGTTGATCATAGCATTATCCTACTCTCTAACAATTTTATTCCAAAAGGGTTAATCCATCTTGAGAAGTTCTTGATCATTATGATGTCCCCAAAAATCCACTTTCTGATTCACACGAGGAAAATAATGAAATTTATAACATTGGAAGTTCTAAAGAGATCATAAATGTTAAAATTTATGCATCTCTGTCAATAGAAGCTAAAGACAAATATTTATCCCTCTTTGAAGCCTGCAAAGATGCTTTTTCCTGGTCTGATAATGAATTAAAAACATATGATACATCTCTTATTGAACACAAAATTCCATTAAAACCAGAGGAAAAACCTTTCAAGCAAAATTGGAGGAGAATTAATCCCGTCCTTCTTCCTGTAATTGAAAAAGAACTAAAGAAGATATTGGATGCTAAAATAATACTTGCATTAATATATTAAGATTGGGTAGCCAATCTAGTTCCAGTGAGAAAAAACAATAATGAAATTAGATCATGTGTGGATTTTAGCAATTTGAATAAATCTTCCCTGAAGGACAATTATCCATTACCTAAGATGGATCAATTACTTCAGAAAGTTTCACGAGCCCAAAGAATTTCCATGTTAGATGGTTTTTTAGGATATAATCAGATTATGGTTAGTCTAGAGGATAGAGAAAATACTGCATTTATAACTCCATGGGGCACATTCATGTATGCCTAGATGCCTTTTGGGTTAACTAACATTGGAGCCACATTTCAACGTGCTATGGACCTTGCATTTGTAGGTAAGACCAAAAAATTTGTTGTTATTTATTTAGATGATTTAATTGTTTTTTCCAATTCTGATGAAAAGCATTTGGAGCATCTAAGAAAGGTTTTTGACAAGTGCAAAAAGTTTGGGATTTCTCTTAATCCTAGGAAGTCTTTGTTTGCACTCCAAGAAGGAAAATTGCTCGACCACATCATTTCCAAAGAAGGAGTAGTCATTGATCCTAAAAGAGTTTCAGCAATTCAGGCACTCATATTACCAAGGAACAAGAAGGAAGTTCAAGCTTTCCTTGGAAAAATTAATTTTTTAAGAAGATTTATCCCTAACTATGCTGAAATAGTTAAGGACATAACTGATATGCTGAAAAAGAACCATGAATTTAAATGGATTGTTCCTGCTAGGTATGCATTTGATCAGATTAAAAAGGCCATTACAGAAGCCCCCATCTTAGCCAGTCCAGATTACTCTGAACCTTTTAGTGTATTTTCTTTTGCTTCTGAAACTACCTTAGTTGTTGTTCTTTTGCAAAAGAACAAAGATGGAGATGACCAACCCATTGCATTTTTTAGCAAGGTTATGAGAGATGCTGAGCTAAAGTATGACATCATTGAAAAAAAATCCTATTCTTTAGTTCAAGCTCTGAAATCCTTTAGAGTCTACCTCCTCCACTCTTCTATCATTGCCTATTGTTGGGATGGGGTCCCCTAGGTCAGTTCTGGGGTTAAAAACCCAAGTTGATGTAAATTTTGGTAAAAAGATGTAAATTCTCCGCAATTTGTGGATGCGGAGCATGTAGATAGTTAAAAGTAAGAAGGGGTTTCAGCCCCTTATCTATGTAAAGTTGAGTCGGTTTGGAAGGTCCACCCATGGTCTGTAGACCATGGAATTGTATAAATAGGTGTGTCTTAGAGAGTCCAAGGCATGTAAAAAAGGAAGTAATGAATAATGGGTCAATAGAAGATAGCGCAGAAGTAAGTCTTAGAGGAAGGAAAGGCTCTGCAGCTGAGTGCGCAGAGGCCTAGGGTAGTGTCTGCAGCTGAGTGTGCGGACCACTGCAGCTAAGTGCGTAGCGCAGTTTGGAGTTTGTAACCTCATATTGAAGATCAATAAAGAAGACTATTGGAGAAATTCATATGTTTTATCTATTTACTTTTGTTATTTATGTTTACGATATATGCTGTGATGAAATAATGTCTTTATGAAATAATGATGTATTGGTGCGTGACTCTATTGGTCAAGTATTATTAACTGAATGCAATACATGTTAAGCATTTACGCGAAGATTATAATATATTCTGTTATGTTTATTGAATACTTAAGAGCATCTGGGAAAATTCTGATCTAGGGCTAATGTGTGGTGCACGTAAGTAGTTGATTCCTATGTTAAGGGTCCGCAAAATCCAATCATAGAACTTCGCAGAGGTCTAGAGTCCGTTTGAAGGAAGTTACAGAACCAATCCCTAAGGGCTTGTAGATCTGCGTGAAGACAAATCTAGGGCATAAAAGGACATCACACCAATCTCTAGATGCAGAAACTTGGTTCCAACATCCCCCCATACTGCTTTGGGTGAGACTTCAGTTCGCGCTACACGGGTTGATGTCGAAAGGGCCAGTAGTGTATGGTTTTGTTTGGTACAATTAGCTTCGAACCTGGGTCAGGACCCAATAATCCAACAAATGGTTTTGTTGTTGGGACCGGGATTTGGATAAAGAGATGTGTGATGTCGCATCACTGGAATCCAACTAAGAAGGAAACTGAGAAGTGGTTGGATAGGAAGATTAATGAATTCACGGTGCAAGAGAATAGGAATCTGCGCAGCTGTGGTTGGACAGATATTTGTATACAGAAATACACAAAATTTTCTTATGCACCTTCCCGATTGAACTATATAAGTGGATAGCTAAGTTGGCAGATGACCAAGGAAGGTGGAGGCTTGACGGTCCAATAGTGTGGACTCTAGAGCTAGTGCAAAGGTTGGAAGCCTCTGACGACAAGATTATGTGCATTGTTAACCACTGGCTTCACCAAATTATAGGAGGAATTGTTACAGAGTTTGCGATCGATACCTCAATCAGCTACAACGAAGTAGGGCGAAACTTCTTCAAGGGACTGCGAGGTAAGTATCTGAGATCTTTGAATACCTGGATTAAGATGCTCTTGTGTGAAAAATGGGTTATGTTGTTGCCTTGATGTTTGGATCTACGCGAAGTGGACGGATCTTCAAAAATTGAGAGAAACCCAACTTTGAATATAGCCCGTTGATTGGACCTCACTCAAGTGACGACAAGGGAACGACACAAGCCTCACCATAGAGTGCAGTTGAGCTAATAAGACAGAGTTTTCCATGGATACATCATCCATCCACCCCACCTCCACCTTCACCTCCACAGCATACACCTTCGCCCACACCACTGCCACCACCATCGTTGTTTAACATGTCAAACTCAGTAAAGATGTCGATTTTCAAGGGTATAGGGAGTGAAGATACAAATCAGTTCTGGTTCGTTGTGAATGTTGTATGGACCGCACAACAAATCACTGATGACAACATAAGGAAGGCACACTTAGTTACTTCTCTGCAGGATCAAACATTAACATGGTATATTAAGTATTATACTAACCATCTTTTAGCAACGCTAGCAGATACTAAAAATGCTTTAAGAAAGGAGTTTAGTAAACCTAAGTCTGACTTGTAGTCAGTCGTTGGATTTAAGGAAATCACAATGAGGGTTGGTGAGACGCTGTGGGAATTAAACCAAATGCTGAAATGTGTGATCTGCGAAGCTAATATGTAGCTTACAGATGGCCAGCACTACGAGTGGTTTATAGCCTCACATCTACCCCACCTGTGGATTGCTTTGTCACAGCAAAAGATAGGAACTTAGGCAAAAGCCCTGGAAATCGCAATGACATTGCATGAGAGAGCTATTTAGGACGCAACTTTGGGAGTCCAACAGATTCACTTGCAGCTACAGAACCTCTACTTGGAACTGTAGAGCTTGAAAAAAGAGGAGGCTAGGCCAGAGGTGCGCGAGGAAGTCTGGTGTCTCAAGTGTAATAGCCAGGGGCATGATAAAGACCATTTCCCTGTATTTTCAAATTATATTACAGGAGGGGGATCGATGGTCCTGAGTGAGGAAGTCTCTGCGGGACCAAGTGCAGGGCTCGTGCTATGGTGTGCTATTTTTCAGGTGGTTGGAAAACATCCAACGGATAACTGGAATTTTCTCCAAAAGTTGGTTCAAACGCCACAATATTTATTCTGCAATTTCTGCAAATCAGTGGGCCACGATGAGCCACTATCGCAACTATGAATTGATGATGGAAAGGATGCCTACCTATCGAATGCGGGTATAAACTCAACCTCCGGATTAGGGAATTGGGGGAACGTGCAGAGGATATCAGGGGTGAGGACGAGGCCGAGGAGGAGGAGTACCTAGCAGAGGTGGGACACCAGGGTACTACGCGCAGGAGTGTCAAAATCAGACACACCTGTCATGTCAATATTGTACTTAATTTGATCACACTATTGAAGAATGCCATGTGGTAATAGCTAAGATGCAAGATAAGAAGGTGCAGCCTCAACACTCTACACATAACTTACAAATGATGAGAGCTGAGCCCCATGAGGAAGATCCAAATGTAAATATCGTGCTAAGAAGCGGAGTAACAATAGGGGATGATAAGGGGAAACAACCTAAAGAAGATGGATGGGTTCGCAAGGCCCCAGAAAAGGAAGCAGGTTTTGATTTGGCACACGCAAAGGAAACATTTATGGAAGCCAAGAAAATATTCGTTGAGGCATCTACTTCAGGAAGTCAGAACAAAGCAGCAGAGACTAGCGTGCCTACAGAGGTTGATCCCTCTATACTTACCACATTCCTGGAAACTTGCATGAAACTTCTATGTGATAGCAAGGTTGTGAAGGGTTTGTAGGAGTTGATAAACAAGTGTGTTGGTAAAGAAAACAGTCCTGATGGACACCGCGTAGTATGAAAAATCAGCAAACATAAGGCAAGAACAGGGCATGAGATGAGGCTGACCGTGTAGATAGGAGATTATGAGATGGACTAGGTTATTTTGGATCTAGGGTCTGACGCAAACGTGTTGCCTAAAAAAACATGGGAGAGGATGGGGAGACCTACACTGCAGTGGTCTCCAATCCAGCTTAGAATGGAAAACCAACAGAAGATCATCCCCATGGGACGGTTACATGGAGTAACAATAGATATCGAAGGAGCGAGCACATTGGTTGATTTTTAAGTAATAGAGATTGTTGATGATAGTAATCTATATCCAACACTCCTCGAAATTGATTGGGCCATTGATATGAATGGAGTCATCAATTTGAAGAAGCGGACAATGTTGTTTGAAAGGAAATCGCTTTGGGTAGTAGTACCATTGGACCCTGCAGAGGGACCGTGCTATACTGAATTGGTCTGCGAATATGAATAGAGTGATGATGACTTGGATCAGAACTACAAAATAATGACATGGGACCAATATTGGATTAATCCAACAGCCGATGGAAGGATTGCATGGGACTGGGAAAGTTCCTGTACCTCGGATTCAGATGAAGAACTGGAGCATTGGCAGAATAGGCTGCATGAAGTATCTACGCTGCGTTGCAACATGATGACTAAATCGTTGTGTTGTGTGTCATTGGAGGTAAGAAATTTACCCTATTATGATGGTTTAACTGACGTAGATAAGTTTTTGGATGCCTTTGAATGAGAATTCCATGAGGATCATCGCTTCTAATCATTGGATTTGGCATTGCGCGCTACACCTGCACGATGGTGGGGTACGCACAAGGACAACTTTGATGAATGGTGAGATTATAGGAGGATGATGAGGTTGTGATTTGGTCATCCTAAAGTTTGAGTAATTGAAAAGTACGATGGGAGAAATTATCCACGCAATCATTTAGAAAAGTGGACTAAAGTTTATGGCACGAAGCCGCAACCAGAGTGGGTGCACTTATTCTATCATACTTTGGATATAATCCCTATGAATTGGTACCTAGAAACGAAGCTCCAGCACAACATTGCGAAGTGGGACATATTAACGGAAGGATTCTTAATGACCTTCAATTTTGAAGTTGGGTTCAAAAGCTTCGATGAAGTTTTGCAGGAGGTCAAGGCAGCAATCTTTAGAATACCGCAGGATCCTTTGGATTTGGTGCAGCCTAATTGGAGCACCCAGATACGCCATGCCCTAGAATGATATAATGTGACTGTTGAGGGGGAGGATGAAGATCCAAGAAATATGAATATTTCAGAGGTAGCATGTCATTGCAAAGTTGAAGGTCTGCAAATAGAGAACCCGGATATTACTGCGCCATTGAAAACCAAGAAGGTAAACATTCGTACTGAAGCAAAGCCAAAATTTGCGAAGATCAAGGACTACTGGGATGATACCACAGTGGATAAATTTGTTGAGTTAATCCGCGAGTACTAGGATATTTTTCCTACCAAGTTCACGGACCTGAAAGGCATCATAGGTGACTTGGGTGTGATGAAAATTACTCTTAAACCGAACGCGAAGCCTATTAAGCAAAGGTCGTATCGCCTTAATCCCAAGTACAAGGAAAAGGTCCATTTGGAGTTGGATAAGATGCTTGAGGTAGGCATTATCAAACCTGTGGAGGAATTTGACTGGGTGAGCCCGATGGTGGTTCAAGAAAATAAAAATAAGGGAGAAATAAGAATTTGCGTAGATCTCAAGAAAATTAATGATGCCTGCATCCATGATCCTTTTTCGACACCGTTTACTGATGAGGTATTGGAAAAATTTGGAGGGCAGGAGACCTACTCATTCACTGATGGATTTTCGGGGTACCATTAGATCAAGATTGCGCCGAAGGATAGAAGCAAAACAACCTTCACAACTGAATGGGGTTGTTTTCAATATACTGTCATGCCATTTGGACTCAAGAATGCGCCCACGATATTCTCTCGTGTAGTTATAGTAGCGTTTAAAGAGTTCATCCATAAGTTCTTAGAAGTATAATTTGATGACTGCACGGTGTTAGGCTTAGTGAAGCACCATGTAGCAAGTCTGCGCCTGATACTGGATACGTGAGGCAGATACCAGATCGTGATGAACCTTAAAAAGTGTCTGTTCTGTGTCCCCTTTGGGATCTTGCTGGGTCATGTGGTGTGAAAGCAAGGGCTGATGGCGGACCCTGCCAAGATCATGGTGATAGTAAATTTGGAGGCTCTGAGAAGTGTCAAGCAGTTGCACGCAACGCTTGGACATACCGGGTATTACAGAAAATTCATCAAGGCTTATGCCCAAATTACCATGCCCATGGAGAAACTACTGAAGAAGGATACTACGTTCTGTTGGGATGAATAATGTCAATGCAATTTGGATGTATTAAAGGAGAAGATGGTCACCGCACCGATTTTGGTCTTCCCGGATTGGAAGAAGGAATTCCATGTGCACGTTGATGCCTCGTGTATTGCATTGGGAGCAGTGCTAACACAGGCCGGTGAAGGAGAAATGGACCACCCTATAGCCTTCACAAGTAGGAAATTATCAAAATCCGAGAATAATTACTCAATGACAGAGCGTGAAGGATTGGCTATGGTGTACGCACTTCAAAAGTTCAGGCACTATCTGTTGGGTGGACATTTCAAGATGTACACAGACCATTCTACCTTGAAATACCTGGTCAATAAGCCTGTGTTGGGGGGGAAGATCTACCGATGGCTATTTCTATTTCAATAATATGACTTTGAGGTCATTTTGAAGCAATGTATGTTGAATGCAGGACTTGACCATCTGTTGCAGATTGAGACAAGAGAGGAGCCTACTAATTTGGAGGAAAGGTTACCTGATGCGCAGCTCTTCGCAGTGCGCATCGCGGATAATCATTTTGTAGATATTATCCACTTTTTGACTATAGGGACGGCTCTAGAAGGGTATACCGGTTAGCAAAATAAGGAACTAGTGGTGCATGCGATAGATTTTTTGGTGATTGCAAGACATTTGTATAAGATGGGTGTGGACGAGATCTTGCAAAGATATGTGCCTGACTTTGAGAGAAATAGCATCCTTGCGGAAGCACATGGACGGGTTGTGGGAGAACATTATGTAGGAAAGGCTATGACGCAGAATATTTTGCGTGCAGGTTTGTGGTGGTCTACGCTGCATAAATATTCCAAAGTGTATTGTAGGGCATGAGATGCATGTCAGAGAATAGGTAGACCATCGCGGAGGGACGAGCTGTCACTGAACCCTCAGGTATCATTGCAGCCATTTGAAAAATGGGCAATTTACTTCGTAGGGATAATTCAAACCCCAGGCGAGAAGACAGGGGCACGCTATATCATCACCGCAACATAGTACCTAACCAGATGAGTGGAGGCAAAGCTAGTGAAGGATTGCACAGGGGCTATGGTAGTGAAGTTCTTCTTTGAGTATGTTTTAACCAAATTTGGCTGCCCAAAAGTATTGATGAGTGATCGGGGTACGCACTTCCTACATTAAATGATCAGCATGCTGACTGAAGAGTTCTAGGTTTATCATAAAAAAGCGCACCGTATCATCCTCAGGCTAATTTATCAATTGAGGCCTTCAATAAAATCTTGGAGAACACGCTAACAAAGATTTGCAACTTGTAGCAAAATGGCTAGGATGTGCACATACCTACAGTGCTATGGGCATACAGACTACTTGCAAGAAGCTGATAGGACAGATGCCTTTTCGATTTGTCTATGGCATAGAAGCTGTAATTCCTATGGAATATATCATGCCTAGTCTATGCATAGCATCTTTCATAGGGATGGCGGATCACAGAGCCTTAGAAGAGCATCTCACGCTGCTGATGGAGCTTGAAGAAGACAAATTATTGGATGGATTCCGTCAGCAAGTACAGAAGGAATGTGAAAAGTCATGGCACAATCGGCACATCAAGCTGCGCACGTTCAAGGTAAATGATTTGGTTTTATTATATGATAGTAAGTTCACTAAGTTTCCAGGAAAATTTCAGATGCACTGGCTTGGGCCATATGTCATCAAAGAAATTACAGATGGAGGCACAGTTCAGCTCGTGAAGCTGAATGGAGAACCTTTTCCGGGAAGGGTGAATGGAAGCCTATTAAAGCCATCTACAGGAGATATGGCTCAATGACTATATGATGGGAGGACAATCTTAATGCTCTAGGCAGTTGCAAAGGAGCGTGGGACTATAAGCTACACTGCCTGGCTTGGAGGATTATGCGGCAGGAGGGATGCGTGAAAAATGGTGAAGTTATAGTATAAGAAGCTGCGTAAAGGGAGCTACGCTACAAAGGGAGGTGTTGCACAACACAGCATGAAAGTGACCATTGGAGTCATTGTTCATGATTTGACAGCTAGAAGACGGTTAAGAGGAGCGGGTTGGCAGAATTTAAGGCCAAAATCTTTGAATATTTGTTGTCAAAACAACGTGAATGGATGAATTTTGGGGGGAATGATTGGATTTGAATTCAAAATCCCTTATAAATTACGCGTGTCGCCCAACAGAGAACACTTTGCACCCTTAGAGTTTTTGAGTTGTGATGTCTCTTGCTTATGAATCATGCATTCTTCGAGGATTTGGTCACGAGCCCTGCATTTGATCATTTACAGAGTTAACCCATAAATTCATTTGTGATACCATGTTAGGACCAGACCCCGTTGAGACTGCGAGCACTGGGGGAATTGTCGCATCCGAAGGAGCTGCTCTAGAGGTTATGAGCATGGAAGCTTCGACCCCTATGCCTATAGCACCGAGGTCGCCTAGGCCGAAGCCTACCCCTGTTAAAGAGACCCAGAAACCAAAGAAAGACAAATAGAAGAGGTTGGTGCGAGTGTGTGAGTTGCTTAGGAAGCATATTGCAACTTAGAAGTAGAAGAAGGACAAGCAACCTGAGAAGGTTGTGGATTTGGAAGCTGGACAGGACACCAAGGATATAGACACTGAGGGAGCGAAGCCCCTCACCAAGCTTCCTGAATATATTCCTCCACGTAAAGGGAAGGCGAAGGTCCCCAAGGACCTAGACTTGGATAAGTTCCTCATTCATACGCCCCTATTGTCAGAGAAGATGACCTTCAAAGGAACGCGCCTTGCGCATATCCCCCTATTAAAAATGGAATATTGGGACCTAGCTGACCATGAGTGGTTCCCTCACCTCAAGATAGACAATTATATGAGGTGCGTTTATTACCCAGACTCAGGTGTCACTGAGCTGGAAACAGTTGAATGGGTTCGCGGAGTGGAGAACTCCATGTTGTTGAACCTATTGTGGGTGCCCCACTATCATTGCACTAATATTAACACCACTTGTGTGCGGCAATTACTTACTCTCATGCACGATGGGTGCTTATGGATTAGCATGCTTGTACCCATCACAGACATGCTCATCCACAGGATCACGCACCTGCCGCATGAGGGTTTGAATCCGGCCAAGGAGTTTGGTGGAAAGGCAGGAGAAAGAGACTTGGCGGAGAAAATGAAAAATGAGTTTGAGCTTGTGAAGAAGCTTCATGATTATTCCATCATGTCCACCAATCATCCCACGGTGAAGATTGCCACCCAAATACTGGCCAGAAAGGTTATGAGGAAATGTTGTGCAGATGAGGTTCTGGCGCCTGTGGTATCATTAGTTGTACAATGCATGAAGGGCTTGTAGTTTAACTGGTTGTGGTACTTATGTAGTGAATTCCTCATGAATTGTCACGAGGTCCAGGATGAGATAAAGCCCTTCCACTATGCGTGCATGTTGCTCTCCATCATGCTGGTTGCATGGGAGCTACCAGAGGATAGCCAGTTTCCTACATTGAAGGAAGGATTTCTGAAGGCCATGTAGTTTGCCTCCCTCTGGGTCGCGAAGGACCCTGTGCAGGTCAAAAAAACTAAAATCTTTTGGGTGTTGATGGAAGTGAGCTTTCTCATGGCCATCAACCAGTGCCCAAGGTTGTCCCCGACCTTGTATAAACAATTGTCAGCATATGTTGCGTTCAAGGCAGATTTCCACCGCATCTACATTTAGGCATGGAAGGACCCGCAACAGAAGTGGTTCGATTTACCATATTTGGTCACTAAGGATGCCATCCAGGAGGTCATCAAGCGCTGGCCAGCAGAATAGTGCACCCCATCAGAGTTGGATGTAGGTACCAACAAGGGCATAGGGAGCTCAGCTAAAAGGAAAAGGAAGGCTGCAACAAAATAGGGGGTGCAAAAGTTGTCCATGCAGCGGAAGAAGGAAGCCGAAGAGAAGGCTCGAATGGAAAAGAAGTGCACTGCAAAGGAGCAGGTCGAGCAAGAACAATGTGACTCCGAGAAAAGTGGAAAATATCCTTCACCTGAAACCAAGGAGGAAGAGAAGTCTGAGTAGGGTGACAGAGGAGATGAGGGGCAGAGCACCCCATTTTGGCTAAGGAAGCACAGAGAACAACAACAGGAGGGTTCCCACAAAAAGCAGAAATCGGAAAAAACGCAGGTGGATCCCTTAACCTTAACAGAGGGAAATCTCGATGAGATCGGTGACAAAGTGCGCGATACTACAACCGAATTGTTACAAAAATTCGAGGAACAGTACATGCAGAACCTGGGGATCGTCCAGAAGGATCTGTGTGAACTCTAGATCCAAACTAGTAGAATATAGGTGGGAGTAGGTTAAGTGAGCGCAACACAAACGAGCCTGGCACTGGGGACAAGTCAGGCTGTAGAACTAGTATGGATAGTGGACCTTAGATCAATTGCACTACTGGAAGGGTCCCTATGCATGGAATCAGCTAATGATCGAGTTATTTTGAGCACCCTTAAGGACTTTGTGTTGAAAATTGCAGTGCTCCCCAACAAATTTCTTCATGCACTACAAACAGGAGTCACAAAGGAATTGAGAGCTCGGGAGCAGTGCACTCTCAGTTTAACCAGCGAGTACCAGGTGAATAATGAACAAATGTTCGCTGAGAAGAAATAGGCCCTGAAAGAAAGAAATACTATCCAGGAATAGAGCTCCAAGCTAGCGGCTGCAGAACAATGTTGGGGTTACACATACACAAGGACGCACAACCAGAGGCCAAGATCCGAAAATTAGCTGCAGGAATCTGCGAAGCAAAGGAAGAGGTTGCAAGAGTTCAATTTGAACTCAATATGAAAATCACGGAGCTACAACTCAAATCACAGCCTTCGACTCCCCCGAGGTGAGGGTGTAGCGCAGAGCTGCTATAAAAGCAGGTATGACCACTTTGGAAGCCACAGTCATTAACTGCTCGACCTTATTCAAACAAGCCATGGAATTAGTGACGACTCTGCAGGAAGACCCAACCCTGCAGATCCTAAACATAGTGGTTCGTGAGCTGCAAAAGCAGTATGATGAGGTCAGGGCAATGATGCGCTCAATTGCTCCAGCGTAGCACCTCGCCAAGTTGGAGGAGGGGAAGCAGCTCCTTGCATAGGTGGAAGCAGATCAGAAGAAGGAGGTAGTACTTAAGGCCAGGTTAGGCCCTTGTTTAGATGAGGCTTACCAAGTAACAACCAACATTCAAGAGAGGCTGACGGGCTTGCAGCAAACACAACAAAAGATCAAGCTCGTTGCAAAAGGTCCAGCTACAGAGGCGCTCGTCGAAGAAGTCAAGCAAGCTGCTACACAGAGCACTATTGAAGTTGCAGTTGTATAGGTAGAGCTGAGGGATCTTCGCAGCAATATCACCGTGCCAGCCGAGTGGCTCAAGGGCGAGTCACGACCTTTATGTTGGGGGCATGTTGGGATGGGGTCCCCTGGGTTAGTACTAGGGTTAAAAACCCAAGTTGATGTAAATTTTGGTAAAACTGTGTAAAGTCTCCACAATTTGTGGATGCGGAGCGCGTAGATAGTTAAAAGTAAAAATGGGTTTCAGCCCCTTATCTATGTAAAGTTGAGTTGGTTTGAAAGATCCACCCATGGTTCGTGGACCATGGGATTGTATAAATAGGTGTGTCTTAGAGAGTCTAAGGCATGTAAAAAGGAAGTAATGAATAATGGGTCAATAGAAGATAGCGCAAAAGTAAGTCTTAGAGGAAGGAAAGGCTCTGCAGCTGAGTGCGCAGGGCAGTTTGGAGTCTGTAACCTCATATTGAAGATAAATAAAGAAGATTGTTGGAGAAATTCATATGTTTTATCTGTTTACTTTTGTTATTTATGTTTACGATATATGCTATGATGAAATAATGTCTTTA
Organism: Pinus tabuliformis; assembly: GCA_031772625.1. NCBI lineage: Eukaryota > Viridiplantae > Streptophyta > Pinopsida > Pinales > Pinaceae > Pinus > Pinus tabuliformis. Next base: position 533,710,560 of record CM062804.1, on the reverse strand, counting down.
TGAAATAATGATGTATTGGTGCACGAATCTATTGGCCAAGTATTATTAACTGAACACAATACATGTTAAGCATTTACATGAAGATTATAATACATTTTGTTATGATTATTGAATATTTAAGAGCATCTGAGAAAATTCTGATCTAAGGCTAATGTGTGGTGCACGTAAGTAGCTGATTCCTCTATTAAGGGTCCGCAAAAGCCAATCATAGACCTTCATGGAGGTCTAGAAGCCGTTTGAAGGAAGTTATAGAACCAAGCCCTAAGGTCTTGTAGATCTGTACAAAGATAGATCTAGGGCATAAAAGGACATCACATCGATATCTGGATGTAGAAAATTGGTTCCAACACCCCCCATACTTCTTCAAGTGAGACTTCAGTTCGCGCTACATGGGTTGATGCCGAAAGGGCCAATAGTGTAGGGTTTTGTTTGGCACAATTAACTCCGAACCTAGGTCAGGACCCACTAAGCCAACACCTATGTACCCAATAGTGTTGTCAAAACTGTTTTAACTCAGCTTGACATTGATGGAAGGAGAGGGAGATGGATAACTAAAATTTTAGAGTATGATCTCATCATCAAGACTACAAAACTGGTAAAAGGTCAAGGCCTGGCTAAGCTCCTTGCTGAATCCAATTGCAAGATCTTAGGAATAAATTATGTTTTTAACATCCCAACTCAGAAGAATACACAAGAACCTTCTGCAACCCCCACACAGGAGAATCCACAAGAACCTTCTGAGAGCCCAACTGAGAAGAATCCACAAGAACCTTCTAAAATCCCCACACAGGAGAATCCACAAGAACCTTCTACATCAGATTAGTCAATTCTGATTCACATTGATGAAAATTTTTTGTTGCTAGATTGGTACTTTGACATTATAAACTTTCTTAGAGAATTTGAATGTCCAACTGAATTTAGAAGAAATCAATGTAGAACACTGAATTTGAAGGTTGTAAAGTATTGTATTGTGAATGAAAATTTGTATTGGAAGGATCCTCTTAACATCCTTTTACTTTGCCTAACAGAGAATAAGATAGAAGGGATCATTGATTAATTTCATGCAAGAATTTGTGGAGGCCACTATGCTTGGAGGGCCACATCTTACAAGATCTTAAGGGCAACATTTTATTGGCCCACTCTGTTTGCACAAGTGGGAGCAAAGGTTAGGAGTTGTACACAGTGTCAAATGTTTGCTGGAAAGCAGAGATTAGAAGCTCTTCCATTGGTTCCAGTCTTAGTCCAAGCACCATTCTGTCAATGGGGATTGGATTTCATTGGTGAAATTCATCCTCCATCAAGCAATCAACACAGATGGATATTGACTACTACAAATTACTTTACCAAATGGGTAGAAGCCATTCTAGTAAAAAATGCAACTGATACTATTGTTATCAAGTTTATTGAAGAATATATATTGTCTAGATTTGGATGCCCCCAACAAATAGTGACAGACAATGCACAAGCATTCAACAATGCTAAGACGATTGAGTTCTATCAGAGATATCAAATCTTGTTGCATCATTCTATACCATACTATCTACAGGGAAATGGATTGGCAGAGTCCTCAAATAAAAGTTTCATTAAAGTGATAAAGAAAACATCGAAGGATCATAAAAGGAGTTGGGACAGTCATCTCATTTATGCACTTTGGGCCAACAGGATTTCACCCAAAATATCAATAGGTAAATCCCCTTTTCAGCTTGTTTATGGAAAATAAGAAATATTTCCCACACATTTAGCTTTTCATGTTTTGAAGTTTTTGCAAGAGTCAAATGAAGAGGCTGATGACTTCTCTTGAAGAATAAATCAGATCATATAATTGAATGAGGATATAGATGAAGTACATTACAAGTTTAAGAAATATCAGAGTAAAATGAAAAGCTTGTTTGGTAGGAAATCTAGGGAAAGAGATTTCAGGCAAGGTGATTTGGTACTAAGATGGGATGCTAGAAGAGAAGACAAGGGGAAACATGACAATTTTGACAACCTTTGGTTGGGGCATTTTACCATTGTTGAGGTCAAGGGTAATAACACTTTCATTCTACAGAATTTGGAGGGAGAGTACTCCTCATTGTGTATCAATGGGAAGTACTTGAAGCACTACATTCAATATTGAAAGGTTTCCATTCATTGTATTATACCAGAGAGTTTTATTTTACATGCAGTGTGTATTTGTTTCAACAAAGACCCCATTAGCCCGAGGAGAAGGCACATGGATATGCAAGTTCTCTGCATCCTGCAAGAGGAAGTAGTCCCTAGTTGGAGCTGATGTTGTAACATGTTTTATTTTTTATAAGTTAGCTTTTGTTTATAAAATAGGGTATGAAAAAATAAAGAAAAAATGAAAAAATAGAAAATAAAAAGAGATGAAATAGAACCCCATCAAAAGAGAATCAAAAGATTTGTATAAGTGTGCTTGTTTAAATGCCACTTCATGAATAAATTCCATTTATAATAAATAAAGGTCTGTGTGCAACTTGCTTTTATGCCACATCCTTTTCTTCTGATGTGAATGAAATTGTTTAATCTTGAACAGATCATTTAAATTGTTGTTCTAGATTAGAGAATAAGTTCAACCAAATAGTTTAATCTTGGTTGAACATTATAAATTAGGATAGATTAGGACAAATAAAAGGCCTAATATACTAAAAAATTGGCCTAAATTATATTAGATTAGGTTGAAATTAATGAAATAAGTTAAATAGGGGATGCTAGTCTAAACGTGCCCAAAATAGATTAATCTTTAATTAGTGCTTGATTACCTTTTTAAAGGGTGATTAATTCGTTTGTAAAAAATTATGTTTATAATGTGTTTATCCAAAGTCAAATACGAAAAAATGATTTTTCGGCAAGTGATAAAGTGTGAGAAAGAACGGACGATGATCCATGTCCCTGCCCAGATCAACGGTGGGGAAGCCTCTTCACACCCCCTCACTATGATACAAGATAATGGTATGGGGGTGAGAAAAGTGGTTTTTCCCATGTGGGGCCCCCATGTACGTGTCACCTCCTTAGCACTTCTCACCCCCCTCACTCCAAACTTCTTACCACTACCCCCCCTTCTGAAATACGCCATCACACTTCCCGCGTTTCCCGATAATGTGCCAACGATAACTCCTCCCGCGCCATCCACCTCCAACTGGTCCACGCCACGTACCGTCATCCGTTATCACCTATTCGTTCCCGCGTATCTGTTGTCATCATTAATTCCCTCCTATTGCTGATCTTGCCTCCCGTTCATGCATTAAATTCCTAATTAGACGATCATCAACGACCTCTACTATAATGGTAGCCTCAATCCCTGTTAAGTATTCTTTTTCCCTGTTACATCAACCTTTCTTAAACTTCTCTTGCACTATTTTATTTCACTGTTCTATTTATTGTTCTGTTCTACAGATTCTCTACTGAGCCAAGCCTGCAACAGTAAGTGTCCTTTGAACAGTTCCTCTGCAACTTTTCTGCCATTCACCATTACAGTTTTGTTATACCATGGCTCCAAAGAAAAAGGACAAGCCTTATGTCAGCTCCTCTGTAACACAGGAAACCCCAAAGGCCTTTGATGCCTTGGACATAGACCATATACCATTAGCTGATCAATACTTTAGAATTGCAGACACTGAATGTGAATTCGACATGTTTGAATTGCACAACTGGCTAAAGCAAAAATACTTTGATTCTAAGGATGAATTAAACCTGTGGTAATCCAATATACCTTTGTATATGTTTCCTCAAGCTTATTCCTTTCTGGATTTAGTTATCTGGTGACAATCCAAGTATAATCCTTTATAGAGAACAATGGCAACATAGAATGGAGACATTCTGATAACTATCACTACAGAAACCATTAATAAAATTCTTCTCATCCTAGAAAATGAGTCTCTTAGCTTTTTCTCTGCTGCAGCTTAATTGACCTATACCACAAGCTGACCTTCCCTGAAAGAGCTCAATTTTTTGAGATCTTTCTCCCTGAAGATGCTAAGCTCCCCAAAAAGAATCCTCCTTATCCAGCATCTATGTTCCTTGAGAGAGCCAAGCACATCATTTCCCTAATTTCTTGCTTGTTACGCTACCAATCAGACTAATGGATAGATGAAGCTATCCTAGGCTATTTATCAATATTTTCTAAAGAAAACAAGTCTACCTTCATGTATAACTACAACCAATTTTTTGTTGAAGCTATGCATGAGAAAATGATGAACATCACTACTGAAGGAGTGTTTAAATACTCCTTTGTGCTATTTCATATGTTTATTTTTCAAGTAGGGAGAAAAGTTGCCTATTGTTTTGCACAAGCAAGATGATCAACAAGAGAATCAAGCAGTTATTCACTAGACCTCATTGATTAGAAAGAACTCAAATGAGTTCGCATTTTCAGACTTCATAGGTTGTTTCATTCACCCTAACACAGCTTCTCAACAGTCAGAGTGAACCTAGGATTAGCACAGAAATCAAAAGGATCTTGCACCTCAGTGATCAAGTCAGAAATGAGATTGATATCTTTACCAGAACTACACAGAGATAATTGTATATGGCTTCGAATTGGCTCCATATAAGTTTCCAAAATATGTTCCAACGAGAATTTTCTCTCTGGAATATATTAGGCAAATGATGAATATGGATGAGCTTCATTTCATCTCAGGGAAGAGGAGATCACATTTCAAGATAAAGGCATAGGTAGGATCATTTATTTGTAACACCAGATCAACAGGTTTAGAGGCAGATGCCATGCTAAAGTAGATGGGTTTCCAACCTAGCTTTACTTGGTCTTATCACCCACTCAACATTATTTCAGGCTTAAGGGTGGAACTCAAAACCACTCCTTACAATCATACACCAATACTAGATATTGAGAAGTTTTGAAATCAGGAACAGTGGGAAGAGGATACTCTTCAAGAAGCAAAAGAACATGTTTTACCTCCTTCTACTCTTCAGACTCCTACTTCTCAAACCATCCATGAAAAGAGGCCCAGGGAAGGATCATCATCATTAGCAATTAGAGAAAAGTAATTAATCCACTATCAGAAGAAATCAAAGGTACTACTGCTACTACTACTCAGGGTCAGAAGGAGTGTATCATCATCAATTTGGATGATTCGCAGGTTTCCATAGGGACAAAAGAACCTGTAATTACTACTCCTTCTTCTTCTACTTCACAGAATTTGTTAGAGATCACTCAATATACAAGACCAAGTGAAACAGAGGAGTCAAATGTCTTCACTAACTTCCTTGAAATTAAGCAGAAGAATGAAGCTTTAAAAGCTAATGTTTATGCACAATTTTGGAAGCAGACTTCTACTTCACAACACAGGTTGTTGACAACATTTGACAGTGAGAAGGGAAGAATGCAAATGGATTTTCTACAGGCTCAAGTGCCCTTTCCTAAAGGTTCTTCTGATTATAAGAAAACTGTATTTTCATTTTATGCTAATCAGATACATCCAATTGATCAAATGGACATGCATAGGCAGTCTGGTGAGATGATGTTCTCTACCATGACTAATACTGCTATGGCATTGTCAAAACTTAAAACTGCTTTGTCAAATGTGCAGTCACAATTGAAGATTGAGAAAATATCATCTTTAGAAAAATATAACAGGGTTAAGTCATTGGAGGACTTAGTAATTAAAATTGGATATGACCCTATTGATGTGAAAGTTGTTGAAGAAATTATCAAGAATAAAAACACAAATATTACAGCATTGAGAAAACAATTGAAACTACCTTCTACAAAGGACCCCCAGACCAAGGAGAGAGCAAAAAGTTGTTAGAAAATTATATATTATAGAGCAATGGAACACATAAAATATATTGCAGAAATATAAACATAGAAACACATAAAACAAGAGAGACACAGATATAAGTGGTTCACCCAATTTGGGCTATGTCCATGGGAAGCAACCAATCCTTCCTTTTATATTATCCAGCAAAATGAAGAGATACAACCTACAAAAGATCCGTTGTAATTCCCTCTTCGCTTTCACACAATCTCCTCTCTCTTTCTCACTCAGAATACATATCTACATAGATGCAATACAGTTCCCTCATATATAGCGAGGGGTTGCCTTCTAGGGCAAAAAAACGTAAATTAAACATAACTTCTACCTTCAAATCTCTACCTAATGAAAGGCCCAGATTAACTACGAAATTACAACATTTTACAAGGCAATTTTACATCTATTTTAGATTCGGGAGCACTGCCCTCAATCCCCTGCCAGGGGGTCTCCCTAAGATCATAGTCGCCCCCCTGATCCTCCTTGATGCGCAAAAATTACTGCGGCATTGTCGCCACATTATGAACTGGGGTCCAATGCGGTGATACCTCTGAATAAAGAAGATAATCAGGCTCCACACCCAACAATCTCCCACTTGGAGACTGATTATAGAAACTCCACTGCTGCTTCATTGCTGGAAAATGACTCCACTTTGGACCTGTCTGTTTCTCATCATCTTCATCATACTTGAAGACCAATTGAAACTAAGCAGAATCTCAGTTTCTCCCTGGTTACAACTTTTGTTAACATATCTGCAAGATTCTGGCTTGTGTGTATCTTTTCCAACTTCATATGTCCATCTTCCAACACTAACCATATGAAATGGTACTTGAGCTGTATATGTTTAGTCTTGGAATGAAATGCAGAGTTCTTTTCAAGATGTATGGCACTCAGGCTATCACTGTATAACCTTCTGAACTCCTACTTCTTACCCAATTCATCTAGAAACCTTTGTAACCAAATCATTTCTTTACTATCCTCTGTAGCAGCAACATACCATGCTTCCGTTGTTGAGAGTGAAACAACACTTTGCAAATTTAAAACCCAACTGACAGTTGTTCCACCTACAGTAAACACATACCCTGTTGTGCTCCTCTTGTTATCTCTATCACCCGCCATATCTGCATCAACATATCCCTATAAAGCAATGTTTGAACCACCAAAGCATAATTCTTGATTTGTGGTACCTCTCAAATACCTGAGAATCCACTTCACCGCCATCCATTGTTCTTTTCCTAGATTGTTCATGTACCCGCTTACAACTCCCACTGCATGTGCAATATCAGGCCTAATGTAGACCATTGCATACATTAAGCTTCCAACTGTTGATGCATATGGAACTTTAGACATATCAACCATTTCTTCCTGAGTCTTGGGACACACCTCCTTACATAGTTTGAAATGTCTAGCCTAAGGTATACTAACTGGTTTTGCATTCTGCATATTAAATCTTTTCAACACCTTTTCTATGCGCTCACTTTGAGACAATGTTAATTTTTTATTCTTCCTGTCTTTAGTTATTCTCATACCAAGGATTTGTTTTGCAGCACCCAAATTCTTCATTGCAAATGATTTTGCCAATTTTCTTTTGAGCACATTTATTTCCTACATGTTAGAACTTGCAACAAGCAAGTCATCTACATACAATAACAATATAATATAGCTGCCATCATTTTTCCTTTTGAGATAAACACAATGATCAAAGTGACATCTAGTATAACCTTGTTCAGACATAAACCTGTCAAATTTTAGATACCACCTGCACACTAGTTTCTCCTTCCCTTTTACCTCATATCCTTGTGGCTGTTGCATATATATATATATATATATATATATATATATATATATATATATATATATATATATATATATATATATATATATTCCTCCAAATCCCCATGGAGAAAGGTTGTCCTTAAATCTAACTACTCAAGGTGCAAATCTTCAGCTGATACTAGACTTAAAATAGTTTTGATTAAAGTCATTTTAGAAACAGGGGAAAATATCTCATCAAAGCATATACCCTTTTTCTGTGCAAACCCCTTTACCACAAGTCTAGCTTTATACCTTTTTCTACCTCCATCTTCTTCCTTCAACCTGTAAACCCATTTATTCTGCAATGTTGTTTTACCTGCAGGCAACCTGACTAAGTCCCAAGTCTAGTTATGTGCTAAGGAGTCCATCTCTTCTTTCATGGCTTGCTCCCACTTCTTCCTGGTTTCTACCTACACTGCTTCTTCATAACATTATGGTTCACTAGAATCAGTCAACAATACATAATATAATGAAGGAGAGTATCGTTCAGGGGTTCTACTTATCCTGGTAGATCTTCTAACACCACTTTCAGGTGTTTGAGGTGCTTGTTGTTGTTGTGGTTGTTGATCATTATGATTTTCAGGCACCATCACTTTTTCTATGATCTCATCAAGCACTATGTATTCTTTGTTTTCTTTTTCCTATTTCTTTTCCTGCAGTTGATCCTTATACAAAACCTTTTCATTGAATATGACATCTCTACTTCTAATTATTTTGTGTTTTTCGTAATCATAAAGGAGATAACCAAAATCATTAACACCATATCCAATAAAGGTACATTTCTTTGATTTTGCCTCAAGCTTTGTTCTATTTTCTTTATTAATGTGGACAAAGGCTTCACAACCAAAAGTCTTTAAAAATGAGTAGTTTACCTTTTTACCTATCCATGCCTCCTCTAGAATACCACCATCCAAGGAACTTGAAGGCCCTTTGTTTATTAGATAAACAACAATATCTACAACATCTGCCCAAAATTGTAAAGGCAATCCTGCATGCAATCTCATGCACCTTACATGCTCCATGATTGTCCTGTTCATCCTTTCTGACAAACCATTTCCTTGTGGTGTTCCTGGAACTGTCTTCTCTCTGTGAATTACATTCTCTGAACAGTACCTATCAAACTCTTTGCTGCAATATTCACCTCCATTGTCTGATCTGAGACACTTTAACCTTTTTCTTGTCTCATTTTCAACCAAATATTTCCATTTCTTGAAAGTATCAAATACATTAGATTTATTTCGAATACAATAAATCCAAGTTTTTCTGGTTACATCATCAATAAAAGTAACATAATAACGAGATCCACTAAGAGATGATACCTGAGTAGGTCCCCATACATCTGTATGTGCAAGCTCTAATTTTTCTCTCTTCTTTTCCTTCCCGACTCTGAGGAATCTGACTCTCTTCTGTTTTCCATAAACACAATTCTCACAGAATTTTAAATCAACATGCTTCAAACCTGGAAACAAATTTCTTGAGTGAAGAATATGCATCCCCTTCTCACTCATGTGCCCAAGCCTATGATGCCACAATGTTGTATCTTCTCCTATTGAGGTTAAAGCATTAACAGAATTAGAAATACCATTGCATAAATACAATGTACCAACCTTTTCTCATTTTTCTATTACTAGGGATCCTTTAGTGACCTTCCAAGTTTTATCTGTAAAAGTAGTTACACAACCTTCACCTCCCAACTTCCCTGTTGAAATTAGATTTTTCTTCAGATCTGAAACATGCCTTGCTTCCTTCAATAGCCATTGATTTCCATTTTGATGTTTTATGAAAAATCTACCCATTCCAATGATTTTACAAGGTTTATCATCACCCGATCGAACCTGTCCAAAATCTCCTTGAACATAATCATGAAAATGTTTCCTATCAGGTGTGCCATGGAATGAGGCCCTTGAATCTACCACCCAGGCATCAATAATATTTTATAATGAAAGAATCAAAGCATCTTGCAACACATCACCTGTCACATTCACTTCATGATTGTTTTCTTGTTGTGTGTCTCCTTCTTTTCGCTTCTGAGACTTGCAGTCTTTCTTCAGGTTTCCTTTCTTCTTGTATTTCTAGCACACTATCCCCGATCTAGACTTAGATTTTCCTTTCCTTGACTTATTGCGATATCCTGGGCTCTTTCCTCTTTCCATTTTTCTTCCCCTAGTGTCTGCAGTCAAAGCATTACCTGATGTCTCACCAAAGATTTTCCATTACATTTCCTCGCTAAGGATTGCACTGACAACATCATCAAACTTTAAAGTACTAGATCCAGAGGCAAAGTTACTAATGGCCATAACTAAACCATTCCAAATTTCTGGCAATGAGCACAGAAATAACAGAGCCCTAAATTCATCATCAAAGGTTACCCCTACAGAACTTAACTAATTGGTAACTGTATTAAATTCATTTAAATGATCAATAACAGGTCCACCTTCTGACATCTTCATAATAAATAAATGCTTCATAAGAAATACCTTATTTGAGGCCAAGGGTTTTTCATATAGTTTGGCCAATGCTGACATTGAACCCTCTGTTTTCATTTCCTTTGAAATATTAAAGGCTATTGATGCTGCTAGGCACAGTTGTATTGTTCGAAGTGCCATTCTGTCGAGAATATCCCATTCTGTGCCTGTCATACTTGTCGGCTTCTTTGTCATTCCGCTCAATGGTTGGTATAGATCTTTCTGGTACAAATAATCTTCCATTTGCATCTTCCATAACTGGTAGTTTTGGCCGTTAAATTTTTCGACCCTAAACCTACCATCTTCCACCATTGCTCCCACTTGAACTAGGAACCCTTCTCTCCTGTGAGTTTATCAGCCAAATAGACCTTCGGCTCTGATACCAGTTGTTAGAAAATTATATATTACAAAGCAATGGAACACATAAAATATATTGCAGAAATATAAACACAGAAAACACATAAAACAAGAGAGACACAGATATACGTGGTTCACCCAATTTGGGCTACATCCACGGGAAACAGCTAGTACTTCCTTTTATATTATCCAGCAAACTGAAGAGATACAACCTACAAAAAAACCGTTGTAATCCCCTCTTCGCTCTCACACAATCTCCTCTCTCTTTCTCACCATAATACAAATCTACATAGATGCAATACAATTCCCTCATATATAGCTAGGGGTTGCCTTCTAGGGAAAAAATCTCTAAATTAAACATAACTTCTACCATCAGATATCTGCCTATTGAACGACCCAGATTGACTACGAAATTATAACATTTTACAAGTCAATTTTACATCTATTTTTAGCTTCAAGGGTGTTGCCCACAATCCCCCGCCAGGGGGGGGGGGGGGGGAGGGGGGGGGGGTTCCTAAAGATCGTTGTCACCCCCCCGTGGACCCCCCCTGCAGCGCAAATATTACGGGCGGCATTGCCTCCACATTACGAACTAGGGTCAAATGCAATGATACCTCTAAATAAAGAAGATAATCAAGCTCCACACCTAACAAAAGTGAACAACATAATGAAGAAATGCTCAAACTGATAATTGAGCAGAATGTACAGATAAAGACTAAGGAGGATCAAATTGAGAAATTGCTTAAGGAAAAAGAGCAATTTACTTAGTTAGCTATTTCTCCCATCACAACTATTCTTATTATAATGTCTAGAATAGCAGGGAAATCTACATTAGCCACAATAGAATCTACATTGACAGTAGAGGATTTGAACAAACTCTCACAAGAGCTAATTCACCAGAAGCAAGAGAATGAAAGGCTTCATAAGAAGTTTAATAATATGGAACATCAGAAGATAAAGAATGATACTCTATATGTTGAGGAAATGTAGAAAACACACATGTTGAATAGAAGAATTGAAGAGTTGTAGAGCCAGTCATTGATGGCTTAGACCTTGGCCCAAGTCAAGGAAATCATTTAGGCATATATCAGTCAGGCCATAACTGAAGTATGGCCTTCCATTCAGATCATTTTCGAGCAGGAGGAACTCATAAACAGATGTCGGGTAGCTATTGATGAAGTGAAGCAGCTTCTTAAACACAAACCAAGTGAAGCTACAAACATGATCAAAGTTCTTAACTCAAAAACCAGGGCTGAGTTGGAGCAGATTCAAATTTTGGACAGAACAAAAACCATCTTGGAAATCAAGAAGGTGTTGCAGAAAAAGAACTTGATGACTCATTTAGAGACTAAGTGCCAAACCTTGAAGACTTATGTCCAAAGGTTTCATTTTAAATTTAATTTACTGAATCAGAGAGGGCTGCCAGGATTAGTGGCCCCAAATGATAGGTTGATCAATCTGGAAGAATATTGCCAGAAGCTTTATACCATAGCCACTGATAAAGCAAACTTTTTAGGTATAAAGGGGAATATTATAGGGAAAAAAGCATTAGAAGATTTATATTTTGACTTGACTATTAAGAATGAAATTAAACATATTTTTGTAAATAAGCCCACTTTTGAGAAGTACACTGAGGTTGATTAAGTTTATAGGAAATTGGTAAATCTTGCTATACCAAGTGAAGACCAATGGGATCACTTGTGTGAAGTTATTGAGTAACTTTCATCAACAACTAAAGGACAGTTGGGCAACACTTTTTGGGGACCACATCATTAACAGATTCCTAAAGAATAGTGTTAACACTTAGTAGTTTTTGAATTTCCTATAGTTTTGTACTATTTTTGTATTTTTGTTTTGTAATATCTAGAAGAATTTTTTGCATAAATAACTCCTCCTTCGAGTTATTAAGGGTTGAACCCCTGGATGAGCTTTGAGAACATAATTGTAACCGAGCTGGAGATTTGCAAGTTAATGAAAGGATTCTGAATTTTCCTTCTATAGTTTTGTCTCCTTGTAAGTTTTTCATATGTTCTTATTTCATTATGTATTGCTTTATATATTTAAGTCTTTATGCAGAGATCTGGATAAGATCATACTAAGTACCAGTCAACCTTAAATCCCCTGTGAAGTTATCAGCAATAACTAGGGACTATCTTATAAGACTATTTGTTATTATAGACTCCCCTATACCAATTAATTGTCACACAAATCTGCATTCGTTTAAATATATTTTGTTCTATAGGAAATGTTGTTTTCCTTATTCTTTGCTTATAACCAATAAAATATTTTTTCTGAATATTTAACAAGTTATACTTCATCAATATTTTGCTATTCATTCACTTTAAATCATTTAACTATAGCTAGACAAATAACAACCCTTTCATCTAGCTTAGTAATTGTTAAGGCTTAAGCACATGTTTTCAATAATTCATATCATTTGTCATCCATAAATTTAAAAACCAACAAAACATTTTAGATGCTCTCGCATGACTAATTGACCTAGAGTCATCTCAGAGGACAACATGACCATCACCATATTATTTCAAACAAAACAGTGGAGAATGCATATGCTCCCTATGTACATGAGCCTCGACCAAATGTCGAGAATCTAGCAAATGGAGGACAAACCAGTATGTCAGGAGGGATGGAGGTTGAAACTCCCCATCCAAGTGAAAAGAATTTGAAAATAGGCAATGAAGATGTTATTGATTTGGAAGAAGAAGCAAATAAATGCTCTAAGAGGATTAAGTTATCTGAGGGGGGAAATTCTTCACCAGCAGTAGGTTTTCAATTGTAGTTGGGGGAAGTTATTTGAACAACTTCTTCCCCTATTCCAGAAGGGGCTTCTTAGAGTTCTGTTCCAATTATAAAACAATTATATTCTCGTATTGAAGAAAGGAACAAAAAATTTAAAGAAAACATGGAGTCCCAATTAGAAGCTCAATCCATCTTAGATTACCAAACTAGATTTATTTCTGCCATGAACCTGGAGAGAAATAAGCTAAATCTATCTTTCTCTCAACCCTCTGCTTTGACTGTCTCTTCTTCATCAGGTTTTAAGACTGTCAACTTGACAATAGATGCTAGAGAGATTCCATTTCCTAACAAAATTAATTTACATAGGCAGACTGGGGAGTTGATATATAGTGATTTGAGCAAAACTTCCTTGGCTGCTAGAAAAGTTGAAGCTTTTTTAGAGAAAGTGGTCAATCATTTAAAACTACAAAAGGTAAATTCCATAGCTTTGACCACTCAAAATGAGGAGTTGAAGAAATTAATTGTTAAAATTGGTGTGGATCTAGAAGATAGAAGTTTCTCAGAAATTGTTGCAAGGAGCTGAAACAGAGATTCAGGTGCTCAAAAAGAGATTAAAGTTACCTTCTATGGAACATCCTATGGCTTCAGAAGTAGCATAGGTGGAAAAAGAAAAGGAAACTTTGACTAATGAACTCTTACAAAGAAATGATGAAATTTCCAAGCTGAAAGAGATGAATTATGTTTTACAACAGAAAATTGACTCTCATGTTTGTACTATCCTAGTACAACCAAATTCTGAAGACCCAGCTAAAAAATTAACTAGAGTAATGACTGAGCTGCAAATATCTAAAAATGAAATGAAGAAGGTTTAGAGAGATTATGATAATGCTCTAAAAATTATAAAAGCCACTGAAAGGGAATTGGCTATGTCCCAAGAAAATACTTTGAAGTATAGAAATGACTTTTAGATTGCTTCACAAGAAATCAAAGAACTAAAGGAAAAAGTGAAGGGAAATATGTCCCTTATTCAAGCAAGAGAGATTATGTGGAATGATATAATTCATACTATAAGGAACATTTGGGAATAATTGTATATAGTTGTAGAGGAGAAAACCATTGTCAAAGACTTGGAAAATTTAATTACTGCCAACAAGTAAAAGTTACAACAACGAGCTCAGTTTGTTAAGAAAATGATTGATTTCCTAAACTCAAGATCTTCACAGTATTTAAGGGAATTAGGAGCTGAAGACAGAATTGAATATGTCTTGGAAATTAATAAAATGATTGTAAAGAGCTTGTACTTAAAAACAATAGAGAAAAAATTGTCAGAAGTTAAAAAGGTTGTAATGAAGTTCAACGTTGATTTTGATAAGAGGACCAAAGCAGGTTTACCTTCACGTTGGAACTAGTAGGGGAATTTATTACCTTGGGAAACCTATGAGACCTTGTTGGTAGAGACCAAAAGAAAAATCAGTTCTACATACGAGAGAACAACAATACTTAAGGGGGCAACAATTGTGAATTACTTGCATAGAGATTTTCAATTATTGTGGTTAATGAGAACCCTTTTTGTTGACAAGCCAACATATAATAGGATCACAAATTTCAGAATGGCACATACTAGGTTTATCAAGGGTCCAAGTTCAGACACAAATATTTGGAAAAAATGCAAAGAATGGATGTCACCAACAGTAGCAAGTGCAGAAGTTGGACCCTCAACTGCACTAGAGTCCTAGCTTACTCAGTGAACCAATGCCACCTGTCATGCAACAATCTTTTATTAATATTTATGAAATGATGTATTTATGTTTTCTTCTATTTAAGAATGTAATGTTCAAAAGAACAAGTAATTTCAAAGTAGTTTAGGAGGTTAGCAGTTTTTGGTAGTTGATAGTTTCATAACTGTCCCTTTTTGAAATTTTGTATAAAAATCAATTTAGAAGGAGAAGTGAGGGTTCCGAGTTTTGGACCTCAGAGGCAGAAATTACTTGTATTCTCAATCTTCTTGGTGATTTAAATAAAGACTTCAAAGTGATTCCAGACACTTGTTGAGTATGATATGTGTTTCATGTTTCCTATTATCATTTCATCTTAATGTTTTTCTTCTATAGAAGAGAGTAAAGAAGCTTCTGGACTTTAGCTTTACAGTTCTTCAAAATTTGATTCCTGTGAGTTAAAGTTAAAAGAACCTTAATTATGCACTCCTCTTTTTTGTATTTCATTTCATGTTAAACTACATATTTCTTCTAAAGTCAAAGACAAAAGATTCTGCATTAAGCAACCTGTTGTTTAAATATTTTCATCATCTTTTTCTCACTATACAACCATTTAAATCATATTCAACATCAGAAGGCCACTTTGAAAGACTATTTTTCCCACAAAGGATTAAGAAATGTTGTTTACATAATTAAATTTTCTGGCATTTTAAAAATGGGACAACAAATTAATTTCATCCCTTAATGAATATCTTGGGCACTGACCTCTCCTCAGTGAGAGGTTGTCTTCCAAGGTAAAACAGGAACAATGAGACATGGGGGAGAATTAAGAAAGTTTCAAGACAAAGACTCACAGGCCATACAGAGGATGCCCAAGATAGTTCAAAAATAAGAAGAGTTGTAACTTCAACTTCAAGAGGCTTCAATGAACAAAAATGTGGAGAGATTGTGGTTCTTCCTAGGAATCATCAAAAGACTTGTCCAAGATTTTGGAGGCAATGAAGAGTTGTTGAAGCAAACAAAATATGGATAAATTGGAGATTGGTGTGATGTAGAATCCAACTCTTAAGATTTTGTGTCATCAATTGCAACAGCAATTGAGGTGGTGTATACCCCAACTCCTAAAACCTTTAGAGGCTTCATATGAATTTTCAAAGTCCCATTGCAACATTACACAAAAATTAAGCGAGTGTCATAGTTAGTTAGGGCAATGATAAAGCCTCTAAGGTGGCCACTCATAAATTTATATTTTTTTAATGAAATATTAACTCTAATAATTAACCAAAAAATAAATCCTATGCTAAATGGAATAACATCAAATCATATGTGATTCCACCCATGGGAAAATTCATCTTTCAAATTCTATAAATAGAAAATCACGTTTATTTTTTTAAATAAATTGAATTAAAGTAGAATTTGGACCACTTTTCACATAAATTGTTAGAATTAATATAAATTCAATGTGGCTTTACCATGATGCAATAATTATAGTACCTAGTGAAGTGAAGGAATGGAGTAATAACATTGAATTTAATAAAAATTAAAAAAAACAATAATAAATTAATTAGAAAAAAGATAAAACAAAAACAAACAAAATAAAACTACTGGAAATCATCAAAATTTGTTGTGTTGTAGTAAATTAATAAATTGGTGTGCTCAATTGTAAGGAGATCTAATTGTAAGAACCACAAAACAAATGGTGATGTTGAATGAATTTATGTCCTTGAAAATTAACCTTAAACATATCACATCATAAAGTGGAGGGCAAATGAAGGACATTGGAACTTTGATTTAATTGGTGTAGATTAAAATTTATCATCACATCTCTTCTTTACATGATAATAGCTTTTAGCATTTTTCACTCTCTAGATATTTTTGAATGATATATGAAATGCACAACATTATCCATCTTTCTCAATATCAAGTATACATATGGTTATTTGGGTTGGCCTTGAGATATTTTATTATTAGTGATTAAAAATTATTATCGAACAACTTTGTTTTTTTTAATAAGAATGGATAGAATTTATATTAATGTATAAGGATATGTTGGCACTGACTAAAGAAGCTAGGGTTTTATATTTTTGAATTACAATGTAACTTAGGTTTGTAATGGGACTTTCAAGAGGAGAGGATCACCCTCTTTTAATGCAATGTAGTAGTTGGAGGGGTTCAAATTGTAATATGAGCAAACCCTCTAATACCCATCTGGAAAAGGTCCTGTGAGCGATCTAATGTTGCAAAGCCTAAAAAACCTAACTTCTTCAATAGAGGTGAAAAAGTAACAATCTCCAAGATAGAATGCAATGCTACAAAAGAAGACAAATTCCTACATACCCCACGCTAAAAAGTCTCAAAATAAGAAATCATGTCAACAATATAACATGAAAGATATAGTACATGCAATATCATTCCTAAATCAGAAAATTTATGGGGCTTTGTTCCACTAAATTTGCTTTGTTAGGGTCCAGAATATTCTTCGTGGATATTTTTAACAACCTTGAGGATAGAAACAAGGTATTCTAGAATAACATGTATTTCTTCAACTCAACAAGGTTGTACATGTGTTTTTATATAAAGAGGTTTATCCTAGATAAAGAGGATTTTACAGTGGTGATAGTCTCTATCATAATGTACTGACTCCCTCAAGAATTTTGGGACTAAGAAATTTTGGAAGGGATTGGAAATGCCTTGGGATAATTTATATGTGTCATGAGGCTACTGAGAAAAAGATATACACTTTGTATGCTTATATATATGTATGTATATGAATGTCTCAGGTTCACTGCTACCAAACATATGCCTTAACTACCAACACAATCTTTGTAACTAGCCCATAAATTATTAGCATATACCATTTAGATACAAGTAATATCATGAACATGACCATTTATTTAGATAATGTCCACTAAATTTGTATCAAAAACCCTTGAAGCCACAATTTGAGAAGGACTAATATGGGTTGAAGTGAGTCCACAATGGAAGAATAACCAATACAAAATCAACATGAGGAGAATCAGTAGAACATAGAAGAGAAAACAATAAATACCCAGTTCTTTCAAATACAAATCCAAATCCAACTGATAATGAAGAAGAAAAAAAAGAAGAGAAAATAAATCTAGCTTACAATCTGGAAGGAAGCTAAGAGGACCCACCAAAAGAAGAAGAATGATTAATCAAGAATGGAACAAAATTAATGAGGATATGGAGATGAACCAAGAGGAGGAGGAACCAATAGAACAAGAGGAGGACGAGGAGATGGAATTAGAAGAGCTCGACATGTAGTCTATAACGATGTCATGGGAAAATTATGATCCATCATCAATATAAAACAAGGAAGTAGAACTCATCTCAAGAGTATACATCAAATCACATAAAATTATGCATCAAAACCCAAAAGGTAAGTCAAATCTAGCCTCACCTTCCTTCGGGGTTAAAAAAATAAACAATAAGGAAAGATTCAAAATCTTCAAAGGAGGAAAAAAGAAGAGGAAGGAAGCATGATAGGAAATTAATTCAAGAAATGGGAGAATTTTTAGTGAACTTTGGAAGGATTAACCTAGTGGTGAATTTATTCCAATCTACTGCCCGCCAATTTTCAATCAAAGTTATCTCATGGAACATGAGAGATCTGAATGAAAATCAAATCACATACATCTCAAGAATAAAATTGTACAAGAATATCCAACACTAGTAATGATTCAAGAAACAAAATGTGTGAGTGAGCAAATTTCCAGAATTACAAATGTGTTCTGGAGAGATTTTCAACTATTTGCAGTTTATGCTCAAGGATCCTTGGGAGGAATAACTCTCTTATGGAATCCTATGGAAATTATCTTGTAGGATTTTGTAGCATCATAAAGAACTCTAAATACCAAATTTCAAAAGGTGGGATCTGAAAATTAAGGGTATATCACTAATTTCTATGACCTCAATACACAAGGACACAAAATTGATTTCCTACAAAACCTACAAAACATTTATTTTCTAATAAAGGATTCATATTGGATAATAGGTTGGGATTTTGACAATATAATGTCGTTGAATGAAAATAAAGGAGGAATAAGAAGACTAGTTGAAAATTCATGATAGACACTCTAAAAATAGTAGATAAAAAAACATCAAATGGAATTTATAATTAAAGTAGTAGGAAGAGAGGAGAATCCCAAGTATCTTCTCATTTAGATCACTGTCTACTCTTAGAGTCCCTGATACTCACAAGATTTGTGGTAGAATCATCTATATTTCCAATCTATGGATCTAATCGTTAACCCATGCTATTAAGTATAGACTAGAAGGGCAGCCCCAAAAATATACATTTTAAGCTCAAATCATTTTGGATAAGACATCCTGTATTTAAGGAAAATGTAGAAAAATGGTGCAAGGAGGCTCATGCAAACAATGGGTTAATGATACAGAACTTTCACTAGCATTTAAAATGCATAAAAGCAAGATGAAAACTCAAAATAAATAAGACTTTGGCGATATACAAAAGTAAAGGAGAAATTAACTAAATGCTTGAGGAAACATAACAAAGGATTATCCTAGAAGTAAAAACAAAGGATCTAGTGAAGAATGAAATTACCATCCAAGGCGAAGTGCTATAATCAAGAAGAGACCTTGTGGAGACAAAACTCTAGGTCTAGTGGCTCAAAGAAGGGGAAATAAACACAAAAAAAATGCATTTCTCTATGATTCAACATCGCCAACATAATGCAATATCATGTATAAAATATCAACAAGATGAGATATTATAAAAGCATGAAGACATCAAAAGGAAAAAAAAACTCATTTATTTGTATAACCAATTTCTCATTAAATCCCATCTAGACTATAGGTTGGCATAAGAAGAAAAACCTAAAATATCTATTCTCTTGTCATACTAGAGTAGAATGCTACTTTTCTAAGGAAGATCACTCCAATGGAAGTTTACCAACTTATTATGGATATACCAAAATGAAAATATCCAAGATCTAACAACTGTACATCTAACTTTTTTCAAACCTCTTGGATTATCATAGACAAGGACATTTGGGAATTGGTAGAAAACTCAAGGAGAACATTATTGATTCACTCTAAATTGGATGTCACCTTCATTTCTCTTTTCCCTAAAGAAATCAAAGTTGATAATCCATTTCTACTTAGGCACTTAGGCCCATTTCTTTGTGTAATGTCATTTACAAAATGATCTCCAAAGTAATATCAAATATATTCAATCCCTTGCTTCTCTAGCTCATTTCTTCATAACAATATGGATACCTAGAAGGTAGGAAAATCCTTGATATCATTCTTGTAACACATGAATTTATACACTCTTTTAAGAGCACCAAGAAACTCAATATGTTCATCAAGTTGGATTCATCCAAATCCTTTTGATTTCCTTATCTTTTAGTGTGCGTTTCACCTCTTTTAGCTTTAGGGTTTGCTGATATTAAGTGGATACATTAGGTTGTGCATCTCATTTACAAAGCTTCCTTCTCAATTCTCATTAGTGAATCACCCTCTTATATTTTCACCACCTATAAAGGTATTAGACAAGGTGACCCTCTCTGCCCTTATTTGTTTCTTCACATGTTTGAAGGGTTGGGATATGTTATAAACATTGTTGTGGCTAATAATAAAATTAAAATCCTTAAACTTCATGGTGATTACCTCTCTTCCTCTAATTAGCAATTTGTAGATGATACCCTCGTAACGGGGACACCTACTATTAAAGAAGATTCAATGATCAAGAAATTCTTAGAGGATTTCGAATTTGACTCTACATTGAAATCAATTTGGAAAAATCACAATTTTTGGTCTTCAACACTCAGGTTGTTCAGATCCACATTTCATGAATTCTTAGTTTTTAGCAGAGTTCCCTTTCATGCAAATATTTAGGTTGCCCCTTAATGTATAATGATCTTTTCATTCTAATTGGGAAGTCCTCTAATTAAAATTTGGGAATAAGCTTGCAAGTTGGACCTTCAAAACCTTAAATATAGTCAGAAGGTTGAATCTACTCAAATTGGTCCCACAAGCCATGCTACTTTACTTGTTCTCTACTCTGGCATCTCCCAAAGTAATCATCAAGAAAATATGTAATATATAAATATCCTTCTTATATTGGGGAGAAAAGTCAAAAAGAAGTTGACCCTAGTTTCCTAGGAAAATCTATGTCGACCTAGGTTGAAGGGGGGTTTGGTCCTACAAGGCCCAAAAATATTAAGTCAAATATCAGCTACTAAAATGTAGTGGCACTAGATTCACACCCAAAATGATCCATGAAGAAATCTATGGAGAAATAAATTTACCCCCAACATAGAGGAACAAGACTTAATTAGAGTTTATGGGGAAATAAAATACTCACATAAATGGAATGCAATGTGGAATAATTGATTTCTTATACAAAATCATAGCTCATGGGAAATAAGAGAGGGAAACTATGCATTATTTTGGGAGGACCCATGGAATCAAATGCCCAAATTGAAATATCTAGATAACATACAAGAAATTCAAAACAATGTGGTCTAGTAAGGGTGTCTCAAAGTGTCCCACTACTGGAAACCTCCAATAGAGTAGCCAAAATGGAGAACATGGCTACCAAAAGAGCAGTGGAATCAAGTAGCTAGCAACACAACATAGGATTTTTTATTTTTTTTTTAAATAAATTATAAATAGGAGAATTGAAATCCAACAAGGGCCGTAAAATCTTAGATGGGGTACAAGTAAACTAGAAAATACAATTTAAAATAAACTTACAACATAACAACTGTTGAATTGTGCAAATCAAAATGAAAGACAAGCGTGAATGGTTTTTCATTAAAGATTATATAAATATAAATAAAATGTTTTGACCATTGGATTCAACTTCCAAGGTCTCTTTGACTCTTGTTATGGTTCACATTCCACACCATAATCATAATGGATTAGGTGTCCAACATTCCCCCCTTAATCGGAAGGGGTGTATGTGAGTCCAAGAAAAGAGATGAGAACAACTACTAATGGTTGAATGTGCTCTCTCAATCTAGTGGTTTAAGGAATACCATAAACCAAATGGATAGTTGAAGTCGAAGTCTTCTATCGGTGGTGGTTTAAGGATGACTACTAACTTTGGAACTTGGCTCGAAACAGTTCCTGGAACAATTCCAAATCTAGATAGAAGCTTAAGTCTTCTACAAAGTGGAAGTGCTCCTTGATGATGGTTTAAATATGACCATAAATTGATGAAATGTGTCGTAGAAGTTGAAGTCTTATATAGGTCACAATTCAAGGTCAACCACCAATTGAGTCATGCTCACGAAACATGAGTCTATCTCTGGCTACAACTCTAACTCAGACATTGGCTGACTTTGGCTCTAGGCTTTGGTTTAGGTAGTGGCCTAGACTCACTTGATATATATTTAAATCTAGTAGTTTGCCATCAATTCCCCCCTGTCAGATATAAGGTAAGAAGATGAAAAACTCTCCACTCCAAAATGTATTAATAATCAAGAATGAACTCTGAAGTATGATCAATATATATAATTGGTTGTTGAAAACCATTTCCAAGAATTGATCCATCTAAGGTGAATATTTTCTCTTGTAAGAGTCTTGTGTGTGGAACATATGTTTGAATGAGGAGTATGTTTTCCACAATGCTAACAAGGGTGAGAATCAAAACATTGATATTTCACATGTCCAACTCGAACATAATGTTGGCAATTGGGAATCTGAAGTGGATATGGAAGAGGATGTAGATCAAGTGAAGATGAATTGTCTTGAAGGAACCCAACACTAAGAAAATAAATTGGTTTGGAATGGTCTGGAATATGAAAGGACCCATCCTTTTTATATCCAATACTGATTATGTTCTTGTTGTTGATAAATTCTTCCCAATGTTTAATGATGGGCTTGGGAAGTGTAATATAAACCTCTATATATTCATGTAAATATTTTCCTAAAATGGCCTCACTAATCTGATCAAGTGTTGGTTGTTGAGGGGAATCAACATCAAACTCAAAAAAGGAGTTACTCTAAACATACACTAGTTCAGAACGTTGAGTCCTCTGTTGTAGTTCATCTCATTAGAGTTGTGACTCAAGATGAAGAAACTCAATCTTCTCATGTGTATCTTGTAAACAGATTCGAACATCTATAAGAGTCACTTTGTTGGTGTTGATTGCACCATTAATAGTAAAGTCCATTAGAGTGTTCAATAACTCTATTAACCCATGGATTCGATCCATTTTTCAAGATCAACAATTGAAGGTGTCGTATTCTACCGAAAATTCACCCAAATAAATGTGCAAATCAAAAGCAATGGACATCAAAGGAGTGATGCTCCATAGGTTAGTAAATCAACTAGATCGGCCAGGAGAGTAATGCACGATCATCCTGAGCACAATCTCGTTGTCAATGAAAAAATATGTCGAGGGATACATGGAAAATCAAAAGCGTATAGTAGTTTCAAAACCATCTAAGGTTTTGGGTACTTATAATTCGGTTAAATAAATAGAGGCAAAGGATGTTGTTCTTGCAAATGAGCATGTCAGTTCTAGATTTTTGTGCAATTCAACGCATTGATAGGAAGATCTCCTAAACCAAGAAGAAAACAAACTAGTTCAGTCCCTTAGCATGTGTGCAATCAAATCCCAAGGTATAATCAGTTGGTAAATGTGGGAAGAAGGTCACAATGTTCAGTCTTAGATCAAAGGAGACGATCTCAAAATTTTCCATCACTTGCAATAAGGAAAAAATACACCTTTTGGGATATCACCAAAATCAATAGCTCTACAACAGATTCGATAAATCAAGAAGTCTTGAAGTTCTTGTTGAGGAATGTGAAAAGACATATTCATGTTCATGTGGAAGAGGACCTTCTTTATTTGAGAAAATAAATTTTAAAATAAATAGGAGTCATCAGAAAAATCCAGCATTATAACATCCCTTTCTCACTCGAAGAGGTTGATTTGATAATAATAAAGGATCTTAGTGACATTGATATCTTTTATTGTAAATAAAACAAGCAGCGTCCACTCAAGGTATCATGGGTTCCCTCGCTAACATTAAGAAACAAGTAACATTGTCACACACATGTTGTATATCCTTTGCACGAAAGATAGGAGAGCTAGGCGCATGGTGACTTGTAGTTGATAAACTAAAAGAGGATGATTGTATCAATGTTATTTACCTCTGTGAGCTTTTGAAAAGACGTTATTTAAAATACATTCAAATTGGTGCACCAGAGGTTTATTCCATCATTCCAACAAGGGGTGAGAGAGGGTGTTGCCCCGACATCTCTAATTCTTTCTCCTCTTTGACCAGGGATCTCTAGCCCTCAACCTCCCACTTATACCTTTCACATAGGAATTTGACCAGTTGGTCCATCCAGTCTTCCACGTAAATCCATATGCATATGATGGCTCAATGTTTTTGGTCTTCCAATGGTGTGTGATCTCTTAGTCAAGTCATAAAACCAGACACTACTCGTTGATCCCACTATTGTTGTATGTGAGCCCTCTATACTTGTTGGGTAAAAGAACACTAGAAGCCAAAGGATGAATCCCTAGAAGTCATTGATGTGGAGGATTTCCCCAAATTGAAATAAAAAATAAAAAATATATGCATGCTTCACCTATGCACACTTTTCCACACCAATTGAAACCATGATCTTTCTAAACCACACTTAGATTTAAAAAAGGTAAAACCACAAGCAGAGGTAAGAGATTCGAGTCAAGGAATAAACTCGGGCATGGAAGAAAGGGAGTGATGAGGATTCTCATACAACTTAGCACACAACCATGGTTCACAAACAATAAATCATGGCAGGAATATGCCTACTCTGATAGATTTCATAGTGTTGTCACACATTACATGCATTGAGTCTGAGAATCAGACATGTCACAAGTGTTTTAATCGTGTGCTAAGTGCTAACAAGTGCAGAGAACACCAAAAAAAATAGACTGGGCATAAAAACGACAGGATAAATAGGTCTGAGGATTACCACAAGAAAATTTAGAATGGAAGATCCATCAGGTCTACAAGACTATAGACCTAAGATAAGTAACTGGCCTTTGCATTAACATACACATAAAAACATAGGGATTCTCTGCATATCACTAACTCCGATTTTGGCTTTGATTTTTCAATTTGTTCCACTTTTATAGAATGTCGGAGTGCCCAATTCAAGGAATACCACACAACCAATGGTTGGGGAAGGCCACACATTATGGATTTGATACTATTGTTGAACTGTCCAGAACAAAATGAAATATAAGCGGGAATTTTATTTCATTAAAGATGATACAAGCATAAATACAATGTTCTGACCATTGGATTCAACTTCCAAGGTCTCTTGGACTCCTTGTGGCAATTCACATTCCACACCATAACCCTAATGTATTAGGTTTCCATATATAAAAAATTTGGCTTCAATACCAGATGATAACATTTAAAGTGGGATCTAAAAATTGAATCTATGGCCAAAATTTTCTCTCTTCCTTTGGCTCCTAGCACATGGTAAAATTCTAACCTAGGATAAGTTGCAACATAAAGGATTTCAGGGTCCATCCTTCTATCATTTATGCTCCTCAGGCTCTAAAGACACAAAATACCTTCTTAGTGATTTTCCCTTCTCTTCTTTTTGTTTGGTCCAAAGGTTCCCTCCTTTTTCAACATTCAGATAAATCTATAAATAGTATCAAATATTCCTATCAAACTAGAGAAATTCTACATATTCCCACCACATCATCAATAAGGCATGGTGGATTCTTCATGGTTTTATAGGGTTTGGGATGCCTAGAAGGAAATAAATAGGAAAATTTTAAAGACAACTCAGTACTAGAAATAGTGTGGGAAAAAGTGACAAAATGTATAAAATAAATAGTACTAACCTCCAATTGGCCTCCTCAAGACTAGGTCTGTAATTCTTAGGAGGTGAGAATTTTACTCTCTTTGGGAATCTCCCCTTCTCCTCAAATTCCCCCAGTCATATATTTTCAACCTAAATGCATCAATCCAAACAAATGGAGTTCTCTACCCCCTATTTTCATTAAAATCAACTTTGATAGAGCCTCAAAGGACAATCTAGGACATGCTAGTTATGGAGTTTTTAGAAATGACAAAGGAACCATCCTCAACATTTTTGTATGATCAATTGGAATAGATAGAAATAAATTAACACAACTCTTTGTTTTTTAGTATGATATATAAGTAGTAATCAGAAACAATTATAGACATCTCAACATAGAAGGGGATTCACAATTAATCATACAAATGGTAAAAAAACTACAACATGGATCACCTCCTTCTAAAGTTTCGAAATGATGTATATTGGAAGAATGATTTATATTAGAAGGAGGACTAGAGAGTCCAATCCCTTCTTTTGGAACTGCTAGCCTCTGCCCTATTACATGTGATAAGAACAAGAAAGAAACTTGTAGAAAAGTTAGCCAATGAAGGAAGCGACTATAACAATATCCCTTTGGATTCGTTGTGGAATGAGACAATTCTTGAGCCACTAAAAATTAAATACCTTAGCATTGCTTTGGAGTATCATACTCCCCCGTCGTAGGTTCTCATACATGATTATATACAAGGAAATTAGAGGATGCTATGAAAGGTAGGTGAAGGATCATCGATCCACACACCTAGGAGTTGTATGAGATATGGGTTCATGCATTGTGATGGAAAGATCTTAATTGCACTAGTTTTGGTTTCGAGGCATAGTTTGATGACTTAATCCACTAGGAATCATCATTGTGCATGTAGGAAATATGACAAAAGATATTTCATGGTGAGAAAATGGGCGAGTGTAGATATTTGGTATCAATTAGAGGTTTTTGGTAAGAAAACTAGTAATGTTTTGGAATAATTTCTTTCCAATACTTAGTTCTCCTAGCTTGTCTATTATGAGTGGATTTTAAATGATTGGAAGATAGATCTTTTCCTAATTAGTGCAAAAAATATTGTCATTGTGAGTTGATGTTATAGTGCTTTTCCTTGTAGCATTATTATCTCTTGAGGGAATATTTAAGTGGTATACAACCCTTTTTTGGATTTGGTTTTAGTGACAACTTCAAGAGAGAAGTATAAATATCTACTTTGGTCTGTGGAAAAAATCCCTCTGAATTTCCACTTTCATTTAGCCCATAGGGGAGTTCTTGGGTTTCATTACTCTCCCAGGTCACTCACTTGAATCTAATTCCTTATTAGGCCTTAGTCCTGGTTCAAAGGTTTGGTATTAGTCATCTTGGATTTTCTATTCTTAGTGTTTTTATGTACTTGGAAGTTAAAAATTTTCTTGGATGGTGGTAAAGTTATTTCCTTTGTTAATATGTGTTCTAGTGCTAGGGCTTGTAGTTTTTCCATCATTTTTATAATATTTAGATGGTCTAGGACTCTTTGTGGGATTTGGTTTCTATTTTGATTCTAAGTAGGAAGACACAAGCTTATCACTAGTTTCTTGAAAAAGATTTATCTTCCTTTCCCTTTTGGTTTGGCACTCATGGAAGTATGTTAGTTTCATCATTCTCCCATGTCTATCTCTTGGATCTAGTCCCTCTTTGGATTTCATTCTAATATGGTTCCTCTCGTTCCACCATCCTTTGTGTCTTAGTCTCAATCTCATTTGGCTCTGGTTCCTTTGTCTCTACCATCCTCAATGTCCTGATGTTATGAATTGCTACGTCTAGGGGTCGATAGGGATGAAGGGGATCCCATCACCCTTGGATTTCAAGGCTGAACTATCAAAAGTTTCTTATGTGTAGAACACACCTCCTGAAATCATAAGAGAAATAAAAAATGCAGAAAGAGAAGCAAGGATAGAAATAAGATTCATGTCTAATGTTGAAGTAGAGGAAGAGGTGGGAAGTTGGGTTCCAAATATTGGGAATATCAGGACTAGATAGACTAATGTATTAAGACCATCAATCTATAATAGTAGTTAAAAGCAATAATGGGAAAAGTGTTGGTTAAATACTCAAAAACTCAATAGGAGATCCTACTATTCATTAACAAAGTGTAGGGATATATGAAGAAGTTCATTGATAAGGTATTTGTGTTGAGAAAAAGATAATAGATTTGTAGTTCTCTAATTCTAAAGAGGGCACCTAACTAAAAACTATAAATGGCCATAATACCTAAATTATCTAATTCATGATTGGAGGAGATGATGAGACCAATACTAAGAGATGGACAAATTTGAAAGGAAAGGCAGCATAATGTAAACAAGCTAAAAACCAAGCAACGATAAATACCACCTACATAATAAATTGTCATCTCTTTATAGTTATTACTCCCACCTTGATAGCAATTGAAGAAGTGAGATGTGAGTATAAGTAGAGGTGATAAATGAAGATTTCCCCACTTTGGTTCTTTCCATATTCCACTTGTCCCTAAATTGAATATGACTTTTATTCCTAAAGTTTGTATTCATGGTATAAAGACATTAATGGGGTCACCCCCATTTTTAGATTGTGGCCCTTGTCCAACAAAACTCATGCTTTTTTTAACATTACTTCTGTTTGATTATTGCAAGATCAGAATATGTGAAGAAATATGATGGATTTGAAGGGATGGGAGAGCCCTTTCATTCTAGAGACCATTTAGGAAAGAGGACAATAGTGTCCATGACCCTCCTTTCTCCTTAACCGATGATGAGTGATGAGCCCTCAAAGATGACATTTTTATCTGCAAAGTCAAAATAATAAGAAATCCTTGATATAACATGAGGGCTTCTACTTTACTAGTAGTGTCCATTCCTTATCCCCATGTCATTGTTAATTATCTTATTCCTTTAAGGTTATAAATAACCCCCTTCCACTTGTTTTCTCAATCAAACACCTCTGCTTTAAATATTATATTTTTCCACCATTTATTACTCTATGAAATATTTTCAATGATATATGATATGCATAGTTTTGTTTCTTAATGATTTATAAACAACTTTCATCATTTCTATTGCATAAACACAACTATTTAGGGATGGTTATAATGAACCAACAAGCATGAAATGAACCAAACCAGACTAAACGAAAGCACCAAAGCTACATGACTAAGCCATGCACTGGACCTCACATATATAATATTTAGATTGGGCACAAGGCATAAAACCAACACCATAATGTGCATTGACCACACAAGTACAATATAATTCAACCTTGATGCAATGGAAGAACTAGTATGATGCAACCTTCATTGTAATTTTACTATGTTACCCATATGTTATAGTGGCTGCAACACCCTCCAAAATTTTGGCATGCATCCAATTTCGAAGCCTTCCTTGGCTTTTTCCTTGATTTTTGCAAGCACTTGGGCTCATCTTGTGAGCTCGTATTGAGTCTTTGCACCCTCCTCACTTGACCGTTCAACAAACATCTTTTTGCATGTTGGTCACAATTTCATGCTTGCAGTCATGTTCTAGCCATGCATAAGGTCCACCTTCATGTGTACAAGTTGTGTCTGCTATGTAAACATCCGTCGCACTCACACACGAAGTTGTATGCACTATCGCGCAAGCGTCGTCATGGTCGTTCAACGATCTATCACAAGTGTCGCACTTGTCTCTCACACCATCGGTCAGTGGCACTGAGTGTATGTTGTCTTGTTGGTTTGAGGTGTCTTATCGTCAAGTCATGTTGAGTGTGTGTTCACGAGGTCATGCATGTACGAAGTCACTCGTTCACACACTTGGTCATTTTTTTTGAAGCTTTGTTGACCGGACCATCCTCCAACAGCCACACATCCACTGAGTTGCATTGCATAGTTTCAGCTTTCAGTGATTATGTATTGCAGTCTATTGCCGAGAATTGCACAGAGCTTGAAGCTGCCTCCCAGGCAGTCTGCACTGCGCAACCCTAGAATCAACTCAAACAACTGTCACCCAGAACAACATAGAATTTTTCCAGCAAGCCATTTCAATCTACGTTGCCCGCAAGCACATCAACCGAGCCTCCAACTGGTCAACCGAAGAGTTTGACTGGGAAGTGACCCCGAGACTCACTCCCCTAAAAAATTGCACAAAATCTACAAAGCATACCCGCCCCGTTGACTAAAGAAATTGCGCATACATTCCAAACAGACACCCTATGTCCATCACTGTCTCCCTCAAAAAATGTGCAGTTTTTCCAGCCAGTCAGCCAACCTGCTACTCACCCGGAAAACTGCACATTTTTCATGAGTAGTTCCCTAGGTTCCCAACATCCCACTCAGCTCAGAAACTGTGCAAGGATGTCCAGCAGTCTAGCCTCCCAACATTACGCAGATTTTTCTATTAGCACTCCTGTAGCCTGCTGCCAACTCCCTAGAAAAATTGTGTAGTTTTTGTCAGTAGCACTCCTGCAGTCCACTGCTAGCTCCCCGAAGAAATTGCGTATTTTTTGTTGCCAGTCCCCCTCTACTGCCTACACTTCCTCCCTAAAAAGATTGCGCAAATCTTCTCTCCAAACAAGCCAGATCCCGTGTACAGTCGCAGCTGATCCGCATTGTCCATCTCAGTCTCCCAGTGACCTCTACGCAATTTTCACCAGCAGTGCCCAGAGCCTACATCCCAACTTGAAATCTGACTTGTGTAGTTTCACAACCTTTTCCTCTCTCCCGGTCACCTGCATCTGAAAGCGAATGACAATGCATCATGGTAGACTAGGAGATTTCTAGATTTTATGTCGTCTCATCATGAGTGATTGCAGATACAAGTACATGGATGAGACATGACGCGACAATGAATGAGATGAACAAGGAAAGAATTTGAATAGATTCGTTCGCGAATGGATGAACTAGGAATGCATGCGAGGAGATTGTTTCACGAATGAATGAATGAGGAATGCATGCGAGGAAATTTTTTCACGAATGGATGAACATATGAATCATGCCAAAGTACAAGCAAAGGAGCAATGTGCACTGCAACATCAAGCAAACACCAAGACCATCGAAGACTCTGCACACCTTGTCATGCAAAGGTGAAGCTATGATACACCAAGAGGACATCCGTCACTTAGCAGCACTACAGCTCGACATGCATGCCACCAGCAGCATGAACATACCAGCACTGTCTGTTGGCATTATGATACAGGTGTTGTCCTTGATGGAAACTCACATAGATGACAGTTCACAGTGCAACTAGTTAACAATAAAGGATTATAGATCAGACTCTAGAAATTGAAGAAAGAGAATGGTTTAAGAGGTATATGTTGGTTCACTTTGTCCAAGTAGCGTATACACGCAGGCTCACAGAACAAAAAAGAGCGTATATGTATACACGCACTTTCACAAGAGGAAAACCGCATATGGATTGGAAAATCAAGGTTTTGGTCCGAGGTATTGGTCTAAGGTTTTTGGTCCGACGTATTTGGTTCGAGGTTTTTGGTCCGAGGTATTGATTTGAGGTTTTGGTCCGAGGTATTGACAAAGGATCTAAGTATATAAGGAGGAGAAGATCAAAGGGCTATGTGTGCAAGTAATGAATATCTTATGAAGAGTTAGATCAAAAGCAAATGTGCATGTTATGGGTTTCTGATGCTTTGCTTGATCTAAACTAAGGATGCACCTAAGTGGTTGATGATGGATGAGATCTAATGATGGATTAGGATCATAAGACCTGAAATGAATTATCATTATGTGGTATGATCATGGATAGTCTAGATCTGAATGCTAACGCATGTTTTATTCTGTAAATGTTATGATCTGGGTATGAGTAAAGTTTGGAATAGCTGTGAAGTTTTAAGTTAGTAGTTGCAGATCTATATGCTGGTTCGCCTTGGTGAAGGCGCGTATACACGCTAGTTCGGCACATCAAAGTAGTTCATACATTATGAAATATGATGTTTGAAGTTGCATTTGGCTCTAGTTGTTGATGCAGAGTTCTAGGTTCTGCTCTATGTTCTGGTGACTGTATTCTAGTGACAATGTTCTTAATGATTAGATTGATTGATTGTGATTTGCTTCAGTGTTCATGGGTGTTTCAATGATTGGTTATATTGCAGTGGTGATTGATTTTGAGCTTCAATGTTGCTGATGGGTCTAGTATGAAAATTTGATCAAACGTGGCCTTTAGATTGTGGTGTTGTGTACTAGGAATATCCAGTCTGAAAAGTTATGAAGCGTGGTCCCTGGAGGAAGAGAGAAGGTCGTAGCCTTCTGTAGGCCAGTGCCTACGTATTGGTAAACATATCAGCCAGTACAAGAGCCAGGGGGTTGGAGCTCCCTTCCAGTAGCAGCTGGAGAATGAGTGAAGGTTGGAGCCTTCAATAGGCCAGCGTCTACGTATTAGTAAACATATCGGCCAGTACAAGAGCTAGGGAGTTGTAGCTCCCTTCTAATAGAAGTTGGAGAACGAGAGAAGGTTGTATCCTTCTACAGGTGGGTGCCTACGTACTGGTATGATTCTGCACCAGTATAAGATTGTAAACATGTTTTTCTTATATTAAAAGAAGACAGAGACGACAACAGTAGGTGGTTTTTGTCCTGCATTGGGTTTCCACCTTAAATATCGGTGTTCATGTGTGGTGCTTATGTGTGATGGTTTATTCTGTTATTACTGCACATGGTTACTTTTTATATGGTTAATAAATTATTGATGCACTGATTAAAGATTAGCTTATGATGAACCAACTGAATCATAAGGTCACTAGATATACGTTGGTTTCCTTAAAGATAGTTGCATGTACACGCGAGTTACCTTCATTGAAGTAGCGTATATAAATTTGAGTATGAAAAGAAAAAGTTATTGATTTGATAAATATTGATTCACCCGTGCCCCCCCCCCCCCCTCTCAGTATTATTCCCAATACTGTCATGTTGAGTCATGTCATGAGTCATCTCGGCCACATCACTACTGTGGGCCACACCATTGTAATCAATGTAATGTAACATGGAAGTCCGAGAGACCCACATGTAAATATGAAGATTCATGTAAATTTGAAGAGTCATGTAAGTCAAACAATCATGAGGGAAGGCAAACAGTCACAAGGGCCAGTTTTACCCTTGGCTATAAATAGCCCTCATTTGTACATGCAAAAGATTTTTCACCTTGGCTCCTCCCACATAGCATTGAGAGTCTATAATATTTTTTTTTAGGGGCAAGCACTGGCTCAAATGCCCCGCTATCGAGGTTAGTGATGTAATGATGTATGGATGTGTCTTGGAACTTTCGCTTAATTCAGAAGCCTGTTAACAAGCCAGCACATTTTCACACATGTATTGTAATTGTTTGTAAGACTATTCTTTGGACACTTGTAATGCATCTTTAACTTGTGTTAAGATAATTGAACTATTTCAGTTGTTCTAATACATATGCTTACGAAAATGTGTTGTATAAGTTGTTAACGTTGTCTTGGCCATGTAGGCTATCTCGTCGGACACTCAACAGATGCATTCGTGTAAACTTGTTATAGCGCCCATCGCACTCGTGTGGACTATTCTGCTGGGTGTTGTACGTGTTATCTTTTCACCTTGTGTTTGTGACTGCCGCATCCATGTGGACTACTTCGCTGGAAGCTATGCATGTCATGTTGTGTTGTGTGCCTCTAATAGAGTTGGGACTATTCCCTTTCAACCTGAGACTCACCTCCACCCTCTCTCTCTGCAGTGAAAGAACTTTGACATAGGTAACACCAAAGCACTCACCAGGCACAAGAACCCCATTGTTCAAAGACAAAGTATACCACGCTCACGTGCTGACAAGCAAGAGCTACGACATATCTTTAAGATAATGGAAAACGGGTCATCGTATCTAATGGGACTCCTACACCAAACGGTGTGAGGTCAAGTTGGGACTTCATATCAAGGAGATCCCCTAAATGTTGGCGGGTCTAGCACCCTCAACACCATACTTGTACAAGACTTTGATACATAGTGATGTAATGTGATGTAGGGTAACACATTCCCATTATCAACATCATGTTTAGAATGTGGGATGAAAAAAGGTAGAGGAAAAATGACCCAAAGTTTGACACATATCAAACATCCTAGGGAAGCGGTAGTGTGTCTTTGATAGCCTTAAAAAGACACCTATGATGTGAATCTACAACACCAAAGCCTTATATTGTAGTGGTGAATATTTTCTTCCTTGAAGAAAATTCAAGTGCCGGCAATGATGGATCACTAGATGGCATAAGATCTAGTTTTAATGAAATAAAAGTGGTTAGTTTATTAGGGGAGTTGCATCTAGTAATGAAGTCTCAATATTATCACACCTATCTCATCACAAGAATAATAGAAGAAATAGTTCCCTATCCATGCTTATTAATTCCACCTCTAGTATAACCTATATAATGAATTAATTAGGTACCAAATCATTTTATATACTTAAACTTATAGAATACTAATTATGAGTATTTAATAATGTGTGAGAAGGAATCTCATCAAAATAGTGGTGTGTGTCCTGTGTGTCCTCTTGGAAGGTCTCAAGTGCCTCTTATTTCTCCCTTGATTCATTCATATGTTTTTCATGTGAAATATCTAAGAATTATTCCATCTCATTAATAACCCAATCTAATCATCAAGATATCCATCATCATTCTCATTGCTCAAATAAACCATCAATAAGAATACAGTATCTTTCAAAACAAATTTTAATGCCATTAAGCAAAGCCTCAAATTCATCCTTAGTATTTCTAAGCTCACTTACTCCTTCAACCTGATTATTATTAAAGTCATGTAAAGTTTGGATGGATGTTTTTCTTTTCAATGAATTATGGAAGTTAGAATTCACGATCAATCTTTAAGGATTAATATTCATGACGAATGGTATATACAAGGACGAATGGTCGTGTGGTCGTGCCAGCCCAAGCAAGCCCGTAAACTCTCAAGGTGCGCAGCAAGTAAGCATCTCAAGTTCCTGCTAGCAATGTAGTCAGAATTCCTTTCCAAACAAGTAAGTATCCGTCTGCTCGTATTAGGATGGGAGGCAAGAAAGCAACATAGAGTTTGATTCCCATGCGACCGACCTTAGCAACATAGAGTTGAGTTGGATGGCTAGTGAGATGGGTTAGCATCTGAGGGTAGGAGATGGGTGAAATAATAGCTAGTTGTTGACTTCCTTCCATCCAGTTCTTAGAAGAGAAGCAGGACAGGAAACAAAGAAGGTGAGAGGAGAGGTATCCAGTTAGTTAGGCCAACCGAGGGTGAAGGATGGCTATAGTTTACACCCCCAGGATGGAGTAGCCCCCTGGATAACTAAGGTTAAAATTATAATGTTTAAAATCATGGCCTTGACAACTATTGTGACCAAAAGGTTAATATAAATATCTGAATTGAAAAATAATGTTATCAATAACACTTTATTTTATTTTAAAATTAAAATTATAACTTATTATCGTCAAAACCAAAACATTAATAAAAATAAATAAACTTAATTTAAAAAAAAAAACCATTAAAAAGAAACCTACACATTTTAAGAATTAATTATTTATATATTTATATATATAAAACAATGGGGGCATAGTTAGAGGGGCTTTTCATGAGATAAGGAAGGGGAGTTATTTGGAAATACTTTCTTTTATTTTTTTTCTTTTAAACATTATATTATTTTAGGTTTGGGTTTTGTTTTTTTAACACACACATGTAGTCTAATTAATAGATGAAATGACTTTTTTTTATCATTTATTTTGGTAATTTTTCCTCAAAATTCAGTAGAGTTTTTAAAAATCATAAGCTTAAGTCATTTAATCTGCAAATTTTAAATGCCTTAAGAATTTTTAAGGGTTTTAAATCCATTTATACTTTCAAAAGTGTATTTTAAACAACAAGAAGTCACAATCTTGCTTGAAAATATAATGTAGAATTTCAAAAAAAATAGTTAGACTTGTCATATATATATATATATATGAAATAGCTTTTTTCACTGGAATATGAAAATATAATTTCAAGCAAGATTGTGAATTTTTTGTTGTCTAAAATACATTTTTTAATGCATAAATGGATTGAACAACCTGAAAAATCCATGGGGCACTCAGATTCCACTGATTTAAACAACTTAAAATCAAGTTATTAAAAAACTTACCTACATTTTGGTTAAAATTAACTAGAAATATGCCGCAAAAAAAAATAATAATAATAAATAAATAAATAAAATAAAAATCATTTCTTCTATTAATTAGACTATATATATTATAATATATTTTTAAAATTTATATATATATATATATATATATATTAAGTTTTAATTTTTTCCAAAGAAATATGAACTTTTTCTCCTAAATTTTTTTTTTAATTATATTTATTTTGTTTTGTTATTTTTTTATAATTCAATACGTGTTTTAAGGTTTTGCTATAACAATATTTGTTGTCAAAATTATAAATTTAAACAGGTAATTTAGCACCACTTTTAAATTTAGACATTGATTTTAAGTTTTGGATTCACTAGGACTCATTATTAAGGTCGTGGATAGCACAAATCATAATTTTAACTCTAGAAAGAAAATGGTGGAATTGTAAAGTTCTATTTAAGAATTGATGTTAAGAGTTTTGCACATAATGACATGAGGTGTCAAGTCTACCTTGACAAAAGGTTGTAATTTTAAGGTGAAAAAAAGGAGTGATTGTGGAAGCATCACCTTCTTATTTAGAGGTTGATTTCAAGTTTTTAACACAAAATATGATTTTTTAGAGTTATAATTCTTGTTTTATGGTCACAATTCTCATCAAGTTAGTAAATATGTTCAATAACTTGGCTCAAACATTTTTATAAAAGCTTGAATACAACCTTCATGTCATTGGTATAGGTATTTGTACAAATACTTTGTATGAAAATTACATATAGGTCAAATATTCAAGAGATTTTATGAACTTTTTAATGATAAAAATTACAAAATGATAAAAGAATAAGTGCTTATTAAGTGCACTTTGTGATTTTCATAATCTTACCTAATATTCCTAAAAAAAAAAAAAATACTTTACAAAACTCACAATTGCATATAAAAATACATGAAAAAAAAAAGGTGACAATAATTCATGGGACAAGAATCATCTCCCTCCTTATAGCCCCTAAACCCTTCCTTTTTCAACCAATGCAACAAGTTATGAGAAGAGAGGAATAAAAATTGAACCCCTCCTTATCCCCACAAACCCCACTCATTCAAGTAGTGAGCCACATTACCTAAGGGGTGCGCCCCTTTGATAATGCCCACTAGTCTCTTGAATGGGTAGTGAGTTAAAATCCATTGCCCTTGGTTTGTTATAATAGGTTCGAAGGGATAAGTGGGCACGATTAAGGCAAGGGTTTTAGGAGTATAAGGATGGGTAACTCCTTTATGATGTTTTGTTTTTGTTTTTTTTGTTTTTTTTTTTTCCATGTTTTTAAAAATTTCTATTCTTTCTTATATTGTTTTATTTTTATTTTTTATTTTTTTTAATTTCATTTTTTCTTTTTTAAAAATTATTTTACATTTTATTTTTCTTTCTTTTAATTTTTTTGGTTTTTTTTTTTTAAATAAATCTTTTTAAAAAAATTGAGTGTGTTTTTTTAATTTTATTTTTATATATTTATTTTATTTTTTTAATTAATTTTAAATTGTATTACTTCCTTTTTTTTATTATTCAAATTTGAAACTAGGGTTATGTTTAAAGTTTTGTTGTAAGGATATTAGTTATTAGATGTGAATTTAGACATGTTGTAAGTAATGTTATTATTTTGACTAGGTGGTTAATTTTAATGTTTGGTTGCAATAATTATATTTGTCAAAGCTACAAATTCAAGCAAATTTTAATTTTAACCACAAAAAAAATTAGTTTTATTGACAACGCCTCTTTTGATTCAAGTGTTGATTTTAAGATTTTGTTCCACAATGGAATGGTCCAATGTCAAAAGTCGCAATTGCAAAAATGTTGTACTTTCAATACCCAGAAAAGGGGGTGCCTCTTGGAGTATTGCTTTAATTTGAGGGTTTATTTTGATATTTTTTGCATAAGAATATGTTTTTAACACTTAGTTATGTTTCTGAGGACATGATTATTATCAAATCAATAACTATGTTCATTTTCTTGGTTCAAGCATTTCTACAGATGTTTTTCATGCAAAATACATTTGTTTGACTTAAGCATATTTATAAAAACTTGAACATAGGCTTACGCCAAATATTCAAGAAATTTCATTGACTTATTGATGGTGAAATCTACTAAATGCATCACTTGAAACTCTAAAAAATCTTTAGTTTTCACTTCACAACACTAATAAGCATGTATGAGAATATAGGGAAAACATGAAAAAGGAAAAAAAATATAACAAACGAATGAAAATAAACTCAAATATAAAAATAAAGATTTATTGAAAACTTAAAATTCCTATTTATGCATAATAAAAACAAATAAACATTATAAGATGAGACTTTTAATGCTCTTTATTTTGTATAAAATCCATTTCCTTAAGGTTTTTCTCATAATGAAATTTTAATAGATTTTCTTGATCTCAACTACAAAAAACTAAAAATATGAGGGTTATATCCATGAAACTTGATAATAAGAAAAAATAAATAAATAAAGGAACAAGTTAGCTATCAATAAATTCCATGGCCTAGAGAAGAGGCCACCATGTGAATGCACCCAAAATAAGCCAAATGTAAGACATATACCTCTACAAACAATGAAAACTAAATTCAATACAAATTTCCATCACAATAGTTCAAAAAAAAGAAAATACTAGATGAAATAACCTTGATGGATTAAAAAACTATCCTCCAGGTGTAAGTCTATCTTTATTTTTGAAAAAATAAAACCACGCCCTTATTTGAGAGAAAAACCCCAAGTTGGAGAAGAGAGGAAGAAATGTAAAAGAGAATGAAAGAATTACAAGATTTAGGGTAGGAAGAGGGTTTTCCTAGATATATAATATTTATGAAATTAGAAAATGGGGTATTTTTTTTTGTAAGCTAGAGTTTCATTATACTAATATAGTTCCAAAAATAGATACAATTTTTTCTACTATAGTTTGTGTGACTTGGGAACCAGGGCTAATGTTAACATTGTTGTTCCAAAGACACCTGAAAATACCTATAATGACCAAAGCTAAACTAATTTGATCCAAATTGGGGCATATAGGGGTTTAATTATGTATGATATGATCCCAAGGGGGGCATATATGGGGTGAAATGTACATGTAATGTATATATAATAAGGTTAGCCTAACAATGAAGGGGCCACATGTGCAATGTATGGATAAGCATATATAGAGATCATGTAGTCATTATTGAGGACATGTGATCTAGATGCGTGATGTATTTGGATATTTGGAGGAGCTTCTCCTATGATGGTTGTCTGAATATTCCATAGGAAATAAGTTACAACAAAAATGCCAAGATTTCTTGTTTGGAGTAGTAAAACCCTAATATCATAGCACTTATACCAAATATTATTGATCACCTACATAAAAAAACAACAGGTACACACTATGTACACAAATGTGAACATGTAGCACAACTCCAAGATAGATAAGAGAGATAAGTTACATAATAAATTTTTAAATAATAGGAGAACCTCCTTCAGATACTCAAATAGATTCATCCATCCAAATCACATGTCCTCAAAATGACTACATGATCTCTATATATACATTTTCACACATTGCACATGTGGCCTCTTTATTATTAGACTGGGCCTATTACATATACATTTACACATTACATGCACATTTAACCCCATATATGCCCCCCATTGTGGTCATATCATAAACTAGGATTCTCCTAGCATTATAGTATTATTATAGTTAGGAAAAATTGAAAAAAACCAATATTGAGCATCATAAAAAAAATATTCTTGCTTAACTTATCAACATTATCAGAGTTTTTATTGACTATAATACAAGGAAAAACATAATAAAGAGAGCACCTAGTCCCTACCTTGAAGGTTAATTCCAGGTTGATGGCTAAGTGTGGGTTCAACTTAAAGCTATGATGTTGTGATGTGTACAACAAAGTTATGATCATGTGTATTTCCCATAACCTCCATTCCCCATGGTACATTTACTAAAGCTTCATACTTCTCATCCAAATATTACATTTAATCCATGGTGGTCTTTAGGTGAGAGTCCAATTTTTCCATGATGGACTTCTAGTTGAGGCCCACTTCTTCCATCACATGAGTGATTATGCTATCATTAAACTAGTAAACTTCAATCTTACTTAAGTATTTAGTGTCCCTATGGTGTGTGAGCCATTTTTATATCATTTGTTGCTATATTCTCTCTATTTTTTCCTTGATATGAGGCGAAGTTTGCTTATGATATAGAGTTTCTTCCTCTTTGGATTTTAATTCAAGTTTGGTGGGTTTACTGCCAAGGTTGTGTGTTCCATCTACTATACAAGTTCTTGGTCAACCATGTCAATTTATCTCACCTTGTTCATCTTCCTTCATAGTCTATTTTCCTTGTCAGCTCCCCTTCTTAATGTTTTGAACCAAGCCAACAAGTTGTAGGAATTACTAGAGCTACAATGATGCTTAGTGGTTTGTCAACTAGGAAAGGTAGCTCAACTCCTCCTATAAATATATCTATAAATGAAATATTCAAGCATATCCTCGATGTTGTTAAGACTGATTAGATGATTAAGAGGAGCATCCACCAACAGTCAAGGAAAAATATCATTACAATTAGAAGGTTATTAACCATCCATTGAGAAGGACACTTGGAGGTATTATGGAATCAAAGGATCTACATCCAATGTCCCATTCATAAGAAAATTAGGCATGGATCAAGTAAACTATGCCTTCCTCATGGACTTGCTAAATTCCATATTAAGGCTCTTTCTTCCATCCTCATAATGGTGACTGATGGCATGAGTTTGCATGAGTGCTCACAACGTTGAAGGTACCAAACCATGAAACATCCCTCGTCCTCCTACTCATGATTCCATGTATAGAAATTAGAGGAATTGAATGTTATATTTATTAAGAGGGGATAGATTGATCACCCTCCCCTACCTCTCATCCCTTATTCCTAATGCAGGTGGATCACAATCTGAGTTGTTTATGTTGTTCTAATAATCCTTTAGAGAATTTTCTTCTAGGTTACCCTAGTTATTGTTCAAAACCTCTCTATTCATTATCACTTATTCATTGGTGAATCGATCTACTAAACCATTTTCTTTTCATTTGACATGTTTTAGAATAATTATAGGGATGTGGCATAAGTAGGTAGAAATATCTTCAATCCCTACAAATATCCTCTAATTATGTGACAACTTGTTGACCATAGTTCCATTTATCATCCTTTTGATGGAATTATTAAAATATGACAGTTTCCCTCTACATCTAAATTACCATACCCTTACTTGATCATGATATTTAGTCCCCACTCTAGTGTCATTAGCTCCACTATGTTGTTCGTATTTTTCCATGGAGATCCTACAAAGAATCTTAAGATATTCCCTTAGGTTTCTCTAACGACTCCCTCGAATCTTGAGGGGCCAAGTTTTCGTTTTGAAGGTCCATCAAAGTTGAGCTTTATAAAGTTCTCGAGAGGAAGAGTCCACAAATATGGAATCTTGGATTTGGGAGAGAGTGGATTTTATTTTCTCAGTAAATTTCCTTGTTTCTTTTCCCAATAGATTTAAGATCTTGTGTTCTCGTTATGGACATGATATACTTTCTAGAGGCCAGGACATAGATGCAATAATTTCTTTCAAGTGTTAATTTATCTCGCTCTAAATTTCTTCTTTGATTATTTGCTTCCTTTCCTATCTTTGAATATCATTCTATTGCGCTCTTTCCACATTACCCATATAAAGAAGCCAAGAGATAGATTCCATGCTTTATTAAGGATCAGAATTGTGAAGGGGGGCATTCAATGATCCCTAATGGTTTCCAAGGTGTCCTCTCTTTTTCTGTCAAATTACCTTAAAGTTGTTGCACCTCTATCCCAAATGTAATTTAGATAAGTGCATTGGTCGAATGTGTGTTGCCATTTTCATCTTCTAAGAGAGAACCCTTAAAATTGACATATGCTCCAAGAAAGGTGTATCTAGTAAGTTCCAAGGAGGGTAAACTCCAAAATCCATCCATACAAAAATGTGAGAGTGTGAATTTTTATATAGATTTCAAGTCAACTCTTTTTAATAATAAAATAATAATATCTAAGGCGAACCCTACCTCTATCCTAGGGAGGATGTAGAAATACTACAAATTCTCTACAAATATTGCTCTAAAACCTATGTAGAAAATCTAATTGTAGATTAACTCGATAATGAAATATAACTAAAGCAAAATACTATAACCTACTTCTAC
This sequence comes from Pinus tabuliformis, assembly GCA_031772625.1. Lineage (NCBI taxonomy): Eukaryota > Viridiplantae > Streptophyta > Pinopsida > Pinales > Pinaceae > Pinus > Pinus tabuliformis. The sequence continues at coordinate 533,668,509 of CM062804.1, read as the reverse complement.
TATCAATTTGTGGAAGCTTAAAGATAGAGCAAAATCGAGTTGAACACATATAACCAGAAGAAGAAGAATCAATGCACAATACACATGAAAATACTCAGGGGAAAGCCTCAGCTAAAAACCCCACTATCAGTATTATCATACAAGGTGGAAATACATCAGAATTACACAAAGCCTTAGCTCCCACAACTAACCAGCTCTCAGTACAATCCTCCTAGATGCTCACAGGCAAACAAGGCTTCTCACAAACCTTCTCCTCTGCCCTCCAAGCCTCCTATTTCCTTGCATTGTTTCTCCTGGGTGATCCTACTATTACCAAGTGTAACACTGATCACTCACATTGATCTCACACCCTGTAAAACTGCGCAATCCTCAAGGAACCTTTTCTTAACTGCATGCATGTGTTTCCTTTATAGGAAAACACATGCAACTGATAGTACACTTTCCTTGACATTTAGGTCAACTAGGTCTTTCTTAAAATAGACATGCATGAGTTTCTGATGAGGGAATCTTTAGTTATCTGGAGTACACTGGTTGAGTGCATGCATGCATCAACTGACTGATAACTCACAATTAGTTCCTCAAACAGTTTGGAACTAATTTAACTAGACTTAACTAAGTAAACTAAGCTAACTAATTACAACTCAAATATAACTCAATCTTATCTCCTTAATTAAGGGATAATCTCCATAATTTAAGGGATAACTATTGCATGACTTCAGAAAGACTTCTAACTTGAATTTATCCAACTAATTAATCCATAATTAATTAATTAAGTAATTCCAAGCAGCTGGTGAGACTAAATTCGATTTTAATTCACAATTTTGATTCAAGGACAAATTAAATTTGGAATTTCTGAATTCTATTTTTATCATTTCTTGTTGCTATTTTCAACACTCACTCTCAACAAGAAAGGAATACAACTCGATCCCGAACATGAACTTTTGGAATGTTATGCATGCAACACTTCTCTCTAGTGTTGTTGCTCCAGCAACTCCAAAAACAAAAAAAAACATCCAACCTGAATCAGTATGATGCATATGTCATCAAAGTCTCTGACTGTTATTGCCTTTGTCAACTGAAAACTTTGCGCTTCTGCTGACTCTGCCTTTCTGCACTGTTGTCAATCCTTCTCTATGCTCTTCAGTATCTAACTACTCTAGCCTCTGTCACTTTGATCTTTGACTGCATCAATCCCACTGGTTCCTCCTACTACTATGTACTTTTGGCTCTTATAGCAAGGTATGATCCATTAGATAAAACCTCTCAATGGACCCTGCCCAATTTCAACCTTCTTGGGACTATCACTTCACATTGCCCCACCTCACACCTGGAGGTATGGCTGCATGTGATCCCTTTGCCCACTTCTCCAATTGTGGCTCCTCCACAATTGTTTGAGACTTCTTCTGGGATTGCAAGTTGAGAGGTAATTTACTCTCCCTCTCAACCACCAAGTCTCTAACATTTGCCTTGCTCCTTAAGACTTTGCATGCATCTTGAACCTCAAGAGCATACAGGTTCTTGACTCGTGAACTGATCTGTTTCACCTGTCTCGTGGTGATGTGTCTAAGGAAAACCTTTCCCTTACTGAAGATAACATCGTAGCCTTTGTCCTCCAACATCGTGACCGATACCAAGTTCTTCTTCAGGCCAGGCACAAACTTCACATCTGTCATGGTGATAGAAGCTCCATGCTCCCTCTGAAAAGAAACCATGCCCACTCCTGAAACACTAAACCTTTCATCGTCACCCATCTCTATGTGAATCTTGAGGTCTTTCTCCTCCAAGGTATTGAATAAAATTTTATCACCTGTCATGTGGAATGAGGCTCCACTGTCAAGATACCAACCACAACCCATCATTGATGACACCATGCATGCGATGAGAGTAAAGTCCATTTCGAACTGAGAAGCTAATGCCTCACCTTCCGATCCTTTCGAGGATCCCTTCTTGGACTTCTTCAATGGGCAATTAGTCGCATAATGACCCATATCGTGACAATTAAAGCATCTCACTTTAGAATTTTCAACCTTCTTCCCTCCATGAGAAGAATTCGATTCAGAACGGGACTCCTTCCCCTTCCCTTCCTTGCCTTCCTTGCTAAGGCCAGATTTTCTTCAACATCATCCTTGGATGAAGAACCATCTCGAGTGCTCCTCCTGATCTCCTCCTGCATGAGATCCGACCACAGTTATTCCCAATCCGGCAATTTCTCCCTTCCATTCACAGAGTCCTAGTAGCTATTCCAGCTCTTTGGAAGGCAAAGGAGAGCGAGGCTCACCATATCACCATCGGAAGCATGGAAAATTTTAGGGGCGAATGTTCGCCCTTTGGCGAAATTAAGGGGTTTTAAATTTTTAGTGGGCGAATATTTTGTATCATGTAACATTTTTACAAATCACCTCAAATAACCCACCTTATTTTAAGGGAGAGGGTCAAAAAGGTAAATTTAGCCCTTGAAATTAGGAGTTACAACCTTCCATTCCCCCTAATTTTGAAGAATAGGTTTTATTTAAGTGAATCCTATGGGCCAAATACCATATTTATAAAAGAGGTATGGTAAATTAATAAAAATATAAATAAATGAGAGGTATGGTAAATAAATAAAACATTTTTTTATATTTACTCCATAAGTCACCTTATATACATCCAAGGGTGTAAACAAATAAAAATATAAGTAAAGTGGAGGTATGGTAAATAAATAAAACGTCTTTTTATACTTACTCAAAAGGTATGGTAAATAAATAAAAATATAAATAAACTAGACGTATGGTAAATAAATAAAACCTCTTTTTATATTTAGTCCATAACCCTCGTTCTATTTATGAAGGCTCAAAAAAGAGGCTTTATTTAAGTGAATCCTATGGGCCAAATACCATATTTGTAAAAGAGGTATGGTAAATTAATAAAAATATAAATAAATGAGAGGTATGGTAAACAAATAAAACATTTTTTTATATTTACTCCATAAGTCACCTTATATTTATGAACACTCAAAAAATGCGTTATATTTAGGTGAAACCTATGGGAAAAATACTATGGGACAAATACCATGGGCTAGATTATCATTAATACCATGCAAAAAAACATTATTAACCCTAATATTATTATTAATAAAAATAAAAATGGCACATGGTATTGACCCATGGTATTCACCAAAATGGCACATGGTATTGACCCATGGTATTCACCTGGAATGTAGCCTATTTAAATGGGGGAATTAAACCAGCATAGATCCATCTTTACTCTGGATCTACTAACCGCCGAGAGGTATCAAATATCGTGATATGCAAACTAGCATAGAGTGAAAAATATTTTATCGCTTTCGGGGGCTTGGTGGATCAAGAGTAAAAATGGATATTGTAATTTAGTGTATGTTAAACATTTTAGCTTGGTTAAAATAAAAAATAAAATAAAAATCAACTATTAATTTTATTAATTTTTATAAATTACTAATAGTAATTTTTAAGCTCTAGGTTTGTGATAACCCATGGTAATACCATGGTATTCATGTGAGCATAGACTATTTAAAGGGGAAATTCTATCATCTTAGATCCATCTTAATTCTGGGTCTACCAAGTGCTTAGAGGGATAAATAGATTTCATCCCCCTAATAGTGGTAGATTTGGAGTTAAGATGGATATAGGTTGGTTTTTATGATAATGAAGATATTAAATAGACTTAGGAAATTATATTGTAAAAACATCTTAAGGTGAATGGTTAAAGCATAGACATTGGACAAGTATACTTGTATACTTCTGTTTTAAACTGAAACAAATCTAGGGCTAAAAGGAATGGATTGATTGCACTAGTCATCCTTCTATAACTTTCCAACATAGGCTAGAGTAAACAGATTGTAATTTGGGTAATTTTTCTAACTGCAAACAGTAACATACTTGTGTATTGGCAGGGTGGTTACGAGGTCCCTAGAAGTGATGAATTTGAATTTTTCTTGGTTTTATATATAGTATTAGTTTTTTCTCATGCTTTCTGTGAATGACACGGGTGAATTTTATCCTACACCCATTAGGTTATCGATATGTAATTTCCGTAATTTTGATTTCAAAAGATATTTTAAAGAAATGCAATGATTTCATTTGTGTATCCAATAAACACAATATTCTAATGGAATTCTGCATTTGTGGTTTACCTATACAGATTCCATGGAGAAGTATTAGTGGTGTGACATCAATTGTCCTCAAGCAGAGGCTTTGGAAGCAAATACTTTCTTCCAACATTTTTGAGTTCCATGAAAAATTTGAAAGTCCTAATAGTATTCGATTATGGGTTCAAGAGAGACATAGTACTCAATTATGGGTTAAAGAGATCCACACTGAATGATCTATCGGCCTTATCTTCACTTAGTTTAAGACTATTCACTTGGAGAGGCTGCATGTGCCCCCACTTCAAGAGCATAGTAAAGTCATGTAGAACTTAGAGAAGCTATCTTTAAGCTTTTAGTGAAGATTGGAAAAATGTTTAGGTTCAATAACACCCAGTCGAGCATTAAGCTTCCAATAATGCTAGATTTTAACCTGAAGCACTTTTGTGATTTGGAGGAGATGCCCCCTCGTATTTGTGACACATCTTCAGTTGTGAATTGGACTATTACTAACTGTCATTTCCTTCGAAAGTTACCTGATGACTTGGAGAACCTCAACTCTTTAAGAATGTTAAGGAAGGAAAGAAAGTACATTATGCTAAGTTCTCTTATGCTTTTCAAGTTTTTCTTGGATATCTACAATGTTTCAGGTAGGAAAGTACATTCTGTTAATGAAAATTTGTCTTGATAGAAAGGCCCAATTTCAAATTCTAATGCTTTCAAAAAACATTGTATAACTGTAATGTTTCTAAAAGGAAAGCATATTTTTTCAATTTAAGTATCATGATCCCATATTCCAACTTATTTTTTAGTAACCCATTAGGCTTTGTAGCTTTGAATAAATCCATGTCTTTTGATAAGATCCTCTTCCAAATTAGAACGCAGTTTCCTTTTGGCAATAACCACATACAATGTCTTGATTTTGTTATTGAGAAAATAGAGGTTGTGAAACAAGCCTGTGCTATACAAGGACTTGATTCATTGATTATGTATCAATTATGGCTCTTGATGTAACAATGTATTGATTTTGTTGCTTGAAAATAGAGGTTATGTTTTACTATTTCACAGCATTTCTTACAATCTTTCCATAAGTATTGATTTGTAATCTCAGTCACTGAGGGATGACAGTAATGACAAAGGTAATATTCCATGGTTTGAAGTTCCCCTCTTACTAAATATTTAAATATTTAAATATATCACCACAATTTAACTGTTAGTTAACGGAATTGTATTTGATTTGTAAACAATTCATTGCTTGATTTATAGATTTTGAATTTTTCCCTTTTTTATTTTTTTCTCAGATTTGGTATGAGATATCTTCCAAGATTTGGGTTCCCTAGTTTCCCCACCATAGCTACGAGGTTCAGATGCTATCATTAAATATTCTCGTAACGTTACAACTTTTCCAGTAAGTGTGCTTTGAAACATTGTTGTTGCTTTTCCATGGTGTTAATGCCAATAAGCACTGCAACTAGTGCCATTATTTAGATTAAGTGCCGAAATCTAGGTGGTCTTGTAATGATGGAGTGATTGTTTTCTAGCTACTAAGGCCATATGCATTTTTATCTCTTATGTTGTCCTGAGATATTCAAATTCAGAATAATAATTTAGGTCTCGTTTCCACTGTAGCTTGCAGTCAGTTTCTTGAACATAATATATAGTAGCTTATCTTTTACTAATCAACTGTGGATGTGATCCCTCACAGGAAAGGAAATTCAAAGTGACTTTGATTTCACATTGATTTGTCAAAACATCCACACAGGAAAGGAGATTCAAAGTGACACTAATTTCACACTGATTTTTCAAAATGGAGGCAAGAGAAAAGGAAACTTTGTATTCAACAATGCTCTTAATTTCATATGTACATGCATAGACATATTAGTAGAAAATATTGAAGGGTTGACTAAGTAATATTTTCCATTCCACTACATTCTTTACAACTTGTAAATAAATAACTTAGAACAATTCATTACACTACTTGTTATTCTTTATTAATCAGTGGTTAAGATTTTGATATTGAACTGACTAAGATTTTTCTTCCTTTTGTGAAATTATGTGTTCTATAATGCTTCTTTTCCATTCAATATGTATAGCATATAAAGTGTGTCTAATGGAGTAGGAAGATTGGAAAGTCTTGTGATATTTGAACTATGTTATAAGGCAGAAACCCAACGGGGCAGGGTAGGTGCATCCCCACAAAGGGGTCACAAATATCAAAGTTGGTATTGGTTAGTGCCTTGAGCTAGAAAATTTCCTTTACCCTTGTATTAACAGTGAATCTGGAGAGGATTCTAATATTATCTTTATAAGATTTATATCAGTTAAGATTGATGAATAAAATTCATGAGACATGAGCTAGGATGTCCTTGCAAGGTGGTTGTTGATTATTGGAAGCTATGATGGCCATTATGTCAGGCCAGGTGGTCGCACTCCCTTGATCGTGAGCACGATTGTGATCAAGATGGAAGACTTCATAGTCTAGATTGATTGTTTAGCAGTGATAGTTAGTGGGCTCATTCACAAAAGCTTCTATTTCACTAATCCTTTTTATAGAGTTGTCAGATTCAATTTCCAAAGGTTTTAATTACACTATAGAGTTGAGTTCTGAGAGAGTTGTGATTCACAGTGTTAAGTATAGTAGCTATGACACTTGAATGAAGACAAGCATAGTAGAGGTATCAGAATCTATTATAAGCTTACCTGCATATTATAAGGGACTTGGTTGGCTTTTTTATAATTTTATAAACAAGTTCCATGTCGTGGAAATGTGAAAAAAACAGTGATATTTCCACCATGTGGCTCTTGTCATATATGGTTTTATACTTTTTCAAAAAATTCTCTAAGAGTTCACAATGCTAAGATTCACTACGACTTTACAAAGTTTTATTATTTAGTGAAAGACTCGCCAAGATCTTACAAGATTTTATAATTAAGTAAAATATTCGCCATGCCTGGTGAGAGATTCACCAAAAATTTATATATGCATATTATATTATTAATAAAATCGCCTTCCATTATTCCTATATACCATGGAGATTCGCCCATTTATTATACATATAAATTTAGGGGGGGTTCTTAACATTTTCCCTGATCGGAAGTAGTTATTCCCACACATCCAAGGTCATCTCTACAAGTGGTGAGTTTTTCAGATATGTGGAAATAGTATCGTCGTTCTCCATATTGATTCTTTGAAGCTTATCCTTGAGCGCCAATTTCCTCTGGTTGCTACTGTTCTGGTAGAGGTCCTTCAATGTCTTCCACATTGAATATGGAGTATCCTTCCCATGGAGACTCGAGACAATATGGTCTCGAACTCCCTCAAGGATGATCCGTCTCGCCCTCGCCACACACTTCTTCCACTCAGCCAACTCTTGTGCATTAGTTGAACCTGGCTTTGGGATTTCTTGATCAATGAAATCCTTCAAGCCGTTGTCTTCTAATACAACCTCCATGCGATCTTTCCATGCTATGTAATTTGAGCTTCCTTCCAAGGCATACTCGAGTCTCAAGCCATAGAACGCCATTGGCCAACCTTGAAGTATGATAAGAATTCGATTTGCACTTGCAACCCTGAACTTCAAACTTCGAATTCTCTTCTCCGTATACTGTTCATAGCTCCGATAAACCTGGCTCTGATACCATGTAGAAATTTCTCTATAGATCAGCTAGCTCTGATACCATGTAGAAATTCTGCAAATTCTCTACAAATCTACCTCTTTGACCATGTAGAAAATATGATTGTAGATTAACCCGATAATGCAATATAACTAAAGCAAAATACTATAATCTACTTCTACTATCAATTTGCTTTGCGAAAGCTTAAAGATCGAGCTGAATCAGAACTGAACAATAGAACCAGAAGAAGAAGAATCAATACACATGAAACACAGAAAATACTCAGGGGAAAGCCTTAGCTAAAAACCCCACTATTTTTATTATCATACAAGGTGGAAATACATCAAAATTATACAAAGCCTTAGCTCTCACAGCTAACCAGCTCTCAGTACAATCCACCTGGATGCTCATAAGCAATTAAAGCTTCTCACAAGCCTTCTCCTCCACCCTCCAAGCTCCTATTTCCTTGCGTTGTTCCTAGTGGGTGATCCTCATGTTACCAAGTCGAAAACTCTCAACCAAGTGGAACACTGATCTCTCACATTGATCTCACACCCTGTCAGAACTGCGCAATCCCCAAGGAACCTTACCTTGACTGCATGCATGAGTTTCCTTTATAAGAAAACACATGCAACTGATAGTACATTGTCCTTGTCATTTAGCTCAACTAGGTCTTTCTCAGAATAGACATGCATGAGTTTCTGATGAGGGAATCTTCAGTTATCTGGAGTACACTAGTTGAGTGCATGCATGCAACAACTGACTGATAACTCACAATTAGTTGCTCAAACAGTTTGGAACTAATTTAACTGGACTTAACTCAGTAAACTGAGCTAACTAATTACAACTCAAATATAACTCAATCTTATCTCCTTAATTAAGGGATAATCTCCTTAATTTAAGGGATAAATGTTACATGACTTCAGAAACACTTCTAACTTGAATTTCTCCAACTAATTAATCCATAATGAATTATTTAATTATTTCCAAGCAGCTGGTGAGACTAAATTCAATTTTAATTCACAATTTTAATTCAAGGACAAATTAAAATTGGAATTTTTGGATTCCATTTTTATCATTTCTTGTTGTTATTTTCAACATAGTCGAGAGTAATGATTGTCTTGCAATCTTACTAGGTTCCAACCACTCTTGTACTAACGCGCGTCTCGTCTTTGGGTAAAAAAAATTTCTAATCCAAAATTTGCAATTTTAGGATTTAGTTGTTTGTCCAACAAAATATTGATTTCTTTGATATCCAAATGAATAATCTGCAGTTAAAAATCATCGTGAAGAAGCTTTGCAAGGTTGGAAAGAAGCAACCTGCAAGGTCACTGAACCAAGACACAAGTAAAGGGTGTTCCAACCCCAAGAGTTCCAGTTTAACGTCGAAGCATGCAGGGAATAAATGTGTTCAAAAACAAAATTAAAACACCGGTAGAACTTACCTCCAAAGAGTGGTTGGATGACATGTCGAACTGGAAGGAGATTCCATAGCGTTGCATCGACCGACGAGTTCAAGGTAGTTGTGGTGCATTGCCCCTAACATACTCCTTGCAATATGTGGAGGGATCAGTCAAGAAAGTCAGTACAGGGTTAGAAGGATTTCAAAAAAACTATCAGGAAAAAAATAGTGTATAGGTAAATTTATTGTAGCCACTATAGACCTAGAAGTGAATCCATATATGTGTGAGAAAATTCTAAATGCTAGAAACTTAGTGATGGATTTTCATTAGGAGTTGTTGTAGGACAAACAGAGCAGGGTGGTGAAGCCACCAAGCTCGAAGAGGAGTGACAACTGCGGCATCCTGTCCAGCAGTCCAAGGCGGAGAAGGTTAGGGTTTGGTAAAACAACCCTCACCGTCGATTTCTCTATGCTCATCTCCACCATTGCACAGTACCCAACGGGTCACATGCGCCCATGTGACGAGGCTATACATGGCGTTGGTGGAAAGGATCATGTCAAACCCAAGGTCAGGAGTACTCTATCTACATTGAATATGAACTTAAATAAATGGATATATCATTGTATAGTGAATGACAAGCAGGGCATCTAAACTAATTGAGTTTTGTATTGGTGCATTAATCCGTCAACATACAAACAACGACCATGTTATCATTACAAAATAAGACCCCAAACAATTTAACCAATCAGAACGTAGAAAAATTAGATTTAAAAAAAATAAATTAATTTTTTTCTCAAATGTAAACATTAGATAGCCTCATTTAATTTTTGGTCAATAAAAATTTATTGTCAAAATCAATGCATTCTGAATGCATTACTATCCTACTGCGGCAAGGAATAATAATAACATGTCTCATTATGAAGTAAAAGTAAATAATATGTGGTAATTTTAAAGATAAACGGGTGAGAGTCAAAGGTAAATTAAGTGATAGTATGCTCAACTAGTCAATATAAACATGTCAAAACCAAGGCTCAACATCCCCCACTCTCAAGTCTTTTTATATCCTCATGCAACAAGGAAATGAATGGATACATGTTTCCTAGATCCTATATGATATGTTTTCTTCTTGCATTTTTTATTCAGAACTTTTCTTTTTTTCTTTTCTATTTTATTTTATATATCATATTCCTTTTTTTTTCCTTCTTTTGATCTATCTATTCTTTTCTCTGATTTTTTTTCTTTTACAAGGAAATCATAAATTGGACTTAAGGGTATGCACTCTAACCAGATCAAAGATTAAGGATTTTCTTGTCCCTAATGGTGTATTTTTTATAAAAGATAAGGAATATTGTAATGATGCATTTACTACAAGTTATGGCATGTAGCTATATGATGCAAGACCTTGGAGCTTCTTCAAAGTTTAGCAATACTAAGGGGGGAAAGAAAAATGGAGGTGAATAGAATGGAAAAATGGGTTAGATGGAAAGGAATAAGGAGAGAGATATGAATAAATAATGGAGAATAGATCTAAGAGTTCAATGTGCATGAATTCCAAAGTTAGATAACTACATAGAAATAGACATTTCTCACCCAATTACCTTTGTTGATGTGTGATGATCTGAAATAAACAATTACTGAAATTTTGGTTGCATGGTTTGAAAAGAAGTCTATTGAAGATCAATTGAAGGAACTCAAGCTATAGAGTTGTTGTATTGATGAATGATTCATATGCTCTGTGGATAGCTGAACTAAGGATACTAATGTTGAAATTCAGAAAAAGAAAGATTGGAAATGTAAATGCAATAGAAAAATGGATTGCTATATGGGTGAATAAGCAAGGTTGGTTGTCTCAAGGTTTGTAATGAGACAGTCATCTGGAAGGCTAAAACAATCTCAGCTGCAACTTGTATGGACTCTCTCTTTCTGAAGCAAGTTTCCCTTCTTACCCCAATAATCAATATACCCATTTTTATTTGCAAAAATCAAAAGGTTGCAACTATTGTACATAATATGAACCATGCATTCTGCAAATGTTCCAAACCTATGGTTTAATTTTTTTCATGTGAATAGGTGCGTTGAAGTCGAACATGACAATATTTGTTGGATTATCGTCCATTGGTGTATCTCGTTAACCAATGTAAGAAAAATCAACATTGATAAGAATGAGTGTCAAGGTACCATAGTACATTCTAATAGGTACGAATGAATGAGTTGAGTTGACTCACCTGCAAAATCTGAGGATCAGAGGACATTAAGGAATTCTTACTGTCGTTAGTGAGGAAACTTGTTGTTAATGAATGAAAGCTCCAAGGTACTATAAAAATATATAGTATTTAACCCAAACAATGTGTTGAAGTTGATGGGACAAGATTAAACATGAATACAAAATAATTATGAAGAATAATGATATGAAATGCTAAACCAACAACATGTTGCAAAAAGTGTGAATTCCACCCACCAAAAATCAAGTTTTCGAACAAAATTCATGCCTAGTTATGCTAAAGAATTGGTTTTCACAACTAGGATTATTTTTTATCATTAGTTTTTTTCTTTATATATGTGTGTGTTTGTATGCGTGTGTGTGTGTGTCTGTATGCGTGTTGTTATTATTATTTTAAATGAAAAATGAGACGGGAAGAAAGAGTAGGAGTGGGAAGGTCTTTGTCCTCACTTATCACCTTTGTCTCATCTTTTTGGACTACCTTTGTAATAAACTAGTATTTAGACATTGGTTTGTAATACAACCTAAACCTGTGACCATTCACTAGAAAGTTGTCATGTTATTCATCAAATTGTTTTATCCAAACTAATCCATTTTCAAAAACAGTTTCTATTTCATAAGGCCCCATCAACGAGTCGTAAGTTTCCCTTTGAATTATTTGAACCTAGAGTTGAAAAGGAGAGCTCAATCACCTAGTTTAAATAATTTTTTCCTAATATATTTTTCATGCCACTTGATCCATAAACTACCGTGGTAATTGTACTCAACAATTCGTCACAATATATCTAAGAAAAAAATTCATTGAACTCTGAAATTTATACTACGAGTATTGTTTTTTTCTTTGATTTATGGAATTATTAAGTTATTATTTATTGTGTATGCATGCAAGATAGAAATAGAAAACAAAGAAAAATTAAAACAATCACTCACAATAACACAAAATATGACTTGGGAAACCCTTTCAGGAGAAAACCCAGCTGGAAGGTGAGATTGTTTTGCCCTCTCTTTCTCTGAATGGAAATGGATGCAAGTATAAAGGAGTGAGGCATGTGGCCCATGAGCTATAGAACACAAACCCTCTATATTTTCTCTCTCTATCCACTCTCATCTACTCAACTCATCTATGGAACAAAATGCACTCGAATAGAATGGAACTTCTTTTCCTCCTAGTGGCCCAGTTGTAACACAGCCTGACAGCCTACTAGTGGTTAAGTTTGACTCCTTCAACTCTTAACTAGAGTTATGATATTGAAATTTATAGATTCTTCTTCATCATGTTCCTCTGGCTAGCCCCTCTTCCATGAGAAATAGGGTTGACATGGCATCCTCTTGAATTAGGGTGGTCTAAATAGGAAGGTCAACTTTCGAGTGGCATAAATTTTGCATATGGACTATGTTAAGGTATTTCTTGCGTCATTGGAAAGGTGTCTAAGTATAGAATAGTGATATGGGGTTATGGAACAAGTGATAGTTTTTGGACCCAAAAAAAAATTGAAGAAATGTCTCAAACTATCTTCAATAGGTTTAAAAACCTAATTCGACAAATTGGAAATTGTTGGTAAAAATGGTCCTACGAGTTTATTCCTCCTAATTTTCCAGTATGAAAGAATCAAGATGGATGAAAATTAATATAACTATATAATATAGAGCACCATTTCATTCATTTTTCCTAGAAAAGAGTTTTTTTTTTTAAGTTAGTGTTTCCTCATTTCATCTAATTCATTGAGTTGTATTATCATTTGTTATTGTACATCTGAAAGGTTCATCCCCAACTAAATTACACTCCTGAAATTTTTGACTTGAAATTCCATGGGGAGAAGGAATTTTTTTTCCATAAACCAAATTATAAGGTGTGAATTTGGTAGTGTTCCTCCAAGTAGTTCCATAAGCCCATAATGCCTTAGGAAACCAAACTATCGAATCTCTTTGATTGATTTCAACTATTTTAGTCAAAACAGCTACTAGTACTTTGTTGGTGGACTCTATTTGTCCATTAACTTATGGATGGTATAGAGAAGAAGTCCTATGCTTAGTTTGGTAATGTCGGGTAATAGATTGGATGAGCTTCGATGTGAATTGTGTCCCTTGGTTTGTAACAATTTTTCTAGGCACACCAAATCGAGTGAAAATATCCTCATAAAGAAAAACTGGAACCAATTTTTCATTAGCTTTAAATAGATCCTTAGTTTCAACCCATTTAGTGACATAATCATTGCATAAAATAATGTACCTTTTATTCCTCAACATTGGAGTCATAGGCCAAACAAAGTCCAAAGCCCACTTTTTGAGTGGTTCAATAAGTACCTAAGGGTGCAAAGGCATCGCATTGGCTTGTCTTGGTTAGCCCATCCTTTGGAAATTGTCACAACTCTTGACATACTTCTTGGAATCCTTGAAATAGTTGGGCCAATAGTACCCAAAATGCAATACCTTATAAGTTTTTCTTTTGTTGGAAAAGTGTCCCCCACATGTCCCATCATGGCATGACTTCAAAATGTCAAGCATCTCATCTTCTCAAACACACTTATGGATGATGAGATCTAGTATATTATGGAAAATATCGCCATCAACCATGAGTTGGTAGCACTTTCCTTGAAAATCCTTTGTTTCTCCTTAGATAACAAATGTTGTGGTAGTTTCCTACAACCAAATATTTTGCATTAGAGGAAATTTCAGCCTAAAAGTGACCTCCTAAGGAAAACTCAAGAAATTAATACAAAATGCCATGTACAATATTTTTTAATATTAATTCACTTTTATTAAGTGAGTGCGCCCCTTGGAAACCTGTAATAGTACACAGCTTGGAAGGGAACACATGAGCAAAGATGCATCACAAGCTAGAAAGAAAGTTAGCGAGAAATCCAAAGTGATGGTTAAACCAACAACACATTTCAGAAAGATTCATACATACTTATAAATAATAGTCCATACATGCATGCGTAAGAAAACAAATACATATATCATTTAGAGTAAACCAGATAGCATAGAATACAATACAACATATGCATGAAACATGCTGGCTCTGTTATATTAAGTGTAAGTTCCAGTCATACAATACATCCATGTCCAACCACTAGTTCCAATAGTGGAACGTTATAGCCACAACCGCCTACTCCTCCAAAGAGATGTACTAGCTCTGTGCAGTGGAGAAGCCAAGGCTCATTACAATATTGTCCAAGCTTTCTCTAAGATACTCCTATCGAAGCTTGGTTGACCAAAATCCCCTACAATGAGTTATGAGGGACTATTTATAGCAAAGGGTGGGGTGACCCTTGACATTCCCCTTTGTGACAGTTCAACTACCCTCATGAATCTTCATCTACTCTATGATTGTTACATCCAACTATTAACACTTGAACTTCCACTTGACACGACGTTACATTACAATGCACATGTGCTCATGTGAGACAAAATGGCTTGAGCAATCCATGCAAGACATCATTGACACTCGATCTGTTGTGGTGAGACCAACTCTTTGACATGCTTGTGATGGTGAAGGTGGTGAGATGATGCCAAGCTTGGTCGTCCATGATGGTGTGCATGCACCCCATGGTGACATCTTGCTGAAGCGAACTCTTGCCTCCGTTGCATCTGGGTGCATTGGTGTGGCTCCTTCATCCAACTCATATGCTAGCATGTGCATGGTCTTCTTAGTGCAACTGAACCAGAAACACACTGATGCATAGTGTCTGTGCTGATCTTCCAGTGTGTGTTGGTGGTCATGCACATCAACTGTCAACTACATGCTCAGCTCCAGTCGGACTTGCTTCTTGTCTTTGCCTTGGTGAGTGTGCTGAATGGGTTGGATCGCATGCATGTGCACAATGACATGCATGTTGCTGAATCCCTTGCATGTGATCAACAACAATGCTCACCATGTCTGCTTTGTGCCAGCTATTGGGATGGATCTATAACTTGTACGGGTGCAGTTTCATCCATGAGTGCATGTTGTGCCCCCTGTTGTTCTTGTTCCTACTGCAACTCATTTCACTTGTTTGTGCAGCTCATGTTCTTCCTTGAGTTTTTTCTTCAGCACATGCAACTCCTTCTTTGTTCCATTCTCTGTCTTCGCGCGATTGCGCCGTCACCTCATAGCCCGAGTCTCCAAATTTTCTTTCATCATCAGTGGATCTGCTTGAGCTTGCAACTTTGTTCCACCTCTATGTTGTCAACAACCTTCCTCTTGCATTCATTTCATCCGGTATGCTACCTTCAGCTATTGTTCATGATGCTACTCATTGTGATGTTGCTACCATCATATCTTGATGTCCTTGTCTACGAACAACTTGATGTCTTCATGAGTAGGCAAACTCATAGACACTTGATCAACTACATCCCCAAGTGTGCTCTGAACAGTGTCTTCGACTCTGCTCTCCTGGAAACCATTATACCTGTGCTGTTGAGAGGCAAGTGAACACCTGTGATACCTGGAGACATGGCAACACTCATTGCAAGCAACCCATCAGTTGAAAAACAAAATGAACTTGAGCACTGACTTGCAACATACCTGTGTGACTAATCATGAAGGTTGCTTAATTTCTGCCGAGAGGTCGGGAAACTAACTGCCAAGACTATGCAAGTCACATTCTAGGTTGCTGGGGAGCTGACTGACTACTGGAACTGCGCAATGCATAGTCTAGTCTAGCTGCTGACAACTGGAATTGCACAATGCACAATCTCAGCTAGCAATGGTTGCAAGTTCAGTGACTGCATTGCGCAATTTTCTGGGCTAGCAGTCACTGTCCCTCATAAATGTGCAAAACAGTCCTAGAGGATAGTGCTTGGGTAGAAATGTGCATTTTTGGAGAGGAAGACAGAGCCTTCCTTCCCCAGATTGCACAATGTTGTCTCAGTGAAGGCAGAGTCTGGGCCAAGGTTAGCCAAACTCGTTGACGGGCAACTGAAAGCAAATATGACAATGAATGCATGGAGACACTAAGTTAAAGCAGAAGTGATTGATAGTGCATGCAAACATTGAATGAAAGATTCAGTAAACAGATCAACATGCATGTGGGTGAAGCGAGTCACTGAATCGGCAACCGTTCATGCAAAATAGTTTCTTGCATGTGACCACAATGAGATGTTCATGAAAACTGAAACGATGCTTATACAAGATAGTATGTATCAAAATTATAGTAAGAGCTCACTGAAATCAAGCAGACAACATTCATACGAAGCGAAACACAGAAAACACCATAAATGTAACACAAGACATGGAAAGCGGGCTTACCCAAAAACAACTAAGTTGAATGTGCCGACAACTCCTAGATGCGATGTGGGATGCCAAAGCTGCAAGGTTGATGTGAGGAATGAGCTCTACAGCGTCTGATTGATGAGTTTTGATAAAATCAAGGTTATGACGCGCATGCCACAAATCTAGGGAAAGCAACACTTGGTGGGAGGTTTCTGAAATGATCCTTGCATGTAACCTCCAACTGCCAAAAATAGGTCCCTAAAATGAGGGATGCCTTTGCATGCTGCCTTGGGAGAATCAGTCCATGCATGCAAGTCTGTTTTTCTCAGTCCCGAAGGGAACTGGTCAACTCAGTTGCACATGTAAGAGGTTGCTCAACTGCTGGGAGAAAATGCGCATTTGTGGCTGGGAGCTGGGCTAGCTGCTCAGAAGATTTGTGCAATTTATGGGCAGAGCAGCTGACTGCAACCCATATTTGTGAAAATTATCAGCTGAGCAACCCAGCTGAGAAGGATTGCGTAATTTTCTGGGTGAATCTTGCTCATCATAATTGTGCAATTCTGGGGCCCAGTAGGTTTCCAATCAGGATTGCCTAATTTCTGGAGGGAAGGATGGTTTCCCTCCAGATTTGCGCAAATTCTTGAAGGAGCCACTTAGCTTGCTACTAGACCAAGTCCGAATGAATAACCTATGAGGGGAATGCATCAAGGTTTGATTGACAGGTTGTCTTTCTACAAGAAAATCACTAGAGCTTGTGCACTTGACGAAGCAATACATACTGCTATGAAAGGTTGGTAGGGAGGCTCCAAAAGGAAGCTAAGGAAAAATTTTGGAGGGTGGTTGTAGTCACTACAACACTTGGCGACACACTGGTAGAACTCTAGCTCTCTAAATGGACCTTGTTCATGAAAAGTAAGTCTACCACCTCCGAAAGTATTGTTCAGTTCTCAGCTTGTCTTGGTTTCACACTAGATTGATTGTAAGATGTAGCATCCGCCAATCTCTTGGTCGATTGAGACACATTCCAAGTGAAGACAACCCATTTGTTTCGATTGGGGTTGAGGGGTATATTGGTGCATAAGCAGTATAGTCATCAGAGTCTTAGTTTCATCTCCGGTGTTGCTCCGTTGTCAGCAGGCCTGGGCGCTACCCCAGCAGAGTCACATAAGGACACAAGCATGGCTCTGCTACCAGTGAGCCTGGTCAGTACCCCAACATATTTACTTGCATCACCTCTCTGCGCGGGAAGCCTTTCTCTTCTTTCACCTTATTCATTTTTATTTTTATTTTTTCTTACTTTTCATTTTTTCATTTTTTTCAACTGTACATAGCACTTATTCATTTTAGAGGTGGAAGAGGGATCCCAACTTATTGAGAGAAGAAGAGGTTGTTCCAATAGAGAAGTAGTTTATTATATCTCTGACGTGCTTGTTAAGGTTTTCCCCCTCACCTTACTCTACTTGACTGAGTTGACAAGGGTTAACCCAAAAGCAACTGACTAGAGTAGGTGACACTAGTGAGCGCGTAAGTGTTGTGTTTTACCAAGGTTCACTTTGAACAGTACGTATTTTCCATTGCTGTATCATGGACTGATGACAACAAGTTCTTACATAAGAGAGCGAACAACAGATAACCAAATGTTGATAATTGTACAAGTCCTATTGTACTTTACCCACTTATTTCAAGAGTCATACATGGTTTCATGTGAAACTAACCTATGAACAAAACAAGAAAACAAACAATAAAGAAAAGCAGAAGCAAAAGAAAAATCGAAAGAAAAGAGAATAATCAAATAAACAAGAAGGCGAATAAACCAACAAAGAAAGTAAGCAAACAAGCATGCAAGCAAACATACTAAAAGCAAACACTGCTCCTACTCCTAGGCTAACGGTGCATGGGCCATCTCACGTGAAGTGATACTTCCAATGCCACCATCGGCACATTGGTTGACCCATGTTGTTGAAGGCATGGTTCGCAAACAATACATCTATGTGAACCAGCAAACAAGAAAGATATAACAGTGAAGACAAACACACTCCAAGTTTACAAGCAACCACAGAACATAGATGAGTGAAAGCGTGTGACATGCACTATGTGGAGCTGCCATGGTGCTGTGCTACACTGCATGCAGATGTTGAGTGTGTTCTTTCTCTTGACTGTGACATGCAAGCAAACATACAATCCTGCAAACATACAGTCTCGGTTGATGGGAGGCTGACTGACTGCTGGAATTGTGCAATGCACAGTCCATTTTGGCTGCTGACTGTTGGAATTACGCAATGCGCAATCTCAACTGGAAATGGTTGCAGGCTTAGTGACTACATTGGGCAATTTTCTAGGCCAGTAGTCACTATCCCTCAAAAATGCGTAAAACAGTCTTGGAGGACAGTGCCTAGGTAGAAATGTGCATTTCTGGAGAGGAAGACAGAGCCGTCCTTCCCCAAATTGCGTAATGTTGTTTCAGTGAAGG
Organism: Pinus tabuliformis; assembly: GCA_031772625.1. NCBI lineage: Eukaryota > Viridiplantae > Streptophyta > Pinopsida > Pinales > Pinaceae > Pinus > Pinus tabuliformis. Next base: position 533,649,507 of record CM062804.1, on the reverse strand, counting down.
CAAAGTCTGGGCCAAGGTTGGCCAAACTTGCCGATGGGAAACTGAAAGAAAATATGGCAGTGAATGCATGGCGACACTAAGTGAAAGCAAAAGTGATTGCTAGTGCATGCAAACATTGAATGAAAGATTTAGTAAATAGATCAACATGCATGTGGGTGAAGCGAGTCGACGAATCGGCGACTATTCATGCAAAATAGTTCCATGCATTCGACAACAGTGAGATGTTAATTAAAACTGAAGCGATGCTTGTACAAGCTATTATGTATCAAAACGACATGAAGCGTTCACTGAAATCAAGCAAACAACGTTCATATGAAGCGAAACACAGAAAGCGCCATAAATGCAACACAAGACATGGAAAGCGAGCTTACCCCAAAACAACTGAGTTGAATGTGCCGACAGCACCTAGATGTGATGTGGGATGCTAGAGCTGCAAGGTTGATGTGAGGAATGAGCTCTATAGCGTCTGGCTGATGAGTTTTGTTAAAATCGAGGTTGTGACGCATGTGCCACAAATATAGGGAAAGTGACACTTGGTGGGAAGTTTCTAAAATTATCCTTGCATGTAACCTCCAACTGCCAGAAATAGGTCCTTGAAATGAGGGATGCCTTTGCATGCCACGTTGGGAGAAGCACCCCATGCATGTAAGTCTGTTTTGCTCAGTCCCAAAGGGAACTAGTCAACTCAGCTGCACATGCAAGAGGTTGCTCAATTGCTGGGAGAAAATGCGCATTTCTGGCTGGGAGCTGGGCTGGATGCTCAAAAGATTTGCGCAATTTCTGAGAAGAGCAGCTGACTGCTGCCTAGATTTGCGCAAATTCTAGGCTGATCAACCCAGCTGGGAAGGATTACACAATTTTCTGGGTGAAGCTTGCCCTGCAGAATTGCACAATTCTGGGGCCCAGCTGACTGCCAATCAGGATTGCGCAATTTATGGAGGGAATGGTGGTTTCCCTCGAGATTTGTGCAAATTCTTGAAGGAAATGCTCGCTTACTGCTGGACCAAGTCCAAATGAACAACCTATGAGGAGAATGCATCAAGGTTTGATTGACAGGGTGTCTTTCAGCAAGAAAATCACTGGAGCTTGTGCACTTGATGAAGCAAGGCATGTTGCTGTGAAAGGTTGGTAGGGAGGCTCCAAAACGAAGCTAAGGAAAAAATTTGGAGCGTGGTTGTAGCCGCTACAATACCATGTTATGGTCAGTATTTGCATCCTGTCACCAGTGATCAAATGGGCTCTTATCATGTCTTATTAGGGTCCCACAGTCAAAGTTTTGTCATTCCATTAGGTCATCATGCAAAAAATTTGGTCATTGGATGTAGTCTCAGGCTTGTCTCTAATCCTTTCAAAGAATTTTTACTCCTTTCTAGCTCATATCACCTTTGTGCTGAGTGTACTTCAGTCATGAGTTGTCTTCATCATCATATTCATTTTTATCATGATTTCATTCAACCAAGGTTCCCATTAGGTTTTAGGGTTTCCAAGGTCTCCATTAGGTTTTAGGGTTCCCAAATCATCATTTCAGAATCTTTCATCATCAAATTTAGGTTGCATTACATCAAATCCAAGTAAGTGGCCTTGTGTTTACCATATTTGTCTCTCAATTTTGCTTGGAAAGCTCATTTCCCTCTCCTAGGGTTTTGAGGGCATTTTTCTTGGTTTCATGACCTCCATGGTAAAAATATCAACAAAACTCATATCCTGATGCTCATACACCTTCCCATATCCTTAATATACCTTCCTAAACACGTTTTATCACTCTTATCCCTCAAAATCACCATTTTCCCACAAACCCTAGCCTATTGCTACAATTTTACACTTTTCTAGGCTAGGCCTGTGTTTTTCCCTTTTGGACCCCTTCCCCTCACTCAATCCTTGAAATTCCACTTTCCCCTACTTCCTAACATCCCTCCCTACCTCCCAAAATTTTCCTAAGAATTTAGAAGCCCCCTATCCCCTTTATTTCCCTTCATTCTTATAAATTGCCCAAATCCCTTGTTTTGCCTACACTAAACCCTAATTTTCTCTCCCATTGAGCTAGGGTTTGCTATGGAATTAGAGACATATGAGTAGAGGAGGCATAAGGGAGGTCATATCAGAAAGTATGAGGCCATTTCAGCTCATAAACATCATTTCTCCATCATTTTTCAAGAAGTCATTCCAAGGGACAAATCATTTGCCACACATAGGGCTAGTTTTTCTTCAAAGGATGGTTCTGAGCAAATGGAGATGAATTTCACAAAAGTGAAAGAGGTTTTTGTTAATAATACACCAAGGAAGAAGAATTTCCTTCTTTTTTTACACAGGTATCATATATTGGGAGATATGCAACTTTCTTGGAGACCTATGTCAGAAAATAAATAAAAAATCAAGTTAATTTCCTGTTTTAGTCATGATTTTGTGGCACAGATTCCGAGAAAATGAAAATTAATTTCCAGAAAATTGGAGATTTGTTTCTTCACAACATCCTTATCTACAAAACATTCTCTCATTTTTCGAAAAAAATTTATGGTTATAGAGATATTTCTCCATCTTGGAGGCCTATTTTCGCAAAAAAACCAAAATATTGGCCCTGCTATAAGCGCAGTGCCTTGGCGCTACGCTTTCATCTCAGAGCTCCAAATGAAAAAAAAATTATATCCCTGGATATATATTTCCCTAAGGATCTCAGATATCTACTTTTTTAAGCATGTCAACAAAATGGTGAGGAGAAAAAAGCAAAAAAGAGGTGAAAAAGTCACTTTTTGCCACTTGTCTGAAGTAGGTGCTGCGCTTATAGAGTCATCTCAGGAGAATTGATTTTTGAAGGCCTTACCGTGCTCCATTTCAAAAAATTCAAGTTGATCTGGAAACTAGACAGAAAATTCTAGTTGATCATTCTCTTACTTTTCAAATTTGACTTCCAGAAGACCTCCAAAATCTGCCTTCAAGGTGGCACTACGCTTATAGCTGAATGCACTATGCTTATAGCCAAATACGCTACGCTTATACCTGTAGCTGTCTTTTTCACTTCAATTTCACCAGATTTTGGTTTTATGATGTAATTTGGATATTTTAAAGAATTGATGATGTAATTATGAAGTTAATAGGCATGATAGGTTTGTTTTGTGTTTAATTAAGCCTCATAAAGGTAGCAAAACTCAAATCAAAGTCTAAAAGAGGAGTTTGTGTTTGACCTTCTTACTCTCTCTTGTTGGTTGAGAGATTCTTGGGAACTATTCCACCACTTAGGGATTCGACCCCTAGAGGTGGGGAAATGGTTTTTTTGAGTCTATATGTATGATTTCTCATTCAGTGAGAAGGGTTGGACTTTTGTGGAGAGACTTGTACCTTATGTTTTCATACAACTAATCAAGGAGCAGTTGCAGCTATTTTTCAAGAATACTTGTTTAGTGAGTCTGTGGTGTTATTTTCCTTTCATATCAATTTCTTATTGTTGAAATCATCTCTCTTTACATTCTTTGCTTTCTTCTTATTATTTTCCTTACAGTCATATAGGCAGAATTCTTAGATTCAAAGCTCTGTTTATGTGGAAATCATGTTTATGTATCTCTTCTTCTAGATTAATGAATTCATGCTAATACATTCTCATTATGATTTCTTAAACTCTCAGACCTATACTACATTTACTAAATCTTAAGTTCACCACAACCCATTGTTATCTAGCTCCTCTTTATGTCTATTATTGCACACTTAATACCTTGACCTAATTTCCTACTCTCATCCCTAGTCCAACAAATCTAGAAAACCCTAAATTTTCAAATACTCAAACAAGACTTATACATCTAGCCTAAACTCCATTTATTTTCTAGTTATTCATTGAAAAATCCTTATATATATCCCTCTCTGGTTCAGTAGAGATAGCTACTAAACTGAAAGTGGTTCGAGGTTACCTCTTTCGCTCTCCTCCTCAGCCTGGGACATTGTATAGGCTAACTTTTCTGCGCCGTTATCGGGGAACGAAAGATCATATCTTCTGTGGGAAAGAATGAGAAGGATCAGATCTGATTGGTGATGGTGGACAATAGTCAGACACGAGAAGGCTGAATCATCCACCTGGCAACTCCACATAGTTCAAATTGATTTAAAGACTCCACTGGTGAAGAATCCAAAGGTTCTAAGTTTTTTTTATTACCTGGTGACTCCGTTGTCAAAGGAATCCAGATTACAGAACATTTATGCCAAATCCAATCAACTAGATTTGAAGATTCCACTGGATGATCAACCTTGCCAGTAGGAATATGGAAGGATCATACGCAAAAGTCAGGTACTCAAAATGGAATTGCATTCAAGATGTAATTTACTTTCTTGTAAAATACTTCTTCTCCTTTCCTAAAACCGTCCTGAAATTTTTCCAGAGTTTGTTGTATGAAAAATATGATCAAAGTCCTGTATTTGATTCTGCCTATTTGAAGAGTGTAAATACTAAATTTCCCTTTGATGTTGATCAAGATCACGACCTCTTACCTGAAACTTGTGCATATCCTTTTCGAGTTGATGAGCCTAAAGAGACTAAAACTGATCCTACAACTAGTGTACATAGTCTTACACCTTCTACAATCCTAGATAGATATAAGCCTCTAATTTTACCTCCTATATTCCATGATTTCCCTGAAAATCATTACCTATATCTACCAAGGTTTGATGGTGAATGTAACAACATCACTGCTGAGAGACATATGCAGAATTTTGAGACTTTCCTCAACCTTTTTGAAGTTGATGAAGAGGATGTCAGTATTAGGTTGTTTGCTCTTTCTTTGCAAGGCAAAGTCAAGAGTTGGTTCAAAAACCTTCCTACTGTGAGCATCTCAGATTTCCCACAGTTCGTCAAAGTTTTCCTCGACAAGTGGGTGGTCAAAGAGAACCCTTTCTTGATTCTAGAAGAGTATAACCAGCTGAAAAGATAGCCAGGGGAGACAGTACAACAGTTTTCTTCCAGATTTAACCAAGTCTATTGTTCGATGCCTGCTAATATAAGACCTCCTCCTGGCTCAGCTCTCTTGCATTATCCGAAAGCCTTTGATCTGGAAATGGAGTTTCAGCTGAGAGAAAGGAACCTTGCAACACTTGAAAAGATGCAGAATAGTGCAGTAGATGTAGAGGCTAATTTGTTGATCAGAAGGGTAGAGTTGAAGGCAGAAGAGAGGGAGAACATAGATGCAGAGCACTCGACATCATTAGAGGTAAAGCTCGACATTTTGGTAAGTGCAGTGGAAGAGATGATGCAGAAAATCATCACAAGGAATGAGTATGATGTTCAGGACCATGGCTCATTGATTGAAGAAAAACAAGTGGGTGATCCAAAACATTTTCTTTCTTATCCCAATTGTCATAGATCTAATAATGATTGTTTTATAGATCAGCTTGCAAAGGAGAGATTTGTTGATCTGACATGTATGCTTGATGATATTCTTTATATTGATGATTTTCCTAAGTTTGATCAGTATGATAATGATTATGTTCTCCAAACAGAAGCAAATCTTGCAGACCAATCAGCAACTGATTTATGGGAGGAGGAAGTTCAGTTTCAGCAGCTCGAATATAGTGATTAGCCGATGCATATCAGCTATGGTAGTGAGGAGGAAAGTGCAGAAAATTTGGAAGTGAAGGATCTTTGCCTATTTGTTTTGATTCATTTCAGTTCATTAGAGACAACTTTTATGCAATCAAAAATCAGCAGTCATTAAGTTTTGATCTTGAAAATCAAGAGGGCAATGAAATCCTTGATCAAGACTCCTCAGATCCAGATTTGTAGCCCCCAAATGCCATTGAATGTCAGGTTGCAGATGAAGACTTGGAAACTGAGATATATGATCAAATGATGCAGGAAAATTCTTTACCATTATGCTTTGAAACATTTCAGTTTTTGAAGGGAAATTTTCATAGTATATCTGCAATTAAGAATGAGAAGCTTATAGAAAATTATGAGGTCTCATTGGAACCAATATGTAATAGGTTGCAGCAGTCTTCCCAAGTTTTTCATGATCCAATAGCTGGTGTTTTAGATGATATCTGTAGTCAAAGTTTTTCTCCATTAGCTGGAAATGAGCTTCAAAATAGAGGTGATAAAAATGTGATTGGGCAGCTGGCTTCATTGTCTTGTTCAGCAGGAGTCTTAGTACAAAGTGTAGAAATTTTGAATAATATGACACTTATTCACAGAGATTATCCCAATTATACACTATTGTGGAATACATGCATAATACATAACCTCCTCTACACTGATCATCAATTTAGCAGCATCAAAAACAATGAAACATCAATCGCATGCACACATTAACACAGTATGTAACCCGGGGAAAGCTTACACCTGAAAACCCCACACTATCTGTATATTAATGATTGAGAACATGTAACAATACATAGTACAATACTCCTCACAAGTATCCAGCACTATCTCCACTTGTTACACACAATACAGCTCAGATCTGATCTCCAAATCTCCTCCGCTGCTTGCTTGCCTCCACTGCACAATCCTACAAGAGAATGAATAATGAATGGCTGATCCAAACTCCTATTTACCTTGTGAAAATAACCCACACTATAAATCACGTGAGCACAAGCTATATTTCACTTGGTATTGGCCCACACTACGCAAAGATCATTGGCATAACTCAATCCCATGCATGTGCACAATCTCATGCACAACTGATAGCAATCTCAACCTCTAACACCTGTCCCTGTTGAACTGTACATGTACTGAGTTAATTGATGTATTCTTCAGTTGCATTATGAGTTAATAATTAGTGAATTAATTAATAACTAATTCACACAACTCATCACTTAGTCTATTGATCAATTAAACTAAATACAACTAGTTCAACTAAGTCAAATTGAACACAACTCCATTAACTGCTCATCCAACTCCACAGAACTCAACCACATGAGTTCTAACTGATGTCCTGCATGCAATAGCTCAACTGACTCACAAGAAAAGCGTATTTCCTTCTGACAGCTGCATGTGCCACATCTGTAGCTCAAACTGAAGTGCTCCAAGAGGATAAGATAAAGTTTATAGTCTAAATATTATTATGAGACAATAATATTTGACTTTTCTATTTTTGACTAGCAGTCTAAAAATAGACTCTGATCACTCCTGCTATGATCACTCCTGCTGTGACCACTCCTACTGTGATCACTCCTGCTGTGATCCAAAAATAGACTACGCCATAATTTGCCTGCGGGCCCACTTAGTGAAGGCGACTCCTCTCCACTAAGCTCCATCATCTTGTTGCATTCTCAACAAGCATTTATTGTTGCACACTTTTCAACGCTCCCTCTCAACAAGAAAGGCTTCCTCTCAAACCCGATCCTGAAACTCTGGAATGTTCTGCATGCAACACATCTGCCCGGTCCACTTTGCTCCAACAACACTTGGAACAAAAACACTCCCAACTGACCACTCTCTTGGGCTAGGAACATATTCTGATGTTGAAGCTCTACCTGCTGCTGACAAGTGCTCCCTCTCTGACATCTGCACTATTGTAACATCTCCATGCATCTCGCACCATTGCACACCTCTCTGTGCCACCTAGCACTATTCAAACACTTGTGCATCTCGCCTGCAGCCTGCATGCTATGTTCTGCCCTAGGATTCCCTGCACTGTCACTCTCTCTGCCGCTCCATCTGCATCTGTCTCTACCCAATCAATCAGTTCCTGCTACTCCACATCTGGGCTCCCGTAGCAAGGTCTCATCCAAGAGGTTGGGTACCTCAAGGATCTTGCCCCTCCTCCTTGGGACGATCAATCCACATCACCCCACCTCCTACCTAGAGGTATGGCTGCATGCGATCCCTCAGCCCACCTGGCTCAAAGTTTCCCCCTACTGGAGGTCTCTGCATGAGTAGATGTCTCTACTCGATCTCCTCTCAGCTTCCCCTGTTGTGGCTGCTCCACAACCTCCTGAAGCTGCTGCACCAATCGTGGCTCGTCCACAATCGTTTGAGACTTCTTCTGGATCCGCATGTTGAGAGGTAATATACCCTCCCTCTCAACCACCAAGTCTCCATCAGTTGCCTCACTGCTCAAGGCTTTGCATGCATCTTGAACCTCAAGAGCATACAGGTTCTTGACCCGTGAACCAATCTGCTTCACCTGTCTAGTGATGATGTGTCTAAGGAAAACCTTTCCCTTACTAAAGACTACATCATAGCCTCTGTCTTCTAGCATCACGATCGACACCAAGTTTCTCTTCAGTCTTGGTACATACTTGACATCGGTCAAGGTAAGGCGAGCTCCATGCTCCCTCTGAAAAATAACCGTGCCTACTCCTGAGACACTATACTTCTCATCATTACCCATCCCTATGAGTATCTGGAGATCTTTCTCCTCCAAAGTACTGAACAAACTTTTGTCACCGGTCATGTGGAAAGAAGCTCCACTGTCAAGAAATCAACCACTTCCCACCATGGATGAAACCATGCATGCGAAAAGTGTGAAGTCCAACTCAAACTGTGAAGCAAGTGAGGCTGCCTCACCTTCAAATCCTTCCCCGGATCCCTTCTTGGACTTCTTCTTTGGGAAATTAGTAGCATAATGGCCCAACTCATGACAACGAAAGCATCACACCTTCGACTTGTCAACCTTCTTCCCATCATTGGAAGAACTAGATTCGGAAAGAGAACCCTTCTCCTTCCCCTTCTTCGCCTTACTTGCTAAGGCACAGTTCTCCTCATCATGCATGCATGAAGAACTGTCTCTGGTGCTCCGTCTAATCTCCTCTTGCACAAGATCCGACCAAAGTCTCTCCCATCCTGACAATTTCTCCCTTCCATTCACCGAGTCCTGGTAGCTATGCAAACTCTTAGGAAGGCCAAGGAATGCTAGACTCACCATATCCTCATCCTCAACAGTTACCCCCACACTTCCCAGCTCATCCCGGCATTGGGTGAACTTCGTGAGATACTGGGGCATACTGTCTCCATTCTCATACCTAATGTTTCTCAGTTTATCCTTGAGTGCCATTCCACCAGCTCAAAACTCAACCGCTTCTGATCTAAAATTCGTGAGAACAAAGTATTTCTCATACAGAGATCGACTATATGGGCATTCACCGGATATCTCACCTTCCAAAAGAAGGATGAATCCAGAGGCTACCTGGCCCGATTACAGACTCTACCTGAAGAAATAAAATGTAAAAACTTTCTGAATAATAGATCCGATGATCAATCCTCGCTTTGATATCCTGTAGAACTTTTTCTACAAATCAACCAGCTCTGATACCATGTAGAAATTTTGAATAATATGACACTTATTCACAGAGATTATCCCGATTATACACTATTGCAGAATACATGCATAATACATAACCTCCTCTACGTTGATCATCAATTTAGCAGCATCAAAAACAATGAAACATCAATCGCATGCACACATTAACACAGTATGTGACCGGGGAAAGCTTACACCTGAAAACCCCACACTATCTGTATATTAATGATTGAGAACATGTAACAATACATAGCACAATACTCCTCACAAGTATCCAGCACTATCTCCACCTGTTACACACAATACAGCTCAGATCTAATCTCCAAATCTCCTCCGCTGCTTGCATGCCTCCACTGCACAATCCTGCAAGAGAATGAATAATGAATGGCTGATCCAAACTCCTATTTACCTTGTGAAAATCACCCACACTGTAAATCATGTGAGCACAAGCTATATTTCACTTGGTATTGGCCCACACTACACAGAGATCATTGGCATAACTCAATCCCATGCATGTGCAAATCTCATGCACAACTGATAGCAATCTCAACCTCTAACACATGTCCCTGTTGAACTGTACATGCACTGAGTTAACTAATGTATTCTTTAGTTGCATTATGAGTTAATAATTAGTGAATTAATTAATAACTAATTCACACAACTCATCACTTAGTCTATTGATCAGTTAGACTAAATACAACTAGTTCAACTAAGTCAAACTGAACACAACTCCATTAACTGCTCATCCAACTCCACAGAACTCAACCACATGAGTTCTAACTGATGTCCTACATGCAATAGCTCAACTGACTCACAAGAAAAGCATATTTCCTTCTGACAGATGCATGTGCCACATCTGTAGCTCAAACTAAAGTGCTCCAAGAGGATAAGATAAAGTTTATAGTCTAAATATTATTATGAGACAATAATATTTGACTTTTCTATTTTTGACTAGCAGTCTAAAAATAGACTCTGATCACTCCTGCTGTGATCACTCCTGCTGTGATCACTCCTACTGTGATCACTCCTGCTGTGATCCAAAAATAGACTTTGCGCCATAATTTGCCTGCGGGCCCACTTAGTGAAGGCGACTCCTTTCCACTAAGCTCCATCATCTTGTTGCATTCTCAACAAGCATTTCTTGTTGCACACTTTTCAACACAAAGCTCATCTGAAAATTTGCAGTCATATCAGGAAAGTAAGGATAAAGATGAAAGTTCACATTCATGTTATGAAGACTGCCTACAGCAGAGAAGTAATATATTAGATGGGCTGGAAATCAATATGTATTCCTATGAAGATCCTTTTGCAGCATTCTTGAGGTCAAATGGTGGGCTCATACTTTGCAATTTCATTAAGATTCAATCTGTTTACAAGTTTTCATGGGAGTTTTCTTTCAGTAGTTCTCTCTTCTTGCTCATAAGCAAGCACCTGCGGAGAATTCAACTAGCAGACAAAATGCTTACATGGTTGCATTGGCTATTCCATTTCACTTGATCAGGTGATGTATGGATCAGTTAGAGTAGGTGTGATGAATAAGCTCAATTCTGAGCATATTTTTTAGTAGTATCTTCCAGTAAAGTTTGCAGTTAGTCTACAGTTCAGTTTGTCAGTCGGTTTGCAATATTGAGTTTGGTCTTTTGAATGGTTTTTGACTCCATGCCCAATGGATAAGGCTACTTGGTCTACGATGTTCTTGACACCTCCAAGGAGCTGCCATCCCCAGCTGGAGCCAATGTTAGTGTCAGTCTTTGCATCCTGTCACCAGTGATCAAATGGGCTCTTATCATGTCTTGTTAGGGTCCCACAGTCAAATTTTTGTCATTCCATTAGGTCATCATGCAAAAATTTGGTCACTGGATGTAGTCTTAGGTTTGTCTCCAATCCTTTTAAAGAATTTTTATTCCTTGCTGGCTCATATCACCTTTGTGTTGAGTGTACTTCAGTCATGAGTTGTCTTCATCATCATATTCATTTTTATCATGATTTCATTCAACCAAGGTTCCCATTAGGTTTTAGGGTTTCCAAGGTCTCTATTAGGTTTTAGGGTTCCCAAATCATCATTTTAGAAGCTTTCATCATCAACTTCAGGTTTCATTACATCAAATCCAAGTAAGTGGCCTTGTGTTTACCATATTTGTCTCTCAGTTTTTCTTGGAAAGATCATTTCCCTCTCCTAGGGTTTTGAGGGCATTTTTCTTGGTTTCATGACCTCCATGGTAAAAATATCAACAAAACTCATATCCTGATGCTCATACACCTTCCCCTATCCTTAATATACCTTCCTAAACACTTCTGATCACTCCTATCCCTCAAAATCACCATTTTCCCACAAACCCTAGCCTATTGCTACAATTTTACACTTTTCTAGGCTAGGCCTATGTTTTTCCCTTTTGGATCCCTTCCCCTCACTAAATCCTTTAAATTCCACTTTCCCCTACTTCCTAACATCCATCCCTACCTCCCAAAATTTTCCTAAGAATTTAGAAGCCCCCTATCCCCTTTATTTCCCTTCATTCTTATAAATTGCTCAAATCCCTTGTTTTGCCTACACTAAACCCTAATTTTCTCTCCCATTGAGCTAGGCTTTGCTATGGAATTAGAGACATTTGAGCAGAGGAGGTATAAGGGAGGTAATATCAACAATTATGAGATCATTTCAGCTCATAAACATCATTTCTCCATCATTTTTCAAGAAGTCATTCCAAGGGACAAATCATTTGCCACACATAGGGCTAGTTTTTCTTCAAAGGATAGTCCTGAGAAAATGGAAATGAATTTCACAACAGTGAAGAGATTTTTGTTAATAATACACCAAGGAAGAAAAAAATCCTTAATTTTTTACACAGGTATCATATATTGGGAGATATGCAACTTTCTTGGAGACCTATGTCAGAAAATAAAAAACAATTCAAGATAATTTCCTGTTTTAGTCATTATTTTGTGGCACTGATTCCGAGCAAATGAAAAATAATTGCTAGAACATGAGAGAGGGTTTTCTTCAAAACATTCTTATCTAGAAAAATGTCTCTCATGTTTCCAGAAATATTTATGGTTACAGATATATTTCTCCATATTTGAGGCCTATTTTTGCAGAAAAACCCAGAATTTTGGCCCTACTATAAGTGCAGCGCCTTGGTGCTACGCTTTCATCTCAGAGCTCCAAATTCCAAAAACTTTATATCCTTGGATATATTTTTCCCTAAGGATCTCATATATATACTTTTTGAAGCATTTCAACAAACTAGTGAGGAGAAAAAGCCAAAAAAGAGGTGAAAAGGTCACTTTCTGCCATTGTTTTGAAGCAGGCACTGTGCTTATCAAGTCACCTCAGGAGAATTGATTTTTGAAGGCCTTACCCTAATCCATTTCCAAAAATTAAAGCTTATCTAGAAACTAGACATAAAATTATAGTTGACCGTTCTCTTACTTTTCAAACTTGACTTACATAAGACCTCCAAAATCTACCTACAATGTGGCACTATGCTTATAGCTGAATGTGCTACAATTATAGCCAAATGTGCTACGCTTATACCTGTAGCTGTCTTTTTCACTTCAATTTCGCCAGATTTTGGTTTTATGATGTAATTTGGATATTTTAAAGACTTGATGATGTAATTGTGAAGTTAATAGACATGATAGGTTTTTTTTGTGCTTAATTAAGCCTCATAAAGGTGGAAAAACGCAAATCAAAGTCTAAAAGAAGAGTTTGTGTTTAACCTTCTTACTCTCTCTTGTTGGTTGAGAGATTCTTGGGAACTGTTCCACCACTTAGGTATTCGACCCCTGAAGGTGGGTAAATGGTTGTTTTGAGTCTATATGTATGATTTCTCATTTAGTGAGAAGGGTTGGACTTTTGTGGAGAGACTTGTACCTTATGTTTTCATACAGCTAATCAAGGAGAAGTTGCAACTATTTTTCAGGAATACTTGTTTAGTGAGTCTGTGGTGTTATTTTCCTTTCATATCAGTTTCTTATTGATGAAATCATCTCTCTTTACATGCTTTTCTTTCTTCTTATGGTTTTCCTTACAGTCATATAGGCATAATTCTTAGATTCAAAGCTCTATTTATGTGGAAAATCATGTTTATGTTTCTCTTCTTCTAGATTAATGAATTCATGCTAATACATGCTCATTATGATTTCTTAAACTCTTAGACCTATACTACATTGACTAAATCTTAAGTTCACCATAACACATTGTTATCTAGCTCCTATTTATGCATGTTACTGCACACTTGATACATTGACCTAATTTCCTGCTCTCATCCCTAGTCCAGCAATTCTAAAAAACCCTAAATTTTCAAATACTCAAACAAGACTTATACATATAGCCTAAAATCCATTTCTTTTCTAGTTATTCAATAAAGAGATCCGTCTTTGGTTCAGTAGGGCTAGTTACTGAACTGAAAGTGGTTCAAGGTTACCTCTTTTGATCTCCTCCTTAACCTGGGGCATTGTAGAGGCTAACAGTCCACACAAAATTTCCATTTACCATTCTTCTTGGGGACTACTACAAGAGGTGAAACCCATCTACTGTCGGATATTAGATAGATAAATCTGGAATCAAGAAGTTTTTATATTTCATTCTTAACTACTTCCTTAAGGGTTAGGTTTATATGCCTTTCGACATGTGTGATAGGATGGGTATCACTTTCAATATAGATATGGTGAGAGAAGGTGTCACGGTGTATACCTTTCATGTCATGGTAGTCCCGTGCAAAAGCACTTGATTGTTTGTGTAAGACTTGGGTCAAATTTTCCTATTAGGTTTCAGTAAGTTGAGAACTTATATGAAAAAAATTACCTTCACTGATTTCTGCACGGTGGCTTCCATAGTGTTATAAAATAAATATAGGGTTGTTGAGGCACTAGTCTCCTACACATCAACCTCCAAATTTGTTTTAATGGAAGAGAAAACAAATCAGGGTTCTGTGTAAAATTTGAATTATTATTGATTTGGATTTCCTCCATGTTTTCTTTGAATTTCATTACCTGATATATTGGAAAAATAGGTTGTACAAATTCATCATCATTGTTTTCATTATAAAACCATGAATATATATTCCAATTTAGTGAGGGATTTTGCAAGTGGGTATAAGGTTACTAGATTTACTAAATCCCCATGTGAAATAAACATGTTTTCAAATATGAAAATTATAAAATCATTTTTGGTAGCAATCCATGGCGTACCAAGGATTGTGGGTTGTCCTCTAGAATAAGATTTGGATTGTAACCATAAAATATATGGGGTAATCGCAAGAATCCAAAGATACTATAACAACATCCAATACTCCTTCTGGCTTTATCTTGGATCTATCAACTAATTCAAGGACAATAGAAGTAGGACAAAAGTTAGACAAATTCAATTGCTTCATGGTATGTATCGTCATGATGCATTAGGGGAATTTTGAGGTAAAAAATGGGCCTCAAAATGAAAAATGTACTAACAAATCAACTTTAAAAGAACCAATAGGATTCAAGATTATGATTTATCCCCAGGGGTAAATATTTGTTATGGAAAAGAGGAAAACTATTTTTTTAATCATATTTTCAACTTATCTCCTTATCGGTTTACTCAAATTTCAAGCATGGGAACTCATAGGATGGGGAATGGAATATTTATAGGGGAAAAAATAGATAAAGTTTCTTCTTCTTAATTTGTAAATTATCAAGCTACAAACTGAGGGTGTCAATAATGTTAGTCTTGAAATTCTCTAGTAAATTCCCTAATTCTTCTCTAGTTACATCACTACTTGACACATATTTAGAAGCTTCAAAAGAAATAGTTACGAAATCCCTTACCAAATCTTGCATGACTTCGGGAGTACCTCCTACAAATACCAAAGGTTTCTTCAAAATATAATTAAGAAATGTTCCTGAACACCATCAAATTGAGTACATCAATGGATTCATCTGTAATATCTCTCAAAATATGATCCTAATAGTATTCAGACTTTGTTTGTTTTGTATGGAATTCTGAAGGTTATACAAGTATATTTCTTGGTAGTTGCCTAAGCTCTCATATTTCTTCTGTGTCATCCTAAAAATTTCTTCCTGTAGATCCCTGGCCTTACAATTTTCCTAGTATTTTTTAAGAAAGACAATTCTCGTATCTTCCCAAGATCTGATACTATCCCCCCCCCCCCCCCAATCCCATAAACCATCATAAAGATGATTCTTTGAGGGTAATAGGGAATAATTCTAGATTCTAAGCATCATTAAAATAATCATTACTTCAACGTAAGATATCAAATTCAAAAATAAATGCATCAAGGTCCTTACCATACCACAGAAACAAGGTAGCAAAGATAGAGAAATATTTGCATTCATGTGTACCTCTCATTCTCCTTTTGTCATTTCTTTACCCCAACCCCAAAATAGGTTGTACTCAATTCTCGAGCAAGACTGGAGTTCAAAGAGGATTAATCTCCTCCTCTAGATGCACATTGGTATAACTAATAAGAGTTGTATGAGTTGTAGGATCTATAGAGGCATGAATGTCTTCTAGAGATGCACTTGGTGTAGACCCTTGCCCTTCAAGGCTACCCACGATTGATTTTTCTTTTGGTTCTAGTGAAGCCACTAGACTTCATCTTGTTTGCCTCCTTTCCAACAAGTGAGTATGTGGGGATTTATTTTAGTACTACTAAATGAATTTATTGGTATGATTTTACAAAATCTACCCTAATTATCCCCATATCGATTCATATATTACTAGCATGGTTTAGAGCCCATGACTTGTTGGAAAAATCAAGTGAGATGAACATGGTACTTGATTCTCCTTGATAATTACTTGTGAATGTTAATATTCTTATTTTTACTTATTGTTTCTTCTTCATCAAGAAATTATACAATATTTAGTCTTCCAAGATTACAAATAAGAAAAAGATACAAAATTTTAGGCTCCAAGCCAAGGAAAAATCCCACAAGGGGGAAAACCCAACAATCCTCTTCTTATAGAATCAAGTCAAAATAAGATATTCAAAACCTAAACCAAGACTATCAAAGATTCCAAGTCATCCCTCCTCCCAAGTCTTCTTCAATAGGTCAAATTCAACATAAGTCAAATATGGTCAAACCTTCTTCAAAATTGATAAAAATGTCAGAACTTTTAGCCCTGCTACAACAGCTAAATTTTGGCCCTGTGACTAACTTAGAAAATTCCCAGAAATTTACACGTGTGACAGATACAAGGTGAAAAATCTCGGTCTTCTCTTCTTTCTTTGACTTTATTTTATCCTCAAAATTTGGCTTGGTTTCTTCCTTTTTAAGTGCAAATATCGACTTGTTTTGTGTTGAACTTGATTATCTTGTAGGAGGTCAAATAGAACCCTTTATATAGTTATTCAAGAGGGTGTAAAATTTCCACTTAGGCCGACTTGACAAGGAGGGTCGACTTGTACCTATGTTTGATTTTTTTTTACTAAAATAAAAATATTTTTTCTTCTTTCAAATGTCAAATATGACATGAATCAAATGCAAATCCTTTCTCTTTTTGACTTATTGAGCATGGAGAACATGCTTGACCAAGAATAAAATAATAATAATAAATACATCAATAATTATTTTACATTATGAAGACCAACACTAGTTACATTTTCAACACTCCCTCTTAACTAGGGAGGTATTCATAATGACTCAATAGGACTATCTCAAGTTGAAATATTCATATAAGAAGGAATCTAAATTGATAAGCACCAATGATAATAGTATCATCATAACCAACATTGTCATAATACCAAGGCCTCGACAGGTACACTATATCTCTCCATAAGATCAAAGCACAATGTTGGGAAGCATTCCATAGGACACCACACCACCTCTCTAAGGCACATACTCCACCTAGGATTACCATAGTATCTCCTCCATTAGACTATTTCCCTCAAGGGAATATCTGTCCACTGGACCATTCTTTATTCAAGTCCATGTACTTGACTTAGGATGTCAATCCTAATCCATCATTGTACATGACTCAAGGATGTCTATCAAATATGCTTATGCAATCCACCTTTCTCCTTATCCATGTCCACTATCACAGTACATGACACAAGGAGAACCATCTATCCAAATTTACTCCCTCTCAACCTGAGAGGAGAAATCCATACTCACTCCCTCTCAAACAAGGGGGGTATATCTACAAGCCTAAGCTTATGTCTAAAGTACTCGTACTTCCTTTACATCAAATACCTTTTTTTTTGTGGATATATGTTGTAGATTTACATTTATCTATTGGAATTATGGCTAATGTGTTGTCCTTGATGGAAACTTACTTGTTAGAAATGTCAACATGATGGTTATATAGATTTTGCAAGTGAAATGAACAAAGGAATATTAGTTTAGAGACAAGTGGATGGCAAAGGTAAAATGTGAGAAAGTATATGTGGGTCCTATGAAGCAAGATTGCGTACATACGCAAGTATGATGAAGAGAAGTCGCATACAGAATCCACACCAAGGTGTTTACCTAAGGTATTGGCTAAGGAAAATACTATATAAAGAGATGGAGATCAAGGTGTTGGGGTGTACAAGTTCTGAATTTCTTATGAATGATTTTGATTTGAAACAAGTGTGCACCAGGTGATGGGTCTCATTAATAGGTATGTTTTGAGTTTCATTATATTATCCTCCAACCCTTGGAATTGTCCTTTTCTCACATTAAGTTGCATTATTAGTCATAATATGCTTAACAAGAAGAGTAAAAGGTGTTTTGTCATAATATGTGGCCTAATGTGATTAAATTGTAGGGAAAAAAACATTTTTGAGGCATTTACTATGCAGGGGCTTAATGGAGATAACCAGGAGAGAATCTAGGGAGGCTTGTCCACCTCCTTAACTCTCTAATTCGACTTGATATCCCCAAATCCTCACTCACAAGCTCGAATTCACTGACATCCAAGTAACTCCAAGCGCAAGTGAAGCTCAAGGAGGACCAGATCCACAATTTTTGAGTTATTGGAGGGAACCACTCCTATTTTCAAGGGAGTTTCTATTAGATACCTTTTTGTATAAATAAACAAGTTGAAAGGCTATTAGGATTTGAATTTTTTATTCAACTAAGAGTAGCTATTGAGCCCAGGGCTTGACCTTGATTTTGTTAACTATCATGTGATGTATGAGACTACTATTTTTTGTTGAAGAGAAGTTTGTTATTGAGCTACATCTGAGCTAGTTATAAAGCGATGAAACACTTGGGTTTGGGCCCAACCTATATACTTTAGTCCCTCTTCTATATTTATGTCTTGTTCTTGTTTTCAAGCATTTCATGTCTCTCTTTTGTTGCAGTAGATGTTAAGCTATAAAACTTGTGATTGTAGGCCTCCCTATCACCTCTCTTGTGGGAAGAGTGATTGAAAGGAGTTACAATCTCAGTCCAAAAAAAAATGTTTATGATTTATTGGAAATATATAGATGTTAATTATCCTTTTGCATGATTACTTTCTGCAACTTAGGAGTTAGTTTAGTGATAATATTAGTGTTGTGAAGTAGAATCGATGTTAGTCAAATTCAACTCATCTTTTCCATGACAGTTTATATCACTATGTTATTGATAATTTGATGCATGCATTTGGATAGTAGTAGGTTTGAGTTGATTTTTAGGGGTGGGCACATCTTTTCATCTCCACTTGGAATTCTCCATCTTCTCCTTTTACCCTTCACACTACTCTTAAACTTTGTTTGCACAGTCATTTCGTTTAGGCAATTAAGGACACCATGGGCATCCACCTTGGTGCAAGATAGACCTCCGAGAGGTATTAGGTTTGGTTAGGAGGCTTCCCCAACCTTCATTCACTCCCTCCTACCTTAATGCATATTCTCCTGCTCTCAAAATTCCATCTCCAACCTCAAAAGGCTCTCGGTACCCCTCCTGTAGCAATATAGGGCCTCTTGTAGCAATACAAGACCTGTAGTAGGCCTGTAGCACCATTTTTCTCCACTTGTTTTTATCCCCACTTCAACATTAGCTTGGTTAATATGAATAACGACCCCCAACTTATGATTTGATGATCCATAGAAGCTCTTAGACCACTCCAACCTCCTCTTTTCCTCACTACAAAATAGAGTAGAATTAGTGTTTTTAATTCAAAAACATGTTACAAGTTAGATTTCTGATTCTCAAGAAAATGTAAAAGTAGATCAATTATACATGCAAGTAGATCATTGATTTGATGAAATGTGAAAAATAGAGTAGCTTCACTTCTGTAAGTAGATTTTCCCTTCTTCCCTCGTGTAATGTTAATTAACAACTACAAGTTGAATGAATGGCATTTTCACTTTCATAGTTAAAATCAGTTTCAACGAGAGTTTTCAATATAGTTAAGTTGGAGGAATGGTATTTGAAAACCTTGATCTGATGTCATGACTGAGGGTGGCATTATTAGAACCTAACCTATTGTGCATACAAAATTGTCACCTCTAAGTTTGTACGAACCCTAGGTTGATAATTTAAGTTGAGGAGTCCTTGGGAGTTGCAACATTCTTGGTGCAATACTAGGGCCCACCACTTGTTGGCGCCATTGTTGGGGAGGTGTCTAAGTAGATGTCTTTTCTTCTTAAGCATCGTTTTTTTCCTGTTTTGAATCAGTCCTATTGCTATAAAAACTGAAAATTAAAAAAAATTGTTCTTTCATGCCTCTTAGGACTTGGGATAACTAGGGAAGATTGTTACCAAAAACCCCCACACCCTCAAGCAACTAACCTTCACTCTTCATTGTTGGTTGTGAACTTCCCTCTCTGACTACAGGGGAATTAGAAGACCCTCCAGGTGAGCAACCTGAAATTCCTAAAGAGCCTATTGTGAAAGAAGAACCTACCTCACCTACTCAAACTATGGCTGAAAACCAGAACATTGAGCTTTTCCCTATCATAGAAACCAATGGAGAGGCTAGAATGAAAAATGTAAGCCCTGTTTCCCTTCTACATTTCCATGGCCTAACCTGTGAAGATCCAGACACCTTAATGTTTGAGTTTTTTGTTGTCTGTAGGACCTATGGCTATGCCTTTGATGAGCAGAAGCTGAAGTTGTTTCCTTTTACCTTCAAAGATGCAGTCTTGTGCTAGTTTATGAGTCTATTGGGAGGCAGCATCACTACTTGAGCCCAAATGCAACAAATCTTAAATGATAAATACTGAGATTATTGTAGGTCCAAATAAACAAAGGAGTAAATCTTTAGGATGACCCTTGAACCTAATGAATCTTTGGAGGACTATGAGGAAAGATTTCAACTCAATTATTTGAGGGCTAACTGTACCCTTGATACTAAGTCACTCAAGCTATTTCTTCTCTAAGGGATCAGGGAAAATGTAATGAAAACCCTGAACATGCTATCTGGAGGAGATATCTACCAATTTCCTTATGATGACATCAAAATTGTATTCAAGAATTGTTGAAAATGCAACAAGATGATGGAGCTTAGTGGAAAGGAGTCGCCTTCACTAAGTGGGCCCGCAGGCTATTTTTGGCGCAAAGTCTATTTTTAGACTATGTCTATTTTTAGACATATGGATCATGGTCTATGAGTTGCAGGATGCTATTTTTAGACATATGGGCGGAGTCTATTTTTAGACTGCCAGGCTAAAAATAGAACAGTCAAATATTATTAGCTCTTAATAATATTTGGAATATAAACATTATCTTATCCTCTTGGAGCACATCAGTTCGAGCTACAGATGTGGAACATGCAACTGCCAGAAGGAAATACACTTTTCTTATGGGTTAGTTGAGCAATTGCATGATGGACTTCAGTTAGAACTCAAGTGATTGAGTTTGGTGGAGTTGATTGAGGAGTTGATGGAGTTGTGTTCAGTTTGACTTAGTTGAACTAGTTGTATTTAGTCTAACTGTAGAATACACTAGTGATGAGTGATGTGAATTAATTGTTAATTAATTCACTAATTATTAACTCATAAAGCAACTAAAGAATACATCAGTTAACTCAGTGCATGGACAGTTCAGAGGAGACAAGTGTTAGAGGTGAGTGAAAGGGAAAGATAGTTGTCAATTGTGACTATAGTTGTGCATGAGATTTGCACAATCAATGGATTGAGTATTACTAATGAGGATTGCATGGTTCATCCAAGGGAAATACGAGTTTGGATCAGCCATTCTCATATATTCTCATGCAGGATTGCGAAGTGGAGGCAGGCAAGCAGCGAAGGAGATTTGAACCTGTGATTGATTCAGATCTTAGCTAGTTTTGTATGTAGCAGGTGGAGATAGTACTGAGTACTTGTGAGGAGTATTGTAATATGTATTGTTACATGTTCTCAATCAATATAATATACAGATAGTTGGGGGTTTTCATCTGTATGCTTTCCCCGGTTACATACTATGTTGATATGTGTTATTGATGTGTTCAATGTGCACATGCGAATGTTTTGATTCTGCAAATTGATGATCATTGTAGAGGAGATTATGTATTATGCTTGCATTCCGCAAATAGTGTATAATCAGGATAATCTCTGTGAATAAGTGTCATATTATTCAAAATTTCTACATGGTATCGAAGCGAAGTTGATCATCAGATCTATTATTCAAAAAGTGATTACATTTTATTTCTTCAGGCAGAGTCTGTAATCGGGCCAGGTAGCCTCTGGATTTATCCTACTTTTGGAAGGTGAGATATCCGGTGAATGCCCATACAGTCAATCTATGTACGAGAAATACTTTGTTCTCACAAATTTTAGATCAGAAGCGGTTGAGTTTTGAGCTGGTGGAATTTGAATTTGCAGCAGCGTTTTCTTGGTGTCAAAGTTGAAATGTCTTTCAACGGATTGCGATTGGAGTATTCCCTTGAAGGCAGCTCGAATTATATTGCATGGAAATACAGGATGGAGGCGGTGTTAGATGACAATGGGTTGAAGGATTTCATAGAGGCTGAGGTCCCAAAGCCTACTGATGCTGCTCATGTTGAGGTTTGGCAAAAGAAGACAGCAAAGTGTCGAAGGATTCTGTTGGAGGGCGTGAAGGATCATATTGTATCCAGCCTGCATGGAAAGGCTTCTCCATACTTGATGTGGAAAGCGTTGACAGATTTATTCCAAAGCAAGAGCGACCAGAGGAAGTTGGTGCTCAAGGATAAACTCAGAAACATTAAGTGTGAGAATGGAGACAGTATGCCCAAGTATCTCACGAAGTTCACCCAATGTCGGGATGAGCTGGGAAGTGTGGGGGTGACTGTCGATGATGAGGACTTGGTGAGCTTGGCTCTCCTTGGTCTTCCGAAGAGTTGGCATTCCTATCAGGACTCTGTCAATGGTCAGGAGAAATTGCTAGGATGGGTGAGACTTTGGTCGGATCTTGTGCAAGAGGAGATCAGGCGGAATACCAGGGATGGATCTTCATCAAAGGCATCTGATGAAGAAAATTGCGCTTTAGCTGCCAAAGCAAAGAAGGTGAAGGAGAAGGTTTCTCTTTCCGAATCCAGTTCTTCCAATGATGGGAAGAAGGTTGAAAAATCAAAAGTGTGATGCTTTCGTTGTCATGAGGTGGGCCATTATGCTGCAAATTGTCCACGGAGAAAATCCAAGAAGGGATTCGGGGAAGGATTTGAAGGTGAGGCACTTGCTTCACAGTTTGAGTTGGATTTCACACTCTTCGCATGCATGGTTTCATCCATGGTGGGAAGTGGTTGGTTTCTTGACAGTGGAGCTTCTTTCCACATGACCGGTGACAAGAGTTTGTTCAGTACTTTGGAGGAGAATGATCTCCAGATACTCATAGTGATGGGTAATGATGAGAAGTATAGTGTCTCAGGTGTAGGCACGGTTATTTTTTAGAGGGAGCATGGAGCTCGCCTTACCTTGACCGATGTCAAGTATGTACCAAGACTAAAGAGAAACTTGGTGTCGATTGCGATGCTGGAAGACAGAGGCTATGATGTAGTTTTCAGTAAGGGAAAGGTTTTCCTTAGACACATCATCACTAGACAAGTGAAGCAGATTGGTTCACGGGTCAAGAACCTGTATGCTCTTGAGGTTCAAGATGCATGCAAAGCCTTGAGCAGCGAGGCAACTGATGGAGACTTGGTGGTTGAGAGGGAGCGTTTATTACCTCTCAACATGCAGAGCCAGAAGAAGTCTCAGACGATTATGGAGGAGCCACGATTGGTGCAGCAACTTCAGGAGGTTGTGGAGCAGCCACAACAAGGGAAGCTGAGAGGAGATCGAGTAGAGACATCTACTCATGCAGAGACCTCCAGTAGGGGGAAACTTCGAGCTAGGTGGGCTGAGGGATCACATGCAGCCATACCTCCAGGTAGGAGGTGGGGCGATATAGAGTGATCGTCCCAAGGAGGAGGGGCAGGATCCTTGAGGTACCCAACCTCTTGGATGAGACCTTGCTACGGGAGCCCCGATGTGGAGTAGCAGGAACTGGCTGATTGGGTAGAGACAGATGTGGATGGAGCGGCAGAGAGAGTGACAGTGCAGGGAATCCCAGGATAGCACATAGCTAGCAGGCTGCAGCAATGCGAGAGGCACAAGTGTTTTGCACAGTGCTAGGTGGCATAGAGAGGTGTGAAATGGTGCGAGATGCATGGAGATGTTGCAGTAGCGCAGATGTCAGAGAGGGAGCACTTGTCAGCAGCAAGTAGAGCTTCAGCATCAGAGTATGTTCCTAGCCCAACAGAGTGGTCAGTTGGGAGTGTTTTTGTTCCAAGTGTTGTTGGAGCAAGTGGACCGGGCAAATGTGTTGCATGCAGAACATTCCAGAGTTGCAGGATAGGGGTTGCAGATAATCCATATCTTGTTGAGAGGGAGTGTTGAAAATGCAACAAGATGATGGAGCTTAGTGGAAAGGAGTTGCCTTCACTAAGTGGGCCCGCAGGCTATTTTTGGCGCAAAGTCTATTTTTAGACTATGTCTATTTTTAGACATATGGATCATGGTCTATGAGTTGCAGGATGCTATTTGTGGATGATTGGTCATGTTGGTAAAAACAGATGGACTTCTATTTTTAGACATATGGGCGGAGTCTATTTTTAGACTGTCAGGCTAAAAATAGAACAGTCGAATATTATTAGCTCTTAATAATATTTGGACTATAAACATTATCTTATCCTCTTGGAGCACTTCAATTCGAGCTACAGATGTGGCACATGCAACTGCCAGAAGGAAATACGCTTTTCTTATGGGTTAGTTGAGCTATTGCATGATGGACTTCAGTTAGAATTCAAGTGATTGAGTTTGGTGGAGTTGATTGAGGAGTTGATGGAGTTGTGTTCAATTTGACTTAGTTGAACTAGTTGTATTTAGTCTAACTGCATAATACACTAGTGATGAGTGATGTGAATTAATTGTTAATTAATTCACTAATTATTAACTCATAAAACAACTAAAGAATACATCAGTTAACTCAATGCATGGGCAGTTCAGTGGAGACAAGTGTTAGAGGTGAGTGAAAGGGCAAGACAGCTGTCAGTTGTGACTATAGTTGTGCATGAGATTTGCACAATCAATGGATTGAGTATTGCTAATCAGGATTGCGTCGTTCAACCAAGGGAAATACGAGTTTGGATCATCCATTCTCATCTATTCTCATACAGGATTGCGTAGTGGAGGCAGGCAAGCAGCGGAGGAGATTTGAACCTGTGATTGATTCAGATCTGAGCTAGTTTTGTGTGTAGAAGGTGGAGATAGTACTGAGTACTTGTGAGGAGTATTGTACTATGTATTGTTAAATGTTCTCAATCAATATAATATACAGATAGTTGGGGGTTTTCAGCTGTATGCTTTCCCCGGTTACATATTGTGTTGATATGTGTTATTGATGTGTTCAATGTGCACATGCGAATGTTTTGATTCTGCAAATTGATGATCAACGTAGAGGAGGTTATGTATTATGCATGCATTCCACAAATAGTGTATAATCAGGTTAATCTCTGTGAATAAGTGTCATATTATTTCAACTCAATTATTTGAGGGCCAACTGTACCCTTGATACTAAGTCACTCAAGCTATTTCTTCTCTAAGGGATCAGGGAAAATGTAATGAAAACCCTGAACATGCTATATGGAGGAGATATCTACCAATTTCCTTATGATGACATCAAAATTGTATTCAAGAATTACTCTAGGGTTGATAGGAAGAAGGGTAGGTCTAGCCAAATCTTGGTTAGTTCCTCTCCCACCACAACAACCATCAAAAATGAGATAGGGAATATGTTGGATAATTTCAAGAGTGAAATGTTGCATACCTTTTCCCTACAAATGGATATTATGAAAACAAAAAGAAAAAAAGAGGAAGAAGAAAGGGCGCTAGCTATTTTCTACCCTAGATGTACTAAAAGACATCCTAGGAATGAATGCCCACTGAATATCATAGAATTCTTCCTATTATGTGAAGAGAATCATGCAACAAACAAATGCCCCTCTCTGCCAGGCCTAAAGGTGGTATAACATGAAGGAGTAGAGAGTGGGTCAGAACAATTGTGCTTCATTAACCAAAGGAGACCCCCAGGGCCTTGTCCATATCAAGGTGCACATTATCCTCACTACAATCCAAACTAGAATGCACATTTCCAGTCTTGGTACATGTTGTAGTGGCTACAACCACCCTCCAAAATTTTTCCTTCGCTTTGTTTTGGAGCCTCCCTCCTCAAAATCTTAGTAGCTTGTATTTCACTGCTCAGGTACTTGTGTTTCATTCAAGTTTACCTTTCACTTTGCATCTTGTGTTTGCTTACTCGCTTTGATGACTAACCACAAGCTGAGTTCCCGTGACTTGGTTTGCATCTGGTTCTTGCGTTGTCTTGGCAGACTGCGCAGTCCTAGAGGGAAACCAACCTTACTCTCAGGAATTGTGCAGAGCAGCCCGGAAGACAACCCTGCTCTCCAGTATTGCGCAGAACATCCTAATAGTGAGCTTAGGCTCTAAAAACACGTAGACCTAGCTGACAACTTGTCTTTAGCTTGGAAATTTCGCAGAGAATGAGAGACAGCCAGAGCCACTTAGCCCAGGAATTGCGCAAAAGTATTCCTTCAGTTGTTTTCTGATGCATGTGTCAGAAAGTTTCTCGGTTCTCCCTAGACCTATTCAATCTCTCCATGCATGCATGGTAGCCTTTTGTGAAAAATAAAAAAGAAAAAAGAAAAAAAACATCCCTAAAAAATAGGGATCTATTTTTAGCACTGGGAGTTACACTCAAGTCAATTTTAGAAACTTCTCGCCACTTGTCGCTTTTTCCTAGATTTTTGGCATGTGCGTTATAAACCTTGAATCTACCAAATCTATTTAATGGATGCCCAAAAAATCATTCTACACATTCGATCTTGGAGCTATGGCATTCCCAAGGCATCTAGGAACCTTCGGCATAGTCGGCACAATTTTTTCAGATAAGTTTTGCTTCTCAAGTATTTTTCTTCTTTTTCTATCGCTTTTGATTCCTTGGCTTGTGTGAGTGTTGTTTTTCATGTTTTACTAAATGATCACTGGCATTTTCATTTTTTTTTAACTTGTAGAAGTGTTGTTTCAAGTTTTTCATTGTCTTTCTTAAACGTCGCATGTGTAACACCGTTTTTCACTAACGATCATCTTTGCAACAAATCTCCCCACCAGATTCGTTGTTCGTCCATTTGATTGATTCCTGCATTGGTTTTGATTTCATGCATGATCATTCACTCCTATCTACACCATCCTTCGCTCATGCATTCATATCTACTCATTTTCAAGTTTCCCTTGGGAAAATTTGGGCTACGTTGGCTTAGATCTAGCTTTTCCCAGCATGCACTACACATTCTTGGGACTCAAGGCTCTACCTTGGCTTTAGGAATTGCATAGAAGTTTCCTGACACTGTCCTCCAACTATGCTCTTCATAGTTCTGGGAAACAGTGCCTAGTCTTTCCCATTGGGACTGTGCAATATGCAGTCTCAGCGAGAAATCAAGCTAGATTGAATTATGCATTGCGTAATTCCAATCCACAGCAAGCCCAGTTGGATTGTGATCTACGAAGTTCTAGTTAATAGCCCTCTCACTGGAAGTTGGGACTGCGCAATGCATAGTTCCAGATGACAGTCCCCCGCCTCTGAGAGTCGCTACTGCAAAATCTTTCCTAGCAGTCACCCAGTTTGTTGCATGATCGATCCTTGAAGTGCTTTGTGTTTTTAAGCTGACATTTTCTTGTCGTGAGTGTCTGCTCTATCTCTAGGTACATCAGTTGTTGAGCAGTCTCTCAGCAGTACAGGCATCATGGTTTCCAAGAGAGTTGGATCAAAGGACACTATAGAGAGAAGCAATGGAGATGTGGTTGAACAGGTGCCAATGAACTTGCCCATCTATGTAGACACATAGTTGTTCGTAGAGAAGGACATGAATATCACATGGCAAGAAATAAAGGACATATTTGTAGGTAGTTTCAAGGAAGATCTAGAAGATCGACAAGTCTATGTCAATATTCACAAGTCAACTTGTATAGGGTTTCATGGAGGTACCCCACCTTCCCTTGCATGGATATAATTCACTGGGTTGTCTCACATACTGATCCCGAGACGATGAAATTGAGCAATACTAGTGGGACACAGCTTGCCACCTTCAGGACAGAAAACTACCATCAAATGTATCACTTGTCGCAGCCGATGAACCACATGGATGCATTGTTCTTCACTCCCAACAACAATGTCAACACTAGAGATATCATGAAGCATTAGTTAAAAGAGCCATCGAATTTCAGGATGACACCCAACTAGGTCTACAAGACGAAGTCACTCAGGAAGTCTTACCAACCCCTGGTCATCTTCGCATGTCGCTTGTATGGTCAAGAGAGAACGATGACCTTCTTGTGAAGTTGGGTGGTTATGTTGGAGCAGTTTGAAAATGAAGGAAGGCCATTCAACTGGTCTAACTTTTTGGCTCTTCAGCTGAAAGTGCATGTGTCTAATTCCTAGAATCTGCCTAAGGATGGACAAGAAATATTCTTTATGTCTGCTTACCTTCTCGATGCAATCTGTGCCCAACAACAATTCCCTAGCATGGGTTGGACATGGACATCGTGAAATGATATTGTGAATGTCTATTGCAAGTTCCTCTCTGAGTGCAACTACCGAGGAGTCATGGTGAGGTTGTCTGACCACTTCATCGCCCCACTGTACATGATGATATCCTAACAGGATCCACCTTGCATGTCCCAAGAAGCGATGTAGGCATTGCTTAACATTGCAGCTTGATATGCCTCACCTGGTGGCACCTTATTCAGGATGTTTGGTGCGGAGAAGCCTCCATATGAGCTATCGAGGTTTGTCACATAAAATATGGTCATGTAAGAGGTTGCATACCACATCTCCATAGGGTTATCAACGGGACTACACAGGAGGAAGAAGGCACCATGGCCCACTCTTCCTTTGTAGATTGGGTTGTACGAGATTTGTACCTTGAAAGATGCGGATGTCGAGGCCGGGGACTTGAAGAAGTTTGGGTTCAGTACCAAGAGCTTCAATCCGTATGATCCCCACTACATATTCAAGAACCACTGTGTGAAGGTGTACTACCCATGGATCCACGGGGCATGTCATTGGCCAGAGGAAGATCCTTGGAGGTATTGCTACAACTCCTCTAGGTTTAATGAACCGGTCAACATATCAGTAGAATGGAAAGAATCACTACATATAGCAGCACCATAGGAAGCAACAGCAACAACAACAGTGAGCAACAAACCGACGCAAGACAAGGGTAAGAGGAAGATTGCCGATAGTGCAGAGGTTGACCACAGCTACAAGTACAAAGAAGACCCACTTGTTGAGAGAGTAGCTTTGGAGATAGATGCGAAGAGGTGATGGCGTGAAAGGAGAGTAGAGCGGTAGAAGAGAGAGAAGAAAATGTTGGAAGATACAAAGAGGAGATGGAGAAGAAGCTGAAAGCAGAACAAGAGCTCAGGAGGAGAGAAAGGGAAGAAAAGAAGAAACAAGAATAGGAAAAAGGACAAGGCACACTGACAGAGAAAACTACGCAGATATAGTTTGAAGAAGTAGAGTAGCCAATAGATGATGAACAGGGTGAACAGGTGCAGGTTTGGGAAATTTCTCAACTGGTTGAGTAAGTAGTTGAGGTGACAAAAATGGAGATGGAACAGGAGTTGCAGGACCGAGACATCGATCTCATGCTGAGAGCATCTGAGGTCACACCATAGTCTTCGCCACCTCCATAATCACAACCAATCCTGAGAGAGAAAGGATAATTTGTTCTCCTTGATGATCTGGAGACGAATGTGTACAATCTGGGACTTAACGAGCCATAGTAGAGGATTGTACAGGCATGAGGAAAGAAGCTCTCAGATGATCATACATCACATGCGCACACAGAAGAAAGGGTGATTGTACCAAATGTTAGAAGACATATTTTGGCCATGGTTGAGACTTCTAAGGCTTATGCAGAAGCCACGAGTTCGACATTCAAGTTCTTGATAGAAGAGAATGATCGAATGGTAAAGGACTTGCAAGAGACTAGGCAGAGAACAGAACATTCAGCAGGATCTTCCATGACAGAGATGAAGAAATAAATAGTGGCGGAGATATCAACTTTGGAGGCCACCATACAGACAATGTATAGTATATTTTTCACCGTGCACGAAGCAATTGTCCATCTATATGGATTTTAGCAGCAATGCGTGCAAATAGCCCAAACTCTCAAATATATTCACACTGTTATTGCACACATGCAAGAATGGACAATGAGGTACAAGGGATCCCCACTTTACTTTCACAAGAGGATGAAGCTAGAGGCTAAGCTAGACAAAGCACGGATTTGTATGTTGATCCTCAACTATGAGAAACTCCCTCCACTCATCACGAACATTGAAGCTTCCTATGCACAGTTGTTCAGAAGTCTGGATGTCATAGTGCGAACGCATAAGATCCCTTCCATCAGAACCCTCACCTAGGCCATGAGGAAGAACCAAGTCATTTTGGATGTCAACAAGTACATAGATCATTTGATGCGCGAAGCCACCAATGATGACTTGCAGCTCAGTGCAGAGAACATGCAGAAGTACATTGGTGGTCCAGCCACACTTAGGAAAATGTTGTGCATGCTTTAGGATGAGATGGGCAAAGGTTTTAGAACCATATACCCGAAAGCCATGGAGGCAAGAGTTCACTTTGACAAGGAAATCACCAAACAGTACGGGGACACAATAACATAGTACCAAGCTTGGTATCAATTCCTGACCAAATACCATTGTGAGGAGGTTACCGGGTTGGTATTTCCCCAAGACCGCGAGTGATGTTGTTTGCCTTGTCAGGGTGACTCGAGCCTATTTTGTCCCACATGGGTATATGTGGAAATTGTATTATTGTAAACATGTTGTAAGTGAAATTCGAAGTGTCACTAGTGGAATGTAAACAATCAATATGTAATGTGAAGAGTCATGAGGGTAGTCCAAGAGTCACAAAGAGGAATTTTAAGGGTCGCCCCACCCTTTGTTATAAATCGAACCTCATAACTCATAGTATAGGCTTTTGGCAGCCAAGATTTTGGCTAGGCATTGCTTAGAGAAGGCTTGGAGAGTATTGTGACGAGCCTTGGCTTCTCCATAGTGTAGAGTGAGTACATCTCTTTGGAGGAGCAGACAGTGTTTACTATAATGTTACACTATTGGGGCTAGTGGATGTCAATGGTGTATGTATGGATGGAAATTTCACTTAATATTATATAACAGAGCTAGCACATTTTCATGCATATGTTGTTATTGTAGTTGGACTATTATGGTTTCCTTAGAAATGTATGTTATTTAACTTATGCAATTGTGTATGAACTATTTTGTAAGAAATTGTATGAATCTTGTTGCAAACGTGTTGTTAGTTTAACCCATCACTTTGGATTGTGGAATATTCTACTTTCCATCTTGTGATTTCATTCCGCTCGTATGTTCCTTTCAGGTTGTGTAGTATTATAGGCTTCTAAGGGACACACTTCATTTTCCCCTCCATTTGTTAGAACCCCCATGCATATCACTTGACTTGCTGCAAGGTCACACACTTTCTTTCGACAAAGTTATCATAGTTGCCTTTGCGCACTATCGCAGTCAAGGCATTGCTTTACTACCCACTACTTGGACTCCTATTCCAAACGGTCTGAGGTCTAGTTGGGAATTCCTACAAGGGAGATCCCCTGACATGTTAGTGGGTCCAGCATTGTCAACAGTACCCTTCCACCCATCCATCATGATCCGCACCTCCTCCTTGCCTTATGCTCCTCCATATCCTTCTCAGCTTGTCAACCATCCTTTTTAACCATATCCACCTGAGTATTCCTAATGGGGAAACCCCTCTCAAGGGTGGAGGCCTCAAACAAACCAGCCTCCTAATTCACTTCCTCCACTCAAACCTCAACCACAGCTAGCTGATTATACCCTACCTAAGAAACCTCAAATTCCAACTCAACCAAATCTAAAACCGAACAATAAGTAAGCACAACAGGTCTATAGTGGGGAAACATCCTATCCTTCTTATGTTGTGGAAATCCAAGAAATCAACCTTCGGTCTAGGAGGGTGCTCCCAAATAATCACCCACCTTCTCCACATAAATATATTGAATAAGAGAAGGAAGAGAGTGTCCCTCAAGTCAATACACCCCCTTATCCTGAAAGGTTGGTCCACCCTAACCAACACACCCCAAAAGAGGTTGAACTTTTGGGAGAATTGAAGAATTTGTGTGTCGAGATACCCCTTCTCCAAGCTATTAAAGATGTTCCCGTCTACAACAATATTATTAAGGAAAAACGTTTCAAAAGGCCTGGAATAAGAAGAAGAGATACCCCGATCATAAATTTTGTTGGACAACTATCTGATTCGATGCTTGGGAGGGTGATCTCCCCAAAATACCTAGACCTTGGTAGCCCAATCATGGATGTGCACATTGATGGAATTATGGTCTCTTATACCCTGATTGATATTGGGGATGAAATCAATGTGATGACTAGGGAAACCATGATGAATCTCAATCTCCAATGGGCTTTGAGAAAGACCACCACAGTGTTGCAGCTTGTAGACAGATCCATAGTAGCTCCTGAGGGAATTATTGAGGATGTCATGGTCTCTATTGATTCCTAGGAGAACCCTACTGATTTCCTAGTCCTCCATACAAAAACCAAGTTCAATGGCTATCCTCTCATTTTAGGAAGACCTTGGTTAGCCACTATTAATGCCTACATTAGTTGTAGGGTTGGGAACATGACTATCAAGAATGGACATTTATCCAAACAACTTGTGTTGTATCCTCCTGCTCAACCTTCTATTGAACATGATTTACCCATATGGTTAGAGGATGAGGAAGAGGATGAATTGTATCATACAACCCCCTACCCAATATTCACTCTATATATTGTTATAGGAGGGGGGTAGCTTGATGAAGATGACCTTATTGACCATATCCTTCATAATAAACCTCCCACTCCCATACCAGTTGATGAATTGTTGAACGAATTTGAGAGAATTCCTTGGACTAAAATGTACTATGTTGATTCTAGCCTAGGACATGTTAATATTGAAGAGGTTGGCCCATCCAAAACTCTAATATCAACCTTTCTCTCTTGGCCAAATAGGAAGAACAGTTGTTCAATGTACTGAGGCAACACCTAGATGTTCTTTTTTTTGGATTATAAGGAAATGAAAGGTATGCATCCCTCATTTTGTACTCATCATATTTACATCAAAGAGGCATGCAAGCCTATGTGCCAATGCTAGAGAAGGATGAACCCATCTCTTAAGGACATTGTGAAAGAAGAATTACAAAAGCTACTAGATGCCGGGTTCATATACCCCATTTCAAATAGTGAGTGGGTGTCACCTCTTGGTTTAGTTCCCAAGAAGAATTGGAAGTGGAGAATTTTTGTTGATTACAGGGAACTTAACAAGGCTACCAAGAAGGACCATTTTCCTTTGCCCTTCATTGACCAAGTCCTATATGGCCTTGCAGGAAATAAATTCTTCTACTTCCTGGATGAATTTAGTGGATACAACCAAATCCATATCAGCCCTGAAGACAAAGATAAGACCACATTTACATTTCCTTGGGGGACCTTTTCCTATATAGTTCTTCCATTTGATCTGTGCAATGCCCCTGCTACTTTTCAAAGTGCAGTTTAGAGTATTTTTGTTGAACTTGTTTATGAATCTGTTGAGATATACATGGATAATTTCACTCCTTATGTATGTGACTTCCAGGAGACTCTCTCCAATCTGTGCAAAGTCTTGAATAAATGTATTTAAATGAATCTATGATTGAACCCTAAGAAATGTGAGTTTTTAATGAATGCAGGGAATGTCCTTGGCCATTCTATATCGAAGGAAGGGATACAGGTTGACCCAAACAAGATTTCCATCATCAAAAGGGTCCCTATACCTCAAAACAAAGATATTTCAAGAGTTTCCTTGGATTAGCTGGGTATTATAGAAGGTTCATTAAATATTTTAACAAATAGGCTTCACCCTTGTTTGTACTTTTGGCTAAAGATTCATATATTTGTTGGAAAAACAACCATCAAAAAGCCTTTGAAACACTAAAAGAAAAGTTGACCACTGTACCCATCCTTAGGGGTCCCAACTGGGAATTACCGTTCCATATACACATAGATGCCTTAGACAAAGATGTATGGGTTGCTTAGGACAAGTGGAAGACAAATTTCCTTATGTTATCTATTTCATTAGTAAGAACATTTCTAAATTTGAGTTAAACTATACTATCTCTAAAAAGGAACTCTTAGTTGTGGTGCATTCTTTGAAAAAATTTAGCCATTATATCATTGGTTATCAAACTTTTCTTCACTCTGATCATGCAACCATTAAGTACTTAATGCATAAACCTAATGTCAATGCTAGGATAATTAGATCGTTTTTATTATTGCAACAATTTGATTTTACTATTGTCGATAAACCAGGGAAAGAGAATCTGGTTGCATATTTATTGTCAAGATTAACCCTGCCTGCAGGAAAGGAAGAAATGATAGATGATCGACTTCCATATGAACATCTCTTTTACATATCAATGCTTTTTCCTTGATTTGTTGATATATCCAACTATTTGGTTGTTGGGAGGTTCCCTCCTAATGTATCCTCCATGGATAAAAGCAAGTTTGTAAGGAAAAGTTCCCCATTCACTTAGATTGGGGCCAAATCAGATCCTTAGAAGATGTGTGAGGGAAGAAGAGGTGTTTAACATACTCTCAGCATGTCATGATGGATCCTGTGGGGGCCACTTTTCTACTAAGAGGGAAACTTTCAAAGTTCTACAATCAGGTTATTATTAGCCCACTTTACATCAGGATGCAAGGAGGTACACCACCAGGTGTGATCAGTTTCAAAGAATGGGTAAGCCAACACCCAAGGATGAAATTCCCTTACAACCTCAAGTGACTCTAGAACCATTTGAAAGGTGGGGCATGGATTTCATTGGACCTATTGATCCCCCATCAATATAAAAAAGGTATATTATTGTATGCAATGATTACTTGACCAAATGGGCTGAAACAAAAGCAGTAAAGGAAGCAACTGAGTAGAAGGTGGTTGAATTTCTAAGAGAGAACATCTTCTACAAATTTGGTTTTCCAAGGGAAATAGTCATTGATCAAGGAGCTCAATTTACATCAAGTTTTATTGAATACCTTATGAAGCAACACACATCAAGCACAAGACGTATACTTCCTATCACCCTCAAGCAAATGGGAAAGTGGAAGACACCAACAGAGCATTGGAGAACATTCTTACCAAGGTTGTTAGCAACAACATAAAATATTGGGCAGGCAAACTTGTGGAAGCCACTTGGGCCTACAACACCACTTGGAAGACCACCACTGGGTTCACTCCATTTGAATTGGTCTATGGGAAGAAGGACCTCTTGCCTATTGAATTTGAGTACAACACCTTGAGGATGGCAGCTTAGTTAGACTTGGATCTTGCTACAACACAACAAGAAAGGTGTACCACTTACTTACTCAGAGATCTTTACTTACCAGGATATGCTCGGATAACTCTTTTTTATTGAGATGTCACTTTGATTATATTCATATTCTATTCCCAACAGATAGCTCTTGGGCAGAGCACGAGGTAGGCTACATTTAGGAGGTAGTTTTGGGGCAGAGAATTAGACTTGGGATTCTTTGGCCAACCACCTTATGTAACGCACCAAACAAACTTATCGTCAACCGGAAAAAGTATGATTCGCCAACATAAAAAAGTACGATTCGCCGAAAGCTAATACTAAATCATTTACCTTGTTACTTCCTTGCTATGTGGGGTGGGAAAATCAATATGCAAAGGTGGCGTTACAATATGATATAGAGTGATTACGTAGCCTATGCAGTATGGTCAATTCAGTAAATGCAGGTACCTTACTATCCGAATCAGGAACATGAGTCCAGTCTATCCATATGGGAAATTGGAAATAAAAGGCTTTACAAGTCACCCACAATAAAGTAAGTGTTTGAAAACTCTGGACAAAGACTTTCTTTAAAGAAAGTGAGTTATTGGTGTGTGCTAGGATGGGTGGTATAGCTTCATCTTACTCTCCGAAGAGCTATTACTCTCCATAGAGATCTTACTCTCCGAAGCTTCAACAGACTGGCTAGTTCACTTCTATGCATCATTAGTTAAAGCTATTATAGACCCCATGTGAATAAGTGCATTTCCCAATGGATTATTCTGAAGGAAATAGAGCATTCCCCGATGATCGATTTAGGAAGATAAATGGCTTCTTTTTTGCTCAAAACCAAACCTCATTGATTGCATTCCCCAGTGAGGAATTTTGATTGAAATAGAGCATTCCCTAATAGGGATTATGCACATAAGTTTATACAAACAAAAAGGGGTGGATAGGTGTGCTTTTTTTGTGGGACTAATGACTCTTGCTAAGCAGCAGATCAATATGAATTTTTTATTACACACAGCAGCAGATGTCCAGTGAGATATCCAAGCCCAGGGTAAGAAGAAAGGTGGCTTTACGAGATGTTAGAGAGTCTGAACAATGTGGTCTTCTGATAATTGGTAAATTGGGGAAGGAAAGGTGGTATATCTAGTGGATCCAAGTGAATAAGCTCTTACAAGATTAGTTAGGTAAAATGGGCTTTCATATTGGGCACTCGCTTATCATTATTATGTCAATACAGCAGACTAAGGCTGCTCCGGCTTACTGTACTGACTAGTAGAGCTTTCACTCTAAGCTTAATACGGTATTCACACCGATCAAATTAATGGTCTAAGACAGTCTAAAAGAGTGTTTAATGCTAGACCTATTGACTAAAGCTCTAGTTTCCATAGGGCTCTCCAGTCAGAACTAACAGGGCTAATAATAAGCTTGTCTCTTTAGGCACTTGTTTCCATGGCACTGGGGCAAAAGGCATTCCATCCACATATAGGGGGGACTAGGTCCAACAGTAATACACAGGCTAATACAAAAGCTAGTGTCCATCTCCAACCGGAACTAACAAGACTATAAAAGCTAGTCTATTTTGGCTAGTTTCCATGGATGGAACTGAGGGGCTTAGGGCTTGTGTTTCCGCATAGGGAGGACATAGAAGAATCATTTTGGAGTGAAATCTATAAATACGCTGGAGACTCTACTATTAAGACTTGGTTTCTCTGGCACTGGGGCTTAAGGCATCATTCCATCCACATAGGGGGGGATACTACCTATAGTCCAGGTCCAAATAGGCTAAAGACTTCAGCTAGTCCAGTGCAATCGGCTTGAACTCTACTAAAGCATATATCCATCTCTAGGTGGGACTATTTTTGCTTGTTTCCATAGAAGAATGCCCCCGATGTCGGCAGGCTGCTTGCACTTTTTGCTAGTCCACCGTAGGATTCGAACCTCTAAGCTTAATACGGTGTATTCACATGGATCAAAGTAATGAAGTAGGTACAGTAAAAGAATATATGCATAATGATTTAGAGCTTTGAGAGGGCTTAAGGCATATTCCATCAAATGGAGTACTATATCTCCAATAGGTTACTTCAGCTAGGTCCAGGTCCAATAGTAGGTGCTAAGACGACTGCTTTAACTTGCTTAAGACTAAAGGTGGTGTCCATAGGGGTCCAGGCGGAACTAACAGGGCTAAGCTATTCTCTTTAGGTGAGTTTCCATGACACTGGAGCAAGACCAAAAGGATATGCAAAGAAATGAAATACATAAAGGTGACGTGTCAAGAAGAGACGGGAAGAAAGTGCGGGCCTATCAAATATGGAAAATTCAAAAAAGAAAAGTGGCCTATGCAGAAAAACCTATTGGCTTATCCAGGTTGCTAGTGAAAAACGATGAAAGGGATGGTTAATTCAAAAACAAAAGGTGACCTATATATCTGGTCACGAGGAGCATGAGAGCCTATCTCTCCAGATGGTAGATTAACTACTTAAAGATGGCCTTGTCAAAGTGGGAAATTCAAGAGTGGGGAGGTGGCCTGAACTTGCCCTCCTACGATAGAAGCAGTAGCAGAAGGAGAACCTTTCAGTACAAAGGAATCAGAGGAAAAGAGTAGCAACAGCGAGGCATGAAAACTGGATCGGGAACTATCCATGGGTGCTACGGGCTATCGAACGGGGTATGCTCTTGGCTTTAGTACTTGACGCTCAGGCGAGAGGTTGTATACCTGGCTGGATGATCATGGTGGCTGCTATAAGCAGCTAATGTCCCGTACTACACAATAATGATGAAGATCCCTCTTCTCACCGATAATGTCGGGGATGCAGATTCGAAGAACTAAAGAAAAAAGGTTTCCTGGCCGATCGATCTACCTACCATTTGATTTGATCCCATCTCGGGCGGTGGAAGAAGGAGCAGGCGCACCCTGCAGAAACCTCGCTTTTGCTCAATTATAAAAAGTACTTATTTCCTCTCCACTATATACTATAGTCGTCTGCTTGCGCTTCCTCTCCCACTGGTCGAGCCATTCTTCCTCTCCCATTGGTCGAGAGACTACATTCCTCTATTTTTGGGGCCCTACCCCTTCATAGAGTGTTTGTCCCTACGCTCCTCACCCTCACCCTCTGAATCAGACCTACACATTGAGGTAATCCATCTACAAAGGAAGATTTGGCATGATAAGCACATCAGGGAAAGGACTTTTAAAGAAGGATATTAGGCCCTAATGTATGGCTTTAGATTCAAGGATTTCAAGGGGAAGTTAATGACAACATAGTTGGTTCCCTATCTGGTAGAGAATTTTCATGAGAATAGGTCTATCCAAATCATAACAATTGATGAGGAATGGATTCCCTTACTTGTCACTGGTCATAGGTTGAAGTTGTACAAAAACGCTTTGTCTGAGGAAGAATTTTTTAGTTAAGTCAGTAGAGAGTTAAATGTTATTGGAAGTTTCATAGCCATCAGTCCACCAAATTTCTAAAAAAAAAGGAAAATAATATGAGGGCCTAGATGAAAACCTCCATGAGGCATCTGAGGCTAGGAGAAAAAAAAACAAAAACAAAAAAAAAAGATCCCCAAGTGAAACCCTCCTCTGAGGCACCTAGGGCAGGCATGCAAGCTGAAAACCTCTACAGAGGCAACATGCTTGTCTCAAAAACAAATGAACAAAAACACAAACAAAATAGAAAAAACAGAAATGCAAGAAAGGAGTTCTTACACCATTTCTGCTAACAGTTTCTTTTTGTAGGAATCCAAATAGTGAAAGAATCATGGTTACAGAGCATAATATACAAGTGTATTCCTCCATTATTCCACCTATACATTTCATTTCCACACTCTCCACTCACATACCCAACTCTCTCCATCATCCAATCAACAAAAGACTCTAATTTTTCCTCCTTATTGTGATGCTCTAGGAGGAACCTATAATGCTACAGGAGATCTTGTAATGGTACAAGGGGAGCCTATAACGCTATAGGAGGAGGATCCAATGGGAAATTTAAAAGAAACCATAAGGCCATTTTGTCTCTATAAAATGATAAGAGGGGTCCTCCAATTCCAACCCCATCACCCATCCACTCCATCTAGAAAAAAAAATTCTCAAAAAATCCACTCTGTCATGCATCTAAAAAAACACAGAAAATACTTGTTTTCTATTCTTCTATCACCTACACCACTTCCTCATGATCCTAATCCTATTCTCATGCCTTTCATAACTTTCCCTCAACCTGGAATGCAAAATGAATACTTGAAGGGAGGATTAAATGACTGCTACAGGAAGGAGACTCCTCATGTAGCAACCTGTACAGTCACAATAGAACTCCCTAGATATTTTTTTTCATCCACAGAGATTATCATGGATCCATTTCTATAGTAGAGAGGAGGCACATCATCCTTAGGAAGCAGTCCATCTACTCCAACAATAGTAGCTTGGACACAGGGAAGGCACCTGCACACACAACAAGGTTATCAATCAAAATATCATCAAGTTATGAAGGCCTAAACAGAAACAAGCCAAGGAAATCAACTCCCTCAAGATCATGATGTTATGAGGCCTAGCTCCAGCATGCAACCATCTCCAGAAATTCGATCCACAGGTAGGCTCAAGTATGACAACCCTCACCTCTTCCCTATGCATAAAATGCTAAAATGTGTTAATGGTCGAGAAAGGAGTTTTAATAGGCTGGAGGTGGCTAGTGAACTTGGCCACCCTCGGGTAGTTAACTAAAGTTCATATTAAGTCACCCATGCAACATGGAGATGTCAAATCAAATGGGGTGGTGCTTACGAGGGGTGAGGTGATAATCACGAGGAGAGGGGTAATGATTGCAAGGAGTGGGGACAACGGTTCAAAAAAGGAAACTCGTGTATGTGCCATGTCACCAAAGCATTTCGAGCCTTTACCACAAAGGGAATATTATGTACTAGGCTAGACTCCATTCGCTCCATCACTCATTTCAAAAAAATCAGTTAGAGGAAGGTCATGTTATTGTTATCAGACTGCCTAGGGTGTCATTGAGTTGTTTTGAACTCTATTTGAAGGTGCTACATGAGGAAGCTATAGGAGGGTCTGAACTACTATGGGAGGGTCGAGAAGGAGCTACAGGAGGAAATTTGTGGGTGAAAGAGAGCCACATTTACCTAAGATTGTCTTCAACCCTCATGCACATAGAGAGCTATTTTGAAAAGGAGTAAGTGGCTTCCTCCCTCCTTGAATTCCAATACAATTACATCAGAAATTCTACCTAAAGTTGGCAACCTATAATATACAATTGATCAGTAGGTCTTTTGGAAATTTGTGTGTGTAAAAGAAAGATAAGAGCAGAGAAAAATAATTTTTTTATATCTAAATTCTAGCATCCTACTCCCTCACTGATAGAAAGGAGTTTGAAGCCTATTTTCACCTCTGAGATTACTCTGAAGAAAATTGAATTTCACACCTAATTAACACCAAGAAGGGGCAGTAGAAGAAATAGGGGGAGGATTTAATATAAGAGAACCCACAAACACCAAGAGAATTCACCAACACCCTCTTGTAGTGAAAATTTTTAGAAGGCATCAATGGTTGGGTTTCTTTGAACTGATTGGAGACTTCCACAGTGAATCATATTGATAGAGATTTCTAGACTAACACTGTGTAATGAGTGTGATCTATCCAACATTTTGGATGGTGAATCCATCCATCATCAAGGACCACAGAGATTCCCAAACATCAGAGGGTTTCTTTGAATTGTTAAAAGGGTATGATGATGATATCACTCATGAATTTTCCATGGCACTGCATCCTCAAGGGGAAGATAGTGCCACTATTGTTGTCAAAGGATTGGCCATCTCCTTAAGTCTTGAAACCATAAGTAGAGTGACCACCTTACCCTTAGGGGTTCGATGGAGCAAGGAGGAGAAGGAAGTAAGTGTTACAACTAGGAATAACTTCTTCATTTAGAGAGAGAAGCCCATAGAAGATAAGAATGGAGTAAGAAGATAAATCCTACCTTACCCCTGGGATGAGGTGGCTTATCACATCCTCAAATATATATCTTGTGAAGGGATATTGAGTGTGGTATATGCCTATCATTTTAGGTTACTTCATGAATTAATATTCAAAGAAGATTTCCTCTCCCTAAAAGACTTAGTGTTCCACATTTCCTCCTGCACTCAATCATTGAAATGAGCCAGAAGGTGAGGGAAGGAAAGAATCAACACATAGCCCACCATGGCCTCATCAATTTAATTGTGATGGATTCTTTGAGCCACTTAAGGAACCTTGTCCTCTAGACTGATTTTTTGGACATAGACAAGGAGGTCCTCATTGAAACTCAATCCATCACACTTGGAGAAACACCAACCTCTAGCAATGGAGGTAGGGGAGGAAAAACAGAAGAAGAAGAGGTAGGAAAAACAAAGGAAGAAGAAGCAATAGGAACAGAGGAGGAAGAAGAATGTCTTAAGGAAGATGAATATGAGAAAAAAGTAGAAGAAAAATAAATCCCTGAGAAGACTTCTAAACCCCAAGGAAAAGAGAAGCAAGGAAATCAAACAAGTCTTTCTCCAAGGAATACAGAGCAAGAAGTGGCTACCACATTGGCCACATTGAGCACACATGTCAATCCCAAAAGGAGGCAGCCAAAGCAAGTTCCCTTATGTTTCAAAACAAGGAAGAGTGACAGGTTTAGGTAGGGGAAACCACAACCTCCTTCAGAGGTCCCTATCACTATTGAGGAGCCATCCAGTAAAAATGAAGATGTGGGGCCCAGTGAAGGAAAAATTGAGGATATTACCTCTCCTGATGGAAAAAAACAAACCATATGTGACATATGAGAGAAGGCCCACGATCAAGACATTGACCTTGAAGAAACCCAAGACACAAAATGCCCTTGAGCAAGCAGAAAAAGAAGGACTACATGAGAAACGGGAGATGCTATAGGAGTAGAAAAAGGAGTTATTGGAAGGAGAAGCCACCTCAAAGGTAGATGAAAAAGGCCTCCAAGAGCTTCAAGAGCCTGATCCACAACTCAGTATAGAATCCTACTACAAGTTTGTTGAAGGATGTAGGGTTATACCCCAGAAGTTCACCATCCCACTCTTCTTTGAATTAGAAAAGGAAAGAGGAAGGACACATAGATGGATACAAATTTCCAAATCCAAAAATTTTTAAGATTTGGGCGTAATGGAGGAAAATATCAATGAAATGGAAAGGAATTAAGTGGCCCAAAACTGGGGGATTCAACCATGAGGGAGCATCTCCAGGCAGAAAATAAAAGTCCAAAAAAACAGCTGCAAGAGAAGGAAACACAACTT
Source organism: Pinus tabuliformis (assembly GCA_031772625.1). NCBI lineage: Eukaryota > Viridiplantae > Streptophyta > Pinopsida > Pinales > Pinaceae > Pinus > Pinus tabuliformis. The sequence goes on along the minus strand of CM062804.1, from coordinate 533,607,153 downwards.
GCCACTATGGCAAGTCTCTCTATGGAGGCCATACAATGCAGGAAGCCATCCAAATCCTATGCTCTTTTCCTCAAGGAGAAGTGGCTACAATTTCAAATTAAGACACTAGCATAGTATGGGTCTTTTCCTTTCCAAGACTATAGGAAATTCATTGAGTTTTGAAAAAAGGTAAGTATGGAGGAGAGGGCAAAACTAACTAAGTTTTATATACATAATCTGATCCTAATAGATATGAATTTTCAGGACCCCAATTCAATATTGGGAGACATGCAACTCATGGCATTAGCATCTTGGTTAACACATGAGGAGATAAGGGCTGAAGAGGTAAAGAAGGTGATGGCAAAGGAAGAGAAAGAGCCCTTATACATCAGAGTAGAATTGGTAAGCCCTGCAACTATCATCAGCAATCACAACCTCATCTCCTATGATTCTAATTTAGCACCTAAGTACATATCAGCCCAAGAGCAACACATTCTACATTTTGAGAACACTTTTAGGATGTTAGGAATAGAGAGTTTACAAGATATTCAGAGAAGGTGGCATGACTTACCCCACAATTTGTAAATCAGAGAGTATCACTCTCCTAAAAGGCTAAGGAATTCCTTGGAAAGAACCCTGTTGTACAAAAGAATCATGAAAAGACTAAAAATAAAATGGATAGGACTCAAAATAATTTCACCTTTGTTGTAGGGATTACAAGAAGAAAGAAACCAGGTAGAGGAACAAAAGGCATGGACAGAGATAGAGGAAAATGTAGGTTTTTATCCATAGGAGCGAACACCATCTAAGGTGCATTAGGATGTCAGAGAGGCCACCAGGGCCATGAATGAGCATCATATGGATGACTAATTTTCTTAGAGGATGATAAACACCTTTAGCGGGGGGTTGATGATGGGTCCCATTAATAGGTATATTTTTAGGTTCATTATGTTATCCTCCAACCCTTAGAATTGTCCTTTTCTCACATTAATTCACATTCTTAGTCATAATATGCTTAGCAAGAAGAGTAAAAGGTGTTTGTCATAGTATGTGGCCTAATGTGATTAAATTGCAGGAAAAAGAAGCATTTTTTAGGCATTTACTATGCAGGGGCTTGATGGAGACAACCAAGAGAGAATCTAGGGAGGCTTGTCTACCTCCTTAACTCTCTAACTCGACTTGAGATCACCAAATCCTCATTCACATGCTCAAATTCACTGACATCTAAGTAACGCCAAGTGCAAGTGAAGTTTATGGAGGACCATATCCACAATTTTCAAGCTATTGGAGGGAACCACTCATATTTTAAAGGGAGTTGCTATCAACTACCTTTTTGTATAAATAAATTAGCTGAAATGCTCATTAGGATTAGAATTTTTTAATTCAGCTAAGAGTAGCTATTGATCCCAGGGCTTAACCTTTATTTTGTTAACTTTCATGTGATGTATGAGACTACTATTTTCTGTTAATGAGAAATTTTGTATTGAGTTGCATCTGACCTAGTTCTAGAGGGTTGGAACCCTTAGGTTTGGGCCCAACCCAGAGGCTTTAGTCCTTCTTCTATATTTCTGTCTTGTTCTTGTTTCCAAGCATTTCATGTTTTTATTTTTATGCAGTAGATGTTAAGTTATAAAAGCTTGTGATTGTAGGCCTCCCTATCACCTCTCTTGTGGGAAGAGTGATTGGAAGGAGTTACAATATTAGTCCAAAAACATTTGTTTATGATTTATTGAAAATAGATAGATGTTAATTTTCCTTTTGCATGATTAATTTATGAAAATTAGGAGTTATTTTAGTGATCAGAGCAATGTTATGAAGTAGAATAGATGTTAGTCAAATTCAACTCATCTTTTCCTTGACATTTTATCTCACTTTGTTACTGATCATTTGATGCATGGATTTGGCTAGTTGTAGGGTTGAGTTGATCTGCAGGGGTGGGAACATCTTTTCATCTCCACTTGGACTTATCCATCTTCTCCCTTTACCCTTCACTCTTCTCTCAAACTTTGTTTCCACAATCATTCTGTTTAGGAAATTAAGGACACCGTGGGAATCCACCTTGGTCCAAGACATACTTCCAAGAGGTCTTGGGCTTAGATAGGAAGCATCCCCAACCTTTATTCACTCCCTCCTACCTTCATCCATCTTCTACTTCCCTCAAAATACCATCTCTGTCCTCAAAAGGCTCTCAGAACCCCTTCTATAGCAATACAGGGCCTCCTGTAGCAATACAGGATTCCCTGTAGCAACACCTATAGTAGGCATGTAGCACAATTTTCCTTTGCCCATTTTATCCCCACTTCAACCTTATCTTGGTTAAGATGAATAATGACCCCCAAATTGTGATTTGATGATCTAGAGAAGCTCTTAGACCACTCCAACCTCCTCTTTCCTCACTGCAAAACAGAGTAGAATTAGTGTTTTTAATTCACAAGCATGTTACAAGTTAGATTTCTGATTCTTAAGCAAATGTAAAAGTAGATCAATGATACATGCAAGTAGGTTATTGATTTTATGAAATGTAAAAAATAGAGTAGCTTCACTTCTGCAAGTAGACTAGCCCTTTTTCTCTCATGTAATGTTAATTAGCATCTACAAGTTGAATGAATGGCATTTTCACTTTCATAGTTAAAATCAGTTTCATCAGGAGTTTTCACTATAGTTAAGTTGGAGGAATGGTCGATCTAATTTCATGCTTGAGGGTGGCATGAGTAGAACCTAACCTATTGTGCATACAACACTTTCACCTCTAAGTTTGTACGAACCTTGGGTTGATAAGTTAAGTTTAGGAGCCTTTGGGACTTGCAACACTCTTGGTGCAATACTAGGGCCCACCATCAGGGAACTTGGAAATGGATCAAATTTGATAGATCTGAAATGAGTATATATTGGTTAATCTATTTCTGATTTGAAAGATATATGATGATGACATAATTATGTGTGACTGTAAGTGTGTGTATGCCGAGATTTGAGTTTGACAAATGTTGTGGTTGCAGCAAAGGTATGATTTGGTAATTGCATATATGTACATTGGTTTGTGTCTGAGAAGTTGTGTACATACATGTATCTACTTCTAAGTAGTCGTGTATATATTCTGCAAAAATTCAGAATCTATACACAGGTGTTAAGAATAGTAAGTGTGTGCATATGCGGATGTGCTTTGTAAAAGTTGCGTACACATGCTATGTTTTTGCAGTATGGGTTGTTGATGATATTTGATTAGTTATGTTATGTTTTTTATTGTTTTTCGATGATGTCTCTCACATAATAATATGTGTTTAACGGTACTGGTTGGGTTGATTTGGTTATGGAATGAAATGTTGATGAGTGATGATGCTATTGTGTGGTGATTTGTATTTGGTTTAGTGATATGTGATGGATTCAATATAAGATTCAGTGGTTGATTCAGTGTTGCAGTGACTCAAATACAAGTATTAGTAATTTGAGATCTGTACGCAGGTATTCTTGAGGGGAAGAACATACATACACGGGTATGATTCAGAACAGTATTTTATATATTTTGACATATGTTTGATCAAGGTTTACAGTGGAAGAATTCAGTTTCCATGATGAACAGTACATGGTAGGGTATACTTATGAATGGTTGTGCATTGATTTGATCTGATTGGTTTGATCTAGTTGCATTGGTTGATTAAGCTTCAGTGATTGATTTGATGATTCAGTTGGTTCAGTGATTAGGTGATTTGATTCAGTGATTGGTTTCAGAATTACTTGGTTTGGGATTATTGATGAAAGTGGATCTAGTATGAAATATTATGAAAAGTGGTCCACCCTTTCTATAGTAGTAGGTAAACAAAGTAAGGGGGTTGGAACTCCCTTCCAGTAGGCACTAGAAAATGAGAGAAGGTTGTAGCCTTCTGTAGGTGGGTTCCTATGTACTGGTTAGAGTTTGCACCAGTACAAGATTGTAAGAAGTTTTTCTTTTAATAAAAGAAGAAGACAGAGACAACAACAGTGGTGGTTTTCTCCCACATTGGGTTTCCACCTAAAAATCCTGGTGTTCATGTGTGTTGATATTATTCTTTTGTGTTGATGATCTTTCTGCTTCTTATTGTGCATTATTATTGTTTATTGATGAATAATGAAGTAATGATGCACTGATTAAAGGTGAACATATTAGTTATCTGGATATATGTGGGTTTCCTTAATAACATTCACATACATACGCTAGTTTCCTTTATAACAGTAGCATACACAAATCAAAATAAGAAATTGGAAATTTGAAGTGAGTAAAATATTGATTCAACCCCCCCCCCCCCCCCCGCTCTCAATATTTTTCCTAACAATTGGTATCAGAGAAGGTCCTTTAGAAGAAGCTTGATCGCTTCAAGGGAGATACATCAAGATGATCAATCAAGACGATGTAGCTTCTATCCGACCACCGTTTTTTAATGGAATGAACTTGGTTTTCTGGAAAGTCAAAATGAGAACATATATGTAGTCACTTGGAGCTGATGTTTGGGCAATAGTTGAAGGAGGCTATCAGTATCCATCCTCCATCCCCACAGATGATGTAGGGAAGAAACAATATGAGAACACTACAAAGGAATTCAATGCTCTCTAAGGAAGCCTAGAAGAATCAAAATTTATGAAGGTCATGCAGCTGAAATACGAAAAAGGCTATATGGGACAAGATCATCCAAATCTATGAAGGTGACACTAAGGTAAAGAGTGCCAAACTTCAAACATTTAGAATTCAATATGAGACTCTCAGAATGCATAATGATGAAAGCATTGCAAGTTTTTTCCTTAGGGTAGATGAGATTGTTAACTCAATGAGAAATCTTGGTGATGAAGTAAAATATTCGATGCTTGTTGAGAAAATTCTAAGATCTCTAACCCCAAAATTTGATTCAAAAGTCTTTGCCATTGAAGAAATGCAGGATTTGAAGAACCTTACTATTGAACAGCTCCATGGGATCTTAACAGCTTATGAAATGAGAAAAGGGGGTCCATTAGATATCAGAGAAGAAACATTCAAAGCTACTTATAAAGGAAAGGAAAAGGAGGAGCTTAAGGAAACAGGTTACATATCATACGAAGAAGAAGCAAACTTCATAAAGAAACTCCAAGTAGGAACTGGCAAGTTTAGAGGTAAGATTCCTTTCAAATGTTTTGCTTGTGGAAGAGTAGATCTCTACACTATTAAATGTCCTTATAAAGAAAATAATGAGAAAGGGAAGAACTCTTCAAAAGGTAATGTTAGAGGAAGGTTTGATAACAAGAAAAAAATTTATACACATGAAGATAGTGAAAGTTCTTCCAATAATGAGGATGTTGAATATGATCATGAATGTCAATTACTTATGGCATTTGAAGAAAAATGTGTAGATGAATCTCATGGTGCTTTTATGGATGATCTAGAAGAAAAGGATACTCTTATTGAAGAAATAACTCAGCTAAAAATCCACCTGGAAGAAGATAAATTAGCTGAAGAAGTATTGAAGAAACAGATTCTAGAAAATCAAAAACACAGTGAAAGATTAGAACTTGAAAATGTGGGTCTAAGAAAGGAACTTGAAAAAACAAAGGCTCTAAATCTTATATTTGCTAAAGGATCTGAGAATTTAGAAGAGATCATCAAAGTATAGTGCTCTCCTCTAATTAATCAAGTCTTGGATACAATGGTGAATCATCAAAATCTATAAAATCTTCTGAAACAGATACAAGAAGCTATCTCAATGCAGTAAAAGGAAGCAGTCATCAGAATTTTAGATTTCGACAAAGGAATGAAGGATCAAATATCTCTCAAGTAAAACAACTTTACCACAACCAAAGAGGAAGCTACTCAATAAGGTATTATACTCCCAAGTATTCCTACTTCAATGGTCAATCCTTTACTTGTCATAATTTTGGTCATAAAGTTGTTCAGTGTGTCACTTATAAAACTATTATGACTAGAGAAGCAAGAAAACAAAAGAATGAGATTAGAACAAAGAAATATTCTTACAATGTCTTCTCACCCCTTCAAGATGAAATTGAATGTTCTATTTGCAATAACTTTGGTCATAAAGAAACTGAATGTTGAAGCAGAATAAGACGATCTTATCATAATGAACATAAGACAATAACACCCAAGGTATGGAAAAGGAAAACCATGGAATCTGAAAATTGTGGTCTAGCCTTATATGTAGGAGATTGATAAAATATATGGTACATTGACAGCATATGTTCAAAGCATATGACAGGTGACAAAGATAAGTTTATGTATTTTAATGAAATAAAGAAAGAAAAGAATGTAACTTTTGGAAATAATTCACTTGCTGCTATCAAAGGGAAAGGAACTATGCTATTAAAGAAAAAGGTCAAGGCTTGAAATGTTTTATTTGTTGATGGATTAAGACATAATTGTTTAGTGTTAGTCAAATGTGTGACTAAGGGAATGAATTTGTTTTCAAATCAAAGAACTACGTGGTAAGAAATCTAGACACAAGTAAGGTCATAATAAAGGGAACAAGAACTCCAAACAATGTCTATGTCTTGGAAGGCAAACAATAACATTGTTACTTAAGCAAATCTGAAGAAAGCTGGCTTTGGCACAAAAGATTGGGATACCTTAGATTTTCTAAATTATACAAATCAAGAAGAATGGGAGTAGTACATGACTTATCCAACATCACTCCAATGAAAAATAGCATCTGCAAATCATGCCAATTTGGTAAGAAAACCAGAGTTCAATTTAATGCTAAAGAAGGTACTTCAAGTAAGCCACTTGAACTTTTTCATTCTGATTTGTGTGGTGCTATGAGAAAGAATTCTCCTCGGGATGAAAAATATTTCATATTATTCATTGATGATTTTACAAGAATGTGTTGGATTGGACTACTTAAACATAAAGATGAATCATTTGATAAATTTAAAGTATTCAAGGCTCTGGTAGAAAATGAGTTAGATTTGAAAATAAAATGTCTTAGATCTGATAGAGGAGGAGAGTTTATATCATAATAGTTTTTCAATTTCTGTGAACAACATGGCATCGAAAGGAAATTTTTATAGCTAAAACTCCTCAACAAAATGGAGTAGCAGAAATCATGAATAGAACAATCCAACAAATGGCATGTGCCATGCTTGATGAATCAAGAAGTCCATATACCTTCTGGGGAGAAGCAACACATACAACTATGAATATACTTAACAAAGCTCATGTTTGAGTAAACAGTGATAAAAATCCTCATGAAGTATGGTTTGGTAAGCCTCCAACTGTCAAAAATTTTATAATTTTTGGAAGAAAATGCTACATAAAGAAAAATGATGATAAGCTTGGAAAGTTTGAATCTAGAGCTAATGAAGGAATCCTCCTTGGATACTCTTCTAGAAGCAAGGGATACAAATTTTATAATAAAAGGATTCAAAAGATCCTTGAATGCATTGATTTTGTGATTGATGAAGCATCCACAGATACCAAAAGGGAAGCACCAACAAATGATTATGAACCTGCTCCTACTGCAAGTCAAAAGGTTGTAGAGGGGGAAGCACCAAAATAAGGAAATGAAAACATAGAAACATTAGAAAAGACTCCTTCAAGGTATGTTCAGAAAAATCATCTGGATTCTCAAATTCTAGGTGAAAGGAAGCAGGAGTACAAACTAGAAGAACTCTTGTTGGGACCTCTAGTTATCTAGCCTTACTATCCACAATTGAACCTCAAAATGTGAATCAAGAAAGAAAAGATGAATGTTGGATTAAGGAAATAAATAAGAACTTGATCAAATAGAAAAGAAACATAAATGGGAATTATTACCAAAACCTCATGATAAAATGTCATTGGGACAAAATGGGTATTCAAGAACAAACTGAATGAAAATGGAGAAGTAATTAGAAACAAATCAAGACTCGTATGCAAAGGCTATGCTCAACAACAAGGAATAGACTTTGAAGAAACATTTGCACCTGTAGCTATACTTGAAGCCATAATAATGTTTCTTTCTTTTTCAATATTTCATAAATTTAAAGTATATCAAATGGATGTTAACTCTACATTTTTAAATCGGGATCTAGAATAAGAAGTTTATATTGAATAACTTGAAGGCTTCATTCTAGGAAATGATAAAAATCTTGTTTGTAAACTTATAAAGGCATTGTATGGGTTGAAACAATCTCCGCGTGGATGGTATTTCCGTCTTGACATGTACCTTCAACAACAAGGATTCAAAAAGGGGTATGCAAATAGAAATCTATATATCGAGATGGATAAAGATAAACTTTTGATATTTTTTATTTATGTACATGACATCATATTTGGAAGAAACATAGAATCTATGAGTCAAGTATTTTCTTCAGTGATGCAGCAAGAATTTGAAATGTCTTTACTTAGTGAACTAACATACTTTCTTGGCCTTCAAGATCAACAAACTAAGAATGGTTTCTTTCTTTCTCAAACGAAGTACTTCAAACAGATTTTGAAGAAATATAGAATGGAAGACTGCAAGCTGGTATGCACACCAATGGTAACAGGATGCAATCTTAGTCAAAATGATGATTCTCCTTCAATCAATCAACCAGAATATAGATATACGATTGGAAACTTGCTCTACCTTATAGGTACAAGACGAGACACTATGCATGTAGTTGGGATTTTTAGACGATTCCAAGAAAATCCTAAAGAAACTCATCTTCAAGTAGTTAAGATAATATTCAAGTATCTACAAGGAACTCAGGATTTTGGTCTATGGTATCCCAAAAATGAAAAATTTGCACTTCATGCTTATACAAATGCAAATTGGGTACGCAATATTGATGATCGAAAAATTACTAGTGGAGGAGCATTTTATTTGGGACCTCAATTGGTATCATGGTTCAGTAATAAACAAAGCTCTGTCGTTTTATCTATTGTTGAAGCAGAATATGTTGTTGTTGCATCTTGTTGTACTCAACTTATATGGATGATGAAAACATTGCAAGACATTCAATACTAGTGCCATAAGTGTCTCTAAAAATCCTATCATGCACTCAAAAACCAAGCATATTCCAATCAAATATCACTTTCTGAGAGAATGGTGCTTGAACAAAAGGTCAAGCTAGAATATGTTCCTTCAAAGGAACAAGTTGCAAATACATTTACAAAGCTACTTCCATGTGATTCCTTTGAATATATCATACATAAATTAGGAATGATCTTTGCTTCATCACTCTGCTAATTATATCTAGAATGGTATTTCATGTTCAGGGGGGATGAGACTATAAATTAATATAGTTTACCTTCTGTATGAAGATTACATGAAGGACAATTTCATATATATGTGATTCTTTGATCTAAATATTCGTGTATGTTTCTATGAGATGAAGAAACAATTAGACAGACTCAGGGAGATTTTCTGTTATGTTTCAACTAGTTATTGATTTGTTACAATCTATTGGTAATGCTCAAAGTTTACTTGGAACTGATATTGGTTTATGATGGTTCATGAATTGTTAAAATATATTACTATTTCTTTGGTTCTTTTAATGACTTTGCTGATTAATGAGCTAGATATGATCAGACCTGACAGTGAATAGTTGGCACAGGTTCAAGGGGAGAATTTTTTATGCTTCTAATAGCACATTGTTGGCATTATAGCTGCTTGAGAACTACTTGCTAAATGATGATGTTTTCATGGTTCATTCATTACTTGTTGACATTGATGAAGAGATATGCTAAATATATTGGTTGATGATGTTGTTGCTCAGTTCTATGTCTTGTGATACTAAAGTTTCTTGGTGATGCTTGAAATCATTGGTCATATATTGATGTTGTTTGTCTCTTGATGTAAAGGTCATGTAAAGACCCATATTTTCAAACACTATAACATTTATTCAAGTATGTCAAGTCATTTATGTATGTAATCCCATTACTTGGGGCATTTGATGTAAAGTTGAGTCAAATATGTAACCCCACTGTGTTGGGTGATTGATGTAAGCATGAGTCCTTGGTGATAGGAAAGATCATAATTGGTTAAGTCATAGAGTCAAGTACTTAATTAAATATCATCCAGAAGATCCATCATATTTTCAAGGGGAGCATGGTCAGTATACAATCTTCATCTCTAGCAGATCAACCCTACAGTGGTCCTCTCTACATAGAGGAAACAAAGTCTTCGTTCAAAGTTGGTCAACCCTTTTCCCTTGATGCTAAAGGGGGAGAGAAGCTTGGTGTTTGGAGAGATGTCTTGGGAGAGAAGCTTGATATGTTTACAGATGTTTTTTCATGTATTTACAGGTGGTGGTGTCCAAACACCAAAGTGGTTTCCATCAAGTCCAAAGGGGGAGATTGTTGGCATTATGGATAATGTTTTGGTGTTGATGGAAACTTAATTGATAAAAATGTCAACATGATGGTTATATAGATGCTACAGGTGAAATGAACAAAGGAATATCAGTTCAGAGATAGATGGATGGAAAAGGTAAAATGTGATCAAGTATATATGGGTCCTATGAAGCAAGATCGCGCACAGACACAGGTATGGTGAAGAGAAGTCACGTATAGAATCTGCACCATGGTATTATGAATACCAAGGGGCTCCACCATGATATTAGACCATGGTATTTGGAAGCGACAACGGATATTTGATCACTTCAAAGAATACTTACAACATAATCAAAGTATTTACCTAAGGTATTGGCTAAGGCAAATACTATATAAAGAGATGGAGATCAAGGTGTTGGGGTGTGCAAATTCTAAATTGTTTATGAATGATTTTGATCTGAAACAGGTGTGCGCCAGGGAACGTGGAGATGGAACATCTTTGATAGATCTGAAATGAATACATGTTCGTTAATCTATTTTTGATTTGAAAGATTTATGATGATGACATAATGATGCGTGACTGTAATTGTTTTGACAGATGTTGTGGTTGCAACGAAGGTATGATTCAGTAATTGAAAATATGTACCCTAGTTTGTCTCTAAGAAGGTGTGTACATATGTGTATCTGCTTCTACGTAGTCGCATATATATTCTGCAAAAATTCGAAATTTGTATGTAGGTGTTAAGAATAGTAAGCACGTACATACGTGGATGTGCTTTGTAAAATTCGCATACACATGTTAGGCTTTTGCAATATGGGTTGTTGATGATATTTGATGAGTTTTGTTATATTTTTTGTTGTCTATTGATGATGTATATCTCATAATAATCTGTGTTTAACATTAATAGTTGGGTTTATTTGGTTATGGAATGAAATGTTGATGAGTGATGATGTTATTGTATTGTGATTTGTATTTGGTTCAGTGATATGTGATGGATTCAGTATAAGATTCAGTGACTGATTCAGTGTTGCAGGGACTCAGATTCAGGTATCAATAATTTGATAATTGTACGAAGGTATTCTTCAAGGGAAGTTTTATGCTCTTAACCTGTGAGAAAATACCAGAATACCAAATATGCGAAGAAATATACCCAGAACACAGAACAATAAGAAATAATAGCATGTATTTTATTATTCAGAAAAGAAAGCAATGTTCACTTGCCTCTTCAAGGGGGCAACCTCCAATAAAGCTGGGCGCGATTACAAAATAAGACACGATGCTCCTCAAGGGGAGTCTCTATCCTTTATATAGGATTCATACATGCAATACCATGGGTCAGTACCATGGTTCTTATTAATACCATTTATCTAATACCATGGCACATTTGCAACTAACTGTGGTCCCTTCTTTAAATGTGGGTCAACCACTTATAATTATTAATATGGGCTTTATTGACTCTTTAACTAACTATAACTATGACTCGACCTTATTACATAAATAAGGGGGTTAGGCTTGGACCCTAACATGCCCTCCCCCATAAAAATAGCCTTGTCCTCAAGGCTGAAGCTGCGGAAACTGCTGAAGAATAGTGGTTGGTTCCCAGGTCGCATCTTCTGGAGAGGTGTCTTTCCACTTGACGAGGACTTCCTTGATCGTGCGGCCGCGCAAGTGCCATTCTTGCGTATCAAGAACCTGTTCAGGTTGGAGCCAGATTGAACCTTCTTCATCCAATTCTGGTAGACTAGTTTGATTTCTGCAATGGTTCCCAACCACTTTCTTGAGGCACGAGACATGGAAGATGAGACGGATTTTTGTAGTTGGTGGCAATGCTAGCTTGTAGGCTACTTCTCTAATGCACTAAAGTATTTGATACGGTTCGTAGAATTTTGGAGATAATTTCTGACAACCCTTGTCTTTGAGTGATGTTTGCTTATATCGATGCGACCTCAAGAATATCTGATCCCCTTCTTGAAATTTGTGCTCTGAACGATGTTGGTCTACGTGTTGCTTCATGCGATTTTGAGCTTGATGGAGATTCTCTTTGAGGTGGGCTAGTATGGTTGCACGAATCTGTAGGATTTGATCTACTGCTTGTACCTACGATCATCCCTGGATATAAGAAGTAGGTGAAGGAGGGAGTTCACCATAAACTGCTTCATATGGAGTCATTTTGGTGGTGGCATGATAGTTAGTATTATACCACCATTCGGCTAGAGGTAACCACTATACCCATAGATGTTGCTTTTCTGAAGTGAAACACCTGAGGTAGGTCTCCAGACATTTGTTGACTGCTTCAGTTTGACCATCAGTTTGGGGATGATAGGAAGTACTGAGTTGTAGTTGGGTACCTTGTAGCCTGAAGAGTTCCTGCCAAAAGTTACTAGTGAAGATCGGGTCACGATCAGACACAATGGAAGTGGGCATGCCATGCAATTTGAAGATCTGGTCCATGAAAGATTGAGCCACCAAAGCTGGTGTAAAAGGGTGGGGTAGGGTGCAAAAATGAGCATACTTAGAAAGTCTGTCCACAACCACCATGATGACTGACTTGTTGCCTGACTTTGGAAGACCCGTAATGAAATCCATAGAAACCTCCATCCAAATTGAGGCAGGGATGGGAAATGGTTGTAATGTGCCTGGGGATTTGACTGTTTCTCCTTTGTGGCACTAACACACATCACACTCAGCTACAAAAGTAAGAATGTCCTTTTTCATGCCTGTCCAAAAGAATGAACGTCGAGTGCGAGCATAAGTCTTCTGAAAGCCTGAATGGCCTACAGTGGGAGATGAGTGCAACTCTGCCAAAATGCGACTTTTGAGGGTGGATGTTGGTGATATCACTACTTTGTCCTTGTAGCGAATAATCTCATCCTACCAAGAGTAACCCGCTGTGGAATTTGGATCCGCCTGCAATTCAATAATGAGTTGGGAGAGCAAAGGATGTGAAAATCATTCCTTGCGAGCCTCTTCAATCCACTCTGGAATGGGAAGAGAGATTGCTAGCAGGGTGCTTTCCTCCTCAAATTGGCATGATAAAGCATTCGCTACGACATTTTCACGCCCTTTCTTGTAAATTATCTCATAATCATATCCCAACATTTTGGCTAGCCATTTATTTTGTTGCGACGAGGATAGCCGTTGCTCCAAAAAATATTTAAGGCTTTGATGGTCTGTGGGGATTTGGAAACGCCGCCCCAATAAGTATGGGGACCAGGTATCTACTGCATGTAAGATGGCCATCATCTCCTTCTCATAGGTAGATTATCCCAGATTTGTCCCACTTAGTTGTTGGCTAGTGAAGGCCAAGGGTCGACCTTCCTGCATTAAGACAACCCTAATACCCATACCTGAAGCATCACATTCAATCACAAAAGATTTGGTGAAGTTGGGTAGTGCCAATACGGGAGTGGAGCACATGGCATGTTTGAGAGCTATAAATGCCTGTTGCGCTTCATCATTCCAGAGGAATGATTTTTTCTTGAGAAGGTGAGTGAGGGGTCTAGCAATGCGACCATAATTGCAGACAAATTTGCGATAGTAGCCAATGAGACCCAAAAATCCTCTCAAGCTCTTCAAGGTCTTTGTTTGAGGCCAATCCTGCATTGCCTAGATCTTTTTGGGATCCACCTTGACACCTTCACGCCCCACAATGTGGCCCAAATACTCAACATCTTCCATGCCAAAAGAGAACCTGGACAATTTGACAAATAATTCATGCTTCCAGAGCAGTTGCAAGAGCAGATCTACATGCTAAAGATGTTTTTCCCGAGTGAGGCTATAGATGAGGATGTCATCAAAGAAAACAAGGACAAATTTTCTGAGATATGGTTTGAGTAGGTGATTCATGAGGCTCTGAAAAGTGGATGGGGCATTACAAAGACCAAATGGCATGACCAGGAATTCATAATGACCTTCATGAGTTCGAAAAGCAGTCTTTGGAATGTCTACTTCTTTCATGCGAATTTGGTGATAGCCTGAGCGAAGGTCGAGCTTAGTAAAGAATTGAGCCCCATTTAGTTCATCCAGAAAATCATCAACAACTGGGATGGGAAATTTATCTTTGACCATCAGCTTGTTGAGGGCCCTAAAGTCTGGACACATACGCCATTCCCCATCTTTTTTTAGCACCATGACCATAAGCGATGAATAAGGACTAATGCTAGGACGAATGACACCGGCTTCCAGGAGTTCCTTGATGATTTTTTCAATTTCATTCTTTTGGGCGAAAGGATATCTATATGGGTGCACATTTGGTGGTTGTGCCCCTGGGACCAAAGTAATGCTATGATCATGTTCCCCTCTCGAGGGTGGAAGCTCATGAGGCTTGTCAAAGACCTGCATATGGTTTTTTAAGACCTATTTCATCTTAGGATGAATATGAAGGGAAGTGGGTTCGAAGGCCTGGATGGCATTAAATTGGGCTATAACTCCATGGTGGCCCTTTTTTAACAATTTTTCCATCCTATGCGAGCTGATGATAGAAGGAGCACCTGCCTGGAGTCCACGGAGGGTATGTGTGTAGTTATTCTGCTTAAAGCTCATATATAACTCCTAGAAATCCATTGTGATTGGGCCAAGTGTGTAGAGCCATTCAGCACCCAAGACAATGTCACACCCACCCATGTTGATGGCAAACATGTGGGTCTTTAGGTGATAATCCCCCATTTGAAGTTTGACATTTTCACAGCGGCCTTCACATTTCATTATCCCCCCATCAGCAATCTGGACCTGGAAATTAGAGACTGCTCTGACAAAATAGTGCACTGCTTCAACGACTCTTTGATGGATAAAGTTATGCGTACTGCCACTATCAATCAAGACTACTACAGGGTGATGCTTAATAAAACCTCTAATTTTGAGAATTTTGGGAGAAGAAATTCCTGCCAAGGCATGAAGTGAGAAAACTGGTTCTTCAGGTGTAGCTGGGAGCTCATTGTCCAGCTAGTTGTCCTCATCTTCCTCCTTTGGTCCCTCCAATGGTGGGGCTTCCTCAGATGAACTGTGATCAGTAGCATCAATTTGAAAGAATTTGGGTTCCTTGCATTTATGCCCCGGGGAGTATTTCTCATCACAGTAGTAACACAATCCTTTCTTTCTTCTTTCCGCCATTTTCGTTGGTGACACCTTTTGAACCTTAAGTGTTTGGGTAGTGCTCGGAGCCTGGGTGGGGTGTCCCTTGGATATGAAATTTGGACGAGTCGATTGGGCCACTAACGCACGTTCTACTTCATGAGCTATCTTGCAAGTTGCCAGCCATGAGACTGGGTGTTGCAGTCGGACATGGGCTTTTATGGCATCTTTGAGACCACTGACAACACATTCCAAGTAGAGCTCATCTGTTAGACCTCCTGTGCGGAAGGCTAATGCTTCAAAGGCTTTAATATATTCTTGCACTGTGCCTGTCTGTCAGAGCTTAGTAAGACGACCCAAAAAGTTAGATTCATGGTCAAAGTGATCAGAAAGGGCTTTTGAGAATATCTGCCAAGTCATTGGCATTGCATAGCAATATTTATGCCACTGCCACCATTGCCATATTTCTTGGTCCAAGTACAGGCTTCCCACACTTAGCTTAGTCGCATCATCTCTGATGTGATTCAATGTGAAATATTGCTCCATTTGTGCTAGCCATATGGCCGGATGAGAGCCATCAAATTTATACATGTCCAGCTTGGGTGGTCGAGGCTGGGATTGTTGGTGGTTTCCATAGAAGTGAAGAGAATGGCTATACTCGCCCTCAAGGTTTTCATTAAAATCATATGCCTCTGATTGTTTCCCCAACTTGCCCTTTATGATTGTGTCATTTAAGGTTTGGATCTGCTTCGTTAATGCCTCCAACTTTTGTTCAAGGGTGTCTATCTTCTCATTGGCCATAGCTTGAGCTCTGGTTTTTACCACGCACAGATCCGGTGCACTTGTTGTTACTGTGGAAAAAAAAAAATTGGGACCACCCGAAATTTTGACGCTGACAAGTGAATGGTACTGTTATCACAAAACCAGTACTAGGGACTGCAACCGAGCAAGGTCTCATGTAACTGTTTCAGACCATACTTTAGATTAGGAATTAGCCTTCCTAATCAGAGAGGGCTCTCTCATGACTCTTGACAAAATCCTTCAAACACTAGAGGGCTAACTCTTCACACATTTATAAAAATATAGCTGGTTGGACATACATCAAATCAGTCTTCATTGGGCTATGGAGTCTCTCACAGTTAATAAACCAAATCACAGTTATCTCATAGAAGCCAAGGCTCTTTGCATCATCAAAGGTCCAAACTTAATTTACCTAAATCAAAGCCTGCTGAACATACAGGAAGTCAGAGCATTAACAAATGAATTCTGAGTGATGTTCAAACATGCTTCACCAAAACCCACAGCCTGTCAAGCACACAGGAAGTCAGAGCATATAATATGAATTCTGAGGGATTGTACCATAACAAGGCTGTAAAAAGAACATTAAGAAACTAAAACCACCATCACATTTGAACAAAAGGATGCATTGAGAATCTTGGGAAGAAAAAACTCTGTTTGCTATTATTGTAACAGTCTTTTCATAAGCTCTAAAACTCTGTTTTTGTATATACAATCCAACCCCTTTTTACATTCTAATCTGATCCCTATATAGGCAAGCAAACTCACCCACCTCGAGCTTCCTCCTCCAGCATGAGGGGAGCCTCGAAGGTGGCTATTCATTATCCCTATCTATTGCATAACTAATCTATTAAGTACATAATGGCTAAACTGAAATCACAAATGGTTTTCATTTAATCAAAATCCTAAATCTTTGCTCCTTGTCGCATGATGCTTTTCTGGCTTCTGACACATGTCCTTCTTTAGTTTAGTTGAGGTAGTTGAGCTTATAGGTGCGATGAATGCTGACTTGGGATGCTTGAAAGCGCTGATGGCTCATTTAATTGGCCCCAAGATGTGCTCCTATTTTAACGGTCTCTGTCTCCCAGCACTTTCCGAAAGTGTAGAAGTATGTTCCCAACTCTTTAATAACTTTGAACGCTGCTACCAAATACCATACCATGTCTTCAGATGAGCTGTATTCTGCCTGATGTACAAGTGTCTCTCCTCTAATCATTCCTGGTCAAACTGTTCATTTTGCATTGAAAACATCACCTACAGCAGTTTCGTAGCGCGCTACGAAACTGCTGTGTGATTTAAAAAAAACACAGTCCTCCTCACTGGTTTTCTGCTAACACTGTGCTACATTTATTAATGATCTCTTCATTCCAACAAATGAACAATGATTTGCAAATAATCCTGTTTAGCTACCAGGCTTCCATGTCAATAGCTTTTCTTCAAAACAAAACTCAAACAGCATGCCCGGATTCCTCTGCTTTTCTGGAAATATTTTGGCTGGAACATAGTTTACTAGTTTAGCATTTTAGTCCCAGTTCTCTTTCCTCAGTTTTCCAATTCGATCAGTGAATAAAGTATACCCGAGGATCCATTTGTTTCTTCTGGAAGCAACCTCGATCTGCTCTGGAATATATCATGAACAGATGAACTTCCTTTCTAAGAAGTCACATCAGGTGGAGTATTTGCTGTTTGGAAAAGATCATAAGATTGAGTACTAGTTTCAAATGAATCGCTAAATGGAGATTTACTTGTTTATTGTCTTGATCTCTATGGTTTGCAAGAGATACAAGGTCAATATTTAGAGGCTCCACCTGATAGTTAACCCTTTGAATAGCATTGTCTTCATCCCAATAACAAGAATTAGATCTCTGTATTCTCCATCCTTATATTGTGAATCATCATCTGCTTGCTCATCCATCATCCTTCAGGTATAAGAAATCCAGCTTGCAGACACTCTGTTTAAATAACCACATGACAATCAACCATATAAACACCCAAACTGGCTGTGACACTTGAAGCGCTGCAAATCCTCCATAAACTGCTTACAACTCCTTTCCAATGCTTTGTAATAGTGTTTCTCACTAAAAAGCCTGATGCAACCATCAGATTATTTTCTGTAATACTTCGCCCTGTGTCTTACAGCATTTCTTCACCATCTAAATGGTTACTTTGCTCTCAATTATTCTATTTTGACCTCTGAAGTCAGAGGGAGCTTATGAAGCCTTTTGAGTTTGAAGAGCGACGGGCACTTGGCTGCCCCGACCAGCTAAGCAAAACTAGAACAGTTAGTTCTCTGACAACATTCAATTACATAACAATTAGGAGCTAAATCAATAACTGGAGTATAAGAGAAGAGATTTGATAGCCCATAAGCATTATCAGGTGCAGGAAATAGCAGTAGCGGTGTAATGCCAGCCAACTTGCAAAACTGCTTTGTAGAACAAGTGAAGTGGCAACTGGGCCATCAGTAAACGCAGGTAACCCGTTAAGTCACAACAACTTCATACAACAGGAGTGGCACTGGGTAGCCTCTGACTCAACAGATCTCAGAAATGCCGCCTAGATCTTCTCTGTAATATATTATGAACAAATGAACTCCCTTTCTGAGAAAACACATCAGATAAAGTATTTACTGCTTAGAAGATATCATGAGGTTAGGCACGAGTTGCAAACGAACCGCCAAATGGAGATTCACTGGTTTCGTTGTCTGCTACTTGAATTCTCCGCCATCCAATTGTCTCGATTCTGTAGGCTCCGGAGAAATAAATTGTAGGCCCGTTCTTATGCACCCCTTAACATCATTCACGGTTATGAAGATTCGATTTAGCATGATACCGAGGACGTGGACGTATATAGATCAGCCAAAAGGCTAAACCTAACTCCTTCAGCGCCATCTGTATGATGATTCACGTCGGTGCCAAACCGATGACCTAAAATTTCGTTCTTTGTTTAAAAGTGCATGATGTCCACATTAAATTACATTTAACTTTTATCCTAAGATTGCTCAGATAGTTTACGAGGATAGAACGAAAGTCTTGAACGAAAGAACCCTGTTCGGATGGCGCAGATGTATATAGAAATATCTTCATTACCTTTCGCAGAACTTTCAACCTTGCTACTTGGTCTGCCAATGACAATTCCCCACGAACCAATCCTCTCAACGAGAAAAGATCAATGCTTCCGACGTTTGCTAAATCTCCATTTATTTCTATCAGGGATTTTCCTGAAGACACCATGCGCTAACTAGTAATAATTTCAACTTTGATTAACTGATTAAGCTTCATTCGAGACAAAACGAAACCAAATTTGGAAGATTTTGGTTTATTTCTCGCACAGAATGCAATGAACCAGAAACCAGAACCATCCTCTGAGCTGTTTGATGTCCTAGATCTTTCAGTTCCCATATATCTTTTTCTGTGTAACAGTGACTTTACAAAGTGTAAGGTATCCATTGGAAAAAGACCGAGCACCATATATAGGAAAAACATTTAACCTTGGGTACCATATTTTGCAGTGAAACAGAAACAAGGAATTCAAGGGTTTCCAAGCTTTGTCTTCTAAGGAAAGTAGCTCATCTTTGGAAACATCTTCCAATGCAACGACAAAACGGTCAAACCTCTGCTTTAGACAATCTTCCTTAGAGGTCACTTATGATCGAAAAATCAATCATCCTCAGATTGAAAAACCGAAGTATCCTTATCTTTATCCTTGAACAAGGTGTGGATATGAACTTTATCATAAATATTTCTCAAATCTTTCAATCCATTGCGGCGCCCTGTTTTGTGAAAGAAGTTACAGATTGTGAAAAGACAATCCCAAATATCAAACACTCTATGTTCTATGGAATTTAATAGATACTTTGTCTAGAGGATTCAACACAAAATCTCCTGCAAGTCTCCCACATTAGTATGTACATCTTTCACCATCACCTATGAACCAGACTTCAAAGATAACTCCCTTAATGTACTTGATGACAATCCTACAATAGCTTCATCATCATGAGGTGTCTCTTTGAACATACTGCCACTGCTCTCATCAACATTCCTGGAGGGAAACAAAACTCTATACAATAGGCATGCTAGGATTCGGACCTTCACTTAGAACTCGAACCAATTCCCAATTTCGTAGCGCGCTACGAAACCACGCAAACAGGCGGCGCTGCGAAACTGCTAAAATAATTCAGGCGCTGCGAAAACACCCAATCTTTAAGCCAAGCTAAAAAATTTTGACAACTGCATTTTCAGTGATAACAGTGGCTCCACTAGGGATAGTGTGCCCTTGTGGCGCGCTAAGAACACGCAGCTCCAGTGCCTTACCCATTTGTAACAAACAGAAATTTTCTTGACAAGCATGACTGTAGGAGAATGAGAACTATACCTACTGAAAAATGCTCAGTTGAACTTGAGCTTATTTGCAATTACCTCTACCTACCTACCCTAACCATTCAAACTTTCCTCAGCTCAATCAATATGAAACTTCCAATACAGCCAATCATTTGCTTTATCTGACATTTGATTTCTTTGACTGTCCTGGAGTTCAGATCCAATATGATAGTGCAATGACCGCTTCCACTGAAATCTTTTCTGACTGTATCGGATTTCAGAACTGATATAATAGTATAAAGACCGCTGCCACTGAAACTGTCTCTGATCTTCATTGGTAAGCTGAAACACTGGAGAACAAAACTCTTCCATGTAATCAGCCATAGGATCCCAAAACACATGATCAGCTTGTCTTTCCACGACACTTTCCAGCTGTGCAAACTGATCTTCAACCACACAAGACTCCTCTGATGTACTATCCACTTTTCTATTTGACAAGCTATCCAGTTGCTTTTCTGAATCATTCCAACAAACAATGGAATTTTCCTCACTATTTTGATTATTATTTGGGGTAAGCTGCTGCAAGGAATTACAAAATTGAGCAAGCTTTTCCTCTGCCTGAGGGTCATAGAAAATTTCCTCCAATATTTCTTCTTTCTGGGTGCAATCAATTTCATCTTCATCATGATCTGAAGCCGGACCAAACTGCTGCATCTCTACATCAATATCAAAGGATAAAACATGGTTTTCACAGGTAAACTCTTGCTGCTCTTCATGTTGTGCTTCATGGAGTGTTATAGCTTCTTCTTGGTGCTGAAAAACATTTTCATGAAGAGCCTCTAAAATTTCTTCATCTGTAAATTCATCATCACCATAATAATCCTCCAAGCACTGAATAAGATTCAAAGAATGCCTACAACAATCTTTGAGCAGCAACAAAGAAGGATAATATTCTTTATACATTTCACAGAACACCTCATGGAAATCAGCAAGAGAAGATAATGAATCATTTTCCAAACTTTTATACCAAGACCATGCTTCTCCTTCTAAAGTAGCCATAAACATCCTCATGAGACAATCTTCAGGGAAATGAACCTTAAGACTGCGTACATGTAATTGATAACAATCCTACAATAGCTTCATCATCATGAGGTGTCTCTTTGAACATACTGCCACTGCTCTCATCAACATTCCTGGAGGGAAACAAAACTCTATACAATAGGCATGCTAGGATTAGGACTTTATGTAATTATAGTTTAGCATGTATGTAATTAATGCAGTTAGTTAAAGGCATATAGGAGTAGTTAATAGGAGATTCGAACTCATTCTAGAGAGAGGAATGTATTCCTATATATGGTGAAAACTAGGAGGTAATAGGGGTTGGATACTTTATAAAAAAACAGTGTGGTTTTGGGCCATTGGAAGACCCTTTTTGACAGTAATAGTAAAACAGAGTTATTCTCTTCCCAAGATTCTCGAAGGATTGTCATGTTCAAATGTAGTGAATGGTGTCTTATACTTTATGTTATTGATAGTCTTGCTGTATGCAATCACTCAGAATTCATACCAAAATGTTATCACAAAACCAGTACTAGGGACTGCAACCGAGCAAGGTCTCATGTAACTGTTTCAGACCATACTTTAGATTAGGAATTAGCCTTCCTAATCAGAGAGGGCTCTCTCATGACTCTTGACAAAATCCTTCAAACACTAGAGGGCTAACTCTTCACACATTTATAAAAATATAGCTGGTTGGACATACATCAAATCAGTCTTCATTGGGCTATGGAGTCTCTCACAGTTAATAAACCAAATCACAGTTATCTCATAGAAGCCAAGGCTCTTTGCATCATCAAAGGTCCAAACTTAATTTACCTAAATCAAAGCCTGCTGAACATACAGGAAGTCAGAGCATTAACAAATGAATTCTGAGTGATGTTCAAACATGCTTCACCAAAACCCACAGCCTGTCAAGCACACAGGAAGTCAGAGCATATAATATGAATTCTGAGGGATTGTACCATAACAAGGCTGTAAAAAGAACATTAAGAAACTAAAACCACCATCACATTTGAACAAAAGGATGCATTGAGAATCTTGGGAAGAAAAAACTCTGTTTGCTATTATTGTAACAGTCTTTTCATAAGCTCTAAAACTCTGTTTTTGTATATACAATCCAACCCTTTTTACATTCTAATCTGATCCCTATATAGGCAAGCAAACTCACCCACCTCGAGCTTCCTCCTCCAGCATGAGGGGAGCCTCGAAGGTGGCTATTCATTATCCCTATCTATTGCATAACTAATCTATTAAGTACATAATGGCTAAACTGAAATCACAAATGGTTTTCATTTAATCAAAATCCTAAATCTTTGCTCCTTGTCGCATGATGCTTTTCTGGCTTCTGACACATGTCCTTCTTTAGTTTAGTTGAGGTAGTTGAGCTTATAGGTGCGATGAATGCTGACTTGGGATGCTTGAAAGCGCTGATGGCTCATTTAATTGGCCCCAAGATGTGCTCCTATTTTAACGGTCTCTGTCTCCCAGCACTTTCCGAAAGTGTAGAAGTATGTTCCCAACTCTTTAATAACTTTGAACGCTGCTACCAAATACCATACCATGTCTTCAGATGAGCTGTATTCTGCCTGATGTACAAGTGTCTCTCCTCTAATCATTCCTGGTCAAACTGTTCATTTTGCATTGAAAACATCACCTACAGCAGTTTCGTAGCGCGCTACGAAACTGCTGTGTGATTTAAAAAAAACACAGTCCTCCTCACTGGTTTTCTGCTAACACTGTGCTACATTTATTAATGATCTCTTCATTCCAACAAATGAACAATGATTTGCAAATAATCCTGTTTAGCTACCAGGCTTCCATGTCAATAGCTTTTCTTCAAAACAAAACTCAAACAGCATGCCCGGATTCCTCTGCTTTTCTGGAAATATTTTGGCTGGAACATAGTTTACTAGTTTAGCATTTTAGTCCCAGTTCTCTTTCCTCAGTTTTCCAATTCGATCAGTGAATAAAGTATACCCGAGGATCCATTTGTTTCTTCTGGAAGCAACCTCGATCTGCTCTGGAATATATCATGAACAGATGAACTTCCTTTCTAAGAAGTCACATCAGGTGGAGTATTTGCTGTTTGGAAAAGATCATAAGATTGAGTACTAGTTTCAAATGAATCGCTAAATGGAGATTTACTTGTTTATTGTCTTGATCTCTATGGTTTGCAAGAGATACAAGGTCAATATTTAGAGGCTCCACCTGATAGTTAACCCTTTGAATAGCATTGTCTTCATCCCAATAACAAGAATTAGATCTCTGTATTCTCCATCCTTATATTGTGAATCATCATCTGCTTGCTCATCCATCATCCTTCAGGTATAAGAAATCCAGCTTGCAGACACTCTGTTTAAATAACCACATGACAATCAACCATATAAACACCCAAACTGGCTGTGACACTTGAAGCGCTGCAAATCCTCCATAAACTGCTTACAACTCCTTTCCAATGCTTTGTAATAGTGTTTCTCACTAAAAAGCCTGATGCAACCATCAGATTATTTTCTGTAATACTTCGCCCTGTGTCTTACAGCATTTCTTCACCATCTAAATGGTTACTTTGCTCTCAATTATTCTATTTTGACCTCTGAAGTCAGAGGGAGCTTATGAAGCCTTTTGAGTTTGAAGAGCGACGGGCACTTGGCTGCCCCGACCAGCTAAGCAAAACTAGAACAGTTAGTTCTCTGACAACATTCAATTACATAACAATTAGGAGCTAAATCAATAACTGGAGTATAAGAGAAGAGATTTGATAGCCCATAAGCATTATCAGGTGCAGGAAATAGCAGTAGCGGTGTAATGCCAGCCAACTTGCAAAACTGCTTTGTAGAACAAGTGAAGTGGCAACTGGGCCATCAGTAAACGCAGGTAACCCGTTAAGTCACAACAACTTCATACAACAGGAGTGGCACTGGGTAGCCTCTGACTCAACAGATCTCAGAAATGCCGCCTAGATCTTCTCTGTAATATATTATGAACAAATGAACTCCCTTTCTGAGAAAACACATCAGATAAAGTATTTACTGCTTAGAAGATATCATGAGGTTAGGCACGAGTTGCAAACGAACCGCCAAATGGAGATTCACTGGTTTCGTTGTCTGCTACTTGAATTCTCCGCCATCCAATTGTCTCGATTCTGTAGGCTCCGGAGAAATAAATTGTAGGCCCGTTCTTATGCACCCCTTAACATCATTCACGGTTATGAAGATTCGATTTAGCATGATACCGAGGACGTGGACGTATATAGATCAGCCAAAAGGCTAAACCTAACTCCTTCAGTGCCATCTGTATGATGATTCACGTCGGTGCCAAACCGATGACCTAAAATTTCGTTCTTTGTTTAAAAGTGCATGATGTCCACATTAAATTACATTTAACTTTTATCCTAAGATTGCTCAGATAGTTTACGAGGATAGAACGAAAGTCTTGAACGAAAGAACCCTGTTCGGATGGCGCAGATGTATATAGAAATATCTTCATTACCTTTCGCAGAACTTTCAACCTTGCTACTTGGTCTGCCAATGACAATTCCCCACGAACCAATCCTCTCAACGAGAAAAGATCAATGCTTCCGACGTTTGCTAAATCTCCATTTATTTCTATCAGGGATTTTCCTGAAGACACCATGCGCTAACTAGTAATAATTTCAACTTTGATTAACTGATTAAGCTTCATTCGAGACAAAACGAAACCAAATTTGGAAGATTTTGGTTTATTTCTCGCACAGAATGCAATGAACCAGAAACCAGAACCATCCTCTGAGCTGTTTGATGTCCTAGATCTTTCAGTTCCCATATATCTTTTTCTGTGTAACAGTGACTTTACAAAGTGTAAGGTATCCATTGGAAAAAGACCGAGCACCATATATAGGAAAAACATTTAACCTTGGGTACCATATTTTGCAGTGAAACAGAAACAAGGAATTCAAGGGTTTCCAAGCTTTGTCTTCTAAGGAAAGTAGCTCATCTTTGGAAACATCTTCCAATGCAACGACAAAACGGTCAAACCTCTGCTTTAGACAATCTTCCTTAGAGGTCACTTATGATCGAAAAATCAATCATCCTCAGATTGAAAAACCGAAGTATCCTTATCTTTATCCTTGAACAAGGTGTGGATATGAACTTTATCATAAATATTTCTCAAATCTTTCAATCCATTGCGGCGCCCTGTTTTGTGAAAGAAGTTACAGATTGTGAAAAGACAATCCCAAATATCAAACACTCTATGTTCTATGGAATTTAATAGATACTTTGTCTAGAGGATTCAACACAAAATCTCCTGCAAGTCTCCCACATTAGTATGTACATCTTTCACCATCACCTATGAACCAGACTTCAAAGATAACTCCCTTAATGTACTTGATGACAATCCTACAATAGCTTCATCATCATGAGGTGTCTCTTTGAACATACTGCCACTGCTCTCATCAACATTCCTGGAGGGAAACAAAACTCTATACAATAGGCATGCTAGGATTCGGACCTTCACTTAGAACTCGAACCAATTCCCAATTTCGTAGCGCGCTACGAAACCACGCAAACAGGCAGCGCTGCGAAACTGCTAAAATAATTCAGGCGCTGCGAAAACACCCAATCTTTAAGCCAAGCTAAAAAATTTTGACAACTGCATTTTCAGTGATAACAGTGGCTCCACTAGGGATAGTGTGCCCTTGTGGCGCGCTAAGAACACGCAGCTCCAGTGCCTTACCCATTTGTAACAAACAGAAATTTTCTTGACAAGCATGACTGTAGGAGAATGAGAACTATACCTACTGAAAAATGCTCAGTTGAACTTGAGCTTATTTGCAATTACCTCTACCTACCTACCCTAACCATTCAAACTTTCCTCAGCTCAATCAATATGAAACTTCCAATACAGCCAATCATTTGCTTTATCTGACATTTGATTTCTTTGACTGTCCTGGAGTTCAGATCCAATATGATAGTGCAATGACCGCTTCCACTGAAATCTTTTCTGACTGTATCGGATTTCAGAACTGATATAATAGTATAAAGACCGCTGCCACTGAAACTGTCTCTGATCTTCATTGGTAAGCTGAAACACTGGAGAACAAAACTCTTCCATGTAATCAGCCATAGGATCCCAAAACACATGATCAGCTTGTCTTTCCACGACACTTTCCAGCTGTGCAAACTGATCTTCAACCACACAAGACTCTTCTGATGTACTATCCACTTTTCTATTTGACAAGCTATCCAGTTGCTTTTCTGAATCATTCCAACAAACAATGGAATTTTCCTCACTATTTTGATTATTATTTGGGGTAAGCTGCTGCAAGGAATTACAAAATTGAGCAAGCTTTTCCTCTGCCTGAGGGTCATAGAAAATTTCCTCCAATATTTCTTCTTGCTGGGTGCAATCAATTTCATCTTCATCATGATCTGAAGCCGGACCAAACTGCTGCATCTCTACATCAATATCAAAGGATAAAACATGGTTTTCACAGGTAAACTCTTGCTGCTCTTCATGCTGTGCTTCATGGAGTGTTATAGCTTCTTCTTGGTGCTGAAAAACATTGTCATGAAGAGCCTCTAAAATTTCTTCATCTGTAAATTCATCATCACCATAATAATCCTCCAAGCACTGAATAAGATTCAAAGAATGCCTACAACAATCTTTGAGCAGCAACAAAGAAGGATAATATTCTTTATACATTTCACAGAACACCTCATGGAAATCAGCAAGAGAAGATAATGAATCATTTTCCAAACTTTTATACCAAGACCATGCTTCTCCTTCTAAAGTAGCCATAAACATCCTCATGAGACAATCTTCAGGGAAATGAACCTTAAGACTGCGTACATGTATGTGAAACTTAACCAAATGGAGAGCAGCATCATCCTTCTTTTCATCTTTAAATATTGGAAGATCATCCACCCAATCAACCTTTGGCATAGGATTTGGAAAACCAGGGATATGAGACCGATTCATAGGAGCATACCTGGCATTCTTTCTTGCAGTGGAATCCATCTTGAAACTTCATCAAGCTACTGATCTTCTAGCAGTGGAGTCACCTTCTAATTTGTTCTTTGCTGTGTGGAGTCGCCAAGGTAGTTTTGCAGCCTTGAAAATCATTTGAACTCCTGCTACCTTCAGAAATTCAATCTTAAGCTCCCGGCAGACGCACCAAAATGTTATCACAAAACCAGTACTAGGGACTGCAACCGAGCAAGGTCTCATGTAACTGTTTCAGACCATACTTTAGATTAGGAATTAGCCTTCCTAATCAGAGAGGGCTCTCTCATGACTCTTGACAAAATCCTTCAAACACTAGAGGGCTAACTCTTCACACATTTATAAAAATATAGCTGGTTGGACATACATCAAATCAGTCTTCATTGGGCTATGGAGTCTCTCACAGTTAATAAACCAAATCACAGTTATCTCATAGAAGCCAAGGCTCTTTGCATCATCAAAGGTCCAAACTTAATTTACCTAAATCAAAGCCTGCTGAACATACAGGAAGTCAGAGCATTAACAAATGAATTCTGAGTGATGTTCAAACATGCTTCACCAAAACCCACAGCCTGTCAAGCACACAGGAAGTCAGAGCATATAATATGAATTCTGAGGGATTGTACCATAACAAGGCTGTAAAAAGAACATTAAGAAACTAAAACCACCATCACATTTGAACAAAAGGATGCATTGAGAATCTTGGGAAGAAAAAACTCTGTTTGCTATTATTGTAACAGTCTTTTCATAAGCTCTAAAACTCTGTTTTTGTATATACAATCCAACCCCTTTTTACATTCTAATCTGATCCCTATATAGGCAAGCAAACTCACCCACCTCGAGCTTCCTCCTCCAGCATGAGGGGAGCCTCGAAGGTGGCTATTCATTATCCCTATCTATTGCATAACTAATCTATTAAGTACATAATGGCTAAACTGAAATCACAAATGGTTTTCATTTAATCAAAATCCTAAATCTTTGCTCCTTGTCGCATGATGCTTTTCTGGCTTCTGACACATGTCCTTCTTTAGTTTAGTTGAGGTAGTTGAGCTTATAGGTGCGATGAATGCTGACTTGGGATGCTTGAAAGCGCTGATGGCTCATTTAATTGGCCCCAAGATGTGCTCCTATTTTAACGGTCTCTGTCTCCCAGCACTTTCCGAAAGTGTAGAAGTATGTTCCCAACTCTTTAATAACTTTGAACGCTGCTACCAAATACCATACCATGTCTTCAGATGAGCTGTATTCTGCCTGATGTACAAGTGTCTCTCCTCTAATCATTCCTGGTCAAACTGTTCATTTTGCATTGAAAACATCACCTACAGCAGTTTCGTAGCGCGCTACGAAACTGCTGTGTGATTTAAAAAAAACACAGTCCTCCTCACTGGTTTTCTGCTAACACTGTGCTACATTTATTAATGATCTCTTCATTCCAACAAATGAACAATGATTTGCAAATAATCCTGTTTAGCTACCAGGCTTCCATGTCAATAGCTTTTCTTCAAAACAAAACTCAAACAGCATGCCCGGATTCCTCTGCTTTTCTGGAAATATTTTGGCTGGAACATAGTTTACTAGTTTAGCATTTTAGTCCCAGTTCTCTTTCCTCAGTTTTCCAATTCGATCAGTGAATAAAGTATACCCGAGGATCCATTTGTTTCTTCTGGAAGCAACCTCGATCTGCTCTGGAATATATCATGAACAGATGAACTTCCTTTCTAAGAAGTCACATCAGGTGGAGTATTTGCTGTTTGGAAAAGATCATAAGATTGAGTACTAGTTTCAAATGAATCGCTAAATGGAGATTTACTTGTTTATTGTCTTGATCTCTATGGTTTGCAAGAGATACAAGGTCAATATTTAGAGGCTCCACCTGATAGTTAACCCTTTGAATAGCATTGTCTTCATCCCAATAACAAGAATTAGATCTCTGTATTCTCCATCCTTATATTGTGAATCATCATCTGCTTGCTCATCCATCATCCTTCAGGTATAAGAAATCCAGCTTGCAGACACTCTGTTTAAATAACCACATGACAATCAACCATATAAACACCCAAACTGGCTGTGACACTTGAAGCGCTGCAAATCCTCCATAAACTGCTTACAACTCCTTTCCAATGCTTTGTAATAGTGTTTCTCACTAAAAAGCCTGATGCAACCATCAGATTATTTTCTGTAATACTTCGCCCTGTGTCTTACAGCATTTCTTCACCATCTAAATGGTTACTTTTCTCTCAATTATTCTATTTTGACCTCTGAAGTCAGAGGGAGCTTATGAAGCCTTTTGAGTTTGAAGAGCGACGGGCACTTGGCTGCCCCGACCAGCTAAGCAAAACTAGAACAGTTAGTTCTCTGACAACATTCAATTACATAACAATTAGGAGCTAAATCAATAACTGGAGTATAAGAGAAGAGATTTGATAGCCCATAAGCATTATCAGGTGCAGGAAATAGCAGTAGCGGTGTAATGCCAGCCAACTTGCAAAACTGCTTTGTAGAACAAGTGAAGTGGCAACTGGGCCATCAGTAAACGCAGGTAACCCGTTAAGTCACAACAACTTCATACAACAGGAGTGGCACTGGGTAGCCTCTGACTCAACAGATCTCAGAAATGCCGCCTAGATCTTCTCTGTAATATATTATGAACAAATGAACTCCCTTTCTGAGAAAACACATCAGATAAAGTATTTACTGCTTAGAAGATATCATGAGGTTAGGCACGAGTTGCAAACGAACCGCCAAATGGAGATTCACTGGTTTCGTTGTCTGCTACTTGAATTCTCCGCCATCCAATTGTCTCGATTCTGTAGGCTCCGGAGAAATAAATTGTAGGCCCGTTCTTATGCACCCCTTAACATCATTCACGGTTATGAAGATTCGATTTAGCATGATACCGAGGACGTGGACGTATATAGATCAGCCAAAAGGCTAAACCTAACTCCTTCAGCGCCATCTGTATGATGATTCACGTCGGTGCCAAACCGATGACCTAAAATTTCGTTCTTTGTTTAAAAGTGCATGATGTCCACATTAAATTACATTTAACTTTTATCCTAAGATTGCTCAGATAGTTTACGAGGATAGAACGAAAGTCTTGAACGAAAGAACCCTGTTCGGATGGCGCAGATGTATATAGAAATATCTTCATTACCTTTCGCAGAACTTTCAACCTTGCTACTTGGTCTGCCAATGACAATTCCCCACGAACCAATCCTCTCAACGAGAAAAGATCAATGCTTCCGACGTTTGCTAAATCTCCATTTATTTCTATCAGGGATTTTCCTGAAGACACCATGCGCTAACTAGTAATAATTTCAACTTTGATTAACTGATTAAGCTTCATTCGAGACAAAACGAAACCAAATTTGGAAGATTTTGGTTTATTTCTCGCACAGAATGCAATGAACCAGAAACCAGAACCATCCTCTGAGCTGTTTGATGTCCTAGATCTTTCAGTTCCCATATATCTTTTTCTGTGTAACAGTGACTTTACAAAGTGTAAGGTATCCATTGGAAAAAGACCGAGCACCATATATAGGAAAAACATTTAACCTTGGGTACCATATTTTGCAGTGAAACAGAAACAAGGAATTCAAGGGTTTCCAAGCTTTGTCTTCTAAGGAAAGTAGCTCATCTTTGGAAACATCTTCCAATGCAACGACAAAACGGTCAAACCTCTGCTTTAGACAATCTTCCTTAGAGGTCACTTATGATCGAAAAATCAATCATCCTCAGATTGAAAAACCGAAGTATCCTTATCTTTATCCTTGAACAAGGTGTGGATATGAACTTTATCATAAATATTTCTCAAATCTTTCAATCCATTGCGGCGCCCTGTTTTGTGAAAGAAGTTACAGATTGTGAAAAGACAATCCCAAATATCAAACACTCTATGTTCTATGGAATTTAATAGATACTTTGTCTAGAGGATTCAACACAAAATCTCCTGCAAGTCTCCCACATTAGTATGTACATCTTTCACCATCACCTATGAACCAGACTTCAAAGATAACTCCCTTAATGTACTTGATGACAATCCTACAATAGCTTCATCATCATGAGGTGTCTCTTTGAACATACTGCCACTGCTCTCATCAACATTCCTGGAGGGAAACAAAACTCTATACAATAGGCATGCTAGGATTCGGACCTTCACTTAGAACTCGAACCAATTCCCAATTTCGTAGCGCGCTACGAAACCACGCAAACAGGCGGCGCTGCGAAACTGCTAAAATAATTCAGGCGCTGCGAAAACACCCAATCTTTAAGCCAAGCTAAAAAATTTTGACAACTGCATTTTCAGTGATAACAGGTACCACCTTGCTCAGCTCGTCGACCTGATTCTTATGGGATAAGTCTCCTATAAATGTCTCGGGAGGGTCTCAGACTTTTTTTTTTTTACTCCGAAAGGAGTTTTACTCTGAGCTTAGGAATACTGCAGTAGCCGATTCCCAGAAAAGTTAATTCTGCCCAATGTCTTGCGAGAATCATGCCCAGGTATAGGAGCCACACAAATAGTCAAATCTGTTGGCAAAACCCTCAACTGCAAATTATGAGTAGGAATGTGGAAGTGATTGAACCCCTGCTGCTAGAACTGAATGGAGAATCTAATTATTGCGACTGCTACAGAACCCAAACTGTTGGATCTGAATGGTGAATCTGATAGATCTTATTGGCGAATCTGATAGATATAAATGGCGGAACTGATTATTGTGGCTGCGACAGAACCCAATCTGCTAGATCTGATTTGGAAAAGATGATACATGATCTAGAGAGAGACAAGGGAACTATGGTCTCAAGGAGTGTCAGGTGCTACAGATCGCAATATACATAAGGGTCCGACAGTAGTACTCGGCCCAATCTTTCAGGGCACTAACCAAGGAGGATCAACCGTACCCTTAGCCGTACAACCCGACTACCCTATCGTACGCGCGAGTAATCTCCCCGAGTGTTGTTCTCAGTGTACTGTAGCAGCAAGACAATTGGCGGTTTATCTATGGCAAGGTTTCAAGAGAGTCTAGGGGGCTTCCGATATACCCAGAGGGTACTTGGAAGATAGTCCGTGCGCAGTTCTGTCTAATGCGCTACTACTTGAAGGGGTACCCATAGGGGTTACAAGGGAGTCCAACAAGCATGACCACCTCTTGTATTTCCTACGTGCATGCCTCCCCAAATCCGCAGGTTTATGTGCTCAACAATAGATCCTATGGTTTAAAGACGTCGAAACACGTCTCTAGCCAAAACAAATTCTACTAAAAATGGAGATCCCACTGGCCCTGGAAAGTGCTCTGATACCTCTTGTTATGCTATTGACCTGCGAGAAGATACCAGAATACCAAATATGCGAAGAAATATACCCAGAACACAGAATAATAAGAAATAACAGCACATATTTTATTATTCAGAAAGGAAAGCAATGCTCACTTGCCTCTTCAAGGGGGAAACCTCCAATAGAGCTGGGCTTGATTAAAAAATAAGACACGACGCTCCTCAAGGGGAGTCTCTATCCTTTATATAGGATTCATACATGCAATACCATGGGTCAGTACCATGGTTCTTATTAATACCATCTATCTAATACCATGGCCCATTTGCAACTAATTGTGGTCCCTTCTTTAAATGCGGGTCAACCACTTACAATTATTAATATGGGCTTTATTTACTCTTTAACTAACTATAACTATGACTCGACCTTATTACATAAATAAGGGGGTTAGGGTTGGACCCTAACAAGAAGTTTGTACATACGTGGGTATGATTCAGAACAATAGTGTATATATTCTAACATATATTTGATCAAGGTTTGCAGTGACCGCATCGAGTTTATTTGATGAGCAATACATGACAGGGTATACTTATGAATGGTTGTGTATTGATTTTATCTAATTGGTTTGATCTAGTTGAATTGGTTGATCAAGCTCTAGTGATTGATTTGATTATTCAGTTGGTTCAGTGATTGGGTGATTTGATTCGGTGATTGGTTTTAGAATTACTTGGTTTGGGCTTATTGATGAAAGTGGATCCAGTATGAAATAGGAATTCATTAAAGGAATATTTCCGAGAAATACAGTTTATTTCTGTATCTTCCTACTATTCCTCCGAATCAAGGGAAAGCTCTAGTTTGGCAAGGCAGAGAGCTGCTTATCGGGTGGTTAGCAAGTTCGGTGGTGTGCATGAAAAGTGGTCCAACCTTTTCGTAGTAGCTGGTAAAAAAAGTCAAGGGGTTGGAGTTCCCTTCTAGTAGGTGCTAGAAAACGAGAGAAGATTGTAGCCTTCTACAGGTGGGTGCCTACGTACTAGTTAGAGTCTACACCAGTACAAGATTGTAAGAAGTTTTTATTTTAATAAAAGAAGAAGACAAAGACAACAACAATGGTGATTTTCTCCCATAGTAGGTTTCCACCTAAAAATATTGGTGTTCATGTGTGTTGATATGATTCTTGTGTGTTGATGATATTTTGTCTTCTCACTGTTCATGATTACTATTTATTGATGAATAATGAAGTAATGATGCACTGATTATAGTTTAACATATTAGTTATCTAGATATACGTGAGTTTCCTTAATAATAGTTGCATACATACGCTAGTTTCCTTTATAACAGTAGCGTACACAAATCAGGATAAGAACTTGGAAATTTGAAGTGAATAAAATATATATTTACCCCCCCCCCAGTATTTGTCCTAACATTGGCTTCCTCAAGCAGCTATCTTATCACTGAGTTTGTGCAACCCACTGAACTAAGGCACAATGCACTGCCTCCACTGACACCTTCAATAAATACTTATACATGAGGTTTATAGGCATCCACTTATCAACTACCTGATTAATCCTAAATTTCGTTCCTAGGGCTCAACAAATCTTCCATCATATCTATGCAATGCCTCCTGCATTTAATAATCTAGGGCACAACACAATTTTCCCACTAACAAGTTCCTTACTCTATTAAGAGATTGTACTTAGGGAATAACATAGTTGCCACCTATTAGTGATATTTCTCCATTAATATCATAGAACTTGGGAAACCAAACACGTTGTCAAATAACCTATTGAACAAGCCTCCTCTTCCCTCACTATGTGAGCTCTTCTTAATGTCCCATCTACTCACTTCATAGTGTATATTTTTAGACTGAATAATTCCCTCTTGAAGATCAAACTACATTTACAATAGTGAAGTCATACCTTCCTTCACATAGGGTCTCGATCTCCATTTTATGCAATGTTCTTGAGAATTTATAACATATAG
The DNA here is from genome assembly GCA_031772625.1 of Pinus tabuliformis. Classification (NCBI taxonomy): domain Eukaryota; kingdom Viridiplantae; phylum Streptophyta; class Pinopsida; order Pinales; family Pinaceae; genus Pinus; species Pinus tabuliformis. The sequence continues at coordinate 533,572,453 of CM062804.1, read as the reverse complement.
TATTAGGACAATCTTTTAAGGGTGTAACATCATTGAGGAAACCCTGAACTAGGGCATGCAAATTTGTTTTCCAACACCTTATGGACAGACCTATCCACCTTAGCATACATCACTATAGAGTAACCAATCACATCCTTCAAGGCTCTTCACACAGTCTTGATATACATATCCATGTGCACACAATCTATTGAGGTTTCATCCTTCTTTAGAGATTTTTCCCCCACCACAAGACAACCCTAACTTATGCCCTAAACAGACCTCAAGACTAGTCGCATACCATCATTACAAGTCCTGAAATAATTATGTTATACCTTAGGATAATGTGTCCTTCATACCATAAATAGACTAGGGTCATTTCTCCCTCAAACAACTCTCCCAACTTTTGTTACAGGGGTCTCGTCCTTCCTGGAATTCCACGGAAACTTCAACTTAAACATTGTTGGGGCCTACTTTTGTCTCATTTTGTACACCCTATATTATTACCTTTTATAATAATTTGTTCCATTTTGACCCATTTTGACACCTCAAAAAACTACCTTATCCTTTTCAAATGGTTCTAGTTAATGAATGGAGGTAAAGTTACAAATTGTGCTTATTTTCATATGTCTTTGGTTAATCTAGATAGATGTTAAGTGATTTTATATTTCGACTAAATTTAGTTGTAACTTTACTAGGATTCTTAAGCATGAGGATAGGAACTTGATGGCATTGGAAGATTACACTGGTGGATCAACATTTAAGTTCGTATTACACCTGGCAGTTGTTTGGTACTTAATTCTGCACTTAATTCAATACCATGTTCTAGAATTCGGTAGTGTCCAACTAAACGATGATTCCCAAGCAGTAGTGTTATCCTCCCATATTTATTTTGACAACAAAGACACTTAATCCCTCCCAATAATAGTACCACGACAAGATCTCAATGGATATGTTAGACTAGATGGGTGATCTCCGAGATCTAACTTGCCTTAATTAAGTTGAGATCATATTTTGTATTGTTTTTCTTGTTCATTTAGTTAAGCTATATTTAGGCCATGATCTCCTTAAAGGGAGTGATTAGCAGTGCTGCTGGGGCGGTAAGATAGAAGGGAGAACAGTGATTGTAAAACATTTTCAAACTTTGTTTTTATTTCAACTTGGAACTACTTATATACGTATTGTTGAAGAATGTTAATATATCAATTTTGGATTCCAATTCCTGAGTTGATGTGTTATTAATTTATAAGTTTATTGTTGTATTTTAACTTGTCTAAGGTCATGGTCAGGGCCCGCCACTAATCTCACTCAAGTAATAATTGATTCCAGTTAGAATAAGAATATATATATATATATATATATATATATATATATATATATATATATATATATATATATATATATATATATATATATATATTAGTTTAGAATACCTATAGTAGGGTTGTTTCCTTTTCCTCGGAAATTTAATATTCAAGGTGTGATTACAATCTGAAGCTAGAACATTTGAATTTTTCATTTTTCAAACATTTTGGATTTTTAGTTACTTGTATTTGTATTCCTAGTCTCATAAAATTTATGATTTAAGATCAAATATTTAAATTTGTTCCTTTGATATATGATTTGAAGTTAAAGTATATAATTCTCAAATTCTTAATGTTGAAGCATTCAAAAGAAAAATCTTTAGATTTGAGTGGAAGCATTTCGACTTATAGACTTTGAGATCTGGAATGGAATACTCAAATTATCTATAAATTAAAACTTCTATTTGGATATTCAATCTAAACAGGGGACTCTTTAATCATAAACTTGATACCTAAAGGACAGTGAGACTTTCAAAATAGATACTTATTGTTAAACAGAGAATTGGATTGTGAATTCCTTCATCCTTATGATATCTTTCTTCTAGTTAATTTTCAAATCATAAGCACAAAATGTATGATTAGTATTGTGTCATTTGCTTGAATGGTCATTTCTTGTTCTCAAATTGAATGGTGTTTCTGGTCTTATGCATTATTGCTAGAATTAAAATTTGAGTGAGATTTTGTTTGATTGAAAAACCTTGGGTTGGAATTTTGAGTGAATGAGTTCTTTTGAGTTAAACCATTGTTAGATTTATTTGATTGAGATTAGGATTAAGTTGAGTATATTACTATTAAATTTTCTTAAAATAAGATATACGACTTGGATTGACATAGATCTGTGCAATTGCATTAGATATAAATCTCATATCAACAAAGTAATTCAATTCTTATGATATATTGTTATTCTCAAGAAGGGAATTAATAGGGTTCTTCACTTTCGCAGGATTGGTCAAAGTAGGTGAATGACTTTTGAACTAGGAGTTAAGACAGAGACTTGAGTTTGAGTATTTGGTACTTCATTCTATACTAGGTTGATCTTAGGATTAAATATAGTGTAGATTATATAGTTGGATCTGTACCTAGAACCGTGATATTTTGCATCTCTAAGATTACGAACCTCTGTAGACATTTTTAAGGAAGGGAAATTAATATAAACATATTAAACCCCTAACATTTTTTGGCGTCGTTGTCGAGGAGTTTCAAATGGTCCAGGGAACATTTTTTTTAGCTGTTTGGTATATTCATGTTTGTGACAATAAATTTGTAGGGCAATTAGAGGGCGGAGAAAGTACGGTAAGACATGAATGAAGAGACATGCATCCACTATGGTCGGGTTGCTCCAAAGTGGACTAGTTGCCCCTGATTGATTTCTTTAGTTCTTTTTCCTATGAGTAGAACTAGAGGTAGACCTAGAGAAAGTAAAGGAAGATTTATTCAAAGTGAGAAATTTCCTTCAGATCTGTTTGGTCCTATAAAGACCCCCCCAATTAACCCCACTAATCATTATGCAGGAAACATGGACAAAGGAGAAAGTTATGTTGCAGTAGTGACCTCAAACAAGGAAGCATTTCGTATAGAAGAGACAATACATTTTGAAGGCACATTATGACAAGAAAAACATGTATTGGAAGCAGTTGTGGAAGAAGAACAAGTACCAGTACTCCAAGAGGTGGAAATTTTACAAGTAGAGTCTACAATGGGAGCACCTTGGAGAGACTTAGGACTTGTGCACATAAGAGCTAATTTAGTTGAATCTTCTTCCAGTTTGGACACTACACCATATTCTATTGCCTTTAAACATTTTGGAGGAATGGATGGCAAAGAAGGAGAAGAGAATAGAAACAATGACAGAATTTAAGGTATTGGTGGAAGAAGAGATGGACATAGGGGCAGACCTAATGAAAATGAAAATGAGGAAGAAACAGAGACTACGTTTGGATTTCCAATCTTAGATGTCACAAGGAACATTACTATGAAGAATATACCTTTGGCATCCCTTCCACTTTTCCATGGTATGTCTTCAGAAGATCTTGATTCTTTTTTGTTTGAGTTTGATATTCTCTGTAGAAGCTATAATTATCATGATGATGCACACAAACTCAAACTATTCCTTGCTACTTTGAAATATTTAGCCCTTAGGTGGTTTATGAGCCTAGGGGAGAACACCATCTATTCATGGGATGAGATGAAATCTATTTTTCTCAAAAATACCAAGATTATTGTAAAAGCAGAGACATCAATGACATTTTTAGGATGCAACAAATGGAAGAAGAAATTCTGGAAGAGTATCTTGAGAGATTCCTCTATAATTTTCACAAATCCTGAATAGGTAATTTAGATGAGAGAACCATTAGGATTGTCTTCTTAAAAGGGCTAAGGGAAGATTGTATTGAAACCTTAAACCTCTTAAGCTCAGGAGACATCTACAAGAAACCTTTTGTTGAGATAGTTGAGCTTTGTAGAACCTATTCTAGAAGCCAAGCTAAAGTAGGAAAAAGAATTCATGACAATTTGAGAGACTCTTTATCTAGAATTGCTAAACTTGTATAGGGAGGAGTTACTTGAACTGAGCTAGGGAATATTTTGGAAAACTTTAAGACAAACATTCTGAACACTATTAGTGACCAATTGGATACCCTTAAAATCAAGAAAAAATAGGAAGAGGAGAAGGTCGCTTTAGCCATTTTTTGTCCTAAGTGCAGAAGGAAACATACTGAAAGAGAGTGTCCTATAAATGTGATAGAGGTTTGTGGAATTTTCACACATGATCATCCCACTGAGAAATGTCCTTCCTTACCAGGACTACAATCTATTTATAAAGGAGGGGCTGAAACAAGTGAGCTTCCCCAAACTTCTAGAAGACCACCATGGAGGGCACCAAATAGTAATCATTATCAAGATCCTAATGTGCAGCCTTTTCCCCAATATCAAACATGGAACCCACAGACACCTTATTCTCCATGGTCAGCTCAACCACCTCAAAATTCACCATGGAATCAAGGATGGAGAGGAAACCCTTATGGGAATGTTTATCAGTCCCAAATTCCATCGCCCTCATATCCCCATTACCAACCACAATATACACCTTATGTTCCATACACAACTAATGTTCCTGAGTACCGACAGGGTATAATCTGCCCTATCCCACACAATAACAACCTGTGTTACCATTACCACCCCTACCACAATAGTCTTTACCATTACCTCAAATTGTCAATCTTCCTTCACAGAAGATGTAACAGTCATTTAAGTCAAATCCTCCAAGGATAACACGATTACATGCACAACCCATATCTAATCCTAATAAAAGACCTCCTCAGCCTGTGCAAAACATAGAACTGCAACCTTTTCCCACCTATGTTATCACCTTTTTTCCTATAAATGAAATTCAACTTAGGTTTGGGAAAATGATTAATAAGAATAAATATGCAGTGGTCATACAAGAGGAGGATCACCAAATAAAATTTGAAAAAAAAAAAAAATCCAAACTGAAAAGAATAATGTAACAAGAGAACCACAAGAATCATTGGAACCTCAGGAAACTCCATTTCCATAAAGACTACTTGTGAAGGAAATTTAAGTACCTGTGGAAAATGATCAAAATCTGAACTAAGAAACACTTGTTTAAAGATCCCTTTATTACAGGTCATTAAAGACATACCTATCTACACTAAAATTATTAGGGATATTTGTATCAAGAAACCTGGAAGGAAGAAGAGTAATAACCAAACTAGTAAGGTAGTTAGCCAAATGTTTAAAATGATATCAGGATTTCCACCAAAATATGATGATCCATGGAATCTAGTGGAAACTATAGGAATCAATGGGACTTTTCTTCCTAACACTCTAGTAGATTTGGGGGTATCCATTAACGCAATGATTGTTGATACCATGACTTTTCTGCAATTAAACCAAGTAAGACCCACACCTATTATGTTATAATTGGCAGACAAGATTATTGTCAAACCCATTGGAGTCCTGGAAGATGTAATTGTAATTGTGGCCTCTTGGGAATATCCAATATATTTTATAGTGATCTCTCCCAAAGCCACTAAAACTAGGCACCCAATAGTTTTAGGATGACCATGGCTAGCTACTATTGATGTTGTTATTGGTTACAAGACTGGAGAAATGACAATCTCTAATGGATCCCAAATCCAAAAGTTGACAATTTTTCCACCTACTCAATTAGCAAATGAAGTCCATCTTTGGTTGGAGAACCCTTATGGAGAGAAAGAATGTATGCTCCCTCTATTAACCATAGAAAAATCAAGGGGATTTCAAAATCAAACGAAAGAACATGTCCTAAAATAATTTTTATCTGACATAAGATGTATTGAATACCATGTTTCTTTTAGTGGTTATAATCACGCTTTTAGCCTTGACTTTTAGGAAACCTACTATCATGCCATCTTTGAATCATTTGCTATTGCATCCATGGGTGAAAATAGAGAATTGGGTGCTCAACCTATTGAAATTAGCCCTATAAAAACATTGTACATAGGTACAAACTTTAGTACATAACAATAGAAGCAGGTGCTATAAATGATTCAAAAACAATCTGGAGCATTTTCTTGGGAATATTTGGACATGAAAGGAATTCATCCTGACACTTACATACACCACATCTACACCAATGAAGAAATCAGACTTGTAAGACAGCCACAAAGGGGAATGAATCTATCCCTTAAAGAAATTGTTAAAGACAAACTCCAAAAACTGTTGAGTGCGAATTTTATTATCCCATTTATGACAGCAAATGGATATATCCCCTGGTAGTTGTTCCAAAGAAAAATGGAAAATGGAGGATCTGTGTTGGCTACGGGGAGTTAAATAAAGTTACCTTGAGAGATTATTTTCCTTTGCCTTTTATTGACCAAGTACTGCATACCTTGTCTAGGAAAAAGTATTTATCCTTTTTAGATGAGTACAATGGCTATAATCAGATTCAAATAGCCCCGGAAGATCAAGAGAAAACCACCTTCACCTGTCCTTGGGGAACTTATGCCTATAGATTTCTTCCTTAAGGCCTGTGTAACGCTCAAGCCAATTTTCAAAGGGATGTTTTAGCCATTTTTATTGACCTTATACATGATTGTGCGAAAGCTTATATGGATGAATTTACAGTATATGGAAATGATTTTCAGGAGGCTTTGGAGAATCTAGAGAAGCTTTTGACTTGCTATCAAGAAACTCATCTATCTCTTAGTAATGAAAAATGTAAAATGATGCAAACTGAGGGAATCATACTTGGCCATCATGTTTCGCAAACTGGGATAAAATTTGATCCTACAAAAATTAAGTTAATTTTACAAATCCCAGTTCCAAATTCACAGAAAGAGGTAAGAATATTTCTAGGGATGCAGGTATTATAGAAGGTTCATTGAAAATTTTACAAGACTTGTTGCTCCTATCTTCAAATTATTGGCTAAAAATGTTGATTTTTCATGGGATATTGGTTGTCAAAATGATTTTCAGGTACTAAAGAAAAAGCTATCAACCGCACCAGTATATAGGGGACCTAACTAGTCCCTCCCTTTTCATATTTTCATTGATGCATCAAACACAACCCTTGGAGCCATGTTAGGTCAGAGAGAGAATCAAATTCCTTATGTTATTTATTTTGTTAGCCAAATCTCTCACCTGCAGAATTAAATTATGATATCACTGAAAAGGAATTGTTAGCAGTAGTCCATGCCATTAATAAGTTCATCCATTATTTATAGTCACTATTGATCCGGATTTCCCATCTTCATCACCTAGTGACTCCTACATAGTTTTCATCAGCAGTGCCAGGAGCCTCCATCCCACCTCACAACCTTGTCACCTCTCCTAGTCACCTACATTCGAAATGATCGTGCATCTTGGTAGACTAGGAGTTTTATGGATTTGACGTCATATCATCATGAGTGACTGCAGACACAGGTACACAAACAAACATGGTGCTACAATGGATGGGATGAACAAAGGGAGCACATGCAGAAGGACAAGTTCACCAATGGACGAGGAGATGATGCATGCAAAGATATGTTCTCATGAACAGATGATCATGCAAAGATGTGTTCGCAGACGGACAGATGAGCAAACATGCAAGATGTGTTCACGAACGGATGGATGGATGAGCATGCACCTTTCACGAACGAACGAACCTGTCAAGCTTACCAACATAAGTGTTGTTCTTATTTGGTTTGTTCTGCTTAGTATTTTTGTTTATGTTTGTTTTGTTTGCTTGAAAACTTGCTATTTTTGTTTCCAGAAATAAGTGCTGCCAACTACTGCATTATGGATTTTGAATAGAGTATGTGGCTAAGATTTGAAGAAAATTGTGACACTGTAGCACTTGGCCAGTCTTGTGTCCGCCTTCTCTGTGCTTGGTTATAACCTTCAGTCGATGAAGTCTTGATGGAAAATACGATCCATCTATGAGGGAAGTCTTGGTCCAACCATGAACCTGTGTGCACACTAGGAAGCCCCATGCTTGCACTCAACCTTCTGCTCTGTGTGTTCAATCTCATCCAACTAGTAGAAATGGAGAAGGGTAAAATCTAAATGAGAAAACCTATGTCAAAGGTATTACATGCTTCTCTAAAGGAAAAACCTCTTCTGCTCTCAATAAGTTAGGATCCCTCTTTTGCCCCAAAAATAAATAAGTGCCTATGCACAGTCCTCTTGAAAAATACAAAGGCGAAAGAAGAGAAAGGCTTCTGGCACAGAGAGTTGAAGCATGCAACTCCACCAGGGTACTGACCAGGCTCGCTGGTAGTGGAGCAATGTGTGTGTTCCTGTGTGACTCTGTCGGGGTACTGTCCAGACCTGCTAGTAGCGGAGAAACACTAGAGATGAAAACTTATACTCTAAAAATATTCAACTCGCAAGCTAAACTACCCTTCCAAAATTCAAAAAAATGTCATCAAGTTAAACTTTTGATTGTGTTTGACTAAGTTGGAAAAAAGGTGAACCATGTATGTCCATGAGGTAAGTGGGGAATCCGAAGTAACCCGCACAGCGATTCAATACTCCCTGAAAGACCAAGGCCCTGTGCTATCAATGAACCAAAATAGAGAAGTTGGAGTTCTACCAATGTGTCGCCAAGTGTTGTAGTGGCTACAACCACCCTCCAAAATTTTGGCCTGCACCCATTTCGGAGCCTCCCTTGAGAGTTTCACTTGATGACTGCACACACTTGGGTTCACTCTATGAGCTCGTGTGAGTCTTTGCACCCACCTTGCTTGATCATTTCACCCAAGTTTTTGCATGTTGATGTCAAAGTCATTCTTGCGACCATGTTCTAGTTATACTCAAAGTCTTCACTTCGTGTGTACTTGTTGTGTTCACTATGAAAACATTTGTCGCACTCACACATAGAGTCACATTCATTGTCGTGCAAGAATCGTCACGGTCGACCAACGATCAATCACAAGTTTCGTGCTTGTCGCTTACACTGTCGATCAGTCATGTTGAGCATGTGTGTCTGGATGGTTTGAGTCGTCTCGTTGTCAAGTCATGTAAGTGTGTGTTTTCAAGATCACGTATGCATCTTTCACTCATTCACACACTTAGTCACTTTGTTGAAGTTCTGACAATTGGATTCCCCTCTGACAGCCGAACCATCACCTGGACATCGACTCGATCGAATCTCACCTAGAACAGCCCAGAAGCTCCAGCAAGCCATTTCAAGTTGTGTCGTCCGCAAGCACATCAATCAACCTTCATGCTCGTCAACCAGATAGTTTGACCCTGTAGCCACCCCGGGACTGACTCCCCTCAAAAATTGCGCAGACGCTGCAGACCTTGCCTGCTCCACTGACTAAGAAAATTACGTAGATAGGTTGGACAGACACCCAGTGCCTATCCATGTTTCCCTCAGAAAATTGTGCAGGTTTTCCAGTCAGCCCTTCGGACAGTCGACCGGCTGCTCACCCATAAAATTGCACAATTTTCATGAGAAATTCCTCTGCTGCCCAGCAATCTGCGCAGCTCAAAAACTGTGTAGAGGTGACCAACAAGACAGCCTCCCAACATCAACGTAGTTTTTCTTGCCAGCAGCTCCCCGCAGCCGACTAATAGTTCCCTCCAATAATTGCGTAATTTTTGCTACCAAGCTCCAACAGCTGACTGCCAGTTCCCTCTAGGAATTGCACATTTTTTGCTACCAAGCTTTGGCAGATGACTGCCAATTCCCCTCGGGAATTGCGCATTTTTGCTGTCAGTGACCCAATAGCTGAATGCCAATTCCCTTAAGGAATTTTTCAATTTTTACTTCCAGTGACCCAGCAGCTGACTACCAATTACCCTCAAGAATTGCACAGTTTTTGCTGCCAAGATTTCGCTACCCGCTCGTTTCAGAAATTGTGCAGATTTTTCCTGCCCAGCCTTTCCGCAGCCTGGACTATTCCTCTCAAAAACTGCGTAGTTTTGTCCTCCAGCTAAGCCAGACCTCGTGGATAGTCACTATCGATCCGAATTTCCCATCTTCATCACCTAGTGACTCCTGCACAGTTTTCATCAGCAGTGCCCAGAGCCTCCATCCCACCTCGCAACCTTGTCACCTCTCCCAGTCACCTGCATCCAAAATGATCATGCATCATGGTATACTAGGAGGTTTATGGATTTGATTTCATCTCGTCATGAGTGACTGTAGACATAGGTACACAAACAAACATGGCGCGATGACGGATGGGATGAACAAAGGGAGCACATGCAGAAGGACAGGTTCACCAATGGATGAATAGATGATACATGCAAAGAGAAGTTCTCACGAATGGATGATCATGCAAAGATGTGTTTGCAGATGGACGGACGAGCAAACATGCAAGATGTGTTCACGAATGGATGAACAGACGAACATGCACCTTTCGTGAACAGACGAACCTGTCAAGGTTACTAACATATAAGCAAGGAGGAATGTGTGAATGCAACATCAAGTGAACCAATGACCATCGAAGACTATGCGCACTTTGTCTTGCGGAGGTGAAGCTGTGACACACCATGAGAACATCCATCACCCAGCAGCACTACAGCTCGACATGAACACTAGCAGCAGCATGAATGTACTAACATTGTCATGTCATGAGTCATGTTGTCCACATCTCTATTGTGGGCCATACTGTCAATCAATGTAATGTAACATGGAAGTCCAAGAGACCCACTTGTTGTACATAGAGTCATGTAAAGTCAAAAAGTCATGGAAGTCAAACAGTCATGGGGTAGTCGAACAACCACAAGGGTCAATTTCACCCTTGGCTATAAATACCCCCTCATTTGTACATGCAAAGGGTTTTTTCACCTCAACTCCTCCCACATACCCTTGAGAGTCTGTAATATTTTATATGAGGAGTAAGTAGTGGCTCCAACGCTCCCACATGCAGGGTTAGTGATGTATGGTGTAATGATGTGTCTTGGAACTTTCGCTTAGTTCAGAAGCCTGCTAACAGGCCAGCACATTTTCACACATGTATTGTAATTGTTGTAAGACTAATCTTTAACACTTGTAATGCATGTTGCTTCAACCTGTATTTAACACTTGAACTAATTCACTTGTTGTGATACACATATGTTAATGAAGATGTGTTGTATGTGCTATTAATGTTGTCTCACCAATGTAGACTACTCTCCCAGACATCAGACAGACCTTTCACATAGAACTTGCTATAACAATCGTTGTACTCACACGAACTAATCCGCTAAGTGTTATACGTGCGATCGTCCCTTGTGTGTTGTGACTGTCGCATTTGTGTGGATCGTTCCGTCGGAAGTTGTGCACGTCCTATTGTGTTGTGTGTTGCTAACAGAGTTGGGACTTCCCAACCGACTTGGGACTCACTCCCACCCTCTCCCTCTACGGTGAAAGCACCATTGACACAAGAGACACTTATAATCACCAAGCACACGAAACCCACTTCTCACAAGACAAAGCAGACCACTCTCATGTGCTGACAAGTAAGAGTTGAGGCAAATATTTAAGATAATGGCAATCGAGCCATCATACTGGATGGGACTCCCACACCAAACGGTGTGAGGTCTAGTTGGGACTTCATACTGGGGTGATCCCCTGAATGTTGGCGGGTCCAACACCATCAACAAGTACCTAGGGTGATTTTCACTGATCAAGTGACACAATTTACTTCCAAGCTAGTAAAATCCATCACTGAACAATACCAATTTAAGTATCGAAAGTATACACCATACCATCCTCAAGCTAATAGTCAGGTAGAATCTACCAATAAATTCTTGGAGTCTATCCTTAGTAGATAAAATTTGTTGCATCATGGAGACTAGGCTGACAGGTTACTAGAAGCACTATGGGCCTATAGAATAACATGGAGAAATGTGACTAGATATACTCCCTATGAACTGGTGTATGGGAAGCAGGTGCTTCTACCCATTGAATTTCAGGTGAAAACCTTTCGAATTGTTGTTCAATTAGGGATGGATTTGAATGAAGCTCAAAATAGAGAGTGTTGCAGTTGAATGAACTTGATGAGATTAGGAAGGATGCTCTCTAAAAGACTATGTTGGTGCAAGATCAGAGGGCTTGTTGGCATGATAGGTATGTCAAAAAGAAAAATTTCCAACCAGGAGACTAGGAATTATTGTATGACAGTAATTTTAAACACTTCAAAGGGAAATTTTCAACTAGATGGCTAGGGCCCTATGAAGTGGAGGAAGTCTTTGACAATGGCTCAGTCAAAATCAAGACCATTGATGATGATCAGACTCCTTTTGTGGTAAATGGACACAGATTGAAGGTTTATCACCGACCACTTTCCAAACAAGAATTTTTACAAACTATCCAACAAAACCTAGAGATGGATTTGATTAATAAGGAGGATCCAACTCCTGTTGGTTCTTAAAAATGAATTTTTATTACTAGTATAATATATGTGTGTGTGTGTACATAGTATAAGTAACAATTGGCTTAATTCTTCTTTCCTCCATAGGCCCACATACAATAAAGAGGAAATTTGTCAAGTGTACTTTTATTCCTTTATCCGGACCTGATGGATTATTTATAGAAAAGGATACCTTTGAGTCTAATTTGAGCATCTTAAGACTCTCTAAAGATGAAGACTCTGAGCAGAGACCAACCTAGGCTCGTTAAAATTGGATGGGACGATGGTAGTTAGGGATTTACCTAGTAGAGAGTTGTACTTTTCTGGGATTGGTAGAATATTTATGGAAAGGAAACTTGTGGAGTCTTCTTTGGCGCATTTCAAAATCTCTAAAATTCAAATGCCACTAGGCCATAACTATTCCATTCCTGGCCCAAAATCCATGGAATAGTGGTTCCAACATTTGGTTTGAAGCAACAATCTTAATGACAGTTAGATTTCAATTTAGATCTTCTTCCTATAGTTGATTTTCCATACTAGTTCCAAGCCAATTTGAAAGTAATTTTAATAATTTATGCTCCATAGTTGTTGTTCCAACACAATTTCAGTGGTTTGGTACTTTTGTTGTTGCTAGACTTCATCTACAATACCTAGACAATTCCAATATTTCAGTACTTAAACATTGTCTACAAGTTTTTGAGTATTGAACCAATTCAGTACTCTAGGTTCCATTGATCATGATCATGACAATATCAAATTCAAAGTGTATCAGTTTTTCTAGCACCAGTTTGATAGGATCAAATTCAGTGGCATAATCAATTTGAGAAAATCAAAATTCCATAATTAAAAAACAACAGCTTGTCTACAATCAAATTCAATAATTGAAAAGCATTAACATTAATTTTTGATAATGCCAAGAGTATTATATCACTCATTGTTTTCAAATCTCTAGCCATAAATACACAGTCAAAGTAAAGGTATGAATGAAATTTCATTTATTTGGAATGGTGCAAAGAATGTGAATGATAGAGTCTAATTAGTGGTTTTGCCCTACATTTGTTTAAATTATATGTTATTATGACTTAATATGCTCTTTCTTCATGCCATTGGACTATGTTATTATGATTAATCCGAATTGTCTTATCCAACAACGAATTATAATTATTAGCCTCCTGTCATTATACATGCATTAGTACTTCCACTCATCATTTTTAATAGACCCGATTCTCGTCATAATTTAAAAACATGGCCACCCTTTCCTAATCAATCCCAGTTGTATGTTTGAATTGCAAAAAAAAACTAGAATGAGAATCCTTTTACTTCCAATTCCATCGCCTCTCTATGGTTCATCCCAATGACCTCCCAATTCCTCGATTAGCCTTGTAATATTTTTTATTGCTGGCATGGGGACCGATAGGCATGAGCCTACCTTCACTCAGTTTCACACTAGCGCTGAATATGCTGCATGTAAACCTAAGTTTGAAGAAAGAGGGTGGATGGATTTTCTACAAAAGTTTCAGTGGTATAATGACAGGGTCGCCATGGAATTTGCACAAAACTTCAATGGGAAGACAACAAAAGTTGGAGATCTTGAGATTGAGATAACAAATGAATTAATGAGCAAGGTAATTGGGTTACCTCTAACAGGGGAAAAGTATTTCAAGGGATTCCAGGTTGATTGGGAAGAATGCTCGAAGTTTCTTAAGCCGACATATAAATCCATCAATTGGACCAAAGGAGTCCTTAGGAGCTGCATTGCAGAGGAATGGTGGCCACTTCTCACAACATTGCAGAGATTTATAACTTGCGAAGGAAGGTATGCCACTATATTCCTTTACCATGTAAGGCTTATTCTCCATTTTACAGATGGTCGTGATGTCAATTTCCCTTTCTTCCTTTGCTAAAGTTTGCACAAAGTTGCTAGAAATGTTCAGTCAACCTCTAAAAGGGACGAAACTAATCTATGCCATTAAAACCTCATTAAGATTATTAGTTTTCATGAGTTAGAACAGCGAAAAGATACTTGGGAAGAATTTTTAACTAGAAATTTTCATGGAGAAGAAAATCAAACAAAATTCAAACAAAGAGTAATTAGACCTAAATCAAAGAAGTTGGGGAAAAGGTATGAGACCCATGTTAATTCACCTACTAAGCATGTTAAAAAGTATGTAAAAGCACTGGAATCACAGGGAGCTGAAAAGAGTGCAAGGAAATCCCCAGATGAATCTTTTTCAACAAACCTTAGCCCCACTCTAGAGAAAGAAACCCTCGTATCTCGAGGGAAGAAAAGAAAAGAGGCCTGCAAACAAAGTGTGGACATGGATAGTCGCACAGAGAAAGACCCAATACCAGAAAAAATATAAAAAGGTGTTGGGAAGAAGCCACGGACGCAGGTTGTAAAACCAGTTGCCTCGGAAGAAAGGAAACAAGGAGTGGAATGGTCAAAGGCACCTACTAATAAGGGACGAAGGAAGTTGTTTCATGAGAAAAGGGATGCTATGCCATTAACAACCCTATCTTTTTATCCCATAGTCTGGAGAAATTCATAATACATCAGAGATTTTGAATTTGCAACAAGGAAGGAGATTTACCCGTAGCATGGCACGTCAAAAGTTCCCTCCATAGAGCACTCAATCTCTCGGATTGGTGTCTGTTTCATCATCTCCAGAGAAAGAGACACAAGTTAGCACAAAAAACCCCTCTCGATCACCTATGAGAACAAACAAGACAGACAAATCATTACTTGAGGAGGAAGGGCCTATTCATAACTTTGATGATCTTCAAAGTAATTGTCCACACAATAATCTATCTGAACATGGGCTTGCGATGGCAAAAGGAGTGGGTGAAACAATGGTAAATTAGGTCCAAGAAAGGTCAATTCATGAGGAGAGTGGTTTAAGGAAACATATTCCTCATCCTGAAGATGTGTCTATTTATGTTAAAAAAGATCTATAGTACTAAGTCGATAAGCTACAAAGGAATAATCTTATACTAAAGGAAAATATTCATAACAACAAGACTATGTATAGACATGTTAGAAAAGAGAACGAGTTGTATAAGGCCCAGAACTTGGCTTTGACATCATAAAATGAAAAACTGACAGTGAAAAACAAGAAAATTCTCCACTGGAAGGTGAGACAGTTGAGACTTTCCCAAATATACACTGCCTATGATAGGATTCAGAGACTTCAACAGTAGAAAATAGTGAATGATCGTGGCTTGGAAATTCTATATAGTGCAACAGGAATCTGAAAGCAAGGTTGGCCCCAACTTTGATGTCTGAATAAATTTTGCAATAAGACAGTTGAATGAGGACATGCATCCTCTTTAGCATTAGGGCATATTGGGGCCTACTTTTGTCTCTTTTTGGAAACCCTCTCTTGTTACCTTTTATAATAACTTGTTTCATTTTAACCCTTGTTGACACCTCAAAAGCTATCTTATCCTTGTCAAATGGTTCTAGTTAATGAATGGAGGTAAACTCACAAATTAGGCCTATTTTCATATGTCTTTGGTTAATCTAGATAGATGTTAAGTGAGTTTATATTATTTTGACTAAATTTGGCTATAACTTTACTAGGATTCTTAAGCATGAGGATAGGAACTTGATGCCATTGACAAATTACACTAGTGGATCAACATTTATGTTTGTATTGCACCTATAAGTTGTTCGGTACTTAGTTTTGCACTTAATTCAATACCATGTTCAAGAATTTAGTACCAATCCACTGAACGATGATTCCCAAGCAACAGTGTTATATTCCCATATTTCTTTTGATAGCAGAGACAATGATTCCCTTAGAAGAATAGTACCACGACAAGATATCTATGGATATGTTAGACTGGATGGGTGATCTCTGAGATCTGACTTGCCTTAGTTAAGTCCATATCATATTTTGTATTGTTTTTCTGTTTCATTCAGTTAAGATATCTTTAGGCCATGATCTCCTTAAATGGAACGATTAGCAGTGTTACGGGGGTTGGAAGGGAAAAGGGAGAATAGTGATTGTAAAACATTTTCAAACTTTTTTTTTATGTCATCTTGGAAGTGCTTATATATGTATTGTTGAACACTATTAATATATCAATTTCGGCTTCCATTTCCTGAGTTGATGTCTTATTAATTTATAAGTTTGTTGTTGTAGTTTAACTTATCTAAGGTCATGGTAAGGGCCCACCACTGATTTCAGTCAAGTTGTAATAGATTCCAGTTAGAATAGGAATATATAGGAATATATATATATAGATATATATAGATATATATAGATGTATATTAGTTTATAATACCTGCAGTAGGGTTGTTGTTTTCTTTTCCTTGGAAATTTAATATTCTGAGTGTGATTACAATTTGAAGCTAGAACATTTGAATTTTTCAGTTTTCGAACATTTGGGATTTTTAGTTACTCAGATTTGTATTCCCAATCTCGTAAAATTTCTGATCTAAGATAGAATATTTAAATTTGTTCCTTAGATTTATGATTTGAAGTTAAAGTATAGAATTCTCAAATTCTTGAGGTTGAATCATTCAAAGAACAATATTTAGATTTGAGTTGAAGCATTCCGACTTATAGACTCTAATATCTGGAATGAGATACTCAAATTATCTATAAACTAAAACTTCTATTTGGATATTCGATCTGAACAAGGGACTCTGTAATCATAAACTTAATATCTAAAGTACAATGAGACTTTTAGTATAGATGCTTATTGTTAAACAAATAATTGGACTGTGAATTCCTTCATCCTTATGATAGCTTTCTTCTAGTTAACTTTCAAATCAGAAGTACAATATGTGTGATTAGTATTATAGCCTTTGCTTGAATGGGCATTTATTGTTCTCAAATTGAATGGTATTTCTGGTCTTATGCACTATTGCTAGAATCATAATTTGTTACAGATTAGGGTTGAGTGAGATTTTGTTTGATTGAAAATCCTGGGGTTGGAATTCTAAGAAAATGAGTTCTTTTGAATTAAACCATTGTTAGAGTTATTTGATTGAGATTAGGATTAAGTTGAGATATATTATTGTTATATTTTCTTCGAATAAGATATACTGCTTGGATTGTATCTCATATCAACAGAGTAAATCAATTCTTATGATATTTTGTTATTATCAGGAGGGGAATTAACAGGTTTCTTCACTTCACCAGAATTGATCGAAGTATTTGAATGAATTTTGAGCTAGGAGTTAAGATAGAGACTTGAGTTTGATTATTTGGTACTTCATTCCATACTAGGTTGATATTAGGATTAAATACATTGTGGATTAGATAGTTGGATATGTACCT
Source organism: Pinus tabuliformis (assembly GCA_031772625.1). Lineage (NCBI taxonomy): Eukaryota > Viridiplantae > Streptophyta > Pinopsida > Pinales > Pinaceae > Pinus > Pinus tabuliformis. The sequence continues at coordinate 533,554,993 of CM062804.1, read as the reverse complement.
AGAACCGTGATATTTTGGAGCTCTAAGATTATGAACATCAGTTGACATTTTAAGTGAAGGGAAATTAATATAAACATATTAAACCCCTTACAAACACAAAGGTCTGCTACATAGAATAATCCACTATCTTGTGCACAATAATCTTACCAAAGTCATGTCCAATTACCCTAATCATTGACTTGAACCAAAACACAGAATCAAGACCAAACACATCCTCATTCTTCTCTCCATCTTGTCATATATTAGCATGTTTCTCCTCATATCAGTCCTTAGTTGGATGAATTCACTTGTGGATAAGAAGTAATTTAAATTGTTTGTTTCTCCCACACACATTCCAATTCCTCCATCTACTACTAACTTGTTTTCAAGGGTTCCTATCATGCATGCTTTCTATAATATTTCTGCTAGATCCTGTTTCAACAATGTTGCAAGGGAGATTCGTTCTTAACAGATTTCAATTCACATATAGTAGCCTTTATGTTGACTAAAAAAAGTAAACTTCAAACTTTAAATCGGGTGCAAGTTACAACTCACAATATTTTAATAGTAGAGATCTTTGGGGGTATCCTTCTGTTTCTTTGGAGCTTCCTCATCTTCAAATATTAACGCTTCAAATCTTTCCTTCCTTTTTTGTTCTTAGGATTCTTAGGAAAATATTCCTTGTAGCGTCCATATTCATGACAACCAAAGAATTGGCTTGTGTACATGTCTTTATTTTTGTTTTTCTTATTTTCAAATTTCTTCTTTGATCTAGTTGCATAGGCTTGAGATTCCTCATTGATAAGTTGAGTATTTATTTTAGCCTTTAGCCTGGTTTCTTCTAGTGTACATTGATCCCATAATTCTTCAAATGATGGTGTTTCTTTTCTAGCATAGATGCTACTTGCAAAACCATCCCATTATTTAGGTAAATCACTAATTACAATGGTAATCATTTTTGAATCAGATATTTTCTCACCAATCTATTGAAGTTAATCTTTAATCTTAGATATCTTCATGAAATATGAAGCTATAGGGTCTTATTTTGTCATCTTTGATTGAAAGAGTTGAGTTCACAAGGATATATTCTGACACGTTTTGTTGATAGAGTACAATTTCACCAAGGTGTCATAAACTTCTTTGGTTGTAGATAATTCTGATACAAAAGTGATAAAGTGGTCTTCGAAGGACTCAAAGAGATTCCTTTGGGCCCTAATTTGTCCCTTTTCATTTTGTCCACTTATTTAGCATTATTCTTATCCAGTGTTGGAACTTTTCCTTCAACGAATTTCATGATGTCGTTTTCTTTAAGGAATAAGTCAATTCTCTTTTTCTGGGCTTTAAAGTTAGTTGCTCCATTAAGCTTATTGCTTCCCTTGCACATAAATGTCATTGGAATAGACATATAGACTTAGAGGAATGCTAACTTGAAGGAGAGCTTCTACCAAACTATTCTTTCAAATATGGTTGCTACAATGATGATATTCTTCTTTCTATCTTGTAAGAGTGTCTCCAAGTATCATCAAATTGTGATATTTACTTTACCTTAACTCTGATACCATGTTGGAAAAATCAAGTGCAATGAAGATCATGCTTAATTCTCCTTCTTGATAATTACTTGTGAATGTTAATCTTCTTATTTTTACTTATTATTTCTTCTTCATCAAGCAATTATACAATATTTAGTCTTCCAAGATCACAAAGAAGCAAGAGACACAAAAGTTTAGGCTCCAAGCTAGGGAAAAACCCCACAAGGGGGAAAACCCAATAATCCTCTTCTTATAGAATCAAGTCAAAATGAGATATCCAAAACCTAGACCAAGACTATCAAAGATTCCAAGTCAGCCCTCCTCCAAGTCTTCTTCAATAGGTCAAAGTCAACAGAAGTAAAAAATGGTCAAACCTTCTTCAAACTTTATCAAAATCTCAGAACTTTCAGCCTTGTGACTAACTTAGAAAATTCCCAGAAATTTGCACGTGTGAAAGAGACAACTTAGCGATAAAAAGTTTGGTCTTCTCTTCTTTATTTGACTTTCTTTTCTCATCTGAATTCAACTTTATTTCTTCCTTTTTAGGTGCAGAGATTGACTTGCTTAGTGTTGAACTTTCTTATCTCCTAAGAGGTTGAATAGACTCCTTTATATAGTTTTTTAGGAGGGTGCAAAACTACCACTCAAACCGACTTGACAAGGAGGGCTGACTTGGACCTTTGTTTGACTACTTTTGACCAAAATAAAAATCCTTTTTCTTTTTCTTTCAAATTTCAAATATGACATGACTCAAATACAAAATCCTTTGACTCTTTTTGACTTATTGAGCATGAAGACAATGCTTGACCAAGAATAAAATAATAATAATATATACATCAATGATTATTTTACATTATGAAGATCGACACTAATTACATTTTCAACACAATTATGTCGCATCCTCTGCAATGTCTGTACCAAAACAAATCATATGCAAAAAAGAAAAAATAGAAAGAAAATTCATAAATTAAAACACATATTAAAGATCTAATCTCGTAGCATCTCCCTGGTAACGACACCAAAGATGTCAAGCAATTTAATTGCTTTAAATTTTGATCATTAAATTGTCAATCTGGATAATTGCAAGCCTATGAGGTGTTGGAAATATGCGGGATTAAGGAAGAAAACTCTAAATTATTTCTATTATATTCAAAATCTTGATTGATAAACCATTTCCAAAATCGAAGTCAAATAGAAGAGTATGCTCTATTCTTGATCGTTAATTATGATTCTTTTTCTCAAGTAACAAATAAATCATTAGTGCTCATTGTTAGCTTTACTCCATAACTCAACTAATTTTTGTAGCTTTATCAAACTATAAAACTCAATCAAATGAAAATTGAAATGTTAAACCACACAAGAAGGTCTTATGGCCATAGGTTCAAGTATTGAAACTTTCACAGTTTTCTCAAGATTCTTGGTTTAATAATATTTATATTTTTGGGTATCATATCAAACACACACAATGGGCATTCCTATTAATGCACTCACTCTTCACACTAGGAAATGAAGGCATGAAATAAATGGAAGTAAAGGCATAATTGAATAGAAACTTTAGGCATACAATGAACAATGTTTAAATAATATAACACATATAACTAAGTATGAGAAATAAAATGGCACATCTACAAGAAATAAAAGAACAATATGTAAGGTATACCTAGCAGAGGGGGGCATTCCTCTTCTAATACACTAAGAAAAGCTACAATGTGATATTGAAATTTTATAGCAAGAGAACCCTTTATTTCAGCATCCAATCACATGAGTACAAAGAGATATTTCAACTTACGCATAGCTCTATCCCTTATATAATTAAAACAATTAATCTATAATAAAAATGACTATCCTAACTGCCCTCTTTTGTGAGGCTGGTGTCTTTGATGTTTAAGTTTACAATATGTAGGTCCAAAAGGGAAAACATTGCAACCACACAAATTGTCCCCTAAACACATGGATCGTACAACCATCACATTGTTTAAGTTTACTTATTTAAGACACAAGTGGTTGCACTCTAGCAGGCTCAGTGGAAAAGGAAGTAGGTTGGTTTGGTTGTAGGGAGATCATGGGTATTTTGGACTGTCCACCTATAGAAAATGACCAAGAGAGTCGGGTTGTTATTTGACCATGTGAAATATATTGATCATGGATTTGACGGAAGCTCCACGTTTTAACTAATGGTTGTAAGTTTAGTTTGAATAACATAGAAGCATAACAACATTATTCTTAACAAAACCCAGATTCTTGAATTCATCTGCAAGGGGCACAACTATCTCATACAGCTAGGGCACTACTAGATTTCTAAAAGTGACAGTCTACAACCTAATTTTTGTAGATGACAGTGTGCTTCAAAGGTGCTACTGGATTGATGAAGGTGACAATATGCTTCAAGGGCACGATAAATTTCCTCTAGAATTTCATAAACATTGCTAGACCTCCAAAAGTGGTTAGAGAACCACAAAATCTGTTCTAAGTAACCATCGAAACATGGGAAATCATTGAATTTAAGAATCATGTGTCTCATTAAGCTCTTATGAAGTAAAAGTGAATAATGTGGAAATGTGAATGATAAATGGGCGATAACGAAAGGTAAATCAAGTTATATTAGGTTCAAATGGTCAATGTAAACATGTCGAAATCGTTTCAACATTATGTCTATATTTTGATACACCCTCACCACATGTGACATTCACTTCTTATAATAGGCACGTGAGGAAAAAAGAGGTATCGATAGATCTATGAACAAAACACCCTTATTAAAATAATAATCACCACTTCTAGATAAGGGAATGGTCGTATCCAACTATTGACAGTGTTGGACCTGCCAACATTCAGGGGATATCCCCAATATGAAGTCCCAACTAGACCTCACATTGTTTGGTGTAGGAGTCCCATCCGGTATGATGGCCCAGTTTCCATTATCTTAAATATATGCCTTAGCTCTTGCTTGTCAGAACATGAGAGTGGTTCACTTAGTCTTCAAAAAGCGAGGTTTGTGTGCCTAGTGAGTTCTTAGTGTAACTTGTGTCTAAGTTCTTTCACTGCAGAGGGAGAGGGTGAGAGTGAGTCTCAAGTTAAGAGGGAATAGTCCCAACTCAGGTAGAGACACACAACACAACAGGATTTTCACATCTTATGGCGAAGTAGTCCACACAGATGCAACAGTCACAAACACAAAGTGAACAGATAGCATGTACAACACCCAGTTGAGTTGTCCACATGAGTGTGACAAACGTTATAACAAGTTTACAAGAATGAGTTTGTCTAGTGTTCGGTGGAGTAGTCCACACAGGCGAGACAACGATAAAAACTGGTACAACACATTTCCAACAATGTATGCACTAAAACAACCGAAATAGTTCAATTATATTAGTGCAAGTTAAAGCAACATGTATTACAAGCGTCCAAAGAATAGTCCTACAAACGAATAAAATACATGTGTGAAAATGTGTTGGCATGTTAACATGCTTCTGAATTAAGTGAAAGTTCCAAGATAGATCCATACACCATACATCACTAACCCCAGTAGTGGGGCGTTGGAGCCACTGCTCCCTCCTCAAAGAAAAGACTACAAACTCTCAAAGCTATGTGGGAGGAGCCAAGGTGAAAATTCCCTTGCATGTACAAATGAGGGGGTATATATAGCCAAGGGTGAAACTGACCCTTGTGACTCTTCGACTTCCCTCGTGATTGTTTGAATTACATGACTCTTCGGATTACATGACTCTTTAACTTAATCCATGGGTCTCTTGGACTTCCGCGTTACATTACATTGATTACACAAGTATGACCCAAAGTAATGATGTGGCTGAGGCAACTCATGACACAACTCAACATGATACTGCTGGTATGCACATGCTGGTTGTGTTGTTCGTGTCGAGTTGTTGTGTTGTTGAGTGATGAGTGTGCTCATGGTATACCATAGCTTCACCTCTACATGGCAAAGTGCACAGAGTCTTCAATGGTCTTAGTGTTCGCTTGATTGTTCCTGCATGTGCATGTGTCTCCTTCGATTTATACTTGGTCTGCTTCATGTGTTTGTCCAACCACGAGCAAGTCTTCTAGCATGTGCTCCTTGTTCATCTCGTTCGTCGATGCGCCATGTCTCATCCATGTACCTATTTCTGCAACCACTCATGACGAGACGACATCAAATCCAGAAATCCCCTAGTCTACGATGATGCATTGTCTTTTGTTTCCAAGTGAAGTGATTGGGAGAAAGGACAAGGCTCTGAAACAATGCAGATCACATGTCAGGTTAGGATGGGAGGCTCTAGGACACTGTCGGGAAAAATTGCGCAGAGGTCACTGGCAGGTTGGGATGAGAAGTTCGGGACAACAGTGACATCTGTGGGATATGGCTCAGTTGGGAGGTAGAATTGCGCAATTTTTCCAGGGAAGGCAGTGCGGGCAGCAGGGAGCACTGGCAGTGAAAACTGCATAGTTTTCCAGAGGAGGCTGGGATCGGGCTACGAGAGCTTGTTGGTTAGAATTGTGCAGTTCTGGGAGGCAGTGAAGTAGGACATGACTGTGCAGTTTCCGAGTTGAGCGGAGTGTTGGGAAACATGAGGACTATCAGTGAAAACTGCGCACTTTTTAGTAGGAGAGCGAGGCAGGCCAGCAGGGGGACTGCCTAGCAGAAGTGCGCAAATTCCCGGGACAGTGCAGTGACAGGAAGCAGGTTCATATCCCTCATGTCTACGCAGTTTCTGCGGGCAGGGCAGGTAGGAAAGTTGGACAACTTCTGCGTAGTTTTGGGGATGAATGTAGCCTCGGTTCACAACTCAATTCAAATTCTCTGGTTGACCAGCAAGGGCTTGATGGATGGGCTTGCGGGAAGCATAAAATGAAATGGCTTCTTGGGCGACTTCTGTGTTGTTCTAGGTGGGCACTCAGCTGGCTTGCTTCCAAAATTGTGCAATGTAGACTGCCTAGAGGACAGCCTCAAGCTTTGTGCAGTTCTGGGCAACAGTGCAGGGCCACTGGGGGTTGAGACTGCGCAGCGCAGCTCAGTGAAGGTCCCGTTGATCGAGGGTTTTCTGGTCGACATATTTTATAAAAAATATCTAAGTGTGTGAGAGAGTGAACTCGTGTATACATAACCTTGCAAACATACACTCAACATGGCTCGACGACAAGACACCTCAAACCAACAAGACAACATGTCTCAGCGTGATTGTCTAAAGGTTGAGAGCGACAAGTGTGACACTTGAGATAGATCATTGAACGACTGTAATGACACTTGTGCGACATTTTTTACAACGTGTGAGTGCGATAGATGTTTACATAGAGAAAACAACTCATACACACAAAGAGAAACCTTCAACATCACTAGAACAAGGTCGCAATCATGACATAGAAATCAACATGTTGAAGACAATAGTTGGTCAAACAAGCGAAAAGGAAGAAAGACATGTAGAGGAAATACATGAAATGACTTTTTTGTGTTTGCACACATGCATGTTACTAAAGACAGGATGATATGACAATGACAAGTAGTCTTGCAAACTCAACTAAGAGGTGTACTTCGAAAGGTGTTCTTTACTTACCATACTTACCCTTGAGATGATCATGCATCTGACGGAGTTTTCATGCAGTCCTAATCCTTTTCCATCACCTAGTACCTTGGTCCTTCTCCTCAACTCCTTGGGAGTGATCTTAGCATGTCACCTTTTCCTGTAGTCACTGAGAGATATATCAACGCAGTTTCAACGGGCAGTGACTGCTGCCAAGATGAAGCCCTGGGAGGCCCATTTATGCAATTTCTGAATACAAGACAGATAGGGCAACTCAGACAGAATTACACAGTTTTGAGGCACAGGACATTGTTGCGGGATGGGGTCCTAGTAGGACACCTTTGTGCAGTTTTTGAGTGCGATTAAGCCCAAGCAGCTAAGAGGCAATATTGTGCAATTTCTGGATGCAAGGCGGTGTTGCGGGATGGGTTCCGAGAGGACACATCTGTGCATTTTTAGGTTGCAAGGCATACTGAGTAGCTGAGGGACAATACTGCGCAGTTTCTAGAGATAGTGGGTTCCGGGTGGGGGAAGGACACTAGAGGAAACCACTACGCAATTTTGGATTCAAGGGAAGATGGGGTCTCTACGCACTATGGAGTTCCAGCAGGAAAGGAAGAAAGCTTGAGGTTTGCAGATGCAGAGTGCATAGTTCCGGGAATCTGGATGAGGCTAGGTTACTTGGGCATGAGCTAAGTGTGATATCAGTGAAACATATGTAAATATTGATAGGAATCGACTATGATCATGCACAAACACTTAGTGATACAACGTGGACCATCCAGAATGTATAAAGCATACTCTTCTTGATGCAACAACCTTCGTTACACGAGTGCATGAAGTGAGAGTGAAACATGCCTATGTAATTAAAACAAATCATATGTACAAGATATCCCTTGAAACAAAACAACATTCCCTTTGCATGACAAACAACAATCCCTATGCCCAAAGATGACACATGCTGCATAAATATGAGAACATGAACAACTCTTAAGATCAAGGAGGGGAAGCTTGATATCATCAACTTACCAACAAGTGACCAAGGACGATCGATCGCAGGATCCAAGGTAGGCTCTGAAATTTGCATGCGAGCCAAAATTTTGGAGGGTGGTTGTAGTCGCTACAACATTGATGACACACTGGTAAAACTCCAACTCTCTATATGGACCTTGTTTCGTGAAAAGTGAGTCTAACCCTTCTGGAAGTATTGTTTGATTATTTGATCGTGATGGCTTCTACACTAACTTGTGTGAAAGATGTAGTCCCTACCATTCTCTTAATCGATCAGCACACATTCCAAGTCAAGTCAACTTAGTTGTTTCGATTGGGGATGAGGAGTATATGGATGAACAAGTAATATAATTGTCAAAGTTTAAGTTTCATCTATGGTGTTGCTCTGCTGCCATTAGACCTAGACAGTACCCTAGCGGAGTCACGCAGGAACACAAGCATCCCTCCACTGCCAGCGAGCCTGCTCAGTACCCCAACGGAGTTACTTGTGTCACCTATCTGTGCAGGAAGCCTTTCTCTTCTTTCACCTTATTCATTTTTCATTTTTCATTTTCAAAGAAATGTGCATAAGCACTTATTTATTTCAAAGGCGGAAGAGGGATCATGACTTATTGAGAGAAGAAGAGGTTGTTCCTTCAAAGATGTATGTTATATATACCTATGACATACTTTTTAAGGTTTTCCCCCTCACCCTACTCTACTTGAATGAGATGACAAGGGTTAACCCAAAAGAACCGATTAGAGTAGGCAGTACTATTTAACAATGCAAGCGTTGTGTTTTCACTAAGACTCACTATGAATAGAACATATTTTACATCAAGGCATCGTCGACTGAAGACAACAAGCTCTTCATAAAGAGAGAGGACAACAGATAACCAAGTGTTGATAGTTGTACAAGTCCTCTTAGATTTGTTCGGCTTGCCTCGAGAACAAACACAGTTTCATGTAAGGCTAACCTATGGACATGAGCAAGCAAAGAAAGCGAAAATCAAAAACCAAAAGTAAAGCGAAAGAAAAACAAGTAAGCAAAGAAACCAAGTAAGCAAGCAAAACAAGAAAGAAAACACTACTCCTACTCCTATGCTAAACAGTGCATGGGCCTACTCACGTGAAGTGATATTTCCAATGCATCCACCGGTGCATTGGTTGGCCCATGTTGGCGAAGGCATGGTAAACAAGAAAGATATACATGTAAACCAGTGAACAAGAAAGATAGAACAACAAAGACCAACACGCTCTGAGTTCTAAAGCATCCATAGAAAAGAAAAGAGTGAATGCACAAGACAAACATTCTGCAGATGTACCATGGTGTTGCGACGTATTGCGTGCAGATGGTAAACATACACACTCTTTGGACTGTGACATACGAGTGAACATGAGAAAGACAGACAGCTTATGCTTTGCAAGCGTGCTCGTTGTGTAAGATTCCTCCAAGGCATGAGCGATGGGATCATGTGATTTGAGTGGAGGAAGTAAACTCTGTGTATTAGATTGATCTTCAATGCGAAGCAGAGAGTGATGAGGAGCCTTGGGTGTTTCAAAAAAATTCTGATCGAAAGTGGAACTAACCTCAGGACAGCGAGGGCCTGACATAACCATTAACTCAGGCTGAAGTGCCTCGACAGCCTGCAGGGTTTCCACTTCGTCAATAGATAGATCATCGAAGACCAGTGGCTTAGAAAGATTAACAATGAGTGAATCAACATCGTGATCAAATGAAGAAGTACAGAGATCACGAAAACCACGATCAGAAAATTTAGGATGTTCGTCGACATCCTCATGATCTGATGAATCATGTAGAGGGGTTGATGAGAAACAAGGATGTTCACCCTCTGTGTTTTCAGAAATGACAGATGACAGATGGGATGGATTTTCATAGGAAGATGTGTCCTCTCCACAATGTAATGACAGGCTGACATCTGGTGTGTCATGTGAATGATCGAAAGTAGAAACATTTGGAGATGAGTTTTCACAGGGAAAATCAAAAGTGGCAGAATCACAAGAGATGTCAGGATAGAGCGGATGAGGCGTGGATGGAAGGGAGTCATCCTTCACCGTGGGTTCTTCTTCAGATTCCCACACACACTCATCATGAATGATAGCGTAGGTTGGTTGCACAACACCAACTTCGTCGACAACTTGATCCTCGTGAACACAAGATGTGGAGTCCGGAACGGGAGAACACAACACAGTACAATCCAGAGGATCAATGGAACACGGGGACAGAGGTTGAGGGAACGAGTCCACGTGACAACCAGCAGGCTTGCAAGCTAAATTTGCATAGACATTGAGAGCATGTGGGGTGGGAGGATGTGACAGTGCAAGACAGTTCAACAGATGTGTCGCACATTCTCCCACCTCGCACTGCGGAGCTAGAGTTGTTTGATGAGAAGAGGACGGACAATCACTTGTGACAGCGACCTTGTCCGTCTTAGATTTGGTAGCTCTAACACCAAGGTATGCTAGGAGGTATTCGAATGATTCTAAGAATTGCGGATTTTCGGATATGTGAAGATACTTAAATCTTCCATCGAGGAATTCCCAGTCAATTTCATCTTCAAGAAATTGATATGCAAGATTACAAAAGCGTGTGTGAGATTGTTCAACAGATTCAGTAGGTGCTTTTTGTAATTTCAAAATTTATTTATTGAGTGCTTTACAGTCAAAATGATTGAAAGCATGGGCTATATCTGTGATCAACTGAGAGAAAGAGTGAATAGATTTATCGGGCATCATGGCACACCATAGCAGTGGGTACCTTCAAAGCGTGAATGTGAACAACGTGTAGGTCATGTAATCTTCATGGATTTCAAGCTTTTCACAGGAGCCAACGACGAAAAATGCGTCTCTAAGCAAGGTTGTTCTGCCTTCACCATCATATGTTTTATGTGACAAGTCTTTCCAGAGCTCCTTTAATATTTCAAAGTTGCTTCCATAAGACATACACTTTGGAAGAGAAATTTTGTGGTTAGTCATGATAAGTATGTGAAGATTCAAAACAGATTATGAGGACTCAGTTTGTCATCTAGCCCTCCTTCTAGCGCCAGAAATGTTGATGGTGCTGGACCCGCCAACATTCAGGGGATCTCCCCAATATGAAGTCCCAACTAGACCTCACATTGTTTGGTGTAGGAGTCTGATCCGATATAATGGCCTGGTTGACATTATCTTAAACATATTCCTTAGCTCTTGCTTGTCAGCACATGATAGTGGTTCACTTAGTCTTCAAAAAGCGAGGTTCATGCGCCTAGTAAGTGCTTAGTGTAACTTGTGTCTAAGTTCTTTCACTGCAGAGGGAGAGGGTGAGAGTGAGTCTCAAGTCGAGAGGGAATAGTCCCAAGTTAGGTAGAGACGCACAACACAGCGAGATCTACACAACTTCCGACGGAGTAGTCCACACAGATGCGGCAGTCACAAACACAAAGTGAACAGATAGCACGTACAACACCCAGTGAAGTAGTCCACACGAGTGCGACAGGCATTATAACAAGTTTACAAGAATGAGTTTGTCCAGTGTTCGGCGGAGTAGTCCACACGTGCGAGACAATAATAACAACTGATACAACACATTTCCAATAGTGTATGCACTAAAACAACCGAAATAGTTCAACTATCTTAGTACAAGTTAAAGAAACACGTATTACAAGCGTCCAAAGAATATTCTTACAAACGAATACAATAAATGTGTGAAAATGAGCTGGCCTATTAATAGGCTTCTGAGTTAAGCAAAAGTTCCAAGACACATCCGTACACCATACATCACTAAACCCTAGTAGTGGGGCATTGGAGCTACTACTCGCTCCTCAAAGAAAAGACTATAGACTCTCAAGGCTATGTGGGAAGACCCAAGGTGAAAAGTCCCTTGCATGTACAAATGAGGGGGTATATATAGCCAAGGGTGAAACTGGCCCTTGTGACTCTTCGACTTCCCTCATGACTATTCAACTTACATGACTCTTTAACTTCATCTGTGGGTCTCTTAGACTTCCGTGTTACATTACATTGATTACACAAGTATGACCCAAAGTAGTGATGTGGCCGAGGCGACTCATGACACAACTCAACATGATATTGTTGGTATGCACATGTTGGTTGTGTTGTTCGTGTTGAGTTGTTGTGTTGTTGAGTGATGAGTGTGCTCATGGTGTACCATAGCTTCACCTCTACATGGCAAAGTGCGCGTAGTCTTCAAATGTCTTGGTGTTTGCTTGATGGTTCATACATGTGCATGTGTCTCCTTCGCTTGCTACTTGGTATGCTTCGTGTGTTTGTCCAACCATGAGCAAGTATTCTAGCATGTGCTCCTTGTTCATCTCGTTCGTCGTCGCGCCATGTCTCATCCATGTACCTGTTTCTGCAATCACTCATGACGAGATGACATCAAATCCATAAATCCCCTAGTCTACCATGATGCATTGTATTTCGTTTCCAGGTGCAGGTGACCGAGAGAAAGGACAAGGCTCTAAAACAGTGCATAGCACATGTCAGGCCGGGGTGCGAGACTCCGAGACACTGTCGAGAAAAATTGTGCAAAGGTCACTAGGACGCTGGGATGTGCAGTTCGGGACAACAATGACATATGCGAGATATTGCTTAGCTGGGAGGTAGAATTGAGCAATTTTTCCAAGGAAGGCAATGCAGGCAACAGGGAGCGTTGGGAGTGAAAACTGCATAGTTTTCGAGAGGAGGTCGGGATCGAGTTGCAGGAGCTTGCTGGTTAGAACTGAGCAGTTCTAGGAGGCAGTCAAGTAGGACATGACCAGGAAATTTCCAGGCTGAGTGGAGTGTTGGGCAGCAAGAGGACTATCAATGAAAACTTCGCATTTTTCAGTAAGAGAGCGGGGTAGGCTAGCAGGGGGACTGCCTGGCAGAACTGAGCAAATTCCCAGGACAGTGTAGTCACAGGCAGCAGGTGCTTGTCCCTCATGTCTGCGCAGTTTTTTTGGGCAGTGCAGGTAGACAAGTTGGACAGCTTATGCGCAGTGTTGGGGATGAATGCAACCCTGGGTCACAACTCAAGTCAAATTCTCTGGTTGTCCAAAGGGGAGCTTGATGGATGGGTTTGCGAGAAGCCCAAACTAAAATGGCCTCTTGGACAACTTGGAGGCCCTATGATGGAAAACTAGGCTAGTGATGACCAAAATGGGCACCTAATAAATGTGTGAAAAAATAATAGCATCAAGGGGCACATGTACCATACATGTTGAGCTCTCACCACTAAAGTTATGATTTACCTTAAAATTGAACATCACTTTGAAAAACTAAAATTAGATATTTGAAAGTGGTCATGTAACCACCTCTTACATATATAATATTTAGAACGAATATTATACATATGCATGTATTAGATTCTCATAACAAGATGCTTCAATGTCAATTTCCAATCTCTCAATTCTCACAAACAATCCCAATGGAATATTAAGAGCTACATTTTTAAACAAGAAGTTTGTTGAAGAATGTAGCTATGGTTGGTCTTCACAATCCTTGATGTATTTATAATACTATGTAAAAACAAGAAAGAAATAAATAAATAAATAATTATAAAAAAGAAAATTAAAAGAAGGGAAATCTACCAAACCACCTAAAATTAAGATCCTTGAAAAAAGCTCATATGTAAATAACATATTTACCATTAGTTACTACCCACCATAATTTAAGCAAGTATTTGCATAAAAAGCGGAATAGGAACAAGATGTGAATAAATATACTTACCAAGAGTTATTGCCCACCATTATTTACATGATCTTCAACACTTTAACAAATGAGTAAAAATGTAGATGTGTGGCCTTACTAGAATTTAATTTACAAAGAGACATGATTTAATTTAAGAGACACGTCTCTTAGGTATCTTAGGTATAAAATACACTTGAACTTCTTCATTTTACGTACTCGCTTATCACTCACATATCTCTTTCTCTCACATGCTTTGAAGCAATCTAAGAAAGAGGCCTAAGTTTCTAAGGAGTTGAATTTTTGAGACGGCCTAAGTTTTCAACATTGTGATCTCTACTTTCCTTTCATGGTTATTGGTTGAATTTATGAAGTTTGATTGCTTGATGAAGATAAAATAACTATAATATATATTCACAAGTAATTACCATAGTTTAGAAATAAAGTATTTGTATCAATTGTACTAAAAAATCAACATGGTATCAGAGCTTTGGTGAAGCAAGGAAGTTGAAGATCACATCTAAGCCTATGCAAGGAACTACGCTGATATATGCCTACCTGCAAAGCTAAAGATTAAGGGAACAAGTTCACAAGAAGGCTATTACAAGTAAACATGCTAGGCTTGGTTGATCTCATGTGATTTGTCTCTAATGAAAGTTGAAGGACTTGTGTTAGAGGGAGAAGTTGTGGCAAAAATAATTTCCTCTAGGAGAAGTCAGAGAGCCTCGTACTAGCTTTAGAGAGAGTATATCTTTGAGTTCAAAATTATGGACTGTCATTGACATCGTTGGGATTTATAGTTTATATGTTGAAAGGTTGCAATGGCAGAGAGAGCAACCATAATTACCACAGTAGGATATGTCTCAAGTGTGAGAGGAAGCACCTAGTCAGGATGATAAGGAAGCAATTGTGGTGATAGACCTAGTAAAAGGGTTGGTGCACTAGCGTGGTACTGTTGGTCATGAAAAAGTCAATTATGTTTTGAGATTTGTCTCAAATAGTGAAGTACAATTGTATATTCAGATTAGGAAAAGAGTGCTAAAGACATAAAAGGTGCATCAAGATATTGTTTTAATCTAGGCTCTATTATGAATATGAGCATGAAGCAGACATTTGTCGTACTCATTACTGCAGTGGCCAAGTATATTGTAGTTGGATGGAAAGTTGTGAAGCAGTAGGGCTTCATAAACTACTTGTATAATTATTTGATCAAGAGTAGGTGATAACATGGTGATAGGTTGGGGCACCTTGAGATGCAGTACCAAGACATGGTGCAAAAGAGAGTAGTATGGCTCTAGTTCTACATTCAAGCAGATTGATTCCAAGACGAAGTTTGTATACTTTGAGGAAAAGCTTGAAAGGATTGAGCATGTCTCTCTCAACAAGAGGGAGTGATGAGATAGCAACATCAAGTACAAACACTCTCTAGAACATGTTGACCAGGAGAATGGTCTAGATTTTTGATATGATAACATCAAGGGACAGACATTCTACCTTAGGAGAATGATCCAATAGGAGACAAACATTCTACCTTAAGGAGAATGGTCTGACAGAGGAAAGACATTCTTCATGAGTTAGAGATATTGACCAGAATGCACAAGGCCTTCACTCAATGAACCTCTTACATACCACGTGCATTTGTGGCATACTAAAAAATACCCTTAATTTGACTACATATTGGAAAATATCTCTAAAAATCAATTTATTTAACCCCCTATCAATATGAACACAATACACCTTCCCAATTTAAAAAACCCCTACGTTCACTAGATATTGTAGATATCTATTTTTTCATTAACATTTTCCATACCCTTTATACTTTTTCATTAACTTTAAGCTTCATTTTTTATACCTGCCAATATAAAAACCATTTACCCCCTGTTATATGCTCAATATATTATGTTATTTTTTCCTCAATATATATCCCCCAATATGAATGCATGTAATATGGTATTGCTCCTCTAGTGAAGCCCCCACACCAGAATGAGGAAGAATGGTCCTAAATACCTATACACTCAGTTGAGTAGGTGCCTTTTAGCATCAGTCTCAGACTCTCTAGATAGGATGAGGAGCACACTTAGCATCAAGTTAGAAATCACTCATGAAGAGTGAGGCCATTCGAGATTCACCACAAGCCAGAGATATTGACAAGGATGATGGTGACTAGTCTATATACCATGTGTCAGTGTGACCAGAATATGGTGACTAGTTGATGTTAAGATATGCCATGTGTCAGGTACCAACCAGGATATGACAAGTAGTTGATGTTGATGATTTACCATGAGTTGGTAATTAGATGACGTTGATTTACCATGTGTCAAAAATGTTTTGAAAAAATTATGAATTATGGAAAATTTGGAAGTATTTGTGAGCACACTACAACAATGATAAAAGTTTGAAGTCTGGAGACCTACTATAGATGTCAAGCTAAGTCATTGGAGCATATTGTTCTCAGTCCCGATTATAAAGATTGTTTTGTTCAAGGTCGTAGAGCTTGACTATAAAGTGACCATGAGGAGATCATAACATGGAAGAATATTAACATCATAAAAGTTGTTTATAAAGGTCTTGAAGATGTTTGCATACTTTCTTGTAATCAAAAGCCTAGATGCATTTGCAATGAAGCCAACCTTGATAAAGGTTTCCATGAATAGAATACTACAATGGGAGAACTAAGTTTAAAAATCGATGACTTTTTGAATCATTGAAATGAGTGTTATGCATCATCACTGCCATATTGTTTAAAATATACTTAGATGATCTCTTATCATCATAAGAGAATCTCAATCAAAAGTCTAAAGACTTGCATCATAATATTCTAATATACTAAAGAGGGAGAAGAAATGGAAGAACTAAGCAAAGCTTGTGACAAAATGATCTGTTCCAGAATCAAGATTTGAAGATTTGACCTTAAGAGGGAGCAGGTAGATAAGAAAATTTGAAATATGCATGTCTATGACTAGAGATGAGAGAATAGAAGATTCTTCGAGTAAGAGGGAGATCATGTTTTGCTCCAGTTATCAGGACTTTTTAGAAGTCTCATAATTTAAGAAGGCCTTAAGGACTCATGTGGAGCAACTATGATATGTTGTACTAAAGAAGGGGTAGATAGAAAAACTTATGTTAGCTTCAAAGGGAGTTCGAAATGATCACAGTAGAATATGTCTCAGATTAAGAGGGAGTTGGCCACTAAATGTGATCTTGAATTGATGAAGCCTGATGAAATATTATTTGCAAAAGTTTGATGATGATAAGCAACTGATTGGTTCTTTAATGAATTTGGCAATGAGCTTAAGTTGTTGGAATACTCTGACTTTGATTGGGTTAAAAGTGTTGTCGATGGAAGGAATACATCTAGCGGATGTTTTTTATTGGGGTCAACAATGGTTTTTTGGATGAGTAGGAAACAGTCTTTCGTGGCACTTAGTACTATTGAAGTTGAATATATGGCAACCTATGCAATTTGTTGTGCAATAATTTAGCTTCAGAAAGTATTTTTCGGAATGTTTGAGTAGGCGCTGGAATCAACCATAATATTTTGTAACAATCAAAGCTACATGGCAGGTCCAAGAAAATTGGTATCAAGTACCACTACATTCATGATATGGTACATAAGGAAGCAATGAGGCTCCAGTATATCTCCACTGATGAGTAAGACCACTGACATTCCCACAAAGCCTCTGTCTTAGGCGAAGTTTGTATACTTTAGAGACAAGATTAGACTAGTGGAGAACTCCTCCGTGAGAGGGAGGATTAATGTGACATCAACAAGGGTATGGCTCATACGGTTGGTGACAATAGGAGCATGACCCAAAATATTGATGGATGGGCAACAAGGGTATGGCTCGGATTGTTGGTGACAACAAGAGCATGTCCCAAACTGTTGATGGATGGACAACATGGGTATGGATCGAATTGTTGGTGACAACAGGAGCGTGACCCAAACTGTTGATGGATGGACAACAGGGGTATGACTTGGACTGTTGGTGACAACAAGAGCATGACCTGAATTATTGGTAAAATAGCATGAGGGATAAACACTCCTGAAAGGAATGGTATCTGAGGCCCAAACACTCGTGGAGTGGGTGCCTCTTCAACATCATGGCCTAGAGAGAGGCTTTTGGATTTGGGACATGAGTTTCCCTAGGGTTTGACCATGGGGGATGACAACCCTGAACTAGTCAGAGTACCATGAGGTGAGGCGCCCATTAGATCATGGTGACTAGTTGAGTAAGTACCATCAGTTAGGAGAGCTAACCTGGGTTGTGGTACATATTGATGATGATGTTGATGTAGGTCAAGGGTATTGACCTAGATAAAGATGTTATCGATGAGATTTACCTTTATTTTTAGAAAGATCATGTATACAGAATTAGGGATATTATCTTTGTGTCAATTTGACCAAAATTAGGAAGAATGGTTTCATGGACAGAGATTCCTCCTGTGTCCTGTGTTGTGGCCAAGATTTTGGATGTTATCCATGTGTCAAGCACATTGACCAGAAATAGGAAGAATGGTCCAGTGAATAGACGTTTTCTTGTACCATGTATTGTGACCAGAATTGGGGATGTCCCTGTGTCAAGTACATTGACCAAAATTAGGAAAATGGTTCTAGAGGCTGAGTTGTAGCCTCCCAACTTTGAGAGAGTTTCTTTGATCTCTAAGAGAGCTGCTCGGTTCTCTGTTTAAAGAGAACTACTCAGATCTCTATTTAGAGAGAGCATGTTTTGGCATACGACATGGGTTGAGGCCACTTGGAGTTTCACCTGGACTATATGCACTAGCCGTGTAATGGTGAACAAGGACTAGTCTGGATACCATGAGGTTGAGGGGTCGACGGAATCATGGTGACTATTTGATATTGACGTTGTACCATAGGTACTGAGTGGATGCCATGATTGTTATAGGTCAAGAGGGTTGACCTAGATGATTGTGATGCTGGTAATTATGATATTGATGTTGATGATGATCTAATCTTGATCCTTCCTTAGAGAACCCTTTCAACTTCTTGACATCTTGATAAACATTATGAATACCTCCCTAGCTAGGAGGGAATGTTGAAGAATGTAGCTATGGTCAGTATTCATAATCCTTGATGCATTTATAATACCATGTAAAAACATGAGACAAAATTAGATTTTAAATTAGAAGAAAGTAAATTAAAAGAAAGGAAATCAACCAAACCACATAAAATTAAGATCCTTGAAATAGTTCATACGTAAATAATATATTTACCACCGTAATTTAAACAAAGATGTGCATAAAAGGCAGAATAAGAACAAGAAGTAAATAAATGTACTTACCAAGCATTACTGCCCACAGTTATTTACGTGATCTTCAACACTTTAATGAATATGAGTAAAAATATAAATGTGAATCCTTACTATAATTTAATTTATAAAGAGACGTAATTTGATTTAAGAGACATGTCTCTTCGGTATAAAATACCCTTGAAATTTTTCATTTTACATACTCACTTATCACTCACACACACGTAGAAGCAATCTAAGAAAGAGGCCAAAGTTTCTAAGGAGCTTACTTTTTGAGACAGCCTAAGTTTTCAACATTGTGATCTCTAGTTTCGTTTCATGGTTATTGGTTGAATTTTTGAAGTGTGATTGTTTGATGAAGATAAAAAAACTATAATATATATTCACAAGCAATTACCATAGTTCAGAAATAAAGTGCTTGTATCAATTGTACTAAGAAATCAACAAAGTTAACTTTCGAAATTCAAGAATAGTTGCAAATGGTGTATGATCTTGCACACATTCCTTTTGACAAAGCCATAGTACAACTACTTTTAACTAGTATATATCCATCTTAACTCCGAATCTACTAAGCGCCGAGAGGGATCAAAACTCTCAAGATACAAACCTCTTTTTGAGTGCAAACTTGAGAAAAAGTTTGCACTTCGAAAAATTTGATTCCTCTGGGCCCTTGGTAGATCCAAAGTTCACATGGATCTATGCTAGGTCTTATATATATATATATATATATAGATAGATAGATAGATATATAGATAGATATAGATATTATAGAAATATTCTTATTTTTAATTAAATTAAAATCATATACATATAGTTACATGTGTGTTGTGTTAAATATATATATATATATATATATATATATATATATATATATATATAATTTAAATATGAAATTCGAAAATATTTTGTCTACGAATATTATGTATTATTTTAATTTATATGGTAAAATCAATTTTAATCTATAGCTATTGTTTATATTTAATATTTATTTCACATCTCAAAAATATTCTTATTTCTAATTATATCTTTCTTAATTAAATCTATCAAGTTTTTATGAGTTTATTAGCTATATTTTCTGAAATATTCTAGATAGGAATATAAACTATTAATGTACAGTAAAACAAATTGAATTGAATCCATTTATTATTTTTATTACCTAATATTTTTTATTATTTTTTAAGTTGTAGTCTATCTATGATAATTTTTGGAGCTTTAATGAACATATTTTTCGATCGAATTTGCATAGAATCCAGCAAAGGTTTATTGCAATCACAAATTTGAACTGTGAACTGTCCACAATCCGAGTCCCTGGGGTTTTTCAAGGTGCTCTATATATATATATATATATATATATATATATATATATATATATATATATTCAAATACCTGGGGTTTTTCAAGGTGCTATATATATATATATATATATATATATATATATATATATATATATTCAAAAACACATTTTAAACAACAAAAGGTCATAATTTAACTGAAAATTGCTTTGCCAGATTCTAACCAAAAACTCCAAAACTTATAATAGTTAGACAATGCCCCCTCTTTTACTTGAATCTACATTATATTTTATCATTTTTATTTTTTAATCTAATACATCATTTTATTGACATTATAAAAAAATATTCTATAATACTAACATCATTTGAAAAAAATTATTTAATTACAATTTGTGTACAAATGAACTTATAAGAAACAGTAACAGAGTACACAAATATGCTCTCACTTTCCTTCAAGCTTATCAATATACTACCTGCAACACTAATTGTTCATGAATCAATATATATTATGCATCATCTTAAATATCATTTTTTAGATTATATAAAAAAGACAAGTAGTTGAACATTTATTTTTGTCTGTTTAAGTTTCTCAAAATGCATCAGAAACGTTAAAAGGCTCACATAATATCATAACTTTCCAAAAATATGAACTTAAAACAACCCCAACATGGGGGCAAATCACCAATAACACACAATAACCACATAAGTTGTTAGATCAAATGATTTCTGTTAGGGCTCAAAATTCAAATTATGTTATGCATGACAGGATATATATATATATAAAAAAAAAAAACATTGAGCCAATACAAAAGAATATGAACACAAATCACATCTTTCATAGTGCAAATTAAATGATCAATAGGTGCAATATCGCACCATCAGACATCCTTCAAAAGATGGAAATAAATTCATCTCTGTCTATTGTTTAAAGGAAGTGCTTGAAGTCCACCATAAATATGCATCAAGATAATTAGTGTGGAATAATGGGACGACAAGCTCTGTGCTGTGCCAGAGCTTCCTGACGGATTAGACACGCTAATAAGATTGAAATCAATATAGGCAAGTAATAATGCCAATATGCAGCAATTCAAGACCTGAACTCCTTTAGAAGCTTCTTTGAATCATACTAATCATGTGTAATCACTTGTGTTACCAAATGTAAGCATCAATAGAATTGCACTTCCATCAAACAGACTGCATATACACGGGAAAAGAGATACCATAGATCATTCCTGTTTTTTTGTTTGTTGTTGATATTGAGACCGATGCCTATTCCAATGCAGGATCATCCATACTATCGATGTTCCTGATAACCATTTGAATATGGTTCAGATAAAAGAAAAATGTCAGATGAAAACAATGAAGATGCATTCAATTTTTTTCCAGACTATAAAAAAGGAAGTTATAGAAACTTCTACCACTCTATTTAACAAGATGTTGTGTAAAAGATTTCAAAAAAGCAATTTTAAACTAAAGCTATACAATATTTGGCATTTTGAACCGAAATTGCGTCTCTTCCAATGCACATGTCAAGTAAAGAGGGTGGTTCTTTGAGGACCATACATATATTCGGCTTCATGGATTTCAGGGCAGGCCAATCGGCAAATATCAAATATGTAGGCAAATAGAGCATATTCAATATTGGGTAATCAACAAAGAAAAGAAAGTTGGTTTTCATCCTTTGCATCCGATTGTAGGAGAGCTTACAGTGCAAAATGTGAGTCATCTCAGGGACTATGCTCATAAAGTAAATCATCACCTAGAACAAAGTAGCAAGGCAATATAATGATCCTGCAGGTCTTGTTGGGGTGCATTTTAAAAGTGAAGGCTTCAATTTCCACAATGAGATAAATAGAGAAGATCTTTTTGGAATCCTGAAAGTTGGCTCATCATCCCACGGTCCCACCCCATGTCCTTCAAATTTTAGAGGGTTTGTTGGAATCTGCCATGGGACCATTGGGAGCCAGCTTAAAGAAGCTGAATCGGGAGGATCTTGAGTACTACATGCAGAACCACTTGATAACTCTCACTAGGGAAAAAGCAAGAAATTCACTGTCAGTGTCAGTTTGCTCAAACTCGACATTGGCTTGAACATTCCTTGTCTACTCTGTTGAAAAATTTAACAAATTTAACTAGGTTCGGTCTTCATAAAATGTATTTGAGTCACAATGAAATGTATTTATCAAAAGAATGAAAAAGATATTTTTATTATTATTATTAGTATGACTTATTAAAGCATGGGTTTCATGCTTGGGTCATCATATTTTAGGTCAAAGTCCCCATTGAGGACTTCCAGGATTTATTCTGAGTCATTAGAGTCATTGTCCATTTAAAGAGACAGTTCTTGGGCTTTTGAATCATGTGAAAAGAATTAACATTGAGTCAAATATGATATTTATCCCTTCCACACCAAGTCAGCTTCAAGGAGATCAAGTCGGCTTCAAGAAAGGCAATTCGACCTCACTAGAAGGCTATATATACAAAGCAGTTCGAATTCATTTTGAGCAAGCACTCTCTCTCACACAAGTTCGATATCCAGAAGAAAGCGCTCGAAAAGTGCGAAGTAAGAAAGGAGGGCTAAAGGAGTGCAAATTTGGAGAAAGAAGAAGAAAAAGAGAAAATCGAAATTTTGGGCTACCTATCTCTCTCTCGTGTGGATTCCTCTAGGAGATCGAAGTATCCCTTGTCAAGTCGAAGTTGTTGTTGCTGCCAATTGTTGGGTCGACGTTGTTGTTGTTGCTGCCAATTGTTGGGTCGACGCTGCTGCTATTGCTGCCAGTTGTTGGGTCAAAGTTGTTGTTGCAAGTTGATGCTGCTAGGTCGAAGTTGCTATTGAAGGGTTATCATTTGCAAGAAGGAAGAAAGGGCTGACTTGGTGTGGAGGAAGTCTGGGTCTAGGTCAAGAGTCTTGGATTATCTCAAGGAGTTATTAAGGAAGAATTGTTGATTGGGTTTTCCCCTAGATAGGGGTTTTTCCCTAGCTGTCTGCCTATATCTGGTGTCTATGATCTTTGTGCTATTGTTTTGGTAATTGCTTGATGAACTAAAAGATAAAAGAAGAACATAAAGATAAAAGAATCACAAGTAATTATCTATATAAGAAAATCTTTCTGCCTTTCTAATTTTCTAACATGGTATCAGAGCTAAGGTGAAGAAGGAAAAACGCAGTTTAATGATCTACTGAAAGAAGTCTAAGAAACCTCAAAAGGATTGAGCAAGGGATCATATAAGGAGATCTTATAAGGAAAGAATCTTACTACCTTCAAGGACAATGTCTAACACAATAAAGGGAGAGAACAAATTAGAAGGAGCATCAAATTACAAGTCATGGAAGAAGAGAATTGACCTCATTCTTGAAAAGAACAAAGTCTTGGATTTGGTCAAAGGAAAAGTGAAGAAACCTACTGAAGGATCTAGTGATGCAGATAAAGTGAAGTTTAGAGAGTCAAAAATATTGGCTATGACACTAATGGTAGAAAGTATAAAGGACAATCTTGTCCCATACATTTCCAACATAGACCATGCTCAAGAAATGTATGAAGCTTTATCAAAATTGTTCACTATCAAGAACCTCAGTCAAGTAGCAAATCTTAAGAATCAGTTAAGGACCACAAAAATGACAAAAGATGACATTGTGGCTTCCTTCTTTGTAAGGATAGCTAGAATTAGAGATGACCTTCTAGCCATAGATGAGATTGTACTGGAAAAAGAGCTAGTGATTACTGCATTATTGGGATTGCCACCTACATGGAGTGTTTTTGCTTCAGGACTCAACAGCTGGAAAGAAACTCCATCATTTGAACAATTATGGAATGCCTGTAGCCAAGAAGAAATGAGAATCTCATTAGTAACCAACAATGAAGAAGAAAAAGTTTCAAATGCATACTCCGCTTATCACAAGAAAGGAAACTTCAAGAAGTCAAAAGGGCCAAGAAGGAAGGTAGACATGTCCAAAATATAATGCTACCAATGTCATAAAATGGGTCACTATAAAAGTGACTGTCCTGACAATCCAAAGAATAAGAAAAGGAACAGGGACCAAGCTAATGTTGCTGAAGAAGGATCTCCAAAGAAGAATAAAGTCGAAGAACTAGATATAAGGGACTTACACTACTAAGTCCTTTTCTCTAAGCTTTAGTTGTTTCATTTTTTATTTCTAATATTTGTAGGTTTAACATATTTTGGAAAACATTTTTAATTGTTTTTATAAGGTAATAGGTATCCCTCGAGCTTGGAAGGAGCCCTCACCAACTTCCAAAGATAAGTATCTTATTCCTTGTATTACCTGTTCATTTTTGGTTTTCCTTACTTATCTAAGTTTGTTTGCATTAAATACTAATCACATTTATATTCATATTTTCCTTGTTTAAGAAAGACTTGTTGAATACTCAAGGATTATGGAAGAAGGCCTCACGAGACAAAGCACTGGAATCACACGGTTTGTTAAACAAAAGGTATGCCTTAGACTATAAGTTTTTGCTCTCTTCATTATATTCATTCTTGATAAACTATTAATAACATTATTGTGTCTAGCTCTCTTGAATCATCAAGATTCTTGATTGGGTGATTCATCATTAGATAAATCTACCCTCCTCATATCTTTGATTGTTCATATGGAACCCTAAAAAGGTTCTTTATAAAACCCTAACTTAAGGGTATGTCGATGATAATGTGTGAAACCCTAGCCTACTTAGGGTTATTGATGAAGTCTAAAGAAAATGTTTGATGCTTTGATGATGTCATGTTTGGGGTTTTGGTATGGTTATGAAAACCCTAACTTGTTAGGATTGAATGGTGATGTCTAAAATCCCAAACCTTTGAAGTATTGATAAATTAGGGTTTGTTGTGTTATGTATTGAAACCCTAGATTGTTAGGGTTTGGTAGGGTGTATAAGCAAGACCCTTATTTTAGATAATTTCCTAAGAATGAAATCCTAGGTATATGTGTGTTTGTCCGATCGAAACCCTAGTATGATCAAGTTTGTCATATGTCTAGCTTTAATATATTGGTATTTGCGTCATTGGGTTTGACTAACACGTGTTATCATATGCTTGTGCGTGTTGATGGAATCCTAGATACATGTGTTGACCTAATTATTGATGGTCATGAGTCCTAGGGTTTGGAACTAAGCCCTAGTCAAAGGTTGATTCTCTAGGATGATAGTTTTTGTGAATTCTAGGGTTTTGTAACTAAACCTTAGTAGAAGTTCAAATCTCTAATCTATGATGACAATGTGATAATCTGAGATTTATGAAAGATTGTTGAAATTGCACTGTGATTGGGTTTTGATTGTTGAAGCTTAATGGCTCATGTATGAAATCTAGGATCTTGCACTAAATCCTAGTGTAAGTCTAACATATGAGTGTTAAAGTTGTTAAATGCATTTGTTTTAAATGCTTCTAGGGTTTGCAATATTTATAATCTTAATGGCTTCATGCCTCTGGAAGAAATATTGAAGCCCTAGATATAATGAAGGTTGTTATCTTGATTGAGGTACTCAAAGTCTTGATGATGAAATCTAGGGTTTATGACAAAACCCTGGCATATAGTTGAAGTATAAAAGTATGTGTCTCTTGTAAACCTAACTAAGTTTAGGTATTTGATGTCTAATGATGAATGCTTACATTATTATATGATTCTGATATAGTTAACTTCATGCTTTTTTATGTATGTATTTGGTCGTACTTGCTATCTAAGTTGTGCAGGTACATAATCTTCAAGGTGATGAAGATGTTTGTAAGTAAAGTTGATTTGATAAGCATGATGAAGAAAGTTATATGAATGATTATGGTCATGATGACTCTGATAAGAAGGATGGAAGCCATGAAAGATTCTCTGATGTCGTAGAAAAGAAGTTGATCTCCCTAAGTTAAGAGGGAGCCTGGATGAAAGAAATATCCCTAGTTAAGAGAGAGGGCATATCATAGTCATGATGGATACTTTGAAAGAAGAAATTGGAGAATGCATTTTGAGGGGCTGCTGAGATAAGGATTTGATTGTAGAATATGTTGTTGCATGTGAAGTAGGAAAAGAAGTTGTATTTTTGAAGAATCTTCTATCTAGATTCGTTTGAAAGTCCTATTGTGATAAATTGAGAAGCAACATCAAGTTGTCTGAAAGACCCCAGAGGTTTGTGTTTACTTATGTACATTTGAAAGTTTGTTACTGATTGGGGTTGTGTTTGTATAAGTAAATCTCTCAAGAGGTTTGATACAATGTTGGTTACACAAGAGAGATATGTTACCGATCTATTTGATCAGGGAGGATTTGCTACCGATTGGAATAATCAAAAGTGTTGAGGCTTTGTGTTTAAGACACATTGCCTGAGAGGACATTTGGCCAGCACTTTGTGTTGATGTCTGGAGCATGAAGTAGGGAGGGTGGCGTTGGTCATAGAGATTTAACCTCAGATATGCACCTGGATCCCTGGGTTGATGGTTAGCAAGTAAGCCTGATGGTACCTAGAGAGGCTGAAAGCTTTAGTCCATCTTAGTCCCACCCGAATAAATTTCCCTAGTCAGGAATCTAGTCCGTGGCATCGCAAGTGCCTAAACTATTGGAGGACCTTAGATAGATTTCCCTGGTCAAGAATCTAGTCCATGGCATTGCGGTGCCTAAACTCTTCATAGTTCATATGTTTTGAGATCTTCCATGTACTTGTATATGTAAGTATGAATACCTCCCTAGTTAAGAGAGAGTGTTGAAAAATGTAACTAGGTTCGGTCTTCATAAAATGTATTTGAGTCACAATGAAATGTATTTATCAAAAGAATGAAAAATATATTTTTATTATTATTATAACTTATTAAAGCATGCATTTCATGCTTGGGTCATCATATTTTAGGTCAAAGTCCCCATTGAGGACTTCTAGGATTTATTCTAAGTCATTAGAGTCATTGTCCATTTAAAGAAACCCTTCTTGGGCTTTTGAATCATGTAAAAAGAATTAATATTGAGTCAAATATGCTATTTGTCCCCTCCACACCAAGTCGGCCTCAAGGAGATCAAGTTGGCTTCAAGAATGGAAATTCGACCTCACTAGAAGGTTATATATACAGAGCAGTTCAAATTCATTTGGAGCAAGCACTGTCTCTCACACAAGTTCGATATCCAGAGGAAAGAGCTAGAAAAGTGTGAAGTAAGAAAGGAGGGCTAAAGGAGTGCAAAGTTGGAGAAAGAAGAAGAAAAAGAGAAAATCGAAATTTTGGGCTATCTATCTCTCTCTCGTGTGGATTCCTTTAGGAGATCGAAGTCTCCCTTGTCAGGTTGAAGCTATTGCTGTTGTTGTTGCCGCTAGTTGTTGGGTCGAAGTTGTTGCTACTGTTGTTGCTGCCAGTTGCTAGGTCAAAGTTGTTGCCGCAAGTTTGATGCTGCTAGGTCGAAGTTGCTATTGAAGGGTTATCATCTGCAAGAAGAAAGGGCTGACTTGGTGTGGAGGAAGTTTGGGTCTAGGTCAAGAGTCTTGGATTATCTCAAGAAGTTATTAAGGAAGAGTTGTTAACTGGGTTTTCCCCTAGATAGGGGTTTTGCCCTAGTTGTCTGCCTATATCTAGTGTCTGTGATCTTTGTGTTATTGTTTTGGTAATCGCTTGATGAACTAAAGGATAAAAGAAGAACATAAAGATAAAAGAATCACAAGTAATTATTTTATAAGAAAATCTTTCTACCTTTCTGATTTTCTAACATGCTCGATAGGATTTACTATGATTTCAACAAAGAGAGGTCCATAGAGGAAGTTCTAGGGACTAATAGGTGTTATGTTGAATGGGTGTTGTATCCTCCCAAAAACCATCCACATTGTCAACGGGGTCACTTGCTAAGCAAGGGTTTTCTTGTCAATTTGGCCAAGCATTTGAAGAGATGCCAATGAATCGAGCACATTTTCAAATCATGATCAAATTGCTCTTAGGGAAACTCTGATGATGTGGGTACAGTCCAGATATTTTGTGGTTGATATAAAGTTACAGCTGGAACATATGGCACAAATTTTGGCAGAACAAAAACGACTTTTGTTTGAAGGGAAACAAATCAAGGATCAGCATTTGTTATCTACATACAGTATACGCAAGGATCCAACTCTCTTTCTTGTTTTACACATGTGGAGAAGTGGTGGACAAATGTGCGTCATCATCCTCCAAACCTTCTTTTAAGGATGTGGTCCAAAACAAATCACCCACTCTATACAAGTACCTTCAATGCCTAGTGCATTTATCATGGAGAAATCAAAATAGGTGCCCTTGGTGGAGGTCTCAACATCAAATATCACAAAGATCCACTCAATATTTAATAAAGAAATGATCATATACAGATTTAATGAGTATTGGCCTCCTTCAGATTTGCACCAATGGATCCACTTAACCTAGATAAATAATTGTGAGGTATCTTTATGTTCCAAAGGTTTCTTTATTATTTTGTTTTACAATCATGCTGATTGTCAGAAAGTGTTCGAAGTGGGCCCCTGATTTTGGAGAAGAGTAGGACTTTTTATTACTCCATGGTTCCCAGATTTTACCCTAATACTCTGTCAATCAATAGAATGCCATTTTAGGTTGGCCTCCCAAATTCATTACATTTCCAACAGTTATTAAGTTCTGAATTCAGGGTTCTGTGATCCATAATGATTCATGAATTAAGAAAAGTCTTTCTATAGAAATCACATAAGAGAAATTTTTGGCCGATGCATTTCGAACCAACCAGTGTGGTTCCCTGGTCCTGATGATGAACCACACTGATTGGTTCAAAAGGCGTCGGCCAAAAATTTCTCTTATGTGATTTCTACCGAAAGACTTTTCTTAAGTTATTAAGTTCTTGAGAACATTGGGAATCCTTTGGGGCAGTTGTACAAAAACAAAGGTTGGGAGAGCTACAGCAGGTTTGTGTAATTGTGCTCATATCTGTGTTAAGATAGACCTTAAGGTCTTCCAGACAAAAAGATTCTCAAAAGGGAAAATTTTAGATGGACTCGAGTTTTGGATTATGAGAATACAGCTTTCTGGTGCAGAATCTGTCAACAAAGAAGACATCTACAAGATATTTGTCCCCGTGTGTGGGCACATCCTCCAAGAAAAAAAAGGGCTAAAACTAAAACCAAAATGGTGGCACTTTCCGGAGCAATTGATGTCCATTGATGAAGGTAATAAGGATGAAGAGTTACAGCAAACAGCAGATTCAGAGAAGGTCAATTCTGAGAGCCAAATGAGGGAACAACCTTCCACGTGGAGTATAGATAGCACGCCCAGAAAACAGATACTTCTCCTTCAGGGATGGAGGTAGTCAAGGATGCTACATCAGGAGGATTGAAGAAACTCATGGATTTGATAAATCTGACTTTGATAAGGAGCAAGTATCTTCAAAGAAAAGTGGAAATCCAGCTTTAGAATTACAGATTGTCCCTGTGGAACCACCTCCAGGGTGGTGGATTGAGAGGTCAAGAAGAATAAAGGGATAAAAAATCAAGATTGAGGATATCTTACATCCTTAGTTTTCTGCCAAGCTTTCCTTTTGTTTCTGTTCTGTCTTAAAATTTGTTGGTGCTTGCTCAGCTATTCTTATGTTAATTTATCAGATGTAGGGAGGACCATCTTCCTAGATCATATGAAAATTGAAATGCTCTTGTAACATCTCCAGGATATAATCCCTTCTTTTCTTATGAATAAGAAGTTACGATCTTTTTTTCCATGGTTAAAAAAAAAAATCCTGAAATCCATGTGTGGTTGGCTCACAAAAGGAGGGGAAAGAAACACGGCAAGAGCAATTTACCTCCTCGGGCTCTAAAAATTATAAATTATAATGAACATGAGGTAATTGATAATGGACTGATCAAATCCAAAGGAAAATCTGAATTGCACAACCCTCGTTTGGTATAAATCAAGGAAAGGAAGAAGAAAGGTGCTGAGACTTCAACTTTGCAAGATGAAGCTCCAAACATATTCTGAGCACAGAAAATTGGTGACAGACGAGTTATGGGCTCAGGCCTTAGTTTCTATCTGGTCAAATCAGGCAAATGGGGAGCTTATGCAGTAGATGTTGATGATGGCAAAGATCTTGACAATAGAGGAAGGACTCGAAAGACATGGCATGAGGAAGTGTTAATTTTAGATATCAATGTTATGTTCTATGCTTGCAACAATTACTTCAATGCCCTTTTATTTGCCCAATGACAATTTCCACTTAATTACTAATAGCAATCACATTGACAGTAACTATAGATAGAACATAAACAATAAACATAGAAGACAAGCCAAGACAAGAGAACATCAGTATTTGGTGAATCCCAGGGAAAAACACCAAGATGGGGAAAACCCTTTGATCAATTCTTCTTATTATTATACCAAATGTTCAGCAGAGAGAGTACAATAATACAAAGTCAAAGTCAAATTTGACTTGCCAAATCACTGTCCAAAACTACTCTGTCAAATCTGCAATTTTACCCTCAGTCAACAGCAGTCAAATCAGCCCTAACCAGAAAGTCAACAGTTGTCAAAGTCTAGTCAAACTTCCCCAAAACAGCTTGGTCAAAGGAGAGAAGAACTCGGCCTCTCTTGCGGGTCAAAGTGAGCTCAAAACAGTCAACAAATCTGCAGTCAAATTTGGTCAACCTGAAGTCAACCCTGTGGTCAACGCAAGTCAAAGTGCCCAGATTCTCCCAGAAAATCAAAGTCAAAAGCTGCCCAGAAAGTCAAAGTCAATGCTTGTCAAACTGCAAAAAAACTTCAGATTTTCAGCCCTGTAATTTTTGTCCTCCTTTCTGCCACATGTGTGAGAAAAATCAGCTGCCCAATAGTTGTACGAACCAATCAGATGAGGAGAGAGAAGGATGTGTGAGTTGATGAGGTGCCAAATGAGGTTTGAGGTCATCCTTATTTATACAAGTCATTGAGGGTCAAAAGACATGTCGCTTGGGCTTCATGAGCCTACATGATGATGTGGCCGACCTTGAAAATTTTCATGTGTGGGCTTGACCTCAAAAACATATTTCTCCTTGTCCAAATTTAGTGATCTTTAGGTCGATTTTGGTCCTCTCGAAAAGAGGAATTCAATGCAATAATTATTTCCATTAAATGAGCTGTCCAAAATGGAATTTGGCCGTAGTTTCCAATTTTAACACTCTCTCTCAACTAGGGAGAATTTCACCTGACAATATCTGACCATCGATCATCATGTACCATCTTTGCATCTCGTTTCAACTCTGTTCAACACTGATATAGATAAGGAAGAAGAATTGATCGAGAGTGGGTCACAAGACCTTACCAATCTCCACTGACAAAAGTCATTCCACATAACTAAGGGTAGAACCCCAATCAGACTTGATCCCAGATCAAGTTGTTGAACACCATGCACCCTAGACATAGGGAGTGCATGTGACAAATCACATTGCCTACTCCAGGATGTGTTGAGAAATCTAAGGCAGCTAGATTAGGGTGATTTCTCTTACTTTGATAACTGCTCATCTCTGGTGCTTCTCCTGATCTCCTCCTGCATCAGATCCGACCACAGTCGTTTCCAATTTGGTAGTTTCTCTCTTCCATTTACCGAGTCTTGGTAGCTATGCTCATCGGTATTTTCCATATGACCAAAGATGCCTAGAAGAAGCTAGAGCCAATAGTAGAGTTGGGGATACTTGTGGGGTACACTGATACACCCCACAACTATCGAGTGTTCTTGCCTACCAGTCAGAGGACAGTGGTACGCAGAGATCTAAAGTTCGACGAGCAGAAGGCCATGCGAGTTTCCCTTGAGAGGGAGCTCAAGTTGCATGCAGAGGAGGAACTTTTGGTTCCTAAGGAGGAGGAGCCTCAGACTAATGCGGAGCAGCTGCATGCAAAGGATACAAGAGTGGAGACATCCACTCATGCAGAGTCTTCCAGAGATGGGCGGAAACGCTCAAGGGAAGCTGACAGATTGTTGATGGATGCGAGAGAGAATGTGGGAGAGCCATCTTCTCAGCGCAGACAGAGGAGGTCACCTGAGCGGTACACTGGTTACATGGCCCTTGTTGGGGAGGTGTAGAGACTGAACCATCTTCCTTTGAGGAAGCAGTGCAGTAGCCAGTGTGGGTTGATGCTATGGTGGAGTATGACTCCATAGTTCGAAACAGTGTTTGGGATGTTGTTCCAAGACCGGAGAACAAGTTAGTGGTGAGTTCCCGATGGCTTTACAAGGTAAAGCAAGCAGCTGATGGTAGTGTGGAGAAACATAAGGCAAGGTTTGTTGCCCGTGGTTTCTCACAGGTCGAGGGGATCGACTATGATGAGACTTTTGCTCCTGTAGCAAGGTACTCATCTATCAGATCGATGTTGGCACTATCAGCACAGATGGGTTGGAAGATCCATCAGATGGATGTGAAGACTGCATTCCTCAATGGCAAGATTGAGGAAGAGGTGTACACAGAGCAGCCAGATGGATTTGAGACCTTCGATCGTGAGTCACATGTGTGCCGACTCAAGAGCTTTGTACGGTCTGAAGCAAGCACCTCATGCTTGGTACACCAGGATCGACAACTACTTCACCGGGTTGGGCTTCATAAAGTGTGAAGCAGATGCGAACTTATACCACATCATGGTGGAAGGTAAGTAGTTGATCATTGTTCTTTATGTTGATGATCTGATATTGATAGGTGATGATCAGTTGATCATGTCTTGCAAGGAGGACCTTGCAAGAGAGTTCGAGATGAAATACATGGGTCTCATGCACTACTTTCTAGGCATGGAAATGTGGCAGAAGGATGGGGAAGTGTTTGTGTCTCAAGGCAAGTATGCTAATGAGATACTCAGGAGATTCCACATGGAGAAGTGCAATCCCATGCAGACTCCTCTAGCAAGTAACTGGAGGAAGGAGGATGCTACTTCAGGTCAGGTAGTAGCTGCTACTGTGTATCGGCAGCTTGTGGGTTAAATGATGTATTTAGTGAACACACAACCAGATTTGTGCTTTGTGGTGAACCAGCTGAGTCAAGCTATGGTTTAGCCTACCAAGTTGTTTTGGAAGGCAGCGAAGCATGTGCTGAGATACCTCAGAGGCACATCTCAGTATGGATTATGGTACAGACAGACAGAGGGAGTGAAGCTTCAAGGCTTCATAGATGCAGATTGGGCAGGGAGTCCATCAAATCAGAAGAGCACTTCAGGAGGAATTTTCAACCTTGGTTCAGCTGTAGTTTCTTGGTACAGCAGGAAACAGAGGTCAGTTGCACTTAGCTCAGCAAAGGCTGAATACATGGTTGCAAGCCAGGCAACATGTGAGGCCATTTGGATGCGGAAAATTCTAGTTGGATTGTTTGATCAGAGGATGGATCCAACTGTGATATATTGCGATAATCAGAGTTGTATCAAACTCTATGAGAATCCAGTATTTCATGACAGGTCCAAGCACATCGATATCCAGTATCATCATCTTCAAGACTGTGTGGTGAAGAGGATCATGTTGTTGCAGTATGTTTCGACCGAGGAGCAGGATGCAGATATTTTGACTAAGGCATTGTCAAAATGCAAATTCGAGTTCCACAGAGACAAGATCGGGGTGACAGATAATCCCTTTCTTGTTGAGAGGGAGTGTTGAAAATAGCAACAAGAAATGCTAAATATAGAAATGCTAAAAATAGCATTGCTATAAATAGCATTTTGGGATACATTCCAATTTTAATTAGTCCCTAAATTAAAATTGTGAATTAAAATTCGAATTTGAGCTCAGCAGTTGTTTGTAAAATAATTAATTAATTCATCTTGAGTTAATTAGTTAGAGAAAATCAAACATGAAATCTATGTGAAGACATGCAACAGTTATCCCTTTGATTGAGGAAGTTATCCTTTAATTAAGGAGATTAGGATGAGTTGTACTTTGAGTTGTAATTAGTTAGCTCAGTTAACTGAGTTAAGTCCAGTTAGATTAGTTCCAATAGTTTGTGGAACTGATTGTGAGTTCAGTTAGTCAATGCATGCATGCATGCAACTAGTGTACTTTAGATAACTGAATATTCTCTCATAAATAACTCATGCATGTCAGTTCAGACAGAGACCCAGTTGAGATCAAAGGATGGGACAGTGTACTATCAGTTGCAGGAATATTCCCATGAGGATATCTCTTGCATGCAGAAGGAATTCTTTCCTTGAGGATTGCGTAGTTATTTCAGAGGTTAGTGAGTAGTGTGTGAGGTAATTACACACAGGTGGCAGCTTGAGGACCCAGGAGAAACTGCGCAAGGAAATAGGAGGCTTGGAGGGCAGAGGAAAGGCATATGTGTTGTCTATTTTGTCTATGAGTAGCAATGAGGGATTGTACTGAGAGCTAGATAGCTTGTGAGCTAAAGCTTTGTGTAATCCAAAGATATTTCCACTTGTATGATAACACAGAGATCGGGGTTTTTAGCTGAGGCTTTCCCAAGAGTATTCTTCTGTGTTCATGTGTGATTGAATTCTTCTTCATCTGTTATATGTGTTCTATTTGATCTTGCTCAAAATCGATTAAGCTTCTGCAAGTTTGTTTGTAGAAGTAGGTATTTTGCTTTAGTATATTGCATTATCAGGTGATCTACAATGAGAATTTCTACAATTTTAGGACAACTCTCACTCACTTCTGAGATGTATCAAGGGAAATCGAAGTTTTCCTAATCTAGTCAAAGTTGTTGATGGTATTGCTACTGGGTCAAAGCTGCTACTACATGTTGATGCTGCTAGGTCGAAGTTACTTTTGAAGGGTCATCATCTGCAAGAAGGATTGAGGATTGACTTGGTGTGGAGGAAGTCTTTGTCTAAGTCAAGAGTATTGGATTATCTCGAGAAACTATTGAAGGAAGAATTGTTGACTGGGTTTTCCCCTAGATAGGCGTTTTTCGCTGGCTATCCGCCTACATCTGTTGTCCTTGTGCTATTGTTTTGGTAATTGCTAGATGAACTAAAAGACAAAAGAAGAACATAAAGATAAAGGAATCACAAGTAATTATCTAAAAAAGAAAATATTTCTGACTTTTTGATTTTCTAACATGGTATCAGAGCTAAGGCGAAGGAGGAAAAAAGGCAGTTTTGAGTATCTACTGGAAGGAATCTAAAGGATTCGTCAAGGGATCATATAAGGAGCTCTTATAAGAGAAGAAGCTCAATATCTTCAAGGACAATGTCTAACACAATAAAGAGTGAGAACAAATTGGAAGGAGCATCAAACAACAGATCTTGGAAAAAGATAATTGACCTCACTCTTTTTTTTTTCTAAATAAGACTGAGCTATTATATTACAGCAAGAGCAAAAATTACATCAGCAGTATTACAACAGGGCCGAGGCCCTGTAAAACTTGTCCTGGGACAGACAGTAGACTCAGGAGTATTCATTCCAGGATTACAAAAGATTGAGACCAGAGCGACACTCATGTAACCGACACATGGACTGAAGCACAAGGAAACTGAAACAACAGAAACACATGGAGGAAGAGACAATAGTAGATAACCGACACCGTAACAGAGATGGACAGAGATACATAGTGACAAAGTGCCAACACATATATGATCGCGAAGGGAGCTGACAAAGAGAAAAATTCATGCTTTGAAACCTGGAGCGCGAGCTGGGCATGCTAATCTTCTTCAGTAGTTTGCGGTTCGTCCTCCATCTTGCAGCAGGGAGGCTGGTGGATGGCCTTACCAGCATTGCGCTGCACAGGTTCACTCGGGCCTGCTCCAGGATCTTGTACAGGCCTCAGCATATCAACGGCGGGAAATTCCATGTCCACTGTGGGTACAATCCCAGGAATACGCAAAGGGTTGGCGCGAGGAGCCTCATCTTCACCCCATGGATTGCTGCAATGCTCCACTGAAACTGTTACGAAGAAAGTGGAATTGGACAAAGTGCATGGAAGGCGGTATCTTACCATTGGGTGCTCAGTGTGCCCACATTCCATTCTCTCTGGAAGTTCCGCCATTCTTCCTCTGCCCGGGGGCCTTCCCCTCGGTCGTCTGCGTTCAGGAGATTCTTCAATTGAGGAAGAGGGAGAAGGGGCTCTACCACTGTAGCTGCCACGCCGACTGGTTCCCCTTTGGCGTTCACGCTGCATACTTAAAATGAGCGGGTGACGAGTGTGCTCACGCGGATTGTCCCTCTGAACCAGACTCCCAATCCTCCAACTAGACTGCGGATAGCAGGTTTGCAACACCGCCAATCTCCCAGGTTCGCAACCAGACTGCACGTATGCCCTCCAATTGCCCAAATCTATGGCCTCTAAACCATCACAGTCGCTCTCAGAGCCTGAATGAGAGCCGAAACAATGAGCCTCCGCCACTTCCCTCAAGACTAGAACAGGAGCAGACGAGAAATGCGGGAGAATGTCCGAGAACTTCCGGCTATGAAGCGCCATGTACCGTTTCTCAAGGCGGACAGTAAATGTCGAAGGGACGCCTCTGTAATGAACCATAACTCTCCTCCTTAAATGCTGCATGCTGGAATAGTTAGGGCGAGTCCTCCTGGTGTACGTGGCTTGTCCGGGCGGACACATGCCCTGCTGACAAGCCATGAGCCTTGTGTAGCTAACAACCACCCGCATCCGGGGGATAATTGACCTCACTCTTGAAAAGAGCAAGGTCTTAGATTTGGTCAAAGGAAAGGTGAAGAAACCTACCGAAGAATCCAGTGATGCAAACAAGGTGAAGTATTGAGATATATTGGCCATGACATTGATGGTAGAAAGCATAAAGGAAAATCTTGTCCCATACATTTCCAATATAGACCATGCTCAAGAAATGTATGAAGCATTGTCAAAATTATTCACTATCAAGAACATCGGTCAAGTAGCAAGTTTGAAGAATGAGTTAAGGACTACAAAAATGACAAAGGATGATATTGTGGCTTCCTTCTTTGTAAGGATATCTAGAATTAGAGATGAACTTCAAGCCATAGATGAAATTGTACCGGAAAAGGAGCTAGTAATCACTGCACTATTGGGATTACCACCTACTTGGAGTTCTTTCGCTTCGGGTCTCAACAGTTGGAAAGAAGCTTCTACCTTTGAGTCGTTATGGAATGTTTGCACCCAAGAAGAGATGAGAATCTCATTAGTATCCAACAATGAAGAAAAAAAGGTTTCAAATGCATACTCCGCTTCTCACAAGAAAGGACACTCCAAGAAGTCAAGAGGGCCAAGAAGGAAGGTCGATATGTCCAAGATAGAATGCTACCAATGCCACAAAATGGGTCACTATAGAAGTGATTGTCCTGACAATCCAAAGAACAAGAAAAGAAGCAGAGACCAAGCCAATGTTGTTGAAGAAGGATCTCCAAAGAAGACTAAGCCCAAAGAACTAGATATAAGGGACTTACACTACTAAGTCCTTTGATCTAAGCTTTAGTTATTTTATTTTTTATTTTTTATTTTTAGTATTTGTAGGTTTAACATATTTTGGAAAAACATTTTTATTTGTTCTTAAGGTTATAGGTATCCCTCAAGCTTGGAGGGAGCCCTCACCAACCTCCAAAGATAAGTATCTTATTACCTTTTCATTTTTAGTTTTCCTTACTTATCCAATTTTGTTTGCATTAAATACTAATCACATTTCTACTCTTATTTTCCTTGTTTAGGAAAAACTTGTTGAAGACTCAAGGAAGAAGGCCTCACAAGACAAAGCATTGGAATTACAAGGTTTGTTAAGAAACAAGAGGTATGTTTTGAACTACAAGTTTTTGCTCTCTTCATATTCATTCTTGATAAACTATTACTAACATTATTGTGTCTAGCTTTCTTGAATCTTAAAGATTCTTGATTGGGTGATTCATCATTAGATAAATCTACCCTCCTCATATCTTTGATTACTCTTGTGGAACCCTAGAAAGGTTCGTTGTGAAAACCATAACTTAAGGGTATATCGATGATAATGTGTGAAACCCTAGCCTATTTAGGGTTATTGTTGATGTCTAAAGAAAATGCTTGACGATATCATGTTTGGGGTTTTGGTACGGTTATGGAAACCCTAACTTGTTAGGGTTGAATGGTAATGTCTGAAATCTCGAACCTTTTAAGTGTTGGTAATTTAGGGCTTGCTATATTTTGTATTGTAACCCTAAATCATTAGGGTTAGGTAGGTTGTATAAGCAAGACCCTTATAATGTCTTAGAAATGAATTCCTTGGCATGTGTGTGTTTGTCCAATCAAACCCTAGTCTAATCAAGTGTGTTATATGTCTAAATTTTATTGATATTTCTGTCTTTGGGTTTGACTACGCATGCTATGATATGCCTGTGCTTGATGATGGAATCCTAGATGTATAAGTTGACCTAATTGTTGATGGTCATAATAACTAGGGTTTGCAACTAAGCCCTAGTCAAAGTTTGATTCTCTAGGATGATTGTATTCTAGGGTTTTGTAACTACAACCTGGTAGAAGTCCAAATCTATGATATATGATGACAATGTGATAATTTGAGATTTGTGTAAGATTGTTGAAATCTGAAGTTGAGTTATGACTGATGATTGTTAAGGAAAAATCTAGGGTTTACAACAAACCCTAGTGGAAGCTAGTCATGTTGTTACTTTGAATTAAGTTGTGATTGATTTTGATTGTTAAAAGCTCATGTATGAAATCTAGGGTTTTCGCACTAAATCCTAGTAGGAAGTATAACATATGAATTCTAAAGTTGTCAAATACATTGTAGATCTATATTTGTTTGAATTGTTTCTAGGGTTTGCAATATGTTGTAGTAGGGTATGTCAAATCTTTGGAAGAAACATTGAAACCCTAAATGCAATAAAAGTTGTTATGAAAAACTCAAAGTCTTGATGAAGTAGTCTAGGGTTTATGAAAAAAACCCTAGCAAGAAGTTGAAGAGGATGTGTCTCTTGTTTGTAACTAAGTTTGAGTATTTGATGTCTAAAGATTAATACTTCCATTATATGATTCTGATATGGTTAACTTCATGCTTCTATAGTTTTGGTTATACTTGCTCTCTAAGTTGTGAAGGTACATAATCTTCAAGATGGTGAAGATGCTCGTAAAGTAAAGTTGATATGATAAGCATGATGAAGAAAGTTATGTGAATGATGATGGTCATGATAACTCTAATAAGAAAGATGGAAGCCATGAAAGATTCTCCAATGTCGTAGAAAAGAAGTAGAACTCCCTAAGTTAAGAGGGAGCCTGGATGAAATCTCCCTAAGTTAAGAGGGAGCTTGAATGAAAGAAATCTCCCTAAAGTTAAGAGGGAGCTTGGATGAAAGGAATCTCCCTAGTTGAGAGGGAGGTCATATCATAGTCATGATGGACACCTTGAAAGAAGAAATTGGAGAATGTATT
The DNA here is from genome assembly GCA_031772625.1 of Pinus tabuliformis. Classification (NCBI taxonomy): domain Eukaryota; kingdom Viridiplantae; phylum Streptophyta; class Pinopsida; order Pinales; family Pinaceae; genus Pinus; species Pinus tabuliformis. The sequence continues at coordinate 533,515,467 of CM062804.1, read as the reverse complement.
TTGAAGGGTTGTTGAGATAAGAAGAGTCGGATCTATTTGTAGAATATGTTGTTGCATGAAAAGTAGGAAAGGAAGTTGTATGGTTGAGGAATATTCTGTCAAGATTCATTTGGAAAGCTCTAAGTCCTACTGTGAAAAGTTGAGAAGCAACATCAAGTTGTCTGGAAGACCTTAGAGGTTTGTATCTATTTATGTACATTTGAAAGTTTGTTACTGATTGGGGTTGTGTTTGTACAAGTAAATCTCTCGAAGGTTTGATAGCATGTTTTACATGCTTAGGGTTGTTGATCAGTTTGATCGGGAGAGATTTGTTGCTGATCTGTTTGATCAGGGAGGATTTGTTACCGATTGGAATAATCGGGAAGTTGAGGCTTTGTGTGTGAGACATTGCCTGGGAGGACATCTAGCCGACACTATGTGTTGATGTCTAGTTCCCGAAGTAGGGAGGGTGGCATTGGTCGTAGAGCTCTGACCTCAGATACGCACCTAGATCTCTGGGTTGATGGTTAGTAAGTAATCCTGATGGTACCTAGAGAGGTTGAAAGCTTTAGTCCATCTTAGTCCCACTTGGATAGATTTCCCTGGTCAGGAATCTAGTCCATGGCATTGCGGTGCCTAAACTGTTGGAGGACCTTGGATAGATTTCCCTGGTCAGGAATCTAGTCCATGGCATTGTGGTGCCTAAATTCCTCATGGTTCATGTGTTCTGAGATCTTCCTTGTACTTGTGAATACCTCCCTAGTTAAGGAGTGTTGAAATATGTAACTAGGTCCAATCTTCATAAATGTATTTGAAATGTACTTATCAAAAGAATGAAGAAAAGATTATTATTATTATGACTTATTAAAACATGGGTTTCATCCTTGGGTCATATTGTTTTAGGTCAAAGTTCCCATTGAGGACTTCTAGGATTTATTCTAAGTCATTAGAGTCATTGTACATTAAAAGAGACCCTTCTTAGGCTTTTGAATCATGTAAAAATAATTATTTTTTAGTCAAAAATGAATTTAGTCCTCTCCACACCAAGTCAGCCTCAAGAAGAGTAATTTGACCTCCTTGGAAGGTTATATATACAAGGCAGTTTGAATTCATTTGGAGCATCTCATCTCTCTCACACATAGTTCAATATCTGAAGCTGGAAGCTAGGAAGTGCAAAATTTGAAAAGGGCTGGAAGGAGTGCTAGAAAGGAGTGTGAGTTTCTGGAGGAAGATAGAAGACCTCAAGATCGAAATTTTGGGACAACTCTCACTCACTTCTGAGGTGTATCAAGGGAGATTGAAGTTTTCCTAATCTAGTCGAAGTTGTTGTTGCTACTACTATTGGGTCGAAGTTGCTACTGCATGTTGATGCTGCTAGGTCGAAGTTGCTTTTGAAGGGTCATCATCTGCAAGAAGGATTGAGGGCTGACTTGGTGTGGAGGAAGTCTTTGTCTAGGTCAAGAGTCTTGGATTATCTCGAGAAATTATTGAAGGAAGAATTGTTGACTGCATTTTCCCCTAGATAAGGGTTTTTCCCTGGCTGTCCGCCTACATCTGTTGTCCTTATGCTATTGTTTTGGTAATTGCTTGATGAACTAAAAGATAAAAGAAGAACATAAAGATAAAAGAATCACAAGTAATTATCTAAATAAGAAAATCTTTATGCCTTTCTGATTTTCTAACAGGGACATGTCCCTTGGGTGTCACATACATTTCGACAAGTATAAATAGAAGATATGATGTCTTCTCCACCAACAAAGAAGCAACCCTGATCTGATTTTTTTCTGAGGTTTGTCTTCTCTTGGTTACACGTGTGAGGAGAAAGAGGACGAGTTGACCAACGTTGACCAGATTGTTTGATCTGTGTTTTGACCGGTTTTGACCACAGCAAACTGAGTTTGACTGGGCCACAGCTGGCTGCAGGGCGTTGACTACAAGGTTGCAGGGCATTAACCGTAGAACTGCAAGTCGTTGACCGTGGGGCCACAGGGTGTTGACCATAAGGCCACATGGGGTTGACCGCAAACTTTGACTGCATAATTTAACCAGTTTGACAGCAGAATTCAAAAGTGATTTCTGACAAAATTGACCAGGGTTGACTGATATGAGCTTGACCAAGTTTCACTGGTATTTGACTTCAATTATTGGCACAAATTTCTAGACAAAATCATTGATTTTGTTAACCTTGCTGAAGAATAATTTCTCCTTAAGAAAAGTTGTTGGGTTTTCTCCCAAGGTTGGGTTCCCAGGGTAAAAATAATGTCTCTATTGTGCATCACTCTCTTTCTATGATCTTTACTGTTTCCGCTGCATTTATTGTCAATATTTTCTGAAGTGTAATTGCTCAATGATATCAGTGGCATATAAATACTGTGTGAAAATCATTAGGAAGTAATTATCTGGCAGAAAATGTTATTCTGTTGTGCATCTTGTAGAAAAATTCAACAAAAGGTGGCTAGCCTAGTATTGCAACGTAGAACCTAGTACCACACATTGTATAAGAGCAAAGGAGTTTGTACTTGCAAGGTTCAGCCATGACTTGCAAATTTCCATTGGACAGCAATCAACCAAGGGTTTAGATTTCTAAACGCAAGCATTAGCAACAATCCACCAAAGGCAAATAGGCAACACTGAGGAGAGATTGGATTAAAGTAAGTTCAACCTATTTTCAATATTTTAGTTAGGCTACACGTAGTTTGTTGTTGTGTATGTTGGTTAGCATACATAGCAAACACAACAGAGTATTTTGGTCAAGCATACAAAACAAATCCTTTTGATGTGTATGCCAGTTAGCACACACACAAAAATAATTTGTTGTGTTTGTTGGTTGACATACACACCAAAATACATTGATGTGTATGCCAGTTAGCATACACAACAAAATAATTTGTTGTTTATGTTGGTTGACATACACACCAAAATACATTGATGTGTGTGCTAGTTAAATCATGATTTTCTAGTGGAAAAGAATGGCCTATATGTGCATTTGATGCAACCTCACTTCCATAAATCTCTAAGGAAACATAGGCTATTGTAATGACTTGAAATGATGCCAGTACAAAATAATTTGGGATTCTTCTCTAGATCTGTATAGCATAATGCCAATGAAACATTTTTCGCTGCTTGATCGAGGTCCTCTTTATTATAAATATGCCATTTGGTTTTAACATCAAGTTTTCCATACACAAGCGAGTGTTTAGCATGGTTGTGTCAAGCATAGTTTGGAGATATCCAAGGTCAAAGAAACTCTGATTATTGCAATATAAAATTATTGATCCTTAGCCACAAGGAGGGCACATTGGTTGGTCGATATTTGTATACATATTTTGTTAGTGTTTGTTTTCATAATCAATGAAATCCTATTGTCTAAGTTGGAGGTGAAGTTGAGATATCTAAGTTGTAGGGTTATTATTTTTTAGGGGAGCGACTCAAGAATGAATTAACTCTACAGTGTACATAACCAAGGCCCTATCAAGTGAATTCATTGGAAAATTTGTTAGTACTTTCTTGGAAGCATATCATATAGTATTTACTACTGTGAATGTAAGAAGATTGAGATCATATTCACATATTTATAGTCATTAGCCTAGGTCTTTACAATGACATTATAAATGATTGAAACATTTGAGAATCCTTAATTAGGAATCCCTGATTCCTAATTATGGGACAAATATTGCACCTACATCGGATTCTTCAGCTAATTCAAGCTTCGTGTAAGATTGGAAATTTAGGCATCAAAACTAGAATCAATAGTATTAGCCACCAAGCTAAAAATCCTTCAAAATGCAATCCACTAAACAGGGTCTTCAAACATTATACAAGTCCTCATGCATCGTAAGTGGTAATAGTAATCAAAGTTCACTCTTGAGGGGTAACTATGTGAATTAAATACTGCATTATTTCATTGTTAACCCAAGTTCGATTCCTCTAGTAAGGATCAACAACTTCATCCATCGCTAACAATGAGGACAAAAGTCCAGTGTTGGGTCCTAGAGGGTGAGACATACTTGTCTAGACCAATTAGTTTACTCCAAAGGCCATCCACAAATGTGGGGAAGCATCCTTGGGTTTCTCCCAGGAATTATTTCCTTTAATATATATATATATAGACACACATATATACCCAAGGCCCAACCACCTGCTATATTTAGTAGTTTTGTGCCAATAAGTGCCCAATGCAAATCCCCCTCGATGAAGTGAACTAGTTTACACTAACAACTTTACTAGGGATACAATCCTCGAATATGGAGAAGCATCCCTTGGGTTTCCCTACGAGGTCTTCATTGGAAAAAAAGGTGTGTGTGTGTGTGCGTGTGAAATTTTTTATTAAGTAATCAAAATTATGGTTGATCATACGAATTTCAAGAATGGGTTTGCCAAAATATATGTGTGTGAGAGAGATGTTATAATTGATCAATATGATGTCAAAAGTTTAAACTTTATGGAATCGAGAATGGTATTAGTATATATGCATCATGGTTAAGTTAATTTCCTATGTATTTTCAAAAAATTCCCTACTATTTCTTTGTTGGGGATTTGTCTATATTCTTTTAACTTTTTTGATATATATTATTGTCAATCCCAACCAACCATTTCTTGGAAATTTCGACAAACTTTCTAACCATTTTGGACACCCATATCCACATTTGCAATGTTGTTGCATTCCGGAGACTTGTGCAACACAGGTCAATACCTTCAACAACTTTTCAAGTGTGAAAGCTTAAACCTTTAAATGAAAGACTTCTTTTGTAAGGTTTTGTAAGCATTGAAAAATTGCAAGTTATTGCATCATTTTAAGGATACCTCACAAAAACTATGGTCAAAGCTCTCTGCCAGTAATTATATCATAATAATGTAAAAATGTTGTCTATGCAGAGACTTGCAATTGTCAAGCATACGACTCTCTAGTTATTCAATTTTCTTAAACAGAAATCATGTTCCAACAATATTGGCCTAGAAAATCTGGGTCCCCTTGAAGTCAATTTCATAGTTCAGACAAATTCAGCTTGCAACTAGTAGATTCTGTAAGTCTTGTTTATCTGATTTGGATCCAGCATGGAACCACATTGGAGCAACTTAATCAAATGAATCTGGATAAACAGCTAATGGCCAGTGCTTAAATAGTAAAATCACTACAGTCTCTTGCGGCTCTCACTTACAATACTAAATCACATAGGCATTGTTCATGCTATGTCAAATGGGTCTAGCCCAAGCTGTAGTGTGATGGAGTATTATCCTCCCCACCCAGAGTTCTATTCCCGCAAATGATGTATTGATCTCATAAAAAGTATATGTTGTAACAGATTTGAGCCTTGTTGTTGACCTGGACTTGTGCCCTGAAGAATCTAGGGTTTTATCCTTGATACCATCCTGGGAATGAGGGGAAGTGCTCAAAGGTTTTCCCCAGGAAACGCTACATGGAAAAAAAAAACATTGTTCCTGTTATGTAAAGGGATTTTTAACTCTTAGAGGCGAGGAATATGTCAGTAATAAAAAGCTTTTGGCAGGCTAATTAATGGCTATAATAGCTATCTGATGTAGTGGCAAGCACGTGAAAGAAGGAAAAATGATCTCAATGCATTACAACTTCTTCAGAAATTTGTGTTCCAAAACATCTAAGTGAAAGCCATAAAAGGTACATGTAAAAGTGAGGCACAAGAGGTACATAATACAGATAGTAGACTTTGGCACAGTTATGTTGATCAGTCGAATGTAAAAATCTGACATGATGATCAGGCACTGTATATTCTCAAGTTTCCCACTTTACAAGAAATTTCCACAGGAAAAGGGAAGTTGATAGATTCCAACAGTCAATTGGTGCATGAACAAAGTTGATTAAACTTTAAAGCCTTCACTGTTTATTAGATAAGAAAAGATAAATATATAAATGTCCAACAAATGACCAGAAATGTAGGTCAATGGGGTGGGAAAAAAATACAAGCAATAAACACCTGCAGGACTGCCTAAGGCTACTCTGAAAGCATTAAGCAAGCTAAACTAACCAATACATGAGTTATGCATGAAAAAACATGAACAAGAAATGTCGAAAAAAGAAAGAAAAGAAGCACAGGCTAGATATAACAGTGAGGCCCTAGATCAATATACGCATCCCAGATGGAAATACGAGTTGGGGTGGATGGGAGAAGGGGAACCCTTATCAAACCCTCAGTGGTTGAGGAGGGATTGATACATAGCCTGATGATGTCATCTGAAAACTCAGGGAGGGCCTAAGAAGGCAGAATGTGAGACCCTGGGCAGATGCCAACCATCCTCTGAAACTCCCCTAACACTCCAGTCTGTTCAAAAGAATCTCATAATGGAAAACTGATGGGAAAATACTGTGTGGGGTCCAAGTTGAGAAATGTACCCAATTGTGGGATCGCACACCTTGCCTAATTGTGGGATCACCCCATTGAAAACATTTAATGCTTCTTGGTAGAAAAACTATCCCTAAGAAAGACAGTAAATCTTTGATGTTGAAAAATATATTAAAAGGTAATAAGATGTTCACTTTTATTTTCATAAGCTTATGCTTCCTCAGAATCTGAACTGGAATTTTAATTCAATGCGATTTCTTTTATCTGTCAAACATGGGGAATTAAGCATGGAGCTGTGGCTGAGCATAGTAATAGAAGAGCATATTTTGATGATGCTCCTCAAATTTATCTATAAAATCATCAAGCTATTCACCCTGCTCATTGGAACACTACAAATATCAGTTTCCATTGAAAGAGAATAAGCAGACATCTCTTCTCAAATGTGTAGAAGCATTTTGAAAGAAAAATACCTGCAAAGAAAGCAACTGTAGCCAAGTTGGTTATTGCCATTGTATGATAGATAAGATATTCTGTTAGGAAATGCCCCAAAGCATAGAAGAATGATAGGAGTGTGACCAAATAAAGAGGCCCATTCTCAAGGTTTAATGCACACATAAAGCAAAGTGTGCAAGTCAGAAGTGTCCAAACTCCAAATGTTCTTCCATGCACTTCGGTCACTAGAGAGCAAGACATCAAAGTATTAATCAAGAGAGTCACAATATACATGCCAAGACTAGAAAAAGAAAGAAACACTGTATTAGATATATTGATGTGCAATAATTCATATACACATTTCATTTTTAAAGCAGCAACTAGAAGGAAAAGTTTTACAATACCTGAAACCAAACAGAACCATTTAACCCATATAGACTTTAATCCACGTCAAAAGAGATTATTATACTTTAATAAAAGAAGAATAGATCAGCCTATTTATGCCATACGGATAACATGTTGTGAGGAACCTAGATCCACTTCAAGAGGAATGTCCAAAATTGGAAACGGATTGAACCACTGTATTTAATTAAAGACAAAGGCGTTTTGACTAATAACTTTAACACACAATTTGCCCAAGTGAGTGGCAGTTCGGAATAAATAAATTACAAAAAAAATCGTTATTTTACAGCGTAGAAAATTTGGTCACATATAATTGCTTAAAATAGTTTTAGCAGAAGCACTGCTATGACAGCCCAAATGAATCAAATATTTGCTGAAGTACACAACCAAATGCTATCAACAGAAATAAGAAAAAGAGAAATCTAGAGGACACATGGAAGGACATTTCTAAGCAGCTCAGTTGCAAGAAGGTGGGTTGCGAATATGGCCACCAGACTGTTGTTGTGAATCAGAAAAGGCACAAAGCTGCCAAGGATGAATCTGAAATTTGTCACATGGTTGTTGCAGGATAGCACACATGATGAGGAGAAGCAATACTGAGTTGAAAAACTTTATCACCTTTTAAAACTTGATGAAACCAGATGAGCCAAGGGGTCCTAGCTGAGAGCTCAGGTCCCCTATTTAGAAAAGGGCAGTAGGCTGACAAAAGAATTTTTTAAAACCTAGGCCAGAAAAGAAGCAATCGAGAAGATGTTTGTGCTCAAAATGTGACCGGTTAGCTCAATGGCAGGAAGAAATTGAAGAAGAGTTTGTTGCCTGCTACAAGATGGTCTTTAAATCTCAGTGGCAAGTAATGTGGGTTTGCCATGCAAAAGTGCCTGGACATGGTACCATGGCACCTCTCTAAGTGACACTCACAGGCATGTGCTCAGGTGCTGACTCTTGATGAGTTGACAACAACGATGAAAATGGATAATGACAAGTTGCTTGGCTTGATCATTGGATGTGTTAATGCTTAAAACTATCGAGTTAAAAAATAACCTAGGGAAGGTACATTGTCACCCCCATGCATTCCTTCTACACTTCAAGCTAATGCTTGCTAGCCTCAAAGGGTAATTTCTGCTAACAAAACTACTTCAGATCTGCATAAACTCCTGCTGTTCTGTCAAAAATCAGACTTGCGATCTGCTTCAAATCAGTTCCAAACAGCAAGGACATAACAAGTTTACACTTAGATATTTTAGCCTTGGTTTCTATGCAAAACTCCATTTAAGCACCTCAAATCAGTGAACTATTGATGCTGATCCGCTGATAAAATTCAAAACAGCAGCATAAAAACTATGAATTTTCAACTATATGACCAATATCCTTGAATCCACTGGGCTATGGGTTGAATGGAGAAGAAAAATAGTTAAGCAGGAGTGGTTCCAAAGGTTAACTGACTCAGAAAATCCCAAATAGAGAGATTTAACCACCGAAACTTAAAACCTTACCCCAGAGATGTGTATACAATGTTTGTGGATATCAGTTTCAAGCTCAAGTGTCCAAAGGGAAATAAAACCGTTACTCCAGAGATGTGTATACAATGTTCATGGGTATCAGTTTCAAGCTCAAGTACTCAAAAAGACACAAGTCGCTTCCAAAGCACCCTCATTTGCCAAGTCCAGGGATTGGATCTCATGGACATTACGAAAGGACCTCCAACTCTCACAGACTGGTATGTTCTCTCACAATCACTTGAAAAGAATGGAGAGGGAGGAAGAATGGAGAAACCAAGGATAATAATGATCCGTCATCTCAACATCACTCTCTGGCTCTTTGTTTTCCATGGAAAAATCTTCAGAATTTCATTAATCAAATAAAATAGAGGGATTTACATTCTGTATATGCTTGAAAGCATTGCTAGACTTCTGAAAGTGATATCTAGGAGATAAGCTCCTTCAGACCTGCTTGCATCATAATTACAATTTTTGGAAAAACCCTTCTGAATTTTGTGATCATTTTCCTGAAGCTTTCCTATCACCCTTATACTAACAGCTGTAGTAGTACAACAAAACTACACCAACCTTCTATAGCTTGACTTATAACATTCTGACTTATATATTCCCAAGACAGATCAGCTGAAACCAATAAGATTCATAGAATATCCCATCAGAATATACAAGGACTAAAATATAGGGTTGTGAAAGTAAGTAGAGCAGTGACCATCCAGATCTTCAGAAATCTATATGCCTAGGATCCAATCTGACAGCATCATTTGACGAGGAATCTGCTTGAGTTTTCCTTTCTCTTGAAATGTCATGGAAAGAGACACATGAAAACTGACATTGCAGGTGTCGGGTTCGTACCAAATCACCAAAGCAAGGTTCAGCCGAGGCACTAACTGGCAGCCGACAGGAGAGCAGGGATGATCAAGCAACAAGAAGTCGGGACACACAGCCGCTGGCAGGAAGTCAAGCTGAGGTAGAAAGCGGTGGGGCCAACAAAGGCAGCAAACTGAAAACTATTGGTGTCAGCAAGCGACTGCAAGTTGCGGAGACGACAGCTCGACAAACACACACCAGACAACAGAGATAGGGCCAGCTGAAAAGGAAACAAATTGAGACATACGACCAACCGGCTGCAGGCAGAGGGCAATCGACATAGCATGAGTGGTCGATAGCAAAAGGAGTTGTTGCCAACAGTAGACTTGTGGAGGAAACGTGAAACCGACAGGGTGTCAACAGTCGAGTTGCCATTGCCAGATTGCATGCGGGTGTCAGATCCAGCCAAGGGATGGTTGCTCAAGGACAAGGAAAACAATGTTGCCAAGGAAATAAGCAGAACAACATGCTAACAGGAAAAAGACAATCTAGCCAGGGGCCGTAGTGTCCAACTGGGCGCAGAGAAACAACAGCAAGCCATGTGTGAGGGACAAGATTGGAGTCACTACACAGTACCGCAGTCACCAGTGGTCGTAGATCAGGCCTACGTAGGAGTTTACAAGGCTGTGCAAGAGTTTACAAGGTCTGCAGTTGGAAAGTGGACAGGTCAAGATGCATGTCAGCAAAGCACAGGTGTGCAGACTAAGTTGCCAAAGCCTCCAACATAGTTACACTGTTGAAATTTTGATGTTCTATGTTGTAACAATCACTTATTCCAAAACTTCTTTTTGCTGCAATATTAGTTAAGCAATTGTAGATAGAACATAAATCAAATTCACAATAGAAGACAGCCAAGAACAACATTAGACACAGAGAATTTAGGTCCAATGACCAAGTAAAAACCCAAAAGGGGAAAACCCAACCAGATTCTTCTTCTATTAGGTGTCAATTGTTCAGCAGAGATACAGAGTACAATGAGATCAAGAGAATGAGTAGGTTCACCCAAATCTAAAGAAGTTGTAGCATAAAGATCACTGGTAGCAGCAGCAAATGTAAACACTGAATCAACCTTTCCTTCAACTGAATCAACCTTCGCTCACCAAGTTCTGCTCTTACTCTCCAAGTCTCTCTCTCACAATCCTTCAAGTCTCTCCAACTCTTTCTCAAGTTTGAATTCTTCTTTCACAATGCACAAGTAGGTGAGGAGAAGAGATGATAAGAGATACATATATAGGAGGAGCAACGAATTCTTGTCATAAAAGAGGAGCAACACACATGCCCTAATGAAGAGTAACATATGCCATTTAGGGGAGTGTAACTCATGCCATTAATAGAGGAATGCATGCCTTAGTAACTTATGCCATTAAGAGAGGGACGCATGCCTTAGTAACTTATGCCAATAAGAAAAGTACAAATGCCTTAGTTAAGGAGAGTATAACATATGCATTAAAAAGAGAGTAAGAAGAATCTTTTATGACATGCCTTCAATGAGTGTAAGAGGAATATGCCATGCCTTCAATGAGTGTAAGAGGAATATGCCATGTCTTTAATGAGAGCGTAAGAGAGAGTGTAATGTATCATTAAGAGAGAGAGAGTTGCGTAGTGCCATGTGAGTCATCAAGGAGAGAGGTGTGAAGTGATTGAGGTGATGAAGGTAAGGTGACTTGTAATTCCTTTTAATAGTAATATCATAGTATCATAAAGGATAATAATAATAATATTAATAATATTGATGATTAAGTTGAGATTGAACTATTAGGATTGATTAATGATAAGTTAAGTGATTTTCCTTCAACTATACTTGATTACCAATTGATGCAAGGTGATTTACTATTTTTGGAAAGTCATACTTGAAATGCTAGACATGACTTTCTATTTTTAGAAAGTCACTCCAGAATTGTCAGAAATGAGATTTTATCTATGTTGCATGAGTTTCTGGAATGTGGGAACGTTGGGAACTTGGGTACGGGTGTCGGGAATGGTTAGAGGTTTCCCCAAAATTTACAAGAAACGGATAATCAGGAGCGGTAATATTATATAATAAAAAAATTTAAAAAAAATAATATATATATATATATATATTAATTATATAATTTATATAATAATCAAAATTAATATTGAATCAAAATATTCAAATATTAAAATCAATTTAAATATATAAATAATAAATATATAATCTCTCTTTTATATAAATATATTCTTTGGGTGTCTCTCTCCCTGAGTCTCTCCCTTTTATATATATAAAATATTAAAATGTCAAGTTCATTACGACACATGACGAGTCTTTGAAACAATCTGGCTTAAAAATACAAAGGAACAATTTTACATATGTTTCTCTAGTTATTCTTAAGAGAAAAAGTAAAGCAACTCTAATGTTTAAGCACTAACTGCCACATTCAATATGCACACACAATCTTTTGTGATATATATGCATAAACAACAAAAGAAATACTCATCTGCATGACATCTCAGATATCACCCTTACATCGAGGTGCCACACACTTCGTTAACCCATCAAGAGATAGCTCCAGTTTCTCAATTAAGGATATCGGTGTAAAGGATGTCTTTGGCCTTTCTTCCTACAAAGGTTTCAACTTAGGCTCATGTTTTGTGGGCAGTTCAACATATTTCTCTACAGGCTTTGTATTCCCCAACCCCAGGGAATGCGAGAACTCCAAAAAAAACAGTCTTCAAAGCTTCCGGAACTTTCCCAAGCTCCCATTGGAGCTCCTGCTGAAAAGGGAACGTTCCCATACAGTTCCAAAGCTCCCAGAAGCACAGGAACCATTGGAATGGGTTTCCCAACTCTTGGGAGAAGTTCCCGTGTAACATAGGATTTTATGTAAGGAAATTCATCCCTGAGCTGCCAATTTTCAACACACACGAGCCAGCACAAGGCAGACTGAGGTTTCCAGGGTGTTGTTTGCGAGGTAAAAGACTTTGGGGTTTGAGCAACTGTAGAAAGAGTGAGAGGAACGCAGGGATCTTCTTCATCAAGTGAAGTTGTTTTTTGGCAGAGTTTAATCAATTGGACAGGGCTGTCAACTGGTCTCATGTTTGAAGATCTCTTGGACGGGTTGTCCAACTACATCATCTAGAAGGAGAGGATTGCATTGGTGTTAGAGGAGAATGTGTTGAAATATGTAACTAGGTTCGGTCTTCATAATGACATAAGTAATTATGATTTTATGTATTCAATGTAAAGACAAAAATAAATTTATTATTGTTATTCTTGAGGCATGGGTTTCATGCCCAATAGAATTTTATTTTTAGGTCAAGCACCCATTGAGTGCTTCTAGGTTTGTCATAAAGTCAATTGAGTCATTGTCATGTATGGAAGATCCATTTGGGCATGTTACATATGACTCATAGTTGAGTCAAAAGACCTTCCAAGACCTTGTCAAATGTGTAAGCTACAAGTCGACCTTCTCAAAATACAAGTCGGCCTAGAGACAGTGACAAGTCGGCCTCTTTGAAGTGACAAGAATCCTATATATACAAGGCTAGTCGACCACCTTTGAAGACCTCCAATCATTCAAGCAATTCGATCAAGAAAGAATAGAAGGACGAAAAAGAAGTTGTAATACTTACCAAAGAAGAGGAAAAGGATAACAAAATTTTGGACGGTCTTTTGGGCTCAAACTGTTCACACGTGCAAAAGTGAGTGTGTCATCTACTGCAAGAGAACCACAGATATTACAATCAACATCCACAACCGAGTTTTGGGTCAAAAGAGGTCTCGTTTACAAGTTGAGTTGACAAGGAAGAAAAGATAAGACAAGCGAAGAAAATAGGAGACAAATTTATCCATCTTCTGATCACACGTGTTATCCTAGGGTTTTTGAACAAAAGATCGAAAATAGCAGGTTTGAAGAGGCCGAAAATTACAGTCAAGGAGCAGGTCTAAGCTTATGATGTGAAGATAGATTTGAAGCTAAGAGACTTGGGTTGACTTTGCTAGAAGTCAAGTTTTCAAGAAGAATTGTGACTTGGTCTTGGAGGGGTCATTTGACAAGAGTCATAAGTCTTGGAATTCGTCAATTGAAGTTCTATAAGAAGAGAAGAGTTCTTATGGGTCTTCCTCTCAAGAGGAGAGGTTTTTGCCCTTGCTGATAGCCTACATCTTGTGTCCTATTGTTTCATTGATTTTATTGTTTGGTAGTTGTTTGATGACAGAGAACACCAATAATCAAATGAAAGAAGAAGCTAATCGAGTTAAGTAAAAATACATCACAAGCAATTATCAAAGTAAGAGAAATCACCTAATCTCGCTGCCCTAGATTTCTGAACAAAATGCAATATGGGAGTTTGTATAACAAACTCAAATTCGTCCTACCAATGGAACATTTATGGTCGCCCATAATAAGAACGATGTGAAAGTCAGGAGGATTATCCTAGACAGGTGAAGGACCACATTATTCCTCATATATCCAAGAAGAAAACCGCCAAAGAAATGTGGGTGCGTTGACCAAGTTATTCCAAAGCAGAAACCAGAAGCAAAAAATGGTGTTGAGAGAGAAACTCAGGGGCACTAAGATGTCCAAGAATGAGTCAATTTCTTCTTATCTCAACAAAATTTCTGAAGTATGAGATGAGCCTGTTGCAGTAGGGGAGAAAGTGTCGAACTCATCACTAGTAAGGATACCTCTAAACGGGTTTATAAAGTAGTGGGTTACCTTTGTTTAAGGAGTCATGGCACAGGAGAATCTCCCAACCTGGGATAGGTTTTGGGATGACTTCACCCAAGAGGAGACTCATGAGGAGGCTCTTCATGTAAACCAAGTAAAAGGTGAAAGGGATGAGGAGAATGTTGCTCTTTCAAGTCATGTAAAAAAGGGAAAAGGGGATCCAAGCTTAACAAAGGAGAGGGAAGATCCTCTCAGGATGGGAAGAAGAAGGAAATGAGCAAAGTCAAGTGCTTTGCATGTCATAAGCCAGGACATTATGTGAGCCAGTGTCCAGACAAAAAGAAGGGCAAGGGAAAGACAACCACTGCACAAATGGATGAGTTGGTTAAGAAGTTCGAGAGGAACCTTGCCTTGGTGCCATGCCTTTCTGAAACCGTAAAGAAAGATGCATCGTTCATAGATAGTGGAGCATCTTGCCATATGATGGGAATGAGGGAAGTGCTCCTTAGTGTTACAGAGATGGATTCAGACATGTGTGTGAAAGTTGGTATGAGTACCATACATGTAGTGTGTGATATTCCCACTTAGCAAACTTTGCTAAGTGAAATACAATTTTGCACAATTTTGACATTTTGGCTTCTAAACTTAGGAAAAGTGGGTTGAGAGGACCCCACTTGAATTTTTGGAGGAAAATGGCTTCCCAAACATTAGGAAAGAAGAAATTTAGAGAGAAGTGGGAGGTGGGGACCACGCCCAAAAAGGGGAATTCATACCCCCTTGAGCAATTCGACTTGGTGAAGTGAGAGAAGAGGGAATTTGACTTGGGGGACCCACTTGGAGGAAAGATGAGGCAACAAAGTTAAATAGAGGGAAGGAGCTTCATTTTGGGCCTTTTTCTAATTTGTGAATCGAACCCCCTTGTACGCTTGAGTTGTTGAGCCAAGTCTACACCGTGCTGTTCAGCACAAGAGATTTCCAAGTGGGAATCTCACTCCATCTTCAGTGGACTTCGAGTGCCACTCTAGGGGAGAATATCTTCATATTTCATAGTTGTTCTGGGAGGAAATTGCAGGTACAATCAGTCACTACTTGGAGCAGACTAAGTGCAGAACAAGAGTATGCACTTCTCAGGAGAGCCATATTTTGGGCAAAGCAAATTCTGGGATTTTGAGGGCTGATTTTATGGAGTATTTGCTGAAAATTTCCGGTGATTTGCAAAGTTGGCTTGGTGCCTATCCACTGGGCCGAATTTTTCTATTATGGACCTGCGCGGAGGTTGACTAGCAGAGCATGCGCGACACCTTGAGGAGTGGAGCTCGTGTGGGAGAAATGAGCAGGGATTGAGAGCTGGGAATTGTTGGGAGTTATAAGGTAAAATGGTGGAGGATTTCCTTAGCATCAAAGCCACATTTGCAGCAAGATTTCTGGCAAGACGTTTTTGCTGGTGGAGGGCCAACTAGGACCTATTTTGGGGGAAATTGGAGTGGTGGGATTTGGCTGAAATATTTCTAGGTTTTTATGGGTTTGTTGAGGAAAGCCTACAACCAATTTTGCAGAATATTTTGAGCACTCTAGGAGGGCCAAACACAAGTTCTACTTCAGCCAGCAACAACAAAATTATTGGGCTAGTGCAGAAGTTGGAGGGCAAACACTTGTAGCTTTTGGGCAACACCATTTCATACCTGGGACTTGTCTAGCTTGCCTTGAGCAAGCCCACGTGCACTTGTTCCAACTCATTGTACTCCTTCCATGATATATAATAAAACGGCTCAGCTTATTTGGAGTAAATTGTTGGTGTGCTGATATTTTTGTTGTGTTTTTTATTTTTGGGTTGCCTGTGAAATTCTTATGGCTATATCACTTAATATTTCCACTTAGGAATATTACATAGTAAAGGGGTTGGAACAGTGTTATTCTAGCTAGAATTAGGAGGATCTTTGGAGGTGGCAGAGGTGTTATATGTCCCAGAGCTTAAGACGAACTTGCTCTCAGAGGTGGCAGAGGTGTTATATGTCCCAGAGCTTAAGATGAACTTACTCTCAGTCTCAACTCTAGAGGACGAAGGGTATGATGTTGAGTTCCAGAAAGGACAAGTATTCATGCGTTCAGAGGGAGCTACCCAGGACACAACAGTCAGGCTTGGTGTCAGGAAGGGTAAATTGTACAGCTTGCAGGGCCAGCTTATAAGCAGATCCAAAGGGATCTTTGATCAAGGATCGATGTTAGTGACAAAGATTGAGCAGGAGGCTCTAAACACTGAGTTGAGATCGGGGACTTAGCTTTTTAATTTGGAAGATGGGCGGGAAGCCTCTTCCAAATCTGGCAAGACCAGTAGGTATGAGCTAACATTGATGGATGCTCAAGAGCAGCCTCCTAGAAGCATGGTTGAAAGAAATGGGTCTTCATATCAGATTCCAAAGGAAGTAGCAAGGAAGACTGCCAGTTCAAAGGGAGTAGCTACAACAACAAATGATGTGGTGGGACTGGAGACAAATCTAGGTGGAGGAGGTTCTTCCAGAAGCACCTCTCTCGCTAAGAGGGAGTGTTGATATTGTAGCTCAGGCAAAATATCGACAATAAGATCCATTTTAACTCCTAATTTATCATGTGCCGAGAGGGATTAAATCTCTCGACGTGCAATCCTTTCCTTAAGTTTTGCACTCCAAAATGTTGAATTTTGTAGCTATGGTTGGTCTTCATAATTAATATTTTAGCCCTTGAAATATATGTAATGATTAATATAAGACATGTTCTTCATGTCAGTTTCAAAAGAGAAAATTTTGAATTTTTGGCTCCAAACTTGTCAAGTTGACCCATTCAACCATCCAGAAGACTATATATAAGGCATTCAACCTCCTTCAAGCATAATTTCAATCTCTCACACAACAAAATATATTCTGGGCATCCAAGCGAAGGAATAAGGATATGAAGGAAAAATAAGGACGAAATCATCTCAAGCATATCTCTCTCTCTCAGGGAAAATTTTAAGAACCCCCCCTAAATTTATAAATATAATAAATGGGCGAATCTCCATGGTATATAGGAAAAATGGAAGGCGATTTTATCAATAATATAATATGTACATATAATTTTTTGGCGAATCTCTCACCAGGCATGGCGAATATTTTACTCAATTATAAAATCTTGTAAGATCTTGGCGATTTTTTCACTAAATAATAAAACGTTGTAAAGTCCTAGTGAATCTTAGCATAGGCTACATGCTAGTTTAATTCCCCCATTTAAATAGGCTACATTCCAGGTGAATACCATGGGTCAATACCATGTGCCATTTTGGTGAATACCATGGGCCAATACCATGTGCCATTTTTATTTTTATTAATTCTAATATTAGGGTTAATAATGGTTTTTTGCATGGTATTAATAACAATCTAGTCCATGGTATTTGTCCCATAGTATTTTGGCCATTGGTTTCACCTAAATATAACCCATTTTTGAGTGTTCGTAAATATAAGGTGACTTATGGAGTAAATATAAAAAAATGTTTTATTTGTTTACCATACCTCTCGTTTATTTATATTTTTATTAATTTACCATACCTCTTTTACAAATATGGTATTTGGCCCATAGAATTCACTTAAATAAAACCTCTTTCTTGAGCCTTCATAAATAGAAGGAGGGTTATGGACTAAATATAAAAAGAGGTTTTATTTATTTACGATACGTCTAGTTTATTTATATTTTTATTTATTTACCATACCTTTTGAGTAAGTATAAAAAGACGTTTTATTTATTTACCATACCTCCACTTTACTTATATTTTTATTTGTTTACACCCTTACATGTATATAAGGTGACTTATGAAGTAAATATAAAAAATGTTTTATTTATTTACCATACCTCTCATTTATTTATATTTTTATTAATTTACCATACCTCTTTTATAAATATGGTATTTGGCCCATAGGATTCACTTAAATAAAACCTATTCTTGAAAATGGGCGAATGGATTCACTTAAATAAAACCTATTCTTGAAAATGGGCGAATGGAAGGTTGTAAGTCCTAATTTCAAGGGCTAAATTTACCTTTTTTACCCTCTCCCTTAAAATAAGGTGGGCTATTTGAGGTGATTTGTAAAAATGTACTATGATACAAAATATTCGCCCACTAAAAATTTAAAACCCCTTAATTTCGCCAAAGGGCGAACATTCGCCCCTAAAATTATCCTTGCTCTCTCTCTTTATTTTGCATGTGTGGTTGCTCTCTCCTCCTGCAGCTTCGCACGTGAGTTTCTGGGTATATTTTGGGCAGCAAGTTCGAAATTCTGGGCAACAAGACCGAGTTTCTAGGCATATTCTAGGCAGCAAGTCTGAAAATCGACCTAGACAGATTAGACAAGGCCGAGTTTGTTGCGCAAATTTGAGACTTGACAAGAGGGTTGTTTGACCACATTTGATCACTATCTTGTTGGTCATTTTGACCATCATATTTTGACTAGAAGAATTAGGTGTATCTCTTGTCGAACTGAAAAATTTCTCTAAGGAAAAGGTTGTTGGGTTTTTCCCCCAAATGGGTTTTCCCAGGATAAATCTTGTGTTGTCTTTGTGCATTGTGGTCTCTATTATCCTACTTCTTTTATGCTTGAATTTCTAAAGTGTAATTGCTTAATGATAAACTAAAAGTGCTCAAAGAATATCTACATCATTGGAAGTAATTATCAGTTTTCAGAAATTTGTGCTTATATCTATTGCACGTGAAAAATCAACACAAAAAAGGTTTGCACCTTGAAGGATTTGATCCCTCTCAACGCATGATAGATTTGGATTTAAGTTGGATCATGTTGGTTCATACACACACACACATATCCGACATAACTCCATGCAGTCTTCACGTTCTCTCCTTAACACTCCCGGGGGCTATGAATGTCATAGAGTTCACGTGCCTAACCATCTCAAGGGCTATGAACCTTTATTCAAGCTAATATTCAATGCTCACTAATAAGATCCATTTTAACTCTACATTTGTCATGTGCCAAGAGGGATCAAATCCCTCGATGTGCGATCCTTTCCTCAAGTTTTGCACTCTAAAATAGGTTTGCACCTCGAAAAATTTGATCCCTCTCAATGCATGATAGCATTGGGGTTAAGATGGATCTACGTTGGTTCTTATATACATATATATATCCCATGTGTCAACTCCATGTTGAACATAGAGGGAAAAACACATCTCCCTCATATGCATACCATTGATAAGAATTTTTTTACTTTCAATTGCCTTATGTGTGTGTGTATTATTGATATTGAAATATTTTATTTAAGGTGGACATTGAAATATTTTATTTATGATGGAAATCATGATATTGTTTTGTCATTAGTAATTTTTCTAAATGCCACATGTCAACTCCATATTAAGCACAAAAGGAATTTCACATCTTCCTCATATTGCCCTGTAGAAAGCACCTGCAATAGTCATGGGGCATTGGAATTTGATGGAAAAAATGATAGTGAATTGTTTATTCCATAAATCTTGTGATTGCACAAGCTGCTTGGCATTCTTCTTTTATGCATGTTCTTCCTTTTCTTTTGCTACTAAGAAGAATTGGTCCTTGGATCCTTCTTCTCAAGACAATCTTTCCTTTTGTTGAAGGCTTGCTTCTTCCAACAAGTAGTCACTAAGTGGCCTCTCATATCATAAAAGGAACATACACTAGAATGCCATCAATCATCAACCTTGTGGCCTTTCTTATTACAATAAAAATAAACAAGAGATGTTTTGTCATACCTATTTGGTTTGTGCTTGTGTTCGTTGGCTCGTTTGTTTGGTACTCCAAGTGTTGGTGCAATTTGGAATAGCGGAAACATCTCTTGATTTTCTTTATTTAAGCTTCTGCAAGCATGTTGGAGTAAAAGTTTGTTGTCCACTCTTTTTTTTGCTACCTTTTCTTCAATAGAAATGACCTTTTCTTTGGTCCTTCTTGCCTTGACAAAAGTTATCTTGTTGGTCTAAACCTTTGCCAAATTTTTAAGAGATGAATTGCATTCATTCACTCCCTCTTTGCCACCAAAACCTAGGTCTTCATGCTTGACCCTATGTTCAAGTACAATGGGATTTAAGGCTTCTCTCACCTAGACATGGGCCATCATAGCCCATTTGTCTTATTAGTTTGGAACCTATGCCTCTAGTGTGTTTTTCAAAATTACCAAAGGACTCTTTAAAATACAATGAGAAAGGTCCTTGGATGGTGATCTTACAATGCTTGTCTTAGTCATGGTGTTGGCTGCTATAGTAACAATGGAAGGCCCTTGCGCTTCTTTGGTCTCTTGGATGGCTACATGTGGGTTTGGAAATCCCTCCTTCACTGCCAATTCTTGGAGCAACTAAGCCATCATCTAAGTGAGCCTTTGGTCATGCTCCATCAAGTGTTGATTTTCCTCTTGGATCTACACCTTTTTTAACCGAAACAAGAATTTATGTAGAACCGGCAACTTCAAAAGATCAGCTACCACTATTACCCCAGGTACAACTATTTCATAAATGCCACAAACGGGCCAATTACAACATGTCTCCGAAGACTTGAACCCATGCAATTGGGGAAACAAGTTGCTAAGATCCTTTGACCTCTTGGATCGACATATTAATAGCCCTTAAGTATTCCAATTTTCTTCAATGATTTACCCATATTGTGTCATACTTTCCTCTCAAAATGTTGGCAACACTTTGAGGTCACAAATTCCACTGCCCTAGTACCATATGATTTGTAAATAATAGGTTTGTGGCCCATCTATCTTGCCGACATGGATCCTTATTCGAAATAAAAATGATTAAATCTCTGCAATTCAAAAATAGGTTGAGATCACGCTTCTTCAATTTATGTTTTTATTCTGGAATTAATGGCTCTGCTTCAAATTGGTCTATATTGTTGGAAACAATGTTACTTGGGAGCAGGAGCGAAAACGGGTGCGGGAGCGACATTTTCAGAAGCTCTCAGTTTGGGAGCGAATCCCGGAGCATTTTTTATATAATATATATATTTTTATATTTTGATACACATATGTCAACAAAAACATGTAGAATGATGAATTAGATAAAAAAACATAAAAAAAACATAGATTGAACCATACAACAACAATCATCTAGAAGTTATAATCTTCATCAACCACGTCCACAAGTTAGTAACATACAACATATTGAGTCTCATGATTCATCAATCTTAACGTTTCAAGCTTTCAAAATTCAATATATAACATTTATCATCATTGATCACCAAAGTTGTACTTGTAAGCTAAGTGTAACCATTACAACAAATAATATCTAACATGAAATGAAATGTTATAAAATGAAATGAAACAACTTTCAACTTTCATGAAGCATCACATTCATAATTCATTACTAATGTGTTATAATTGCCAACTTCAAGATCTTTGTCATTAATATCACCCTCTAAGCATTAATATCCAGAGGTATCTTTGTCATTACCTCTGTATCTATATAGGGATCTTTGTCATTAATATCACCCTCTAAGCATTAACATAAGATAGAAAAAGCATAGCATGTCAAGTCAAGATTTTGTTTGAGTGGTGCGTACATTTTTAGGAGGGTCATGATAGAGGAGTTCGACAACCAATGTCACTAACATCAAGGTACATGGAGGGATTGGTGCTCTTGATTAAATACGAGTTCCATACCCTAATACATGACAAAATTCAATGGAAACATTGCAATCCTGAAATCCTGAAAAACTGATAAGTCTGCTAGATTTTGAATGAAATCTAAAATTCTACTTTCTCCATATGAAATCCAATGAGGTCGGAACCACTCTCAAACATCCCGAGTCATTTCATGGTAAAGTTAAAAATTTAAGTAAAAGTGACAGTCTCCTTAATCATGAAAATGAAGATTAAGGAGATTGTCACTTTTACTTTAAGAATTTAACATTACCATGAATCACATATCAATACTAGGGCCATAGACTTGATCATTAAGTTGCCCCACTCAAAACTTATTTGTTTCTTTGAAAAAAAACGCATTTGGAACATCATTGCAAAAAAGGCAAAACGCTCCCGAAAAGGCAAGGAGCATTTTTTTTTAGGGAGCACGCTCCCGACCCACTCCCGAGTCGCTCCCGCCCGGAGTGCGGATTGGGAGCAGGATCAAGGGGGGAGGCGCTCCCCCGCAACACTGGTTGGAAATACTCAAAGGTGGGTGAATCAATATTACTCTTCAATTAATTAATTAGCATCATATAAACATAAATAAATCATCAACACCATTCAACAATGCGTACCAATAAAAACAATACACCATAGATTTTTATGTGCAAACACTTCCAGGAGAAAAACCACCAAACGCTTCTTAATATTTATCTTTAATAAATTTACATGAATAGGAAGCTCCAACTTCCAAGTTTTCAGCATCAACTGACAGAGGCTCCAACCCCCTGATTTATAAGCTCCAACCTGAAGGATGATCCAACACCCTATTTACTAGCTCCAACTAGAAGGACGCTCCAATGCCCTGTGCAGGCTCCAACCTGCCCTAGCACCACCTGTTGAAATATGTAACTAGGTTCAGTGTTCATAATGACATATGTAATCATGATTTCATGTATATGATATTATGATGTAATGACAAAAATAAATTTATCATTGTTATTCTTGAGACGTGGGTTTCATGCTCAAGGAAATGTATTTTATAGGTTAAGCTTCCATTGAGAGGTTCTAGGGCTTGTTATTGAGTCTACAAGTCATAAGAGTCATTGTCATGTATGAAAGACCCTTCTTGGGCATGTTACATATTGTAAAGAAAAATTTATTTGAGTGAAATAGAGTCAAAGACCCTCCAAGGCCTTGTCAAATGTGCAAACTTGAAAATGGCCTTATCATTTGACAAGTCGGCCTAAGGACAGTGACAAGTCGGCCCATAAGCAATGACTGGAAGCTTATATATAGAAGAACTCGACCTCATTTGTGATGAGATCAATCAAGTTCATTTAGAAGCAAGAAGCTCGGGTATATCCAGCAGAAGAGCAAGTATTCAAGAAGGAGGAAATCGAAGGTTAGAAGGACTGTTTCTAGGCTATACACCTCACACGTACGATATTTTTAGGGCTACTCTCTGCTGCAGTGAAGATCAGAATTACAGTTATCCTAAGGAGGCCAAATCAAGGTGTCAAGGATCAGTTTTACTAGGTCAAATTGACTAGGAAGAAGGGTAATCCCAACTTACGAAGAGAAGACTTGTTAATCTGTCCCAATCTGTCTACACGTCCAAAACCACAAAGATTTCAGGTAGGCCGAGAATTACAGACTTGCAATAGAGACCGAAAATTTCAACAAGAAGCCGAAAACAGAAGTGTAGCAACAAGTTTGACCAATGTTGACTTTGTGGAAGAAGAGTTGATCAAAGGATTGATTGGACTTGGTCTTGGAGGGGCCTTGGTCAAGAGTCATAGGTCTTGGAATTCGTCAATTGAAGATCTATAAGAAGAGAAGAATTCTTGTGGGTTTTCTTCTCAGTTGGAGAGGTTTTGGCCCTGGTTGATCGCCTATATCTTGTGTCCTCTTGTCTCATTATTCTTTATGTTTTTGGTAACTATTTGATGAAAGGAACACAATAATAATCAAATTGAAGAAGAATCTAATTAAGAGAAGTAAAAAGTCATCACAAGCAGGTATCAAAGTAAGAGATATCACCCATCTCGCTGCCCTAGATTTCTCAACATGGTATCAGAGCTAAGGTAACAAGACAAGGAAAGGCAGCTTGAAGAACTATCAAAAGAAGTATCAAGAAAGGTCAAGGCATCAAAGAGGACATCGAATCTTCAAGAAGGGATACTCAAGGGTCGAGTTCAAGAAAATCATCAAGAAGACTTGATCAAATTCTGGGCTCAATTCTTTTACTAGATTCAAAACAAAGGCAACGAAGAAGTCTACCATCAAGATCTTTTGAAGGACGAATTCATTACAAGGTGAAGCGAAAGTCTAAGATATATTCCATGAGGTAAGAACCTTAGGCATGCATATATATAAAGGTATGTTCTGATCCCTACATCAAGGAGGTTGAAGACCTAACTTATTATCCATAGAAGGCTGAGAATTTTGGGCATCAAAGGGAAGGATTTTTTTCACCATTCTTAGAAGTCATACCTACACTAGCATCCATAGAACCAAAGGTAAGTATAATTGTTTTCTCCATTCAAGAACTAAGATCTCCTAGCAAAAGTTGATAAACGAAACTCCAAAAGGAGGCACAGTCAAAATTCGTTGTGACAAGAAGGATCTCACGATCTAATCTTCTTCTGGGCATACATAGACCTAATACTCAACTCACTAAAATCTTGATACACGTATAATTGCACTCAGTCAAAATACGAGCTTGTTGAAAAATCTAAAGCATAGATCCCTCCATAGCATAAATCCCATCTACAAGACGTGTCCTTGTGAACAGTGACATAACTACTCTACTCTGGCACAAAAGAATGCAGGTACCAATCTCGTATACATTTGTCCTTTGAGAATCGATCAAATAGGTACTATAAAAAGGATCTAATTTTCTAAAAAACGTCCATTCATGGTGTAGAAGTTTGGAAGAACTAAGGAAGCAAATATGAAGCAACCTAGTCATCAAGCAAATGTTGGTCTCGTACCATTGCCAGAGGTTTCTTGAGAAGCATTGATATACCTGTAAGTCTTGCGTGAAGACCTGTCAAACTATAGTGAAATATTGAGAAAGACATTGGTCCAAAGGCAGTGAACAGGGTCTCTATGGAAATCATATACTTGAAAGAAGGTTCTTAATGAGCAGAAAAGTACAGTGAAGAATATCTCACACCCTAGAGCGGATGAATGAAGATGGCATCTGAAATTGCAAGTCATCATGACAAAGGTAAGTAACCATAAGGTATGTATGGCATATCTTACTAAGGATCCATCATAAGAAGTTTTAGGATTCAAGATATGGCTCTAGGGTTTGTTAGTATTCTAAGGCAAAGGATGATCCTGTTGGAAATACTGAGAGGGGGGTGAATCAGTATTTCTTACTTTTTTATTCTAGTGATTGCCAAAAGCATATATAGATATGTATATGTATACACAGAACACAGAAACCAGCAGCTGGAATAAATGCTTTTATTAAAACTCAAGACAGTACAATGAAATAAATACAATATAAGTATATATCTGACTGTGAATAGTTGCCAAGCTCCAACTTGGACTTTAGTGAGGCTCCAACCTCCAGAGCACCAACTCTGTTTAGCAGTGGTTCTGCACTTAGGAGCACCTACCCCTAATGACTTTAGTCCTGTTCAGTTCTGAGGCTCCAACCTCTTGGGCTCCAACCCAATCTTGGTATACACTAGTATGTTGCTGCACTCTATTCAGCTGAGGTTCTCTCACTCCTACTCTCCTGCCTCTGCTGCTTCTACAGCCTCCGCTGCTTCTGCTGCCTCTTCTGCCTCTGCTGCTTCTGCTACCTCACGCTCTGGTTCTTCACCACAATAACAGCACCAACAGTTCTCTGTTTTTACTGTTTTATACATTCTCATGCCTTTGTCCATTCGTTTCTGCTTACTCGCTGGCTCTTTGGCTTCCTCCTCGCTCGCTTGAGCTTCAGCTTCCTCAACACTCGCTCGACCTTCTGGCTTCCCTCCTCCATTCGCTTTAGCTTCCTCTACACTCGAATTAACCAATGCTTCACGGGACACGTTCAAGAGGAAGAGGGGCCGAATTACAATAGAAATGATGCTTATTGAAAAAATATCAGAGAGGTCCTCTTTTTTTTTTCAAGTTCACGAGTCATGAACTATTATTTGTTTGTAATATAGATGCCCGAGATCAATTCCAGAAATGAGGCGTTTCAACATATATATATATATATATATATATATGACTTCTTCCTATCACCAAGGAATGAAAAATATATATGTCGGAGAATCTTTTATTCACAGACTTATTACTTCACGGAAACCATATAAACGAGGCTATAGCCATATAGAGGTCCCACATGCCACGTCATCCTTTTATCGCAATCACTGCTTCCGGAGGTTCGCACATAACATAGTCGATTGCCGATGGCCGATTCCCCTGCTGGACGCGATATTATATAAACTGTTTTTGATGAGTCCATCGGGTCCATACCTCTATCGCAATCGGCACTCGGGAGAGTGTAATTCCTTTGTGTATTGTTGCGATGGGCGGATGCGATAAAGCATTCAACCATAACACAATGCCGCATCGGGTCCGCGTACATTCTCGCAATCAGAGGTTTCGCCGATATACATATATATGCCGATATATATATAAACTTCTCCGCCGATCTCCTGTCACATCAGTCAAAAAACACGTGAAGTTAAACCTGTCGTCCGATCATTCATTAAGCGATCCGACAACGTTCGCTCCTCCTGATCCCGCGAACCACCCGCGCGTTAACTCGCGATAAAGCGGTTTTTGCCCTGTCCCATCTGCCACGCGTCGCCCAGTGATTGTGATCGCTCACCCGCGTACGATTACCGTGCACCCTCCAAAGGCGGTGCGAACAATACCGTTTACCGCCGTCCCCGCTCGCTATCTCCCGTGCATCTTTATCGCCTGGTAGCCGTCGGATCTTTTCGCTAGAAATCTGACGGCTCATGTTTGTTTGCTGTTAAACGCGTCCACTGCTCCTCCGATAGCTCCTGATAACTCTGTCTACTTCCTCTATGGCTCCGATGGCTCTGTGTGCTCCTCTTCTTTGGCTCTGTCTGCTCCTCTCGTCTCCATCTGCTCCTCTGGTGGCTCTGTCTACTCCTTGAATATTGCCATATTGACATCAATGACAATGCGTGTCCAACAATCTCCCCCTTTGTTATTGATGGCAATA
The DNA here is from genome assembly GCA_031772625.1 of Pinus tabuliformis. Classification (NCBI taxonomy): domain Eukaryota; kingdom Viridiplantae; phylum Streptophyta; class Pinopsida; order Pinales; family Pinaceae; genus Pinus; species Pinus tabuliformis. The sequence continues at coordinate 533,488,532 of CM062804.1, read as the reverse complement.
TTCTTCTGCTCTCTCCCCCTTTGACATCAATGGAAAAGGAATGCATACGGACTCCCCCTGTCAAACTGCTCCCCCTATCCTGCTGCATCTTTATGAATGAACTTGAGTGATGATAAAGAAATAACCCCCATCTTTTGATGCAGATGTTCAAATGCTTCTCGAGGAAGAGGTTTTGTGAAAATAAAAGCTATCTGCTCCTTTGTACTGATATATTCCAGGACGATGTTTTGTTCAGCTACTTTCTCATGGAGGAAATGATACTTGATTGGTATGTGTTTGGTTCTTGAGTGCATCACTGGATTTTTGCTGAGACTAATAGCACTTGTGTTGTCACAATAAACGGTAATCGGTTGATCTGTACATATGTCGAGATCTTTTAGAGCTTCCCTCATCCATAGTATCTGAGTACAACAGTCTGCTGCAGCAATATACTCAGCTTCGGCTATGGATAATGACATGGATGACTATTTTTTGCTGAGCCAGGATACCAAACAGTCTCCTAGGAAGAATGCATTTCCACTAGTACTTTTCTGATCATCTATACTTCCAGCCCATTCAGCGTCGGTGTATGCAGTTACAGTCAATGTTGAGTTCTTTGGGTACCAAAGACCGAAATTAGAAGTTCCCTTCAGATATCTGAGAATTCTTTTTACAGCTAATAAATGGGATTGTTTGGGAGCAGATTGAAATCTTCCCACCATTCCTACTGCTTGCATTATGTCTGGTCGTGTAGTTGTTAAGTATAAAAGGGCTCCAATCATTGACCTGTAATGAGTTGTATCTACTAGAGGGGAGTCATCATCTTTGCTCAGTTTGTAGTTTGTGGTCATAGGTGTGCTCATGGGTGCACAATCCTCCATTCCATATTTTTTGAGCATGTCTTTTAGATATTTGGTTTGAGATATACACAATCCTGCTCTGGTTTGAGATATTTGAAGTCCAAGGAAGTGGGACAGCTCTCCTATCATTGACATCTCAAACTCTTTTGACATGTTTTGAGAAAATTCATGGCTCATTTCATCATTATTACTAGCAAAAATCAGATCATCGACATAAACAAGAGCAGCTAGTAACTTACCTTGATCTGTCTTTATGTATAGATTACTTCCAGCCACTCCCTTTTTGAAGCCTTGTTGTTGTAGATAGTGATCCAGTCTTGCATACCAAGCTCTAGGAGCTTGTTTCAACCCATATAAAGCCTTTTTCAACTTACAAACTAAGTCCTTTCCTGCAGTTAGATCAAAACCTTCTATCTGCTCCATGTAGACTTCCTCCTTGAGTTCCCCATTTAGAAATGCTAATTTCACATCCATTTGATAGATTTTGAATCCTTTTGAGCAAGCAAATGCCAAGAACATCCTGATAGCTTCCATACGGGCCACTAGTGCAAATGTCTCTTCAAAGTCAATTCCTTCAATTTGTGAATAGCCTTTGCAGACAAGTCTTGCCTTGTTTCTGATAACCTATCCTTCCTCATTCATTTTATTTTTGAACACCCATTTGGTTCCTATTATGTTTTTGTCCTTTGGACGAGGTACCAACTCCCATGTCTTGTTCTTCTCAATTTGGGTCATTTCTTCTTCCATGGCTTTTACCCAATGAGGATCCTTACTTGCTTCTGCAAATGTTTTTGGTTCTATCATAGATAGGAGGGCAATGACTTTTCTCTTGGGTGTAATTGTTATCCTTCTTCGGGTCTGCACACCTTCATCTTTATCGCCAATGATCTGCTCTTCTGGATGATGTCTTTGGACATACTTCATCTTTGAAGGGGTATTAGGTGGTTCTCTTTCCTCTTCTTCTTCTTCTTCTTCCTCATCTATTTCTTCTTCTTTAGGTTCTTCTTCTTCAATGAGAGAGTCATCTTCATGTTCTTCAATTTCCTTTTCTGGAAGATCTTCATCAACCTTTACATCAATGCTTTCCACTATTTTCTTCAGTCGATAATTGTAGCACTTGTAAGCCTTGCTCCGTGTAGAGTATCCAAGAAATATCCCTTCATCAACTCGAGAATCAAACTTTCCGGGTGAGCCATCATTTATTTTTATGAAGCACTTGCTTCCAAAGATCTTGAAGTACTTCACCGAAGCAGGTCTTCCTTTCCATAGCTCATAAGGAGTTTTTTCACAATTTGGTCTTAATTGAGTTCGATTCAGTGTATAGACAGCTGTTCCTACTGCTTCTCTCCAGAATTTAGGTTGTAAGTCTGCTGCTAATAGCATAGTTCTTGCCATTTCTTGGACTGTTCGGTTTCTTCTTTCAACTACCCCATTTTGCTGAGGTGTTCTGGCAGCCGAGAATTCCCTTTTAATTCCATGAATATTACAGAACTCACTAAACTCGTTTGATGTGAATTCTCCTCCTCTGTCTGTTCTGAGGCACTTAATTTTTGAATCTTTTTCATTTTCTACAAGGGCTTTTAGATTCTTAAAACACTCAAAAGTTTCAAATTTATACTTTATGAAATATATCCACATCATTCTAGTATAATCATCAACAAATAACACAAAGTACCTTTCTCCTTGGAGTGCTTGATTTCTAGTTGGCCCACACACATCAGCATGGATGATCTCCAAGGGCTTCGATGTATAGAGCTCCTTTGTCTTGTGGCTGGTTCTGGTCTGCTTTCCATGTTGACATGGACCACACACTGCTTGATTTGGTTTGGACAGCCTTGGGATGTCTCGTACAGCTTTGATCTTGCTGATATTGATCAGATTTTCGAAGCTTGTATGTCCAAGTCGCTTGTGCCACAGCCAACTCTCATCTGTCTGACTTAAGTAGCATTTATTTTCTTGAATCTTGTTCAGAATGTAAATGTTGTCTGATGTTCTCACCCCTTTTGCCACAAGTTTCCCTGAGGCAGAGTTCCTTATTTCACAGTCTTTGGTGCTGAAAACGACCTTATGTCCTTGATCACAGATTTGGCTGACACTCAGGAGGTTGTGTTTGAGCCCGTCAACTAGCAGAGCATCTTGAGCTTTTCCTTTTCCATTGATCAGAGTAACTGTTCCTTTTCCTGCAATTCTGCCTGATCCGCTTCCAAAGGACACATTCCCTTCCTTTTTACTCAGTGAGACAAACTTCCTTCTGTCTCCTGTCATGTGTCTGGAGCACCCACTATCTACAAACCACTGGTTTTCATTATTTTGAGCATATAGAGCCAGGCCGCATTTGTCCATGCTGGAGTTCTTGCTACTCGTCTTTCTTCCTTTGAGTGGGCAGTCTTGTTCATAGTGTCCATTATTGTAGCAGAAAGAGCAAATCAGATCAAATTTGGTCAAGGGATCAAATGAATTGAACGTTTTGATTTGTCCCTGCCTTTTGGGGGCATATGAGTTGATTATTCGGTCCTTTAGCTTTGTCTTTTCACTTCTGCAAGCCATACAATGTTTGGCTTGATGACCGAAGTTTTTACAGTGAAAGCAGTGTCCAAGAAAGATGGTTTTGTACTTGTTGAAGCAACCACGGTTTGAGTCGATTTCCTTCCTGGGAATTACTCCTCCCTCGTTCTTTAGATTTGCAATGGGCCCTTGGTGGAGTACAGGTTTGTATTTGCTGTAGTGTCCATGATTCGACTCCACATTCTTCTTTGGAGTAATTCTCTCTTCATTCTTGGGATCTGGGATGCACTTTTGATAACATACTTTTTCATCTTTTAGATTGCAGGAAAGTGCATCAGCATAGCTTTTCGCATTATTCTTAGTGCTTGAGGATTCTCCTTTGAAACCTATTCCAGACTTGTTTAGCAGTGGTTCTGCACTTAGGAGCACCAACTCTGTTTAGCAGTGGTTTTGCACTTAGGAGCACCTACCCCTAATGACTTTAGTCCTGTTCAGTTCTGAGGCACCAACCTCTTGGGCTCCAACCCAATCTTGGTATACACTAGTATGTTACTGCACTCTATTCAGCTGAGGTTCTCTCACTCCTACTCTCCTGCCTCTGTTGCTTCTACAGCCTCCGCTGCTTCTGCTGCCTCTTCTGCCTCTGCTGCTGCTGCTACCTCACGCTCTGGTTCTTCACCACAATAACAGCACCAGCAGTTCTCTGTTTTTACTGTTTTATACATTCTCATGCCTTTGTCCATTCGTTTTCGCTTACTCGCTGGCTCTTTGGCTTCCTCCTCGCTCGCTTGAGCTTTGGCTTCCTCAACACTCGCTTGACCTTCTGGCTTCCCTCCTCCATTCGCTTTAGCTTCCTCTGCGCTCGAATTAACCAATGCTTCACGGGACACGTTCAAGAGGAAGAGGGGCCAAATTACAATAGAAATGATGCTTATTGAAAAAATATCAGAGAGGTCCTTTTTTCTTCTTCTTTTTCAAGTTCACGAGTCATGAACTATTATTTGTTTGTAATATAGACGCCCGAATCAATTCCAGAAATGAGGCGTTTCAACATATATATATATATGACTTCTTCCTATCACCAAGGAATGAAAAATATATGTCGGAGAATCCTTTATTCACAGACTTATTACTTCACGGAAACCATATAAACGAGGCTATAGCCATATAGAGGTCCCACATGCCACGTCATCCTTTTATCGCAATCGCCACTTCCAGAGGTTCGCACATAACATAGTCGATTGTCGATGGCCGATTCCCCTACTGGACGCGATATTATATAAACTATTTTTGATGAGTCCATCGGGTCCATACCTTTATCGCAATCGGCACTAGGGAGAATGTAATTCCTTTGTGTATTGTTGCGATGGGCGGATGCGATAAAGCATTCAACCATAACACAATGTCGCATCGGGTCCGCATACATTCTCGCAATCAGAGGTTTCGCCGATATACATATATATGCCGATATATATATAAACTTCTCCGCCGATCTCCTGTCACATCAGTCAAAAAACATGTGAAGTTAAACCTGTCGTCCGATCATTCATCAGGCGATCCGACGACGTTCGCTCCTCCTGATCCCGCGAACCGCCTGCGCGTTAACTCGCGATAAAGCGGTTTTTGCCCTGTCCCATCTGCCACGCGTCGCCCGGTGATTGTGATCGCTCGCCCGCGTACGATTACCGCGCACCCTCCAAAGGCGGTGCGAACAATACCGTTTACCGCCGTCCCCGCTCGCTATCTCCCGTGCATCTTTATCGCCTGGTAGCCGTCAGATCTTTTCGCTAGAAATCTGACGACTCATGTTTGTTTGCTGTTAAATGTGTCCACTGCTCCTCCGATAGCTCTTGATAACTCTGTCTGCTTCCTCTATGGCTCCGATGGCTCTGTGTGCTCCTCTTCTTTGGCTCTGTCTGCTCCTCTCGTCTCCATCTGCTCCTCTGGTGGCTCTGTCTACTCCTTGAATATTGCCATATTGACATCAATGACAATGCGTGTCCAATAGATCCCTAGTATGACATGAAGAGGAAAATAATCTGATCTAGGGTTTGAACTTAAGAAACCCTAGGATGACCTCATAACTGCATAAAAACCCTAGAAAGATAACTTGATAACATGTATTGGTATCATATACTTTGCTTGGGGTGCTTGTCAATAAATATTGCAGGTACAAGAAGTAAAGATGAATGGGCTGAGCCTTTCTTTTAAGAAACATGATGGAAGGAGACCCTTGGATCCTCAGGCACTATTCATGATGTAATTGTAAAACTATGGATGCTTGGTTCATAGCAAGGAGAAGTAGGAGGTGAAAAAGACCTCACCATAATAGTCAAGAAGAAAAGCAAAATGACGAGATGCATCTTAGTAGAAGATGGCATCATACTAGAAGCATACCATTGAAACAAGAGCTCATGACATCATTAGAGAAGCTTGAAATAATAGCTGAAGTAAAACTCTACATAGATATAGCAGTCATCATATAAAGGAAGCAACTCTTGGTAACCTCATGTAGCACAAATGGTTGAAAAAAAGAAATTCATCTAGCATAATGGAAGAATTTCATCATACATCATCACCATTTGGAAGGAGCATTTGCAGGATGAGGATAATCAAGATCCTTTGTTGGAATCTTCATTAGAAGGTTCACCTCTACTTGGAATCGGCAAGTGAGTCGCTAATCATTCCCACTTGTGTGGGATACATTGTTTAGAAGGATGATGGTATGGTGACAAAGGAATGTGACAGGACAAGTTGGTTGAAGTATTCTCAATCAAGGAAAGGAAGTTGCCGAAGGAAGTCTAGATGACCAAAAGGAGGAAAGAGGTATGTATATATTTGATAGATTAAGTCATGTCGTCATTTAGTTGCAGATAGGATGAGAAAATGCTTTATCTCATGAGCATGATCAAAAGAAAGGAGATCTCTTCCTTTGAAAAATGCATGAAAGCAAGGTTTATATATTGACAAGATGAAATCAACATATGTCCTCATATGGAATATGAGGTGGTTGACAATCATGATGAAGGAACTTTGTCAAGAAGTTCTTGGGGAAGCAATATGTTAAGGAAGGAAGAAGAGATCGTAAAAGTTGCAACTATGGTCTCATAAGATAAGGAATCAACATCCGATAAAGAATTTGATGTAACATCTCCATGAAGAAGGTATGAAGACCTTGATAAGGTTTGTAAAAGAAAGAAGACCCTTGACACATGAAATCTTGGAGATGTGTTTATGAATATGCAAGATGTTGCAGGAAAACAAGATGTCATGATGAAAGGACATCACAAAAGGTAACTTTGATTTGATGTTCATTTTTATTTTTGAACAACATCTGGATGGGTTGATACAGGGCTACCGAAAAGAGAGTTGTAGATGTCACCTACAACTAGCACTCATGTGGTTGGATGAAAGATTCTCGAGGAAACATGACTTGAAAGAGGTAGCTGTATGAGGAAAAACCCAGATGGGAACTAGAGGATCACTTTCTATAATGTTCCTAAACATGAATGTAAGTGATATACAAAGCATGCAAACAATCTAGCAATCAGAAAAACAAAATATACATTAAGCACCCATGGAAACACTGGAAATGAAGAACTGCTGAGCCATTTTATTACTTCTTCAAGAGCAAATACAATAGTAAAATAGAATGGTGCACCTGAGCTTGTCTCAATGGACAAGCATGACAAAACCCAGGTGAGAAAATGCTAAATTGAAGGCTGCTACAACTGCTGCACCAAACTGAACTGCGTTGCCCCAGAAAACTGCTTTGTTTGCTGACTTCGAAGGGTTGGAATCATTGCTTCCCGTGCTCAGAAAATTATGAGATTTCAGCTCCTTGCTCCTTGGCATAAAACCAAAAAAACCCACGAAGGAATTGGCCAAATGTTGACCTCGGAATTTTGGCCCAAATTCCCCTTAGCTCCTCTAGTTGTTCGCTGAGTTGGGACCCCTGTTTGACCCCTTAGATCTGCCCAAAAAAATTTATAAATTTAGGAGTGTGATCCTTGCCCAAAACCCAGAAAAACCCAAAAAGGGTTTCCCTTGGTTCCAACCTTCAAAAATTGACCCTTCACAGCTTGGCCCTCCTCCAATTTCGAATTCTGTTGTTGTCACTGATCCTGTCAATCTCTGCTCTCCCAACTCCAGCAATCCTCCTCAAATGGCCCTCCAAGTGATCTCCTACTTCTCCCAGCCAGCTCCAGCTCTACAATTCCTTCCTCCAACTCCCACGTGAACCTAGTGATGGCTCTCTGCGCAGGCCTAGGTAACTGTAAATCAGACTGTTGGGATGTTGCCTCTGTTGGCTCCAAACTCACAAGAAAGGTTGGCCCTTTGTTGCTCTCCCAATCCTCTAACTCTCTCGGCAAATGCTTGATCACTGATAGCTCCAAACTCCCCTTGTGTATTCTCTAGCTAGCCAGAAATACACACTCCCTGTTGTGGTTGAATGGTAGTGCTGTAACACACTCCCGAAACTCCTAAAATACTTATGGAACTGCCTCTCTAGGGCAGTCTCTAGGGCAGGCACGGATGGTACCCCGAAGTAGAGCTTGAATCTCCCGCTTGAGAGGTTCGTGGCTAAACAGTCGGTTGACTCAACTAAACAGCAGAGCAAACAGTCAAGTAATTTTGATTGCAAGGTGTAAGAATGAATCCAAAATGAGAGTTTCTCCCTCCTTATAACTCCTTGGGCCTCCCTAGCCACATGTGGGCCCCTCCATCCACCTATTCGACTTTCCCTCCAAGCTATTCAAATGGGTCAATTCGAACTCCCATGTGGGTGGCCCCCACATTCCACTAGCAACCAAATAAAGTCGAATTGCCTCCTAAGTCCCTAAGTCAAAAATGATGGGTTCTCTTCCTTAGCCAAAATTGTGCAAAATTGTGTAGCATCACCCTATTTCAATTGTGTTTTGAGAAGGGACATGATAGTCCTCCCCTCCCAAATGTTGCTTGCCATCAAGCAACCTCACAGCTGGCTACTCCAAAATGTGCTCACCCTCTCAGGTGGCATCCTCATCCGGCAAGCTCTTCCAATGCACCAAAAATCATTTGTCCTCAAGCAATGCCTAAGCAAGCAACCTCTCTAACTGTTGCTCCCCACTGTCACTGCAAAATGTGCCAGGGTCTGAGATGTGCCACTAGATCGTGCCTAACTTCTGCACTGTCTTGATATGGAAGAATCCTTCAATACCAGGATCCCAGGCAATCTTGTCCAACATGAAGCTCCCCTCGCTCCACTCACTATCCTACCCGGTGAAAGTACCAGAAGTCCCCTGCTCCATTAGTGACTCACTAAAGCCCAATGGAAGATCTGTATGATCTCCCCCTGCAGTAGTCGGCGCATCCCTAAAGGTTATTGAGCTATGAAGAGCTGTGATGCCCCAGTTCCCTGCTAGTCCCATAGTGGTGCCACCATGTTGACGCTACACTACTCTAACTATGTCATACTCCCCATCGTGTGCAGTCAGTATCCTCCTCTCCTAGAACTCGATGGTGGAATACTGAAAGAGGCGAGACACATCCTGCTTGGGCATCTCCATGGCACCCAGGCCTACCCATCCAAATCTAACTCTGAACCTGTGCAGCAACAGAGAATGTTTGCCTCCCCATATGATGAAACCCTCTGTGAACCCCTGCGTGTCATCCCAAGAGCGAATTTTATCACTCTCTTCCATGACTCCGCTCATCACGAGTGATCTATCGATCAACTGAATCCCTGCATCCCATAGCCAGACCTATTGCGGCATAGCCCTGTCAATCGATGGAATCCCTCTGGCCCTCGTCTCTAGTCCCTGCATGTGATCACTATATAGGCTCCATGTATCATGGGCTAATTTGATGCATGCTAATCTGCCTTGTGCTTGCCACTGTGTAGTACCGATGATCACTGGAAGCCACGTGTGCCAAAGAGCTAGCCCCTAAATGCAACCAAAAGATGGGTATCCGATACTCATAATCGACTCAAGGTATGTGGATCCCTCCTATCCCTGCCAACCATCTCCCCTGGGTCTGCCATCCACCCTCTCAATAATGTGCCAATATAAGGTCTGGAGCCCGGACAAATACTAGGAAACTACCTCAGTCGTACCCACTATCCTCTGCTCATGCTTGGTCCTGACATGCCCTGAGAAAAGAGTGACACATGTCTCCCTCGGGACTAGCTCCCTAGACATAGGCTTGGTGATGAATGATATGCCACCCCTGCAGATGATCACCTCATTCCCCAACCTGTGGCTGTCAACTGACGCACCAATCCAATGCCACTGCTGAAAAGTCTCCCCCCTAGTGCGCTGAGTGTCACCCAAATATCTCGGGTGAGCTCCTCGTCCCCTGTTGCTCATGCCCAAAGTGCAGAAAGTCGACAGCAAAATCGACTGCACCCGGGAGGGATGTAGAAGAGGGTCAAGTGTGTGAGTCCCTGCGGATACCATCAAGTATCGCTCATCTGTGTCCTCATCGATCTTGGGTGAACTACGCCCAAAGGTATGCCCGGTGTTTCCGTCCAAGGGTCTCCCTGGAGGCAACACTCCAAGACCTCGTTGTGTAGTACTATACACCCCTGCATACCACCGATCATCCCAGTACTCTTGGACATGCCACTGTACACCGCGGCCTACCCCTGTACACCACTAGATACCCTCGGCTATGGCTATGCCATCCTGTACCGTCCTGTGTCCCGCCTGTGTCACTGTACCTGTCACTCCCCGCATGTACTCAATGCGATGTGAGGCACTCCCACTCCACAGCGCAGTCCAACATACTACGACACACCCCCATGCATCTCCATGCCCATCTATAGACCACTTCTCCATGCTAGATGCTCCTACCCATCCCTGAATGAGATGGCCTAAAGTTGTGTCCATATGCATCAGCCTGCATCCAACCCGGATCATCACCTCCACTGTCGCATCACCATGCTCTCCGATGAGGGGACCTCCCCTCCAAGTCCTCCCTAAGGGATCCAAGAAGTGAACCTCCCCAGGTGTCAGCAGCGATGCCACCACTGCTCTGCTCCTCTGTGTCTCACACAAATGCGAAGAATCCCCAGCTCCATACAAGGCACTGTCTGGTGGCCTGCCAATGCCACCTCCTCTAACAAACTCCTACTAGAGTATGCTGATCATCCTGAGACCCCGTGTACAATTGTCATACCAAGACAACCCAAGGAGTCTGCCCAAAAACTGGTTGGCCACTGGTGCTGACCGAAACTCTCCTAGCAGAGGTGCACGCTCGACTGCTAGGTCAACTATACCCTCTAGGTCATAGTCAACTGGTATACCTGGGAAATGATAGGTGGTCCCTCCCGGATCCCAATGCCAGTCGGGGCTTCCAGCATCCCCAGTGCCTGGAAACTCCTGCTGAGCTCCACCTGGGTCCACTACCATCTCCATAGTCCACTCCACCGGGTACCAACTCAAAATCTCTTACCACCCAACCCTAAGAGAGGGATCGAATGCACGAACTCCTATACATAGAACAACCCCAACGTGCGGGTGTTGCACCCTATGCAACTCAGGTCGTCTCATCTCACTATCCTGGTCAACACATACAATCTGACTAAGTAGCTTTGTCTCCCTCTGTCCAATGGGCCAAGGTAACCTAATAGTGCTGCCAACCCCGTTTATGTTTGCCCGAAGAGAGTTGCTCTCACACTCCAATGTGCACTCTAGCTGCACCAATAGGGAATCCAACGTGAGTCAATTTGGTTGTGGACTCGACACAAACCGCTCTCATGCCCTCCAGCTCCTCGTTCTGCTGCATAATCGCCTCTCGCACTAACACGACCTTCCTTTTTAATGCTAGAAGGTCGACCTGAAATTGATGGAACTGTTGTGGGCATCTATCACCTGTAAACTCGGTCACGGCTCCAAATACCTCAACAATTGTTGGCATCTCGTCCATGGGTGGCACCCCCTCATCAAATGGCTCTATGCGAGTAGTCTTTATCCTCTCCACCAAGGTGACAACTGGGGCTATCAAAGAGGTCTCTAATAAAGGTGACTCCCGCGCCACACCAGGTATATCGATGTGCTCCTCACCATCCTGTGGGCTCTCAGCATCATGCACAACCTCCTCCTCAGGCTCCTGATATCTAAAGCCAGGTCTCCACCAACAAAAGCGCCTCGTGGTCTCGCCCTCTAACTGTCTTTGTACTGCCTACCCCTTTTCAGGAGATCTGGTGCCCTGATTTGGTTGACTTTCCCCACATGATGTAGATGGTTGCACCCCCACGGCCTGCTCACCTCTAATGTCTCTGTTGTAAGGGTGAGGATGGGTTTGTTCTGTCACCCTCCTCAACTGGGCAAACCGCTCATCGTCCCAATGAATTCTACCCCAGAATTTCTGCATACCAGATCTTCCTTGAGCCATGGGTTTGTCTCTGGTTTCACCCGTCACTTTGCACTCATACCCAAAGCTTCCATGATCTTCTGGCTAGTTTCTCACAGTTGGGCCAAGATCATGCTCTGATACCACTGTAATTTTCCTAAAAAGGAATGTAAGTGATATACAAAGCATGCAAACAATCTAGAAATCAGAAAAACGAAATATACATTAAGCACCCATGGAAACACTGGAAATAGAGAACCTCTGAGCCATTTTATTACTTCTTCAAGAGCAAATACAATAGTAAAATAGAATGGTGCACCTAGGCTTGTCTTAATGGACAAGCATGACAAAACCCAGGTGAGAAAATGTTGAACTAAACGCTGCTACAACTACTGCACCAAACTGAACTACGTTGTCCCACAAACCTGCTCTGTTTACTGACTTCGAAGGGCTGGAATCACTACTTCCCCTGCTCAGAAAATTATGAGATTTCAGCTCCTTGCTCCTTAGCAAAACCCAGAAAAAACCCACGAAGGAGTTAACCAAATGTTGACCTCGGAATTTTAGCTCAAATTCCCTTTAGCTCCTCTAGCTGTTGGCTGAGTTGGGACCCCTGTTTGACCTCTTAGATCTGCCCAGAAAATTCTATAAATTTAGGAGTGTGATCCTTGCCAAAAACCAAGAAAGGATTTCCCTTGGTTTCAACCTTCAAAAATTGACCCTTCACAGCTTGGCCCTCCTCCAATTTCGAATTTTGTTGCTGTGACTAATCCTGTCAATTTCTGCTCTCCCAACTCCAGCAATCCTCCTCAAATGGCCCTCCAAGTGATCTCCTACTTCTCTCGGCCAACTCCAGCTCTACAATTCCTTCCTCCAACTCCCGCTTGGGCCTAGTGATGGCTCTCTACGCAGACCCAGGTAAATGGAAATCAGACTACTGGGATGCTGGCTCTGCTGGACCCAAACTCGCAAGAAAGGCTCGCCCTTTGTTGCTCTCCCAATCCTCTAACTCTCCTGACAAATGCTTAATCACTGATAGCTCCAAACTCCCCTTGCGTATTCTCCAGCTAGCCAGAAATACGCACTCCCTGTTGTGGTTGAATGGTAGTGTTGTAACACACTCCCGGAACTCCTGAAATACTTATGGAACTGCCTCTCTAGGGCAGGCACGGATGGTCCCCCGAAGTAGAGGTTGAATCTCCCGCTTGAGAGATTCGTGGCTAAACAGCCAGTTGACTCAGCTAAACAGCAGAGCGAATAGTCAAGTAATTTTGATTGCAAGGTGTAAGAATGAATCCAAAATGAGAGCTGCTCCCTCCTTATAACTCCTTGGGCCTCCCTAGCCTCATGTGGGCCCCTCCATCCACCTATTCAACTTTCCCTCCAAGCTATTCAAATGGGCCAATTCGAACTCCCATGTGGGTGGCCCCCACATTCCACTAGCAACCAAATAAAGTCGAATTGCCTCCTAAGTCCCTAAGTCGAAAATGATGGGTTCTCTTCCTTAGCCAAAATTGTGCAAAACTGTGTAGCAGCACCCTGTTACAAATGTGTTTGAGAAGGGACATGAAACTTTCCAATAGAGAGAAGGATGACATGACCGATGTGGCTCATGAAGGAAAGTGATGGATGTTCGATGCCCTACAAAAGATGAAAGCTCCATAATATTGATGATGAACTTCATGACATCGAAAGAAGGAGCCCCACACGCAGCTGATAGTCCCATGATCTCCACCTAGAGAAGAAAGCTACTGGAAGCAAGTCCCTAGTTAAGAGGGAGCTTGGGTATATTCCTTTTATAGGAATGGGTATATCCTCCCTAGTTGAGAGGGAGAGATAAACACATCATTCTTGTCTTCACTTTGGGAAGAAAGAATGGAGGATTGGGTAAGCATCTGACATCCGATACTCTTTGAGGATGAGGTAGGGCATCCAAGATAAGAGTAGTCGAAGAGGACCGATATTCTTTGAGGACTGGGAATCCAAGATAAGAATATTCCTGGAAGGACATACTCTGTGAACACCCGGGTGGGGTATGTACCTTGAGAGACAATGATGATGGTGTTTATAAGTCATTGGTCTCGCCAGCATTGTGCTCTGATCTTGTGGAGAGATAGACTTGTTAGTCAAGTCCTTACTATGTGATAATTTCGGATAATATGATGCTAAACAGATTGGTTACCAATTTGACTCCTCTTATGAGAATTCTTCAAATTGAGAATGTACAAGTACCTTGTTTGGATTATGAATACCTCCCTAGTTAAGAGGGAGTGTTGAAATATGTAACTAGGTTCGGTTTTCATAATGACATATGTAATCATGATTTCATGTATATGATGTAATGAGAAAAATAAATTCATCATTGTTATTCTCGAGGCATGGGTTTCACGCTCAAAGAAATTTATTTTATAGGTTAAGCACCCATTGATAGGTTCTAGGGCTTTTTATTGTGTCTACAAGTCATAAGATTCATTATCATGTATGAAAGACCCTTCTTGGGCATGTTACATATTGTAAAGAAAATTTTACTTGAGTCAAATAGAGTCAAAGACCCTCCAAGACCTTGTCAAATGTGAAAACATCAAGTCGACCTTATCATGTGACAAGTCGGCCTAGGGGCAGTGACAAGTCGGCCCATAAGCAATGACTGGAAGCCTATATATAGAAGAGCTCGACCTCATTTCTAAAGAGATCAATCAAGTTCATTTAGAAGCAAGAAGCTCGGGTATATCTAGCAGAAGAGAAAGTATTCAAGGAGGAAATCGAAGGTTAGAAGGACTGTTTCTGGGCTATACACCTCACACGTGCGAGGTTTATAGGGCTACTCTTTGTTGCAGCGAAGATCAAAATCACAATTATCCTAAGGACGTTGAATCAAGGTGTCAAGGATCAGTTTTGCCAAGTCAAATTGACTAGGAAGAAGTGTAATCCTAAGCGATGAAGAGAAGACTTGTTAATCTATCCCAATTTGTCCACACGTGCAGAACCACAAAGATTTCAAGTAGGCCGAGAATTATAGACCTGCAATAGAGGCCAAAAATTTCAAGAAGCCAAAAACAGAATTGTTGCAACAAGTTTAACCAATGTTGACTTTGTGGAAGAAGAGATGATCAAAGGATTGATTGGACTTGGTCTTAGAGGGGTCTTGGTCAAGAGTCATAGGTCTTGGAATTCGTCAATTGAAGATCTATAAGAAGAGCAGAATTCTTGTGGGTTTTCCTCTCAGTTGGATAGGTTTTGGCCCTAGCTGATCGCCTATATCTTGTGTCCTCTTGTCTCATTATTCTTTATGTTTTTGGTAACTGTTTGATGAAAGGAACACAATAATAATCAAATTGAAGAAGAATCTAATTAAGAGAAGTAAAATGTCATCACAAGCAAGTACCAAAGTAAGAGAAATCGCCCATCTTGTTGCCCCTAGATTTCTCAACATGGTATCAGAGCTAAGGTAACAAGACAAGGAAAGGCAGCTTGAAGAAGAACTACCAAAAGAAATATCAAGAAAGGTCAAGGCATCAAAGAGGACATCGAATCTTCAAGAAGGGATACTCAAGGGCCAAGTTCAAAAAAATCATCAAGAAGACTTGATCAAACTCTGGGCTCAATTCTTTTACTAGATTCATAACAGAGGCAACGAAGAAGTCTACCATCAAGATATTTTGAAGGATGAATTCATTACAAGGTGAAGCAAAAGTCTGAGCTATATTCCATGAGGTAAGAACCTCAAGCATGCATATATATAAAGGTATGCTCTAATTCGTACATCAAGGAGGCCGAAGACCTAATTCATCATCCATAAGAAGGTCGAGACTTTTGGCAAGATTCTGGCATCAAAGAGAAGCATTTTTTTCACCATTCTTAGGATTCATACCTACAGTAGCATCCACATAACCGAAGGTAAGTATAATTGTTTTCTCCATTCAAGAACTTCTATCTCCTAGCAAAAGTTGATAAAGGAAACTCCAAAAGGAAGCACAGTCAGAATTCGTTGTGACAAGAACAATCCCAAGATCCGATCTTCTTCTGGGCATACATAGACCTGATACTCAACTCAATAAAATATTGATACACGTATAATTGCACTTAGTCAATATACGAGCTTGTTGAAAAATTTGAAGCGCAGTCTTTCCATAGCATAAATCCCATCTTCAAGACGTGTCCTTGTGACATGACTACTCTACTTTACAAGTTCAATTCTATGGTGACCGAGTCCCTGTGGCACAAAAGAATGCAGTCACCAATCTCATATGCATTTTTCCTCTGAGAACCGATCAAATAGGTACTATAGAAGGATCTAATTTTCTGAAAAACGCCCATACACTGTGAAGAAGTTTGGAAGAACCAAGGAAGCAGATCTGAAGCAACCTAGTCATCAAGCAAATGTTGATCTAGTACCATCACTAGAGGTTTCTTGAAAAACATTGACATACCTGTAAGTCTTGCGTGTAGACACATGAAACTATAATTAAATATTGTAAGAGATATCGATCCAAAGACAGTGAACAAGTTCTCTATGGCAATCATATACTTGAAAGAAGGTTCTTAATGAGCGATGAGTACAGTGAAGAATATCTCACACCCTAAAGCAGATCAATGAAGATGGCATCTCGAATTCCAAGTCATCATGACAAAGGTAAGTAATCATAAGACATGTATGGCATATTTTATTAAGGATCCATCATAAGAAGTTTTAGGGTTGAAGATATGGCTCTAGGGTTTGTTAGTATTCTAGGGAAAAGGATGATCCCTAGTATGACATGAAGAGGAAAATAATTTGATCTAGGGTTTGAACTTAAGAAACCCTAGGATGACCTCATGATTGCATGAAAACCCTAGAAAGATAACTTGACATCATGTTTTGGTATCGTATACTTTGCTTGGGGTGCTTGTCAATAAATATTGCAGGTACAAGAAGTAAAGATGAATGGGCTGAGCCTTTCTTTTAAGAAACATGATGGAAGGAGACCATTGGATCCTTAGGCACTATTCATGATGTAATTGTTTAACTATGGATGCATGGTTCATAGCAAGGAGAGTAGGAGGTGAAAAAGACTTTCACCATGACATTCAAGAAGAAAATAAATATGACGAGATGCATCTTAGTAGAAGATGGCATCATACGAGAAGCATGCCATTGAAACAAGAGCTCATGACATCATTAGAGAAGCTTGAAAGAATAGCTAAAGTAAAACTCTACATAGATATAGCAGTTATCATATAAAGGAAGCAGCTCTTGGTAACCTCATGTAGTACATATGGTTGAAAGAAAGAAAGTCATCTAGCATAATGAAAGAATTTCATCATACATCATCACCATTTGGAAGGAGCATTTGCTGGATGAGGATAATCAAGATCCTCTGTTGGAATCTTCATTAGAAGGTTCACCTCTACTTGGAAGAAGCAAGTGTCTCGCTAATCATTCCACCTTGTGTGGGATACATTGTTTAGAAGGATGATGGTATGGTGACAAAGGAGTGCAGCAGGACAAGTTGATTGAAGTACTCTCAATCAAGGAAAGGAAGTTGCCAAAGGAAGTCTAGATGACCAAAAGGAGGAAATAGGTATGTATATATTTGTATGATTAAGTCATGTCATCATATAGTTGTAGATAGCATGAGAAAATGCTCTATCTCATGAGCATGATCAAAAGAAAGGAGATCTCTTCCTTTGAAAAATGCATGAAAGCAAGGTTCACATATTGACAAGATGAAATCAACATAATATGTCCTCATATGGAATATGAGGTGGTTGACAATCATGATGAAGGAACTTTGTCAAGAAGTTCCTGGGGAAGCAATATGTGAAGGAAGGAAGAAGAGATCGTAAAAGTTGCAACTATGGTCTCATAAGGTAAGGAATCAACATCTGATAAAGAATCTGATGTAACATCTCCATGAAGAAGGTATGAAGACCTTGATAAGGTCTGTAAAAGAAAGAAGACCCTTGTCACATGACGTCTTGGAGATGTGTTTATAAATATGCAGGATGTTGCAAGCAAACAAGATGTAATGATGAAATTCCATCACAAAAGGTAACTTTGATTTGATGTTCATTTTTTTATTTTTGAACAACATCTGGATGGATTGATACAGGGCTATTGAAAAGAGAGTTGTAGATGTCACCTACAACTAGCACTCATATGGTTGGATGAAAGATCCTAGAGGAAACATGACTTGAAAGAGGTAGTTGTATGAGGAAAATGCCAGATGGGGACTAGAGGATCACTTTCCGATGTGGCTCATGAAGGAAAGTGATGGATGGTCAATGCCCTACAAAAGATGAAAGCTCAATAATATTGAAGGTGAACTTCATGACATCGAAAGAAGGAGCCCCACAAGTAGCTGATAGTCCCATGATCTCCACCTAGAGCAGAAAGTTGTTGGAAGAAAGTCCATGGTTAAGAGGGCTTGGGTACATTCCTTTTATAGGAATGGGTACATTCATTTATAGGAATGGGTATATCCTCCCTAGTTGAGAGGGAGAGATAAGCACATCATTCTTGTCTTCACTTTGGGAAGAATGAATGGAGGGTTGGGTAAGCATCTGGCATTCGATACTCTTTGAGGATGAGGTAGGGCATCCAAGAGGACCGATATTCTTTGAGGACTGGGAATCCAAGATAAGAATAGTCCTGGAAGGACATACACTGTGAACACCCGGGTGGGGTATGTACCTCAAGAGACAATGATGATGGTGTCTATAAGTCATTGGTCTCGCTAGCATTGTGCTCTGATCTTGTGGAGAGATAGAGTTGTTAGTCAAGGTCTTGCTATGTGACAATGCTGGATGATATGATGCTAAACAGATGGGTTACCAATCCAACTCTTCTTATGAGAATTATTCAGATTGAGAATTTCCAAGTACCTTGTATGGAGTATGAATACCTCCCTAGTTAAGAGGGAGTGTTGAAATATGTAACTAGGTTCGTTCTTCATAATGACATATGTAATCATGATTTCATATATATGATGTAATGAGAAAAATAAATTTATCATTGTTATTCTTGAGGCATGGGTTTCATGCTCAAGGAAATTTATTTTATAGGTTAAGCTCCCATTGAGAGCTTCCAAGGCTTGTCATTGAATCTACAAGTCATAAGTGTCATTGTCATGTATGAAAGACCCTTCTTGGGCATGTTACATATTGTAAAGGAAATTTTTTTTTATTCAAATAGAGTCAAAGACCCTCCAAGACCTTGTCAAATGTGCAAACTTCAAGTCGGATTTATCATGTGACAAGTCAGCTTAGGTACAGTGACAAGTTGGCCCATAAGCAATGACTGGAAGCCTATATATATAAGAGCTCGGCCTCGTTTTTGAAGAGATCAATCAAGTTCATTTATGAGCAAGAAGCTCAGGTATAACCAGCAAAAGAGAAAGTATTCAAGAAGGAGGAAATCGAAGGTTAGAAGGATTGTTTATGGGCTATACACCTCATACATGTGAGATTTTTAGGGCTACTCTCTGTTGCAGCGAAGAACAGAATTACAATTATCCTAATGAGTCTGAATCAAAATGTCAATGATCAGTGTTTCTAAGTCGAATTGACTAGGAAGAAGAGTAATCCCAAGCAAGGAAGAGAAGGCTTGTTAATTTGTCCCAATTTTTCCACACGTGCAAAACCACAAAGATTTCAGGTAGGCCTAGAATTACATTCCTGCAATAGAGACCGAAAATTTCAAGAAGAAGCTGAAAACAAAAGTGTTGCAACAAGTTTGTCTAGTTTTGACTTTGTGGAAGAAGAGTTGATCAAAGGATTGATTGGACTTGGTCTTGGAGGGGTCTTGGTCAAGATTCATAGGTCTTGGAATTCGTCAATTGAAGATCTATAAGAAGAGAAGAATTCTTGTGGGTTTTCCTCTCAGTTGGAGAGGTTTTGGCCTTGGCTGATCGTGTATATCTTGTGTCCTCTTGTCTCATTGTTCTTTATGTTTTTGGTAACTGTTTGATGAAAGGAACACAATAATAATCAAATTGAAGAAGAAACTAATTAAGAGAAGTAAAAATCCATCACAAGCAGGTATCAAAGTAAGAGAAATCACCCATCTCGCTGCCCTTAGATTTCTCAACACCACCCTGCCACCTTGTTCAACAAGATGCTACTTGCCCTAAAGGCTCCAACCTTCAGTTCACCATGGCATACCATGTTTCACAATTTTCAGACTAGATCCACCTGTGCTCAATATAAATTGTTGTCAATAATATTGTTATACTGTCTTTGTACTATCATTGTTGCCAATGTACCATTTCATTGCCTTTGCTTCTGCTCAACATGTATATCAATAGCAAATCCTAGCTAAATAATGTACTAGCAGTCAATGCTCTCTGCTCAATATTGCCACTGTCAAGTCCTATCCAACTTCAACATTGTTGTACTCTCAACAATACTCTCACACATACACTAGCGTATGCATAGGATCTTTGCTCAACAAATCTTTGCATATTTGCTCAAATCACATTATATATTTAGTCACACAAATGCCTAACTCATCAAGGTATGATAGAAGCATTGTAAACTCTGACACAAGTTATGCCAAATCCTAACAGCAACCAAGATTGTTCTCAAGCAGCTCAGCGAGCTATAATGCAACCTTTAGAATTTCTAATCATATTCAAACTCTGAATGCTAATATAGTCAACCCTTGATAATCTTTGCCCACAAATCAACATATGAAAGTGCCAAACTCTAGTTGCACAAGTAACTTATACAATACTCCTAACATCTTAACAATACATTGATCATAAACATCATCAACCACTCCAACAACTTCACTATAACTCTGTAATGACCCATCGAATTACATGGAACATAGGAATATTAGCATGCATACAAGGCATGCATATGATAGCTACATATGCATGCATCGCATGTACTGCACTAGTATATGTACTAACTAATTATGAAAAGTTCAAGCATAGTGTAATAAATTAATTATTAAAGTACTGAGTAAATACCTAAGTCACCAGAATATAACGAATATATTGTGAGGTACTTGTTATATATATCACCATTATAATATAACTAGTATATTGTTCAAAGAAAAGTAAAAGTAATGGCTTATGCAAATAAAATAGAATTATAATATAAACTCAGAATAGCAAGGGCATTAATGCAATATATAATATACAAAGGAATTATAATACATTAATTATTATACAAACTAAAAATGTGACATTATAATATATATATATATATATATATATATATATAAAGATTAAAAGAAGAATCTATAATATGTACATTAAGTAATCAAAAGTGAGCATGCCATAAAATCATAAAAGAATTTTATAACAGAGTGAAAACATTATTATAAATGGCAACAAGGGTTGTGACGGCTTGGTATTTTGGAACAATATTTTATTAGAAGGCAGTGAAGAGACGAGGGTGGTGAAGAGAGGTTTGAATGAGAAAGGACCTTGGCAAATATAAATATATGAAAGGGGTTCTCAAGGGGGAGGAGAGGATTTTGGGAGTTTCACAGTGAAGGGAATACAATGGAGGTTAGACTGAGAAGTAATAGACAGGGGGACAGAGTGAGTCTGTAGAGAGAAATTTTATATTTGAGTAATTGTTCTTGGAATTTTGGGCATGGGGGCCAGAAGATTTGTCTTCTGGATCTGGGGACCGTATAGGTAGACCCCAGATAGGCTGGGAGGAAAAGGGTGATTTGGTAACTGCAGCAACGGGAACAACCACAGTCCAAAACACCTTCAACTGATTTCCAGGTATTCTCCTGCATTTAAATTTTTAAATTCCAATTACGGTCTTGTTACAATTACACAGTTAGGGCTTTACATTAGGCTTTACATTGTCTGGTTGAAATTGCACAGTTAGGGCTTTACAAACTCTGCCTTAATAATATTAATCATGAAACCCTAGCTCAATTGTTGATGTATTACACTCATGTATCTACAAAACTGCCTGGAGCATTTTACTTATGCCAAACTTCTTTTGCACCGCTGCAAAAGGATGTAGCACTAAATTCAAGTACCTCAACTCACTAATGTGATGATCCCTTCAAGACAAGCAAATGCAAAGTATGTCATAATGAGCAATTGATTATCACGATCATGCCTGGACCTATCTCTGTTGTTGTATTGTTCTTATGCACAAATGCTTTCGCCCATAGCCATCATTGTTGTAGATGAAGGCACTTCTCAGGAGTGCTTGCAAACAGTGATATAGCTACTATGACCAAATTGACCTTTGCATCTGTCTGTACTATTTTCTTTCAAAAGCACAGATGTCAAACCCCGTAAATTTCACTGTACATCAACCAGATCCACAGTTTATATAATATTCCAGAACTAGCATAGAAGATGATACAAACAAGTCTTACCAATGCGTTGAGTCTAACTTGCCATTTTAATGTCTAAAGAATGTCGTTTTTGCTCACTATAATTAGTTTGTGAACACAGTACCGCCCTTGCCATTCCTTCGCTGATGTCAATGCATTTTTCTTGTAACAATTCAAGTATATTCTCCATAACTAGATCTTTGTGAGGTTAATAACTGTTATATAGTGTCACCATTCAACAAACTATGAAGTAGCTCAAAAAATTTAAGGACTTGACATCAAAATAGAACTGAATTCAAACTTCTCTTTAAATCATCCTTATATAGGCCGTAGTTACAATTCACAGCTGTGATCCAAAAAGTGGTCGAATATTCAGATATCCCTGTGTCAAAAGGTGCCACCAGTTTGCGCCCTAAATGCAGATTTTCCTCAGTCACGACTTGTTCCAGAACCAGATCGAATATGGGTGCTATAACACTTAGACAAATTAGAAAGTACATGTCATAGTAGGGCTGAGTAGACCTCAGCAGATGCACAAGGAACCTCAACAAAAAACTAGAACAAAATGTTGAACACTAATCATACCAACAAATTTTGCCCTTAAATGGAACACAAAGGTGAATTCCAACTTCAGATCATCTTCAAAATTATTTTCTTTGATATGAACAAGTTTGTCATTGAGGGGAGAGACCAATGGCCTCAGAATAGGCCTACAACCTCAGCGAATTAGCTTCAAAAATAACCTCTTAAATGTGTGTCATGTATTTTAGAGATGTTAAGGTGCAATTGTCTCAGACTTTCGACCTTCTTTAGAAGTGCCTAGCTGCAGAGATCTCAGAAAGTTTATGTTCAAATTACTGCCTCAGGAACTGGCCGAAAAATATCAGAGGAGAACCCCAGTGAAAAACCTTAGTTGAACAAAACTTAAACCCCAAAAACGTCATTAGACTTCAGCCTCCTTTAGATGACGCGTTTTGTCCTGCCACAGAGAGAAATCACAAAGAATATGTGAGCTTTTGTGCTTGCTTTGTGGGGAGATCAAGCCTCTATTTATAAAGATCGAAGTGGCTTTACAAGAGAGGTTGACCTGGCCCTTTTTGAGGGCGCCGACTTGAGTGTAAAATTCAAATTTTTGTGCCAAAATAATTCTTTTGAAGGCCAATTTTGGAGGGAAATATAAATTTTGAAAATTCAAAATTCTTCAAAACCCCTTTGCCATCTTGCACTTAAATTTGAAATTAAATTTAAAACCCCCCATAACATAAATTCGTGCCATGACCCTAACCAATGATAAACTGCCACATCATCTCCTTTTGGGGACTTTTATCACAAATAGGGGTTTCAATCTTTAATCAACCATATCTCCCAAACTGTGAGGAGCCTCGTGGCGTGCCACATATTGTTAGAATAGGCATGACGAGGAGCATCAAGTGATGATCGTCTCCAAAGCAAATTTATTGATCTGCATCCTCAAAAACTTCAACAAGTGCAGAGCTTCTAGAGATTTCCAGGGCTTCTTGTCCTTTGGAGCTTCCAACTGATGTAAACCCAGACAAAATATTGAGAGCATTCATGGACCAATGTTGGCATCAATGACGACACCATTCAACATATATTGCGTGTGGTGGCCAAACCAAAGCCAAACAATGGGGAGCAAGTCCACCCTGGTTTAATTGCCAACAATAAAACAACTCTACTTATTACAATTTCCAACCCATCACTCTAATCCTACCAACAAGCTAAACAAGATAATTTGAATGTTTAAATTGTTTAAAACTAGCATACATTAGCCCATTCAAGAAATATATAGATAGATAGATATCAATATATATCTCCTTGAGCAATATTCAAAATGCCAATTTCATCATTCTTATTTTCAAACACCATAGCCATGAGGCATTAACAATGTATATGTATAATTTATATCTTATAATTGAAATACATTCAAAGATGCTCCAAACTTGCACAAAACGAAGGGGATAGCTACAACTATGTATCGTTGTTTTTGGCCTAAAGTGGACAAGAGATCAATTTAGGTGATGCTCTGAAAGCTCAAACAAAGGTATAATGCAAATACGATGCTATATAGTACATATTTTACACAATAGAACTCACACCAATGACTTAGAAAGCTAACATTTAGGATTAGATACCAACTAGCAACTCCGTTAGAGGTGGAATAAAGTTGTGGGTGTAGCCAATGATTCACCTAAGAGAATTAACGAGATGCACGACCTAGATAACAAATTGTCCCTTTGAAGATTAGAAATGTAATGCCTTGACACATCGATGTGATCGTTGTCAGAAGCAATATGCATTGTACAGAGGGTGAATATTGCACTGCTTGCATTTATATGAAAGGGCGACACACAAGAATTCACCAAAGAGGTAGACAATAGAATCCCATCGATTTCCAGTGTTGTGAGGGTGTTAATTCATGGTGTTGGAACTAATTGATCAATCCAATTAATTACAATGATGCATGTGCATTTAATTACTAAACCCAAGAATTCTATAAAGGAGAATGAACTATAATGCATTGACTGGACATTAATTTCATGGGGTCTTAGAATACTTACCATCATAATGAATAGGTGTCGCACTTATCACAATATTATCAAAATTATCGCAATAATATTGCCAAAACCAACCTCCGCGATGATATCACCACTATATATCGCAATAATTTTCCCTTTTGAAATTGTCGCAATAATTTCATTTTATCATGATAATTTAGGTAATTATCTCAATAATTTGGAAATTATCACTCTGTCTTTGTCATTGTCAACTTATAACCAAATTTCTAGTCATTTAATTCTCATTTTTTTAAAGTGAGTTAGGGGATTGAGCTTCGAGGATATCATGACTTTTATATCAAGCAAAAAAGGGAAATATGTTGTTTTCATTTCTTATGATTCATCTCATGAGATACATACCCGAGTGATTAATGGTAATATTAAATTCTTAACATTACTATTAATTGTTTCAGGGTGTTTGAGAGTGGTTCCAACCTCATTGGATTTCACATGGAGAAAATAGAATTTTAGATCCCATTCAAAATTCAGCGGACTAAACAGTTTTTTGGATTTTGGGATTTGCAAGACGTAACGTTTTTACTAGATTTTGTGATATATGAGGATATGGAACTGAAATTTAATCAAGAGCACCAAGCCCTATGAGTACCTTGATGTTAGTGTCATTGATTGTTGAAATCCTTTGTCATGACCCCAGTGAAAATGTACCCTTCACTCAAGCAAAATCATTGATTAGGCATGTTAAGCTTTTTCTATCTTATTTTAATGCTTATAGGGTGATATTGATGAGGAGGATCCTGATATAGTCAATGATTTTGATGTTATATAGCTATTTGTTGTAGCATGATGTTTTTTTGGACTCTAGAGGCCATTTACACTCTTTGCTTATGTGTTTTGATTCAAGAATGGATTACACTCGGTGCTATTTTGGTTATATGCACCCTTAATTGTATCCATGAGAAACTTTGTATATTTGTGCATAACGGTTTGGATTCATATGGATGCACATGAATTATATGTTCTTTTCAAGATTTGAATATTTTATGTATTTTTTGGTCAACCAATCTTTTGATCCAATTCTGATAAAATTGCTAAGGATGTGTCCATTTTCCATCAAACAAACAATGGGTAATATTTTGTTTCCATTGCAATGATTCATCTCATGAGATGCATTTATTTTTGTTTTGATGTAATTTTGTATCATCCTATCAAATCTTATGACTCAGGACAAATATCAACTTTCAATGTCGATATCTAATGTACCACTTGACATTTTATACATCTTATATATCAATATTATTTTCATATTTATGTAGAAATGTGTTTGTTTGATCTTGATGTTGCTTTAGAAGTTAAAAAACTAATATATATATATATATATATATATATATATATTATTTTTGTAATTTTTTTTAAGTTACCCAATAATTTCCAATATTTTCCCAGAGATTGCCAATAACTTAAATTTTGGACCCCTGCAACATTGTAATGAATACAAGGAGCTTCAAACAACAATTATTCTTGGAAGATGCAAAGACACTCAATCATTTATCATAAACAACAATAGTTACCCTAGAAACTCAAATGGGAAAACCAACAAAAATGGCTTCTACTTATGCCTAGGAAATTTTATAAACTAGAGTTATACACACTTCATTAAAGATTTTGTGTATTCTTACTCATTGGCGATATTTTGCAGATTGTTTTGGCTTGGGGAAAATCTGTTTTTCTTGAGGACAAGATTAGAATCCTTTTGTCCTCTAATCTTTGCACAAATTGCTTCCTTCCAAACCTCATTCTTCGACTACTATGACCTTCTTCCCAAGCTTCTTTTTTTTCATTTCTCTTGAGTCGTTTTTGCATCAAGCAAGCAATCTTTATTATAATGTTGCCTTGAAGTGCCAACCCTCAAGTGATTCATTTCATCTTCATCTGACCAAAATAAGATCTTTGGCCTTTAGTTCTCAAATTAATTGCCAATGGACCATTGGCTTTAAATTTTACCAAGAATTTCCTTTTTTACAAAGTCTGGAGAAGTTATTTTGCATCCCTTTCAGATCAACTTCACAAGTTTCCATATAAGGAAAGGAATGCCTCTCCTAAAAAGGGAATAATTAGAAGCACTCTATACGGGTGTATGGCCATGGGGTATGAAAAATGAAAAGGATGACCCCATTAGCAACATAGTCAAATTCACTTTCCTTTGCAGGGAATACCACTAACCATCATTTGACTGCAAAAATAAGCATCAAGAAAAGATAGGTCAACAAGTCTACTTTGCATTTCCACATCTCAAACAATATAACTACTATGACTTTGGACTATGTCTATGTCGACTTTCCTTGAAATTTTGCTTGCTGCTTGAATGAACAATCTGAAACTACTTTTCTTTTCACCAAGACACAAAATTTCTCAACAATAAAAGCAGTGGAATTAAACACAGAGATAAAGACACAATTACACAAGAGACACAATAATTTTCTAGGGAACCCAATTGGGAAAACCCTCTGCTTTGTTGTAGAATTTTATTAACAGAAATTTGAGCAATTGATCTCTTTACAAGGCAACACTATTTCACTAGAGAACAAGCTTGTTCTCACTGCTAACACTTAGCATGAAATCTCCCTGCAGAAAACCTGACCCAGCTCCTCAATCCTTGTGCAGTCTCTGCCCCTATTTTCTAGTGCTGGAAATCTCATATTTCCTAATGCAATAGTGGCCTCTATTCTTTAGGAATTCCTAGCGCATACCTGCACAAAGAATGTCTTCCTGTCACAGCATATGGATCCTCCAAGTTACGCTCTATCCACAACAAGCTCTCATACACACAACCTCGTGCGTACAAGAATAATTGATTGAATTATGTGCCTTCATCCTCCTTTTAAGCAATTTGATCATGCTAAAACTATGAAGTACACTTTTAGAACTTGAGATGAGTTTGACTTGTTAACTGAGTCAACTAACTCTCTAACTCGTCCTTGCCTTGATTAGAACTTGAAGCTCCCACTCAAACTCTTTTAAATTTGAACTCGCACTTGGATAGCCACATAACTGAGCCTCCAACTAGTGCATGAACAAACTAATTCATTTGTTTCCATGAACTCGTACTTGACAAAAGAATAACACATTGAAGTCTTTCTTGACTAAGGAACAAGTCAAGAAGAAGACCTTCTTCGCTACACTTTTCAACACTCCCTCTTAGCAAGGAAGGTGCTTCTGGAAGAACCTCATCCACTTGGATTTGTCTCCAACACTACCACGTTCTCCGCTGCTGCAACTTCTCCATCTAAACTAGATGGATTCCTTCTTCTACAGAATCTGATCTGAAGACTTGTTCTTTCCAACCATGCTCTACGAGTCTATCATTTCAGTCATAAGTGGCTTGTTCCCTATATATCTCGTTGCCTGCTTATTTTGGCTGAAGTTGATACTGGAAGATCCAACTCTCTCATGATCTCCCTTAAACAAATCCTCTGCCGACTTGGCTTGAACTCTACCTATACTAGGAGTCATTGACTGAGTGGTTGCCTCCACTTACCTTGGGCTATGCTCCTTATCATCCTATTGGTCGACCCAATTGCCAACTAGCTTAGACTCAAATTGAGATACTGGCTGAGGCTCCATCTTGAGTAGCTTCTTCTCAAGTACTCTAATATGCTCTTGCTCTAAGGACTCTCTCAAAGCTCGTCTCTCCTCAACCATCACTTCTCTACTCTGAGCTCTCCCTACCTTGCTGCTCAAGGTCGCTCCTGTCTCAACCTGTAGTAAGTATGGTTTCTTCTTCCTTATACCTATCTACTTCTTACATCTGGAAGCTAAGTGTTGGAGGTAAGCCTTCCCTCTGTTGAAGATGACATCATAACCCTTGTCCTCAAGGGTGGCTACTAAAACAAGATTCTGCTTTAATCCTGGAATATAGAGAACATCCCTGAGATAGCGAGGATTACCTAACTCCCTCTGAGAACTGACAGTACCAACTCCTCTAGCGACATATTGGCCATCATCTCCTAGCTCAATCTGAAACTACATGTCCTTCTCCTTTAGGTGGCTTAAATTCTTCTTGTTTTGGTTCATGTGGAAGGATGCTCCTGAATTAATATACCATACATTGTTGTCTGTTGACCTTGCCATGAAAGCTATCAACAAGAAATCTTTCTCAAACTGGGCAGAAAATGCATCTACCTCCGTTGATGCAGCTACATGATCCTTACTGGCCTCCTTCTTCCGCTTAGGACACTTAGTGGCATAGTGTCCAAAACTCATGGCAATGGAAACACTTTATCTTTCTTAGATCCTTCTTCTTCTTCTCACCCTTCTGACTAGACTCTCCTTGGCCCTTCTTGCCCTTGGCCTTGCTACCTTTGCCTGCCAGGGAAAATTTCTCCTCGTCCTCTGTCAGTGCTAATCTGCCATCTCTTGTTCCTCTCCGGATCTCTTCCTGAACACAATCACCCCATAGCCTTTCTCGACTAGGAAAATTTTCTCTGCCACTTACTACATCTTGGAAGGTATACCAAAACTTATGAAGTCTTAGTAATGCAAAACTCACAAGGTCTTTCTCTAGCACAGTGACACCCACACCACCTAGCTCATCTCGAACCTGAGTGAACATAGAAAGATATGTGACAATCGGCTCATCCTTGATCATCTGAGTACTTCTTAGCTTCTCCTTAAGAGCAAGCTTCCTAGCATCACTGGTACCCTGAAACAGATATAAGATGGCTTTAAACATCTCAAACATTGTCTTCTTCTCATGGAGATGAGGAATAATATGATCTTTGACCCCCTCTAGAATGATCCTCTTCACCCTGGTGTCATTCTTAGTATGTTGGGCCAGTTGTTGGGGATCTTGATGTGGCGTTGTCCCCTGCTTGATAAACTCTCCCACCCCATTATCTTCCAACATTATAGTGATTCACTCCTTCCATGCATAGAAATTCGAGACTCCTTCTAGATTGTGAGTTGACATCAGTCCTATGAATGCCATATTGTTATCTAAGGAACTGCTCGTCACAAACCAATCTCTGTCCTTCACAAATCTAATCAACTATGCTCTTCAAAATCTACCCTCTTAATTGTCACAAGCCTGCTCCTTGTTGACAATACTAGGGTACACACAATTGTTGTTCAAACACTCCTATGAACAAACCTTTATAGCTCCTTTTATCAGCCATCTAACACCCTTTAGATGACTAAACTAGGGCATCACACAAGTAGCTTTCTAAGTAGTGATTTAACTCCACAAACCACCCTATTACAAACCTCTACACTATTTTGAAGTGATACGTTGGTCCTGTTCAGAATCTGAGGTCACAAAAAGACCCTTTTAGGTCTCGTCCCGTCTAGACTTCTTTGCGCAGACCAAGAATTATTGCAGCCTCTCCTGGCAGATGATTTGAGGACTATTCTAGCTTCTTTCTGAGCTCGGCCTTCTCCCAAAAATACCTAGAACAGAACCTTAGCGTCCCTTTATCCCTGCATGGACACCTGAGGCTATTTAGGCCTCTCCTCTGCAACCATACAAGCCTCTCAACCTCTTTTCCAACAAACCAGGGCTTTGGCCCTCCACCTACAGCGACAGACTTATGGCACTCTTGGCAGAACAGAGATAAAACTCAGCCCTCTCTGCCACTTCTTCCACAGAACTTGTCTTCTTTCGACGCTAGACCAAACCTCCTTTGACCAACCCTAAATTTTTGCGCACAGACCCCTTTGTCCCTTCTCTATGAGTCGGTCTTTATGGAGATTTCTACTCTGAACCATGTTGACTTTCCTTGAAAATTTTCTTGCTGCTTGAATGAACAATCTAAAACTACTTTTCTTTTCACCAAGACAAAAAATTTCTCAACAATAAAAGCAGTGGAATTAAACACAAGATAAAGACACAATTACACAAGAGACACAATAATTTTCTAGGGAAGCCCTCTGCTTTGCTGTAGAATTTTATTAATAGAAATTTGAGCGATTGATCTCCTTACAAGGAAACATTGTTTCACTAGACAACAAGCTTGTTCTCACTATTAGCCCTGAGGTGCAGTGGTACCATTTTGAAGACTAAAGGAGGGAAATGGTCTATTCTGTTGTTGTGGAGAAGTTCCCATACAGTCCATCACCTCACTTTTCTCACTCATCCACTCCCATCCACGTTCACTTATGTCCTAACCCAACCCTCACATCATAACAAAACATGCACTAATGCGCAAAAGCCCCAAAACCTTACCTTTTCGTCCATATGCGCCCCTTTGCACATTTCTCGAGGTCGTCCCATACCTTCGTGTCCCCCGCCGTCGATCTTCCCACTGATCTGACAGTCCACACTTCATCTGACTGACGTTATACGCTCACCCGCTTCGACCAATCACCACCGTTAGATCATTTCCGCCAGATCTAACGGCTATCGCGCATATCGCTCGGGCAACAAGCGAGAGGGATACCTGCCCGATAAGGCGGTTTCCTCTCTCTCCTCCGCTGCTACGTGGCGCCCGATGAATGGAATCGGGCAGGCTCCGACCTTTACCGCTTACCGCCTAATGACCGCCCGATATAAACCATTTCCGCTTGATTAAACCGCTCCCGGGCATTATCCTTCGAGCACCTCCTCCGCCCAATAGCCGTTCGATCTACCCATCTAAGATCTGACAGCTCGGACTTATTCCACTCCCGCCACGACTTCAAGCCTCTGGCGATTGATCTCCACCACCCATTCCTCCCAATCCAACGGCCCACGTACCCCACTTCCCATCAGTCACCCGGGGAGGCAATTTGTTGGCTTTGTCAGTGTTTTTGACAGTCGGACAGTTGAACTGAAATAACAGAATGCATGGCCAAAAGGGGAAAAACAATAGCACGATGCAGCCGAACCAACAGAAATGATCATGGAACATCGCTGGCACGAGCGAACCACTTGACAGCGCAACGAAATTACCAGAATTTGATTATCGGGTTTGTTAGAAACAGAGCTCTCTGAGCTCATGTTTGTCTAGTTATGGCATCAAGTAGTTAGAAGACAGAGGGGATAGATTAAGACATCTCGAGCCTCAAAGAGTTCGAGAGTATTGTAAAAAGCCTATAAATGGTTGAAAGTTCGAAGGAATAGGGGTTCAACTTTTGGAGACTGTGGATACTCTGTTCCTCCCAGCGTCTCATCTTCATTCCAGTAATACAAGCTTCTTTTGTTGTTACATGTTCAATCGCCATCTTCTCCTCTGTTCTAAGCTTGCACTTGAATAGGTTATTCATGTTTTCTTCTGTGTCTAATGCCAGATAACTGTCATCTTATCTTTGCATTGATAAATTAGATTTGCAAGCTTCATTTACTTTCTGTAGCTAGCCATTCATATGTGTTTATGTATGTATCTGCTGGTACAGTCAGGATTCTCCATCTATTCATTGAATCTATAAACTATTGAGCATTAGTGGTCGAAAGCCTTGTCAAGCTGAGGGTGTTCATGCATGTCTTGAGTGAAAACAGAGTTGAAACAGTCATCTGACTTGATCCAAACCCCAATCCATTCCAATAGTTCAGAGAACGATATTGAAGATTTATATGTTACCAGGCATCTCCGAGCTACAACCTAGGAGAGTTTCCTGGAGTGCTAACATAATTGGCGTCATTGCCGGGGAGAGGAGACTGAAGCTCAGCTTCCCTAGGGGACGACACAGATCCAGCTTTGATGATAGACAAAGTCTGGACACTATTTGGGTTGTAGTCATCTATCTGGCGACTCTACTGGAGGACAAACCTCTTGGTGACTCCACTCCATAGTTCTGGCTCAGTTTGTGAGGCATACTCGGAGAAATCCTCAGAAGCCACGAGCTGACCCAGTACCTAACCCTGAAAAAATCATCAAAGAAAGAAAGGCGTTGCAAAAAGGAGCATCAGGTTCAGGTAGCTCTGAACAATATTCTATATCTCTTCAAGAAAATCCTGTAATAGAACAAATACATGTTGAGAGTATAGCATCTAATACTAGCAATGAAGAAAAAATCTTAGAGATTCATAGAGCTCCTTATTCTTTAGGTTCTTCTTTCATTGTAAGCCCAAAGGAAGCCTCTCCTCCTATCCATCATACTCCTTTAGTCCTATCAGGCACTCCTCAACCCTTTGTCATTCAGACTTCCAGTACCCTTATAGCCACCACAGCTATGGCAGCACCACAAGCACCTACCAAAATAGAAAGAATCATAGCTGCTAGGTATGGACCTCTAGTACTGCCCACTCCTTTGAATGCCATGCCTACTGGAGAATATCAGAAGTATATGCCTAAGTTCACTGGGACTGAAGGTGTTACAGCTGAGGAACATCTTGAATCATTCTATAGCTATGTTGATAACTTGGACATTAGTGAAGCTGATGTATGGATGAGAGTCTTTGTCCAAAGTCTAGATGGAGAGGCTAGAAAATGGTTCAGAGAACTGACCCCAAGGTCTATAGCAGATATTGAGGCTTTAGATGATGCATTCCTAAAGCATTGGGGGGATAAGAAGGATCTACTCTACTACCACACCGAGTTTGGGAACTTAAAGAGGGAAAATGGTGAGTTGTTGTCTGATTTTAATAAGAGGTTTAACCGCATGTACAGCAAGATACTAGCTGAAGTAAAACCCACCACTACCTCTGCTAAACTCACCTATGCCAATGCCTTTGATTCTGACTTATGTCTACTGTTGAGGGAGAGACAATGTGCTACCTTGGCTGATATGCAAGATGCAGCCTTGGAAGTAGAATCAAACATCATGGTTGCAGAGAAGCTCAAGGGGAATGTTGATAGAAGGAGACAGAGGGGCAAATTTTCATCATCTTCAGATCCCAAGATAGAGTCATTAGCCTCTGAAATCTCCAAATTAAAGGTTGAGCAGCACTCTCGGAAAGGAAGAGTTCCTAATACCTTTGCTCCTAGAAATCCAAATCCATATAGAAGAGCTAATGAGCAGTTGCAAATTCTGCAAAGAAGCAAAGATGCCAATGAAGACCAAAGGGTGAAGACCTCTTTCCAGAATGTAGTCATGGAAGACAAAGGCAGTGCCTCCTTTTTTACCTTAGCTGCCTATGAAAAGTCATTATTCAATGACCAGATCAGCCAAGAGTGGGATGGTGGAGCTGTTCTGCAAACTAATGATCAACACAGATATGATCTGAGGTCGAAGATGAATAATGCCAAGGAAACTCCTATTCAGAGAGCTGTTGTCCCTGCAATACAGCAAGCTAATAAGCAGAAACGACCGACAATTGATCCCATCATCCTCAAAGCTCCAGCTCACGAGGTAAGAGGCCTTGACAAGTCTCCTTCTCCTTTCAGTTTTGAATCAGAAATTCAGAAGCTAAGCATACCTATACCTCTGATTGAACTAGTGAAGAATGAGTCCTTCAAGAGATCTATCCTCGAGGCCCTTGAGCCTAAAGCCATCCAAGCCTCCATTGACTATGTAAATCTGCAAGACGACAAACCAGCTGTTGTTCTCAACCCAATGATTGAAAATTGTGATGACAGCTCCCCATCATTCTATGTCTCTTTGACTATTCATGACAAAATCCTTCACAACTGCCTTCTGGACACAGGAGCCAGCCATAATCTAATGCCCAAGGCTGTCATGGATGAGTTGGGTCTTGACATTACCAAGTCTTATCATGACCTATTTTCTTTTGACTCTAGAAAAGTGAAATGTTTGGGATTAATCAAAGACTTATCCATCACCTTGTCTCAGCTACCCATGAAGAGCATGATGATGGATATTGTGGTAGCAGATGTACCCCCCAAGTTTGGCATGTTGCTTTCCAGAGGTTGGATCAAGAGATTAGGTGGAACATTGCAAAATGATCTGTCCTATGCTACTGTCCCAGTGTTTGGAGGTGAGAGTAGGAGATTATACAGAGAAGCTCAGTTGGCTTATATCATCAGTGACAAAAGGAATCCCACTAATCATCCCATCTATGCTGTCGACAATGGTTTTGGAGCCTGTATTCTTCAGATTGAAGAATCCCAGTTGGCCTCCATGCAGCTTAGGAAACCGATTTGCCAGATCACAAAGGAAGAAGGCCCACAAATTTGGGACATGTTCTTTGATGGAGCTTGCTCTAAGGAAGCTGCAGGGGCGGATGTAGTCCTTGTGTCCCCCACACAAGAATGCATTCATTTATCTTTCAAGTTAACTTTTCAGGTCGCAAATAACATAGCAGAGTATGAAGCCTTGATATTGGGCTTAAACGCTGCTAAAGAAATGGGCTTCAAAGGTCTAAAGGTGTTTGGAGATGCAGACCTTATCATTCAGCAGGTGAACAAAACTTTCATACAGAGATGAGGTGTGGAAGCTCAAGGGTTCTTTTAATAGTTTCAACATTTCTTACATCCCTAGAATGAAGAACCAGCTTGTTGATTCCCTTACTGTGTCTGCTAGCATGTTTATTCCTCCTTTACCTCCTAAATTGACTTATGAAGTTCAGGTGAAATATAGACCATCTCTGCCTGACAATGTCAAATACTGGAAAGTTTTTGAAGATGATGATGAAATTAATAGGTTTTTACAAGTCATTAATGAATTTTCTGAAATGCACATTGACCAAGAAAACAAAACCATTGAAGAATGTAACCAGTCCAAGCTAAAGGACGAGATTGGTCAGGATAGCATTGTTCAGATGCCTAGTAACCATATACCCAAAGGATTGGTGCCCCTAGAGAAGTTGTTTGATCATAATGATGTACCTTATAAGCCTGCCAAAAAAGAAAATGAGTCTGCAGTTCATAGACATAATGTAGGGAGTCCAGACCATCCAAAGTACATAAATCTGTCCACTCACTTGTCTTCTGCCCAAAGTTCCGAGTATTGCACCCTGATGAAACAATTTGCTGATATTTTTGCTTGGGAGTACAGTGATCTTAAGACCTATGACACCAACATCATTCAGCATAAGATTCCACTGGAGAAGAACACCATCCCTTTTAAGTAGAAATTAAGACCTATCAACCCTCTCTTATTGCCTTTAATTGAAAAGGAAATCAAGAAGCTATTGGATGCCAAGATCATAGTTCCCCTAAGGTATTCAAAGTGGATAGCTAACCTTGTGGTAGTAAGAAAGAAGAATGGAGAAATCAGGCTTTGTGTTGACTTCAGGAATCTGAACAAATGCTCTAAAAAAGACAACTACCCCCTGCCTAAGATGGAACATTTGCTGCAAAAAGTTTCAGGGGCTAGAGTCATGTCTTTCTTAGATGGATTTTCAGGTTACAATCAGATTGTTGTACATCCAGAAGATCAGGAAAAGACCGCCTTCACTACTCCTTGGGGCACTTTCATGTACTCCAAGATGCCTTTTGAACTGATGAATGTCGGGGCTACTTTTCAGAGGGCCATGGACATAGCCTTTGTGGGAGAGAAGGACAAGTTTGTCCTTATTTACCTTAATGACATAACAGTCTTTTCCAACAGTCACAAGGACCATTTGCAGCATTTGAAGAAGGTGTTTCTAAAGTGCAGACGGTTTGGAATTTCTGTGAACCCAAAGAAGTCACAGTTTTCTCTAGAAGAAGGCAAACTTCTAGGACATATTGTTTCTGCTAAAGGTGTGAAGATCAATCCAGCAAGAGTTCAAGCAATTCAGACATTGTCCATCCCAAGGTCAAAAAG
This sequence comes from Pinus tabuliformis, assembly GCA_031772625.1. Classification (NCBI taxonomy): domain Eukaryota; kingdom Viridiplantae; phylum Streptophyta; class Pinopsida; order Pinales; family Pinaceae; genus Pinus; species Pinus tabuliformis. Next base: position 533,452,398 of record CM062804.1, on the reverse strand, counting down.
GGACATTCAATCTTTCCTGGGTAAGATTAACTTTGTCAGGAGGTTTATTCCAATTTTGTAGAGCTAGTGAAGCACATCACTTCCATGCTGAAGAAAGGATCAGAAATTAAATGGACAGATGGTGCAAGAAACTCTTTTGAAGCCATCAAACAAGTTATCATGGAAGCTCCCACTCTAATCAGCCCAGATTATACCAGGGAGTTTTATATCTTCTCTTTTGCCTCTTATGATACACTTGCAGCAGTTTTATTGCAAAAAAATGATGGTGTAGAGCACCCTGTGGCCTTTTTCAGCGAAACTCTGAGGGACGTTGAACGAAGATATGACCTTATTGAAAAACAAGCTTATGCTCTCATAAAATCTTTAAAGGCATTCAGATTTTATATTCTGCATTCCAGAGTGGTTGCGTATGTACCTTCAGCCTCAGTAAAAGATGTCCTAACTCAACCAGATATTAATGGAAAGCGAGCTAAATGGATTGCAAAATTCATAGAGTTCAACATAGAGGTGAAGCCCACCAAGCTTGTCAAAGGCCAGGGCTTGGCTAAGCTTATAGCTTGTCAGACATAAATTGCATGGGTTCAAATTCAGGTGGTGAGCGGACAGAGGAAGTAGCAGAAGAGCAAGAGCAGAATCAGTCTTTGGCTGAAAATCTAGCCACCTGTGAATGGTATTCCAATGTAGTTCATTTTTTGCAGAAGCTAGAAGTCCCTCCAGGGCATAGCTCAAGTCAAGCCCGGGCCATTAAGCTCAGATCAGCCAAATTTTGCATTAATAAAAACCTGCTTTATTGGAGAGACCCATCAGGGATCCTCTTGAGATGTCTAGACAAAGGACAATCTGTGGAAGTCATGCACCAGTTCCATTCTAGCATCTGTGGAGGGCATCATTATTGGAAAACCACAACCCACAAGATCCTGAGAGCTAGGTATTATTGGCCTACTCTGTTCTCTGATGTGTTTTCTTTTGTGAAGTCTTGTGACAAATGTTAGAGGTTTGCAGGAAGACAATAGCTAAAATCTTTGCCCTTGAAGCCAGTACACACCAATGGTCCCTTCCAGCAGTGGGGCTTGGACTTCATAGGTGAGATCAATCCACATTCCAGTGGCCAGCACAAATGGATCTTGGTAGCCACTGATTATTTCACCAAATGGATTGAGGCTATACCCACTAAAAATGCTAATCATCAGGTTATCATAAAGTTCTTGAATGAGAATATTTTCACTAGATTTGGTTGCCCAACCAAACTAGTCATTGATAATGCAGCAGCTTTCAGGGCAAAAGAATTGGTGGACGTGTGAATCCATGGGCATTCAATTGGTGCATTCTACCGCATATTATCCTCAAGGCAAGGGCCTAGCAGAATCATCTAACAAGAATTTTGTAAGGATAATCAAAAAACTGTTGGAGGACAACAAAAAGAACAGGGATTCCAAGTTGAAGTTCGCACTATGGGCTGATAGAGTTACCAACAAGAAGTCCATAGGAAATTCTCCATTTAAGCTGGTTTAAGGCATTGATGTTATTTTTCCTATCCAGCTGATTCTCCCTGTGGCCAAATTCTTGTAAGAAGAACAGGTTGAAGAGAATGACATGGCAAGGAGAATGAGTAACTTGGTTGAATTACAGCAGATCAAAGAACAACTGGTTGAAAAGTCAAGAATTCATCAGAAGAAGATCAAAGAAACCTTTGATAGAAAGGCAAAAATGGACAGTTTTCAGGTTGGTGACTGGGTTCTCAAATGGGATGCATTGAAGGAAAAGAAGGGCAACCATGGTAAATTTGATGCCTTATGGACAGGACCGTTTGTCATTGCTCAAGTTCAGATGAACAATACTTTCATTCTGCACAATTTGGAGGGGGAAGGTGTTTTTGATGGCCCAGTCAATGGGCGGTTTTTGAAACTTTACTTCATATGAGGCTTTAAGGCCTTAATAGTGTAATAAGTTTTTTCAGTTTTTGTTTTCTATGCAAATAAAGTCCATGCCCAATGGAACACTAGGAGATAAGTTTGTTTTGGTTGTTACTGGAAAGGCAATAGTCTGCAGTTCTTGAAACCTCACAGGGAAGCTTTCATCCCCAGAAGGAGCCAGCGTTAGCCCTGAGGCGCAATGCTGCTATTTTGAATACTAGAGGAGGGAAATGGCCTATTCTGTTGCCGTGGAGAAGTTCCCATACGGTCCATCACCTCACTTTTCTCACTCATCCACTCCCATCCATGTTCACTCATGTCCTAACCCAACCCTCACATCATAACAGAACATGCACTAATGCGCAAAAGCCCCAAAACCTTACCTTTCCGTCCATATGCGCCCCTTTGCACATTTCTCGAGGTCATCCCATACCTTTGTGTCCCCTGTCGTCGATCTTCCCACTGATTTGACGATCCACACTTCATCCGACCGACGTTATACGCTCACCCGCTTCGACCAATCACCACCGTTAGATCATTTCCGCCAGATCTAACGGCTATCGCGCATATCGCTCAGGCAACAAGCGAGAGGGATACCCGCCCAATAAGGCAGTTTCCTCTCTCTCCTCCGCTGCTACGTGGCGCCCGATGAATGGAATCGGGCAGGCTCCGACCTTTACCGCTTACCGCCTAATGACCGCCCGATATAAACCATTTCCGCTTGAGTAAACCACTCCCAGGCGTTATCCTTCGAGCACCTCCTCTGCCCGATAGTCATTCGATCTACCCATCTAAGATCTGATGGCTCAGACTTATTCCGCTCCCGCCATGACTTCAAGCCTCCGCGATTGATCTCCACCGCCCATTCCTCCCGATCCAACGACCCACGTACCCCACTTCCCATCAGTCACCCGGGGAGGCAATTTGTTGGCTTTTTCAGTGTTTTTGACAGTCGAACAGTTGAACTGAAATAACAGAATGCATGGCCGAAAGGGGAAAAACAACAGCACGATGCAGCCGAACCAATAGAAATGATCATGGAACATCGCTGGCACGAGCGAACCACTTGACAGCGCAGCGAAATTACCAGAATTTGATTACCGGGTTTGTTAGAAACAGAGCTCTCTGAGCTCATGTTTGTCTAGTTATGGCATCAAGTAGTTAGAAGACAAAGGGGATAAATTAAGACATCTCGAGCCTCAGAGAGTTCGAGAGTATTGTAAAAAGCCTATAAATGGCTGAAAGTTCGAAGGAATAGGGGTTCAACTTTTGGAGACTGTGGATACTCTGTTCCTCCCAGCGTCTCATCTTCATTCCAGTAATACAAGCTTCTTTTACTGTTACATGTTCAATCGCCATCTTCTCCTTTGTTCTAAGCTTGCACTTGAATAGGTTATTCATGTTTTCTTCTGTGTCTAATGCCAGATAACTGTCATCTTATCTCTGCGTTGATAAATTAGATTTGCAAGCTTCATTTACTTTCTGTAGCTAGCCATTCATATGTGTTTATGTATGTATCTGTTGGTACAGTCAGGATTCTCCATCTATTCATTGAATCTATAAACTATTGAGCATTAGTGGTCGAAAGCCTTGTCAAGCTGAGGGTGTTCATGCATGTCTTGAGTGAAAACAGAGTTGAAACAATCATCTGACTTGATCCAAACCCCAATCCATTCCAATAGTTCAGAGAACGATATTGAAGATTTATATGTTACCAAGCATCTCCGAGCTACAACCTAGGAGAGTTTCCTGGAGTGCTAACACTCACTACTAACACTTAGCATGAAATCTCCTCGCAAAAAACCTAGCCCAGCTCTTCAATCCTTGCGCAATCTTTGCCCCTATTTTCTAGCGCTGGAAATTTCCTATTTCCTAGCACAATAGTGACCACTATTCTTTAGGAATTCCTCCTAATTCCTAGCACAGACCTGCACAAAGAATGTCTTCTTGTCACAGCGTATGGATCCTCCAAGTTATGCTTAATCCACAACAAGCTCTCATACACACAACCTCGTGCATACAAGAATAATTGATTAAATTATGTGCCTTCATCCTCCTTTTAAGCAATTCGATCATGTTAAAATTGGAAAGTACAATTTTAGAACTTAAGATGAGTTTGACTTGTTAACTAAGTGGAACTGACTCTCTAACTCGTCCTTGCCTCAATTAGAACTTGAAGCTCCCCTCAAACTCTTCTAAATTTGAACTCGCACTTGGATAGCCACAGAATTGAGCCTCTAACTAGCGCATGAACAAACTAACTCATCCTTTTCCACAAACTCGTACTTGACAAAAGAAGAACACATTGAAGTCTTTCTTGACTAAGGCACAAATCAAGAAGAAGACCTACTTCGCTACACTTTTCAACAGTCTAACAATGTGGAGGTTAGTGAATATAAACCTAGGTATGAATTTGTAGACCAAAACCTTGGGTTCAATAAAATTAATGTGGAACCAAACTCCCACACACGCAAGGACATGTGTGCATAGAAGTCCATCTAACTCTGAAAGTGTATACTTAGTTTCTTCATCCAAATCTTCTATTGTCTAGAAATGGAGATGCAAGTTTAATGTATGTCATGTGCAATATTATGGGTAGCAATTAGATTACTCTCTAGAACCCAGCAATGATGCATTGTCTATAATAGAGAACGATTAAGTATACTTATCCCATGGGATGTTTTATGATTATACAATCTCCCTAAAGAGGTATGCATATTTAGGTGATAAGTTGCTCCTTCCAATCTAAACTTGCAGGCAATGATTTGTGCACCTTTATAATTTGTTATCCTTTGAGATTACTTCAGAAGTGTTTATACCATATTTAGCGGTGCTTCATGTGATGCGGGGTGCATGGTGTGTGGATGACCCTCAATTGTCTCATGATCGATATGCACATGTTGAGGTGGTTTACTCTTGAATTGGTAGACCCTGGTTGATGCTTATGTGGCATTCTTCTCTTGGATCATTGGAGCACATTGCAACTTGGTGACTTCTTCATGATGATCAAGTGGAGGTTGAGTTGCTTCCTTGTAGGATCCCTTGCTTTCGAGGATGAATGCTTAGTATTTCGGGGGGATTGAGCCCTAGATGACGTTGGCATAGTTAGATCATGTGCATAGATGCTTGTACTTGAGAAATCAACACACCCCAAATCTGGTATATGTCTTAACTAGAAACATAAACACACTAAAAATGCCTAACTTCAAACTTTTGCACAACAAAAATTACACCAGCAATCAAATCAATGATAGTACACAATAATTGTGCCCAAAACTTGTTTCTTATAATTCGATTAATAAGAAAATTCACAGGGCTCCCATACCAAGGATAATGGCCTTTTATATCCTTGTACAAATGCCAAAACACAAGTTTAATCCTTTGACCAAATCCTAAGGCTGAGGCTTTGTCCTCTAAGCCCTCTTTGCCCAAATAAATACACCTACAACACTCAAATTACATTTTTGTATCAACTTAGGCTTTTACCAACCCACATTAAATTACCAAACACTAAACTACATACCTAGGCCTGCTCCCTTAGCCCTCTGCCAATCCTCAGCACACTCAGTTAACTAACTATCTACCTTTGGCTAGTTGTTCAACACACTCAGCAGCCTTGCTCTGGCCTTAGCCACCCTGTTTTGGGTTGTGGCCTACCCTATGAGGCATCCTTTACCCTTGTGGCCAGTTGTTTCAACCTCGGCTCCAGCTATAGTCCTCTCGTTTTTTTGTGGCCTTCCTCCTTCAACTAAAACCTTCCTCCTGCGACCCTCCTAAGCTAGGTCTGTGGCCAGCCTATGAAACCAATATAGGCCTGTGACTTTACTTCTCTAGCTGCGACATCTAACTAGGCATGCAGCCTCCTTTCCAACTCTCCAAAACAGACCTCGGTTGCTCCTTTAACCTTACATCGATTGCTTATTTAACCTTACATCAGTTGCAGTTGCCTTTCTCCAACAAAAATCGAGCGTGCTTTGCTCAAAACTTCCTCTCCCTTGCTCCTGCAGCTGTCTTTCCTTTGACCTGTGGCTAAGTCCTTATAGCCTCATCCACCACACAAGAAGAAAACTTTGTTTATGATTCTTGTCCTACATCTCTCCTTTGGCTACTTTACATATACTTGTCCTTAGGTCTCTTAGGAAGCCCTTATGTCCATCAAGGAACCTCCAACACAGCCTTATCATTAAATTATAATTTCCTTGGGTTCAAAGCCCACTCACTTTGGGTCCAAAACCCCCAACTTAGGTGCAAAGCCCACACACTCACTTTGTGGGTGTTTTTCTCTCACAAGCCTGTTGATTTTTGAGTAGCTTGGGAGGTACTCCAAGCCTAAGGGTTCGGGGTTTGGAGGTTGGAGCACCACAAAGTGACTTGTGCGCTTAGAACCCAAGCATGTGGCCTTTTCACCCAAGCTGGTGGGTGTGAGTCCACAAGGATTTTTGATGATTTGACACATGGAGGTGTTAGAGGACCCTTAGAGAAGAAAGGGGCAGCGAAAATCATCAAAATTCGAGCTCTAAAAGTGGAGAAATGAATTTTTCTCTGTGGTTGTAGGTTAATTTGGCATACAAGTCAGGTCGGCTTGAGTATTAGGTGTTCCAAATTAGAGTGTGATGAAGCCACATGAGAAAGGTATAAATAGGAGAGAATGTGAGGTCATTTTCTCACATCCATGTGCAAACAAGCCAAGGAGATCATCTCAGAATTAAGCAGCAGGTCAAGGAGCAGAACAGTGAGGGAGAAACAAAGTCGTTTGGGTGAGTTCAGGATTGTTTTGCCTCTACAGTGAACATCAAGTTCTCTTGGGAGAGGGCTGAGTGGGTGAAGAGGAGACCTGGGCAGTGTATGTGTAGATTTGGAGATGCGTATTGCTACAGGTATGGGCCGCAGGTTGTTCTGAAGTGACAACAGGGATTAGCCCTTGTTTGTGGAGGCCAAGTGGTGGAGCATCCTCATTTGACTAGGTCGCAATTAAGGGAAGGAACAACGCAGTATTCAAGGCCAGATTTGGAGCATTACACAGGAGGTAGCAGCAGCGTTTGGGACTGTGGCACAGCCCTAACCAGGACTATCATCTCAGAGTTAAAATGCACAGAACCCGTGGTCAAGAAGGGGTGTGATTGGTCCTTTCTTGTTGGCACCGTTTGCTAAGTGGATGAGATTAATTTGCAGCCTATGGGAGCCATGTGAAGGGTTGTCTTGGGTGAGTAGAAACCCCATCTAGGAGCAGATCCTACAGTGATTAGATTGGGTGCCATTGGACTAATGGAGGGCAGCGTGTTGGTGACCCAAAGTAGCCCCTGACAAGTTGTCCTAAAGGGAGTTTGACAATTGAAGGTTGGGTGAAGTTGTTGAGCCTAATGTGCAATACATCGATGGACTAGTGGACTGCTAGATTAGCAGATTGGAGATCATGTATTGGCCAGCCTAGAGGAGCAGATTGGATCAGCCCGCATTCATTGTAGCATAAGTGACTTGCAGCAGTGATAGGTGGCAGCCCTCCTAGAGACTCTGTGTTGTCCCTTTGATGGACTGAGGGGCAGTGAGAGAGCAGATCGGAAAACGAAGGACCAGCAGGACGAGATATGACATAGATACTGAGCTTGTAGCAAGAATGTCATTGTATCTTTTATTCTTGTACTTGTGGATAATTGAGGGTCATTATCCCTTGTACGAGAGCCCTAGACTGTCGTATTACTCAGTTGGTTTAATATAACGAAGATTGGGTTGTTGCACATATTTGTACAATATTTTGTAAAAAGTTGTCTATACTTGTGCATGTGTGATTTACTGCTATTTATATTTCATTGTGCGAAGTAGCTTCGTTGATATTCTTGGTTTGTTAGCGTCAAAGATTTTAAGATTTTATCCCAGACACCAAGATCGTAGAAATTCAACATAGTTTCAAAGTGTGTTTGAGCTACTTTGGAACACAGTGAATCAGAGTGTGCACACAGAAGTACAGCTTAAGAGGGAGTTGGTCACATTGTAGGTGAAGGGCTCACTACAATGTCGAAGTTGCAGGCTAGTCTCCGGTATGAGGACAGGTTGGAGGGGTTGTCCAACTATAGTCCATGGAAGGAAAGGATCAAGTTGGTCTTGCAGGTCAACAAGATCTGGGAGTTCGCCGAGAAAGCCATCAAGAAGCCAACTGACCCAAAGGAACTGGAAGTGTATGAGGATTTAGATACAAGGGTGAGATTGATCATCCTTGATGGTGTGAAGGATCCCCTAATACCTCATTTATCCGGGAAGAACACTGCACATGAGATGTGGATGGCTCTTCAGAATTTGTTCCAGAATAAGAACGAGAACCAAGTACTGGTATTGGAGGATAAGTTAAAGTCCACCAAGATGATACAGGGTGAAGAAGTGACTTCGTATCTGATGAGATTGTCTTAGGTCAAAGATGAGCTTGTTGTCGTCGTGTGACTATTTCAGATTCTTATATGGTGAGGATTGTTTTGAAAGGGTTCACCGAGGAATCAAATACCTTCATCAAAGGGATTGTTGCTAGAGAGAAGTTGTTAGACTGGGAATAGGCTGTGGGATGACTTCATTCAAGAAGAGTTGCAAGACAAGGATCTTCATCCAAAGAAGAGGGCTTCAGATGATGACATGGCAGTTGCAACACAAATGAACGGTAAGCAAAAGAAGGACTTGAGTAAAGTCAAGTGTTTCAACTATGGCGAGATGGGTCATTTTTCGTTGAAATGTCCGATGAAGAAGAAGATGGGAGATGACAAGAAGAAGAAGAAAGGGAAGCAGGTCGTCGGTGTTGCCATCTCTGCTGAGATAGATGCCCTCACCAGGAGGTTGGAGGAGGACTTTGTTATGATCTCTCATTTCTCGCAAGGTACTATCGATGAGAATGGATGGTACATGGACAGTGGTGCGTCAAAACATATGACAGGGTCACAGGAGGTATTCGAGACTCTAGCTGAGTGGGACTTGAAGTTGCACATGGTGTTGGGCGACAAGAGTCTGAAGGAGATCCAAGGATCGGGAGTTGTACCATTCAAGATGGAGTTAAGATGGGTGATGCAGGTCCAGGATGTATTGTTTGTACCAGGGCTCAGATATAGTGTGATATCTGTCTCAATGATCGAGAAGAAAGGGTTTGAGGTCTTATTCCAGGATGGAAAGGCAAGACTCAAGCCCAAAGGCTCTAGCTCCACAGGTATTGGGCTTGGAGTTAAAGAGCATGGTCTATACAAGCTGATGGCCAAGCCTATGGAATCCTTGTGCATGTGTGATTTACTACTATTTATATTCCGCTGTGCAAAGTAGCTTTGTTGAGATTCTTGGTTTGGTAGCATCAGAGATTTTAAGATTCTATCCCAGACACCAAGATCATGGGAATTCAACAAAGCCTAGCACGAAGGGCATGTGAACAGTAAGGGTACCTCCCGATGCTACCCAATCTCAACAACCTATGCTAGCTAGGGTTGAGGGAGTGATCATGTAAGTGTGGTGAACCCAAAAGAGAATTGGAGCCTTTCGAGAAATGTTGCACGAAGCGGGGACATTTTTTGGAAGAAAAGCATCAGAAGCATCATTTTCCAAAAATCTAGGAAGCAAAGCATCTATTTTATATATATATATATTCAAAAAAGACATCCAAAATACCAAATTAGTTGTAGAATATATGAAAACACGCATATTTGTACATAAATCAAGATATATATGGCATCAATTGTAAATCAATGATTAATTATTCCAGCATCAACCATCTAGAATCTAGATTCCTCTCCTCTTGTCTAGCCTTTGCCTCTACTTCGATTCTCTAGGGATATTAGTCAACATTGTCCAATTTTGATCAAACAGCCTAATCCAAGCCTTATAATATGGTAAAAAAATCTTAACATGCCTGATCAATGATTTTGACTTGAGTGAAGGGTACATTTTTGCTAAGGCCATGACAAAGGAATTCAACAATCAACACCACCAACACTAGGGTACATATAGGACTTGGTGCTCTTGATTAAATGTCAATCACATACCCTCATACATGATATAATCTAATGAAATGCCACAATCCCATTGATCCTGAAATCCTGAAAACCGTTAAGCCTCCTGAATTTGGAATGGGATATGAAATTCTAGTTTCTCCATATGAAGTCTGATGAGGTTGGAACCACTCTCAAACAAACAGGGTCATTTCATGGTAATGTTAAAAATTTAAGTAAAAGGATGAAAATGAAAGATAAAGGAGAATGTCACAAATACTTTAAGAATTTAACATTACTATTAGGGAGCATCTAGGAAGTGTCTAGGGAGCATCAACGGGCACCTTGGGAGTATTCGGATTAGCATAGTTCCTCAATAACAGTTTGAAAATTCCAAAAAAAAACAAAAAAATCCTCACGGAACCATGTGAACCGTCTACCTTCTCCCAAATCCGCTCGCGACCCATGGAGAATCCGCGGATCCAGCCGATGGAAACACAGATCGGGCCCCGGCGGATCTGAAATTCCAGGAAGTAGTAAAACAAGGCAGAACCACGAATCTAAATTTCGGATCCGTGGTTTAGCCAGAGGATCGAAGGCGGATTGGTACAGTATGCGATTCCACCTCTAGATCTGGGGTAGGTGATTCCTACAACACTACTTTGGAGGCTCATGGAGGAGAAGCACTATACACATCTTGTGGAGTTTTCATGACTTGGAGCCTTGTTTGTTGATGACATCACCTTAGAGATTGACATGTGTCCTTCTAGAGTGTAGCGATTCACGTGTGTGGTTGTTAGCTTTTAAGATGCCACATGGTGGGGTAAATAATCAAGTCATTAATAAATTAAAAATAAATGAAGTATGGAGATGCGAACACCTTGGCTTGTAAAATTAGAAATTATGAAAATAGAATAATAGGTAATTTTACATGGTGTGAGATGGAAAACCTCATTATCCCTGTAAATAGAAGAGGTTCCCATGAGTTTAGGGGATCTAGAGGGACTATAGCAAAATGTTATTGATTCTTAGCCAAAGCCTAAATGAGATGAAGTGGATTGGTGAGATGAATCTGAAATATAGCTAAGATGTGAGTTAGGGGTGGAATGAAACCACCACTGAACCATGTCTAGTACTAAGTCTTACAAGGGTTGTTAAGAAATCTAGGGCATAAAAGTTAGGGTTATTTTAAATTTGATTTCTCTTTGATCCATGACATTTTCTTTTGACATTATTATTATAATTTAGTTTTGTTTTATCATCAAGACAAATGTCGATAAGAAGATCACAATGCAAACACAAGAACACCAAATGTAGGTTGCTAGCCAGGGCAAAACCTCTCCTAGAGAGGAAAACCCACAAAAATCTCTTCTTATAGAATTTCAATGAAGACTTCCAAGACCTTGACCCAAGACAAAACTCCCAAGTGATGAGTCAACCAAACCCAAATAGATCACTGCAAAACCAGATTGAGGAAACCCTAGATTCTCCTTCAAAACTCGCTCATGTGAATGGCAAAGACGAAGACTTCCCTCCTTATCAATTTCGCTGGCCTCCAAATAGCTTCACTGGTTTTCACAAAAATTTCGTACCTCTTCTAGCTGGATCAGAATTTGCTTGGTTTAGAGATCTTTCTTGTTGGATGTGTGGACAAAATGAGGTGAGTGAATCTCCTTTTATAGCCTTATAAGGAGATGCATTAGACCACTTTAGGCCGACTTGAAGGGGGGCTAGCCGACTCATGACTTGGAGGATTCTAGACTCCACAAAATACAAAATTAATTCTCTTTTATTGTTTCATGAGCCCTCCAAGGGCTAATACATCCTGACATTGACTCTTTGACTTGACAACAAGACCCCTAGAGCACTATATGGGTGCTTTGACCTAGAACCACAATATGATGGGCAAGAAACCCTTTTCAATAAAATAATTTTTCTTTTTACAAATAAATTTTCTTTTCTTTTTTTTGACAAGTACATCAATAATTACATCAAGTCATGACTCAAGAACAATTATGAAGATCGACACTAGTTACATTTCAACAGGGGTTACTCAAAAGGTTTTACACCAAGTTTGTGGATGCTTCATGACATTCAGGGTACATGGTGTATATTTAGCCCCTGGATGGTCCGGGATGGATTTACACATGGGAGATGGTCCATGATGAAATTGCACATTGCAAATGGCTTACTCAATGATTTCTTGACCTCAATTGGGTGGTTGCTTGGCATTCTTCACTAGGGCTTCAGAATTCTCTTCATAGCTTAGGTGACATCCTTCATGATGGCCACATGGATATGTTTGCTTGCTTTGAGAATGGCCTACTTAGGAGGAGAAACATTGTATATCGTGGAGTTAGTTCAAGGACACATGGGTTGTGACAATGTTCATGCAAGGGAAGTGGATCTAGTGGAGCACCCTTGCATTTGGAGCCTTGCTTATGGATGACATCACCTTAGAGCTTGACATTTGTACCATTAGAGTGTAGCACTTCACATGTGAGCCTACATTTGATTATTGTAGGTTGCTTGTAATGACATTGGCCCACATATGTATTGTTGTGCTCCCTCACCTCTCATACATGTAGAGGAAGGAGAGAGTCCTTAACTCACCCATTCATTCTTGGCCATCCTGTGTTAGAGATGTGAATAGAGGAGTGCAATAGTCATCCTTTTGTAGCAATAGGATGGCATCATAGTCCGCCCCCCTTACACACACAAACATTGCATGCATTAGTTGAGGATCTCGCTAGGATAGTTCCAAGTTGGTTCTCATAGACTCTGGATAGAGACACACCACCATATATCATGGTCAAATAAAATCTACCAAATGTACCACTTGCATGAGCTAGAGATAGAGATGCACTTTATTATTAGGTGTCCCCTATACCATGAGATCAAAGGACACTATCACTGCCTATATCAGGACTCAAGAGGCTCCCTCTCTACCTTCTTCAGGTACTAGGACGAGCGATGCTTAGCCCTCTTCATCAGGGGGATTTTTGGCCACAGATCTCAATTCTTACACACCATGCCCCGCCTTGGGATGACCAGAATAATCACCTCACATTTTCATGTGGATCCGTCGGATCAAAACCCCAAGCGCCGAGCAAAAGTTCAAGATGCAGCATACAATAGAAGCGTGAGATCTCGGGTCTCTTCTCATCCCCCCCTCCAAGTGAACGACGGATTCCACCAAGACTAGTTTGGTGATGTCAAAATGTACAGCAGTTCACATGTCCTCAAAGCACTAGAGGTACTAGCTAGAAACAATTCCAAAGCAGGGCACCCACAACCCATTTGATTACCTCCAATTTCCACAAGAGCGGCCAAAGTGTTGAGTTTTTGTAGCTATTGTCTGTATTCATCATTTGAATTAGCCCTCCAAAATATATGTGAAATGATAAATACGAATTTGGTTTTCATGTCAGTTTCAAAAGAGTGAATTTAATTCGAATTTTTTGGCCCAAAAGGATCAAGTCAACTCTCCAAATGTTCAAGTCGGCCCAGCATGAAAAGACACCCATTCGGCCTCCTAAGAAGACTATAAATATGCCACTCATTCTCCTCCTCTGTTGAAAAGTGTAGCAAAGAAGGTCTTCTTCTTGACTTGTGCCTTAGTCACGAAAGACCACAAACAGTCTTCCTTTTAGCATGCACGAGTTCCTAAGAAATAGGACGAGTCATGGAGTAGTTAACTCATGCGCAAGAGTTGGAGGCTCAATTTTGTTTGTCTCCAAGTGCGAGTTTATTTTTGGAAAAGGACGAGTTAGTGAGCTTCAGTTTCTAATTGAGGCAGGATGAGTTAGAAGAGTCAATTTGACTCAGTTAAAAAATCAATCACAAGTCCAAGTTCTAAAAATACACTTGTCAGATTTAGCATGATCAAATTGCATAAAAGGAAGACGAAGGCATAAAATTCAATCAATTGTTTTTGTGTGCACAAGGATGTGAGACAAGACAATAGCTCACGAATTTGGGAGAGATAGCACCAAGCTGTGTGAGGAGAGCTTGTTGTGGAACAACATATCTAGGAGCAGCCTATACGCAGTCTTGAGGCAGAGAATTTCCTTGTGGAAGTGCGCTAGGAATTAGGAGAAATTCCTAAATAATAGGGGTCTGCTCGACGCTACGAAATAGGATATTTCCAGCGAGATAAGAGCGGAGGATGCGCAAGGAAATAAAGGAGTTAGGTCGAGTTCTTGCAAGGAGGTTTTCAACTAATTACTAGTAGAGAGAACAGTTGTGTTTTTTGTGGAAACAATTTGCCTTGTAAAGAGATCAATTGCTCTATTTTCTATCAATAAAATTCTACAGCAAAGCAGAGGGGTTTTCCCAATTGGTTTCCCAAGAAAAATAGTCTTATTGTGTGATTGTGTTTTTATCTCTGTATTTATTCCACGGCTTATCGATTGTTGAGAAATTTTGTGTCTTGGTGAAAGGAAATTAGTTTCAAATTGTTCATTCAAGCAGTTGCAAATTTTCAAGGAAATTTTGCATCCTCTTAACACAATTCGAATCACCATTTGAGGCAAAATAAGGACGAATCTGAGGTAGATCAAAAGGAAAAATCTAAAGGAGGCCGAAATTTCAAGAGCTTAAGATTTTAGAAAGCCAAAATTTCAGGAGGCCAAATTTGTCTCTATTTGACCAGGTTTTGTTGGAAAATGTAACTAGTATCAGTCTTCATAATTATTGTTTGGTTCATCACATGATGTAATTCTTATATTTTTCAAAAAGAAGAAAAAGAAAAATATTGTAAAAGAAAAATTATTTTATTAAGCATGGGTTTCATGCTTAGGTCATTAGCCAAATAGGTCAAGGCATCCATTGCATGCCTATAGGATTGTCTTAGGTAAAAATGTCATTGTCATTATGTAAAAGACCCTCTTTGGCACTTGTATCAAAGAAAAAAAATTATTTTCTATTTTGGAAAATGTCTATAGTGCTCCTAAGAAAAAGTTGGCCAGCTAGTTGAAGTCAGCCTAACAGTGGGCTTAAAGATCTCTTGAAAGGGTATATAAGGAGGGTATTCGACCTCCTTTGAGACATACATCTACGCACTTAATTTCAAAAATGGTCTACAATTCAAAAAGGATGCGAAGGACACAAAAAGGCTAGAAGAGCCTAGCATAAGATAAATCTGCCCTAGAAATCGTTGAAGGTCTGAAATATGCGATATTTCTTGGGTGTTCTCAATCTGAGGTTACAGAAAGACTTTGCAGTTTATCATTGGAAGTTAAGAAGGGAAGATTTGCTAGCTGGTTGACTTATGTCTTGGTGGAAGCAAAGGATCTTTTCTAGGTCTTGGAAGTCTCCTTTGAAATTAATAAGAAGAGAAGTTTTTGTGGGTTTTCCCTTTTAGAGGGGTTTTTCCCTGGCTTGGAGCCTGTATCTTGCATTCATGTGATCTCTACTGTTTTGGCATTTATTTGATGATGAGAACATAAACATAATAATAAAAAGAAGATCTTAATATCACAAGTAAATGTCATGTGAGGAAAATGTTAAGTTAACATGTTGCCCTAATCTATTTTCCAACATGGGATCAGAGCTATGGTTAAGTGAGATTAGCAACTCGAAGATCACTGTAATCTAAAGAAAACAAGAAAGGGACTGCTTGCACTCTCCTTGAAGACCGAAATTCTCTGCAGATCATCAATTTTCTGAGTAAGTCAAGGCCCAGAACAGGCCTCAGGTCCAAAACTCTAAAGGATTGTTTGAATGCAGCAGTAATATATTCCCTTTTTGAGAAAGTGAGGGCTATACTAGGTCGAGGATTTTGGGCATTGTTGTAAGAAACCCTAGATCAATACTCACATTGTGAAGAAGAATCTAAAGTTCTGAAGTATCCAAAAAGAGGTCCGAAAATTATAGTAAGAGGTACAGAGATCTGATAATTACACACTGGTATTTTTCAGAGGTCCGAGCTGCAGGAGAAGCGAAGGATCACAGTTGACAACTGTTTGTGAGATTGTTGCAGTAATTATCAAAGCCCTAACCACAGAAACTAAAACCTTGAGAAGATCAGTCGAGACCTAAAATTTCTTTAACTATGAAATCCAAGAATTGAAGTCCACCGAAGTAAGGCAACTTATAGAAGTCAAATGGCCGCAGGTTGAAGGAGTCTTTTATAAGATTTTTTGTAGTAACTGTGATGAACCCTATCTATAGAGTCGACGTTGCAGAATAAGCTTCATTCCTATCATCAACAATAAGGGAGGATTGACACATATAAATCAAGGTTCATTTGAAGAAAGAAGCTATACTTGGAGTATAGTTTGAGGACTTGTTGAAGCATCTACAACATATAAGAATTCAACAAGAAAATTTGTTAATCACCTTGTGGAAAGCATCTTGAAGGCGGTACTCATGACGATAGTGGAAGTATCTACACCTTGGATTGTGAAGAAGACCTGTAGCAACACTTACAGGATAACTCTAACCAGACTTAGTGGAAGAGCAGAAAATAGTCTCTTGAAAAAGTAATCTTGCTTGGCATTCTAAAGATCATTGGAAGTCAAACTTTGGCTTTGGCATCTTGGAATCAATAAGAAAGATCATGACAGCAATGGAAGTGACTATGTCTTGTGAGAACAAGTAGAAGGCCTTTGTAGCAGATTCTTGCGATCATGGAGGACTAAGGTATGTAGTCCTTGAGGTACGTATAATTGTTTTTATAGGGTCTAACATGAATTGTATTAGGGTTTTTGGGACATGTTTGGTTCTAGGATTTATAGTCTTCACCTTGTTGAAAATTGTCGATAACTAGGATTTAGTTTGGAAACCCTAGTTGTATGGAAACCCTAACCCTAATTTGCTTGTTCCCTCATAGAAACCCTAACTCTTGATTTCTAGGGTTTGTAGGTAGTCTAGGGTATATGGCAAGGATGGAATTAAATGAAGTCTAGGGTATGACATCATGTCCCTAGAGATGGTTAGGGTTTGTAATTGAAAACCCTAGGAACTCACCCTCTAAGATTCCATGAAATCCCTAGATTAACAAGATTGGTCATTATGCTCTTGTTCTTGTACATTTTGTTTGGTGGTAATTGCCGATGACTAATGGAAGTACACCATGAAGAAAGCAAAATGAGAAGGATAAGCAAAGCAAATATTGTGCTTTGGTGGGCATGATGGACGGAGGGAACTGTAAGGACCCTGTAGGAACTAATGTTATTAAGTTCATTAAAGGAATAAGCTTGCATTGTTGTATTTTTTATTTAGTATAGCATCAAGTGATAGTAGCATGTCTAGAGTCTACTTGGTTAAATCATCCAATCTTTCAAAAAATGAAAAAATTGAGATCATCTTGCATAAGGATCATCCTCTTATTATCCAACATTATAGACAGCCATTTTTTTTGCTAAGGGGGATCCTCAAGATCCTATAAAGAACCATCACTTTGAAGGTTCTTGAAGAAGCATTGTGACACATAAGGATGATGAGGTGTAGTTGGTCAAGTTGTAGTCTCACAAGAAAAGAGATCCCTTTCTCTTTGAAAATGAGATGTTGAATCATTTAAGGTCTAATAGTTAGATGATTGAACGAAAGCATAGTAATGCATATTTAAAGATAACTTTTGGGTAAGACTTATATAAATCTTGCTTATGATGCGTAAAAATTATGAAGTTGACTTACTCTAGAAAGAATGGAAACTTAAGACTTTCTCATTAAAATCTATATGTTCAACATCTAACATGATCTCATGAAGAAAATGGTGACTTGGTAATCAAGTTGGATCCTTGGGCACTCTAATGAATAAAGGTATACTCGTGTGGAGATGGTTTATGAAGATGTTGATGCCTTGTTGAGAAGGTCGTCATGATGAGTTGAGGCAAGTTCAATTGTGCGGATGAAATACTTGAAGAATATTGAGAGAAGTTCAATCTCTGATACCTGACAACTATGAAGGTCAAGATGAGCTCATCTTGTGATTGGAAGGTAGCTGTGAGAAGATAACCTGAAGGTCAAAAAGGAAGATCACTTTCGTAAGGAAACTATGATCAGCTTGAAGCCTGGGAAGGCTCGATAGAATGCCTTCATGAATGAAGACAAGATGAAAGTGATGTGCAAAATGGATGACCTGGAACCTACCGTGAGAAGATAACTCCATGATTCATGATCTGTACAATGAGATACGGAGGAAAGAGGAAGCTTCTTCTATTTTCAAGAGATAAGCATTCTATTCCCTTTTTTCATCATTATATTATTGTTTATTCCATGTCTAACTTTATTTAACTATATCTTTTCTTTTTAAGAATATTGCAGGTATATTCCAAAGACTATTCGTCAAATATGAAGTCAAGAGGTTGTAGCTAGACTCAGAGGGAGCCTAGAAGGAAAATTTGAATCTTGAAAGAATTTTGAAGAAGAAGCCTTGATTCAGAGGGAGCCTTGGAAAATCAAAGCACAAGATTGTATGAAAAGGATGTAAGAACAAAACAAAAGGTAAAATATCATGCTTAAAGAGGGAGTTGTAGGAAGACTGTTGATACAGATGATGGAATCAAAGCACATGATTTTATGAAAAGGATGTAAAAATAAAACAAAAGGTAAAATCTCATGCTTAAAGAGGGAGTTGTAGGAACATTGTTGATACAGATGATGGAAAGAGGGAGTTGTAGGAACATTGTTGATACAGATGATGGAAAGAGGGAGTTGTAGGAACATTGTTGATACAGATGATGGAAAGAGGGAGTTGTTATGATGATATTGAAGATTCCACATTAATGATTGAAGATGGACCTGTACCCATAGTATTCAAAACTGGAACCATTGACCGAACCAATCCACCTAATAAACTGGGTTTCAAACCGGGACTAGTCAGATCTCAATGAACTGGTTTTTCAAAAAATACATGAAATAATTAATTTTTAATGAAAAAAAAACTATTTTTAAGGTTTCAAACCATGATTCCAAACCAATAGAGACAAAATATGCAAATTTTTCTCATATAAATACCATGTAAAGGTGAATATATCAAAATGGCACCAAGTGCAATACATATCATCGATAAAATACATAAGCAATGAGGCTCTAAATGGCCTATAAAGTCCAAAAACAATGCTACAAGCTATGGGGCCATTAGCCTACTACAAATCTAAACTCTACAAGTACATATCAGTGATCAACATGATCATTCCTCATCGTGATCAAACTCATCACCACTACTAGACACAGGAGCTACATAAACATCATCTCGATTAGAGTCTGAGGATGCCTCGGCCTCATCTGCAACCTCAGTAGTAGCACCAATAACAATAGAAGTGGACCTAATGGAAGAACGTGTTGGTCGAGTTGCACGACTATTGTCTTCCATTAGTTGTTTGCCTTTGCTTGATGTGGCTACTAATTCTGGTTCTGATGGCGCTATCAAATCTGCATTGGGATCAACCCCCCCTAATGCCATGTAAATATCAAATTTAGCATCAAACTCAAGATCTTCAATCTCCTACACCCATTCTGATGTTGGATCAATATTGTCCAACACAATGGGATCTAGATCAAGTCTTTTGTTCATGATTTGGCTGTGTCTTAGTCGAAGATTGTATTGCACGAGGACAAGATTATTTAACCATTTTTGTTCCAAACGGTTTCTCTTCTTCGTGTGTATGCACTCAAAAACAGACCATTTGCGCTCACAGCTTAAAGCACTGCAAGTTTGGCTGAGGACTCTAACTGCAAACTTTTGCAATTAAAGACATTGGCCGCCAAATGACTCCCACCAATGTGTTGCAAAGAAAAATACATTAATTAGTAACTTAGTTCATTTCATTACTTATTTATAATTATTTACAGACAATTTGAATTGTAAATTTGTAAACAATTGAACCTTAAAAGAAAACGAATTGGAATTGCTTACCTGGTTTATCCACATCTCTTGCAATCTTTGCCAAGTTTTTGCCAAAGGTTTCTGCTGCCATATTGAAAAGAGTAAGTTGTCTATGTATTTCCAACTGGTCATAATAGTTAGAGACCATGCGCTCCAAGCAATCTACAATCCATCTCTGACCTCGCCAACCTGCAGCTCCTGGGTGAGCTTTATAATGATGCTTTGGGTTCAAAAAATACTCTGCCACATGTATAGGACGATGGAGTTGATTGTTCCATCCGTTATCAATGATCTACCAAATACGCCCATATTTAGCTAATTTATCCTTGCAAGTTGCTCTTACCTATTCCTTTGCCTGATCCATAGCCTCATAGATGTAGCCCATGGCCAATTTTTCCACATCCACCATCCGTAGCACCTTAACCAAGGGCTCGGTAATTTTCACAAGCTCTGCAGATCTTTTCCAAAAATAATTGTCAAAAACTTTCCTTTTGGTGTCTTTATCATCTTGTCTACGAGCCCACCGAGATGAAGTCCAATCATCAGAAGAAAACATTTTCTGCAAGTTTTTTTGTTGAGAATTGAGACATTGCAACGTAAGGAAGTGAGTTGCAAATCTCGTAATTGCAGGCCTAACAAGCTCTTTGCCCCCAGTGCTTTTCCTCATTAGGCTCAATACCCATGAGTGGTTGTAGATGTATTTTATAATGCACTTGGCATGCTCTACAGTGTTTTTTACCCACTCCACTTTGCCTATGTCCTCAAGCATGAGGTATGTACAATGTGCAGCGCATGGAGTCCAAAATATGGTCTTATATTTGGACTCTAGCATCTTTCCAGCAAGAACATAGTTTGAGGCATTATCTGTGATGACTTGCACAACATTATGCTCCCCCACTTGCTGAATAATGTCATCCAAAAGCTCAAATAGAAGGTTTGCATCCTTCACCTTATCAAATGCATCAACTGATCTCAAAAACATGGTTCCTTGAGGGCAAGAAACAGGGAAATTAATGATAGTGCGGTTCTTTCCATCGGTCCATCCATTTGACATCATGGAACAACCTTTTTTGAGCCATGACTCTCTATACTCAACCAAATAATCATCAATGGAAGAAATCTATTTTTGCAAAAGAGCTCCCCTCAAGTCATGCACAGTATGTTGAAAAGTGCAACTAGGTTCGGTCTTCATAATGACATGTAATTATGATTTTATGTAATGAGATGTAAAGGAGAAAAATAAAATTATTGTATTACTCGCTTCATGGATTTCATGAGCAAGAGATTTTGTTTTTGAGTCAAGACTCCTATTGAGAGTCTTTAAGAATTATTTGTCGTCTAGTCATAAACTGGTAGAGTCATTGTCATGTAATGAACTCATGTTACATTTTGTAAAAGGTCAAAATTGTCTATGTAAAGTATCCTCCAAGACCTTGTCACTTATCCTCTTCAAGTCGGCCTACAACGATGGAAGAACTTGCTAGAAGAAGTCGACCTAACTACTTGTGATCATGTCGGCCTAAAGGACATGTAATGAAGTGTATATGTAGCCACACTCGGCCTCACTTAGAGGCAAGCAACTCAACAAGCATTCGTTGAAGAAATGCGAAAAAAAAGAGGCTACCAAGAGAAGTGCGAAAAAAAAAGGCTACCAAGAGAAGTGAAAAAAAGGACGAGAGTTTCTTCTGTGGCGGCGAAGAAGGTTTCTTCTAGGGCAGCGAAGGAAAGTTTTCTTCTGGGGTCAGCGAAGGAAGGATTCTTCTAGGATACTTGTTATGGGTAACCGAGATAGAGATCTAGAGACTGAGATTCTCTAGAGGAAGCCAATGAGATCATAGAGACCGAGTTTCTCTAGAAAGAAGTCGAGAAGAAGCAATGTGAAGTATAGAGACCGAGTTTCTCTAGAAGGAGCCGAGGAGAGAAATTCGAGATCAAGAAGAAAGTCGAGAAAGGGAAGAGGCAAAGCATCAAGGTTAGTGACAAGGTTCTTGAGAAAATATTAGAGTCAAGGGTCTTTTTCATGGTCTTGGTAATCATCAATTGAAGATCTAGAAGAAAATTTTTGATCAGGTTTTCCTCTCAAGAGGTGAGAGGTTTTGGCCCTGGCTGACAAGCCTACATACTGTGTCACTTGTCTTTTATTGTGCATATTGATAATTGTCTTGATGAAAAGAACACAATATTAACATAACAAAGAAAAGACTATAAGCTAAGAAGTAAAAGTATATCACAAGCAATTATCAAGCAGAGAAATCTTTTAACTATTCATGCCCTAGATTTCTCAACATGGTATCGAAGCTTAGGTGTTGAAGTCAAGAAGGGGCATTCAAAGCAAGTAGACACACGAGAATCGAACTTCAAAGAAGGATCAAAGCAAGTCAAAGAACACCAAGCAAGAAATCAAGATCTACCAAAACCCTAGATCGAAGAAATATACTCTAACAAGAGTCTTGAAATTATCTTCAAGAAGGAAGCAGGAAGAAAGACTGAAACCCTAGAAGCACTTCAAGATCATCACTCATACATCACCAAAGAAGTGGAAGCTCTTCAAATCTAAGGAAGGTTAGATCGAAAGGCAATCTTCTCTCTATTGAAGCAAGGATCTCATTTGGAAAAAAGATCATCCTAAAGAAGGTAGTGTTCCCTCACTGAAGTTAAAAGGATCATCTGAAGCAACAAGTTCATCATCAAGTTGAAGATTCTATCTTCACAAGTAAGTACCCTTTTTATAATCTAATCTAGTAAAAATGACTTCATGTTTCAAGGAGAACCATAAGTTGGTTGGGATATCAAACTTCCTTGCATGGAAAAGAAGGATAGACATAGTCCTCAAAGTAAATGAAGTCATTTATCATGTCTATGGAAAGATATCCAAGCCATCCGAAGAAAAAGCAGTATCTGAATACATGGAAAGGGATCTCAAGGCTCAAAAGATTCTTAAGGAATCTATTAAAGATCCTCTCATTCCCTATGTAGCCGAGCTAGAGACATCTAAAGAAATATATGATAAATTGGTAGAACTTTTCTCTGAAAGCACGATAGAAAAGATCATATCACTTAGATCTGATCTATATAAATTGAAGGTGTCAAAGGATGAAGGGATATCGTCACGTCTTTCAAAAGCATCTCAAATAAAAGGGCAATTGCAAGATCTAGGAGAGATG
Source organism: Pinus tabuliformis (assembly GCA_031772625.1). Classification (NCBI taxonomy): domain Eukaryota; kingdom Viridiplantae; phylum Streptophyta; class Pinopsida; order Pinales; family Pinaceae; genus Pinus; species Pinus tabuliformis. The sequence goes on along the minus strand of CM062804.1, from coordinate 533,429,537 downwards.
ATGTCTAACAAAGAAATGATCTTTGTTATTCTAAGTGCATTGACTGGTGAACAAGATAAACTCATATCTACTAAGAGGAAGCCATCCCATTCATCAAATTATGGTCTCTCTACAAGGTAGAAGAAGATAGGTTGAAGAAAGAAAGTGACAAAAGATCAGATAGAAGGGATCAATCAGTGACAAAAAGAAAAAGGAAATTTGGAAAGTTTGGTCCTCCAAAGAAAAAAGAAGAACATGGCTAAGGAAAGATGTTATGGTTATCAAAAACTTGGGCACTATAGAAGAAATTGTCCTAAACATAATAAGGACAAGAGGGATAGAGAAGAAGACCATAAGACTAAGGAAGTGAAAGAACCTAAGACTAAGAAGCTTAAGAAGGAAGAAGCAAAAGATCTCTACTATGACTGAGATGATCTTCTTCACTTAAAGGTACTTTCCACTTGTAATTTATAGATAGGAGGCAGTGTAAATAAGATAGGATGCATCAGATTAGAAAATAGCATCGTGATAGAAGCATTAGAAGTAAGAGCTCTTGACATGGGAAGCAGAAAGAATGTCTGGAATAAATTCTATTGATTACAAAGAATAAGAGCCCTTGGAAACCTCATTGAAATCTCAAGTGATACTGATAGAAAGAGGTCATCATTGACTAGGATCATAATACCATAGTCAATAAGGAAACATCTGCCGGGTGAGGATATGAAAGATCCTCAGGTTTCTCTGATGGAATCCTTATTAAAGGATTCACCGATCTAAAAGGAAAGAAAGTATTTCATCAGGAATTCCAACTCGTGGGATTCAAGGAATGATGGTATGATGACATCACAAAGAAGCAAGTCTAAAAAGATAAATTTCTTTCGTTCCAATAAAGCTGCTACAGGAAGTCTGGATGACCGAAAGGAAAGATGGGGTATGTATGCTTACATAGGATATCATGAAAGTCATGTCATATGGTTGCAGATAATATGGATCACTATTTCCATCTTGGGAAATATGATCAAAAGAAGAAAGGATGATCTGATAAACACCCTATGAGTGACCTCAGTGAAGATTTATTAAACAAAAGGTATTACAGACCCATGTGCTGGTGTGTGTGTGTTCTGTGTTATTGAAACAATAGATCGATCAGATTGCTAATACACAGAAAGTAAATGGAAAGACAGTAGAGAAATACAGTAAGCAACACAAAGACACAAGCAATTTTTAATAAGGAGTTCACCCTATTCTCCAGGGCTACGTCTCCGGTCCAGCTTCAGTGGTGGCCTTGTTTTATTGTGTCTTTCAGCAGAGAAATTACAATGCAGGGACTCAATATGAGTTCTCCTGAAGCAGATTTTGCTTGGCAGGGTGGTTCTTGGATTCCCCAAGCCACTTGGAGTACACAGACTCTTGTTCTTCCTACCAGCTCTGTGACCCTCGGTCTACAGTGGAAAGAGCCAACTGTGATGCTCAATCCGGACAGATTCCTCTATGGGAAGGCTTGATTCTTCAAGCTCTCTGGTGCTCGATGCTGCCTATGGTCAGCTCGGCCCTCTGTCTCCTCTACTTGGCTTTACTGCTCTCTGTGCTCAATCCTCCTCTCAGGGTTCATTGTTCACTGTCTCTCTTGGTCTCTTGGACTCTTCGTTTGGAATCTCTCTTCGAATCCCCGTTCACTGTCTATGTTCATGGCTTTAGCCATTCGACCTCCACGCTTGTTTGGTTCCTCTCTCGCCTGCGTTGATTCGCCTATCGCCTGTGTGCTTGGAATTCCCTGTTCGGCGTCAGCATGAACGCTCGAGAAGTAGCCACGTGTCCTCACTGGAACAGCGCTAGCCTGTTCGTCGATTCGTTTCTTTCTCCACCGTGGCAGTCAACGGATTCCAAATCCTCTTAAATCGCAGCTTAATCCCCTGTCAATTCCGCTCTGTCTATCGGACGCAATCTCAGCCATCCGATCTGGGCTCCTCCAGATCCAACGTCATTCGCACGCCAAGCGCAGTTGACTTGCTCGACCGATAACGCGCGATCGCGGTGGTTTTTCTCTCACCTCTGCTGCCACGCGTCGATCACTAAGGGTGCTCGCTCCGTTTTCTCCAAAACCGCTTATTGTTCAAGGGCGCCCCGATCAAACCGCTGGTTTCCAGGTTGTGGGTCCCACCTTCGTACGATGGCACTTTTCGTTTCTCCGCCCACGGTCCTCTGGCTCCCAACGTGACCGAGTGCTTAAGGCTCCTCCTTTTCGGCCCTGTTTGCCCATCGAAAATCAGCTCCTTTTCCCGATCCGGGGCTCCCAGGGGCTATTTTGACCTCCTGCGCAGTCTCCATGGGCCTCGGTCAGCGCGCTTTGACCAAGGTCCTCGTTGTTCCACGCCAGCTGCCATGGCCACTAGTTCAGGGTGTTTTCGATTGCTGTTTTGGATTCCATTCGAGATTTGTTCGTCCTGATATATTCATGATTCTATGACAGTTGTTTATGGATCCGATTTGGATCAAAGGATCTCCTCATCTGAAAGATTGCAAGAAAGCATAAGTCACACTAGATGAAATCAACATAATATGTTCTCATTTGAATCATGAAGGAGCTAACTACAATTAAGGAAATCTAATTGGAAGCTCTTGAGAATGAAATCTGTGAAAAGAAAGCAAGAGATCGTAAAATATGCAACAGAGGTAGAAGGCATTCAACATCCGAGACCAAGAAGAGTTGACTAGAATATCTCCCAGAAAGATATGAAGACTCTGATAGGAGTCGAAAAAAGATGGAGACCCTTGACAATGAATATCTTTAGGAGATGTGTCAACATGTATGCAGGATGTTGATACCTACAGGAAGATGTCATGATGAAAGACCATCACAAAGGTAATGTTTGATTTAAGTGTTCATTTATTATTTTTGAACTAATATCTGGATGGGCTTATGTAGGACTGCCAAAGAGAAGATCTGTGGATGACTTCCAGGGAAACCATATTGAAGGATGTGAGATCCTTCCGGAAAATATGGCATGAAAGAAAGCAAAATGACATGAAGCAAAGCCAGATGGAAAACTGATGGATCACTTTCTGATGAAATGAGGACATGACTAACTCATGGATGAAAGTGATGGATGGTCTGTGCCCTATGAAGAAGTCCCAGAAAGATGAAGACTCCATGACGAAGAATAAATTCATGAAATCGAAGGAAGGAGCTCTTCAAACAACTGATTGTTCCATGATCTCCACATGAGGAGTTGTTGTAGGTCCCTAGTTAAGAGCGAGCCTGAAAAGAAGTTTCTTACTTAGAAGAAATTTGGAAATTCAGCTTAGGTACATTCCTTTTGTAGGAATGAGTACATTCCTTTATTGGAATATGTCCTCCCTATTTGAGAGGGAGAGATAGACATGTCATTCTGGTCTTCACCTGGGAAGACAGAATGGAGGATTGGGTAATCATTTGGCATCCGATACTCTTTGAGGATGAGATAGGGCATCCAACAAAAGAGTAGTCGTGGAGGACCGATATTCTTTGAGGGTTGGGGAGTCCAAGATAAGAATAGTCCTCATGGAACACACCTTGAGTACCTGGGTAGGGGATGTTCCGAGAGAGACAATGATGAGAGTGTCTATAAATCATTGGTCTCGCCAGCATTGAGCTCAGATCTTGTGGAGAGATGGAGTTGTTAGTCAAGGCCTTGCTATGTAACAATGCTAGTTGATATGATGCTATACAAATGAGTTACCAATCTGAATTCTTCTTATGAGAAATTCTTCAGATTGAGAAAGTCCAAGTACCATTATGAATACCTCCCTAGTTAAGAGGGAGCGTTGAAAAGTGTAACTAGGTTCGGTCTTCATAATGACATGTAATTATGATTTTATGTAATGAGATGTAAAGGAGAAAAATAAAATTATTGTATTACTTGCTTCATGGGTTTCATGAGCAAGAGATTTTGTTTTTGAATCAAAACTCCCATTGAGAGTCTTTAGGAATTATTTTTCATCTAGTCATAAAATGATAGAGTCATTGTCATGTAATGAAGTCATGTTACACTTTGTAAAAGGTAAAAATTGTCTATGTAAAGTATCCTCCAAGACCTTGTCACTTATCCTCTTCAAGTCGGTCTACAACAATGGAAGAACATGCTAGAAGAAATCTGCCTAACTACTTGTGATCATATCAGCCTAAAGGACATGTAATGAAGTGTATATATAGCCACACTCGGGCTCACTTAGAGGCAAGCAACTCAGCAAGCATTCATTGAAGAAGAAGTGCGAAAAAAAGAGGCTACCAAGAGAAGTGCGAAAAAGGACAAGAGAGTTTCTTTTGGGGCAGCGAAGAAGGTTTCTTCTGGGGCAGTGAAGGAGGTTTCTTCTAGCGCAGCGAAGGAGAGTTTTATTTTGGGGTCAACGAAGGAAGGATTCTTCTAGGATACTTGTTCTGGGTAACCAAGATAGAGATCTAGAGACCAAGATTGTCTAGAGGAAGCCAGTGAGATCATAGAGACCGAGATTCTCTAGAAAGAAGTCGAGAAGAAGCAATGTGAAGTATAGAGACCGAGTTTCTCTAGAAGGATCCGAGGAGAGCAGTTTGAGATCAAGAAGAAAGTCGAGAAAGGGAAGAGACAAAGCATCAAGGTCAGTGACAAGGTTCTTGAGAGGATATTAGAGTCAAGGGTCTTTTTCATGGTCTCGGTACTCATCAATTGAAGATCTAGAAGAAGAATTTTGATTGGGTTTTCCTCTCAAGAGGTGAGAGGTTTTGGCCCTGGCTGACAAGCCTACATACTGTGTCACTTGTCTTTTATTGTGCATATTGGTAATTGTCTTGATGAAAAGAACACAATAATAACATAACGAAGAAAAGAATATAAGCTAAGAAGGTATATCACAAGCAATTATCAAGCAGAGAAATATTTTAACTATTCATGCCCTAGATTTCTCAACACAATGGGGCCTTTGAAGCCCTTTCCTACAGCTATAACAGAGTCCCACATAGCTTGGTAATAAGGTGACCGGGCAACATTAAATGGGATATTGGGATTAGTATAGACAGTGGTAGCAGAGGTTGAGAAATAACTCTGAATGTTCATCCTCTTTGTTCCTTTAGATTGTTGGCCTTGATGATAAAACCCAAGAGCAGGAGGAACATAGTGAAAGGGGTCATTGGTGGAAGGGATAGAAGAGGAGTCTTGAATCTTAAAATCATCATTCCCACCCTCTCTCATGGCTTGTAAAATTTCCTTCTTCCTTGCAATTTCTTCTTGGATAGCCTTCTCCCTAACCTTATTCTCCTCAAACTTCTCAAACTTCGCAAGATATTATACCCGAACAGGACCTATCACTTCCTTTGGTGCATCACATAGGTTTACTTGGCCTCTTATCCCAGCCAAATGTTGTTTCAACCTGAGAATACCCCCACCTCCAATAGATTTATTGCAAAATTTGCATATAATTTTTCCATCAATCACATCACAATGAGCCCATGCAATGTCCTTGGCTTTTGGAGGCATGGTGGCTAGAAATATTTGAAATTTGCAAAGAAATCTGCCAATTAAAAAAAAATTGCAGCTAAGAAAAATGGAAAACCTAAGATAAATTTGGGGAAAAAAGGGGCATATTTAGCCTACAAAATTTGATAGCATAGAACTAGAAATTTGATAGCAATGTAGCATAGAACACATAAAAAAATTAAATACATGGACAACAGTGAAATATGGATTTTTTCAAGTGAAAATCCTTACCTAGAAATGCAAACTAGCTTCCTTAGCCTCCTCTTGAAGATGCCAACTCCACTAACAGCTCCAAACTATCTCCAAAATAGCTCCAAGTCCAAGTCCAAGCCTCCAAGATGACTACTCCAGCAAAAACTCAACACTCTCCAAGCTCCCAATGAAACTCACAAAAACTCCAAATGAGATGTGTGAGGCAAATGAGAGGGGAGACCTCCTTTTATTGGCTTGGAGGGGTTATTTTTGGAGGTAAACAACCCTTAGTTTCCCTCCAAGCCTCCAAGAATGCGTCTAGTGGATCTACAGCCACCGTGGCAATGAACCAGTCGACTTATGACGGAACCGGCCAGTTTTCCCACGGCTTATGACAGAACTGGCCGGTTTATGGGAAAAGCAATCAGTTCCATCATAAACCAGTTGGTTTATGCCCGATTTGTCTAAAAAATCGGCAAAGGAGGGCGTCTGACCAAGTTTTTTGAGTGTTCTGGTGTGTTTAGCCAATGAACTAGCCAGTTTGCCCAGTTTCATGTTCAAACCAGTTGTTTTTTAATACTAGTTGTACCTCATTGTTACTTGAAGATGGAACATGCAAAGAAAATAATGACCTCAGAAAGAGGTTTGATGAGTTGGTGTACCTTAGGCTGAATAGCCCGTATGATGGTACTCAGGGTTGGTATCTTGGCAGTTAGCCTAGACGATACCTAGATCCCTGTTAGGGTGGATATCTTGGTCTAGATGATACCTAGATCCCAGTTAGGGTTGGTATCTTGACCTAGATGATATCCAAATCCCTGTTAGGGTTGGTACCTTGGCAGGTAGCCTAGATGGTACCTAGATCCCTATTGGTGTCTTGGCAGGTAGCCTAGATGACACCTAGATCTTTGATGAATTGGTGTCTTGGCAGGTAGACTAAATGACACTTAGATCCTTGTTGAGTCAGTATCTTGGCAGGTAGCCATGATGATACCTAGAACCTTGTTAGGGTTGGTGTCTTGGCAGGTAACCTCGATGACACCTGGTGTCTTGGAAAGTAGCCTAGATGACACCTAGATCCCTATTTGGATGGTACCTTGGCAGGTAGCCTAGATGGTACCTAGATGGGTTGATACCTTGGCAGTTAGCCTAGATGGTATCTAGATCTCTAACATTGTACATGTTGTTTGTGACACTCTTCTTATGAGAACTTTTCAAAGTGCGTATTGTCCTTTTACCGATTAAGCAATTATGAAGACCTCCCTAGTTAAGAGGGAGTATTGGAAAATATTACTAGTATCGGTCTTCATAATTATTATTTGGTTTCAAAAAGAAGAAAAAGAAAAATAACGTAAAAGAAAAAATATTTTATAAAGCATGGGTTTCATGCTTGGGTCATTAGTCAAATAGGTCAAGGCATCCATTGCATGCCCTATAGGATTGTCTTAAGTTAAAATGTCCTTGTCATTATGTAAAAGACCCTCTTGGGCACTTGTATCAAAGAAAGAAAATTATTTTGTATTTTGGAAAATGTCTATAGTGCTCCTAAGAACAAGTCGGCCTAACAGTGGACTTAAAGATCCCTTGAAAGGGTATTGTGAAATTTCTTGGGTGTTCTTAGTCTGAAGTTATAGGAAGACTTTGCATTTTATCACTGGAAGTTAAGAAGAATAGATTCACTATGTTAAATTTGGCAACTAGGGCCAAACTCCACGCAGGTCATCTTATTTATGGTAGCTGATATTTTTCTTGGATCCCTCTCATCGAGAGGTGTAGGATTGATCTAAAGATCATCCGATTCTGATAAGTATTCATGGAGTTATGAATTTATTTGTGTTATAAGACAATTCATCAAGGTCGACCAGCAACCGAATAAACCCCACATGTGCTCAATGTTTTAGTATAAAAGGAGATGACTTGAGAGTCATTTCACACACACCTCTCTCTTGATTTCTCTCCACTCGCTTTGGGTTTTAGTGGAAGAGAGATCTAGGAGGAGGATGCCCTAGCCGCAGTCTGCCCTAACGTAGTCAAGTGAGAAGCCCTAACGCAGTCAAGTGAGAAGCCCTAATGCTATCAAGGAAGAAGCCCTAATGTTGGTATCTACGCAGTCTAGAAGGATCTCTGTTTATGGGCCGCAATGAGGGTTTGTTGTAGGTGACAACATGGTGAGAAAGGGTTGTTTTGAGGGTAAGTTAAGGGTTGTTCCAAGTGCGTATTGCTAGGCAGATTAGGCCGAGGAACAGCAAGTGTGGAGGCTGAGGAGCAGCGTGGCATTTCTGGAGGAGAAGCCGATTTGCTGTAGGTACAATGGATTTGTTCTAGGGCCGGAGAGAAGGGTTGTAGGACCACAAGGCTTAAACAAAGCCAAAAGGAATAGCGTAGGTGTGGAGGGTTATTCCCTTGGAGAACCACAGTCTTTAGAAGGTTGTTTTGCTGATTTGTATGGAGGATAAGGGTTGTAGGCTGATGCCCTAACCAGTGATGTAGTGTAGTAGTGCAGCGTGGTGAAACAACACATGGCAACAAGGGTACATGGTGCTGCTCAGCAGCAAGCAAGGCGACTAGTACAGCAGTGCTAAGGCTATATGGTGTTGCTAACTAGTGCAGCAAAGTAAATAGGACAGCAAGGTACATAGTGTTGTATAGATGCATGGGACAGCAAGGTACACAGTGTTGTATAGATGCGTGGGACAGCAAGCTACATAGTGTTGTATAGATACATGGGACAGCTGTGACATGGCAGCAAAGGTACATGGGACAGCAGCAAACATGGACAGCATGGCAAGCATGGTGCAGCATGGAAAACATGGACAGCATGGATAGCAGTGGCAAGCATGGTGCTGCAAGCACATGAGACATGGTGTATGACAACATGGTTATGACACATGCGACAGCGATGCAACATAAGGTGCAGCAGTATGATGTGTACAACATGGTCATAAGGTTCAGCATTATGATGATGGGTACAGCACGGTGAGGTGCAGCATGATGACGAGATGCAGCACAATGATAAGTCAAAGTGTTGACTTCTATTGTAAATGTATTATCTCTCTCTCTCTGCTTAACTATTGAAGAACATATAAGAAGAATTGATCAAGGGTTTCCCCACATTGGGGTTTGTCCCTGGCTAGCGCCACATCTTGTGTCCTCTTGTCTTGGCTTGTCTTCTGCGATTTATGTTTATGTTCTATCTGCAGTTTAATTTAATGTTGATGTGATTGCTAATCTGGAAAAGGTATTAAGCTAACTGTGAAAATTGAAATAAATTGCTCTAAGCATAGAACATACCTAAAATTAACATGGTATTAGAGCTGAGGTGAAGACAAAGCCCAAGCAAGAGTGAAAGAGCAATCACCAAAGACAGTTGGGAAAGGACAAAAGGATCAATGGATTCCTCATCCCTCTTCAAATTCACCAAGGGTGAAGTCGAAGCAGAGAATATTATCATAATGGTGCAGCGGAAGCTTCTGATGGCCTACCTAAAGATCACTTCAATGGGAAGTCCAGATCTAAGGGTGGAAGGAAAGGCAGATGCCTTGTTTGTAATAAGTTCGGCCATTATGCTGAGGAGTGTCCGAATGGTAGGGACACATCACTTGATGATGATAACAATCATTCCAGGGACATCTTCAATGATCGGAGGAATGACAGGTAATGCAAGTCATCAAGGAAATAGCCGACTCTTCAAAGAAAGCAAGGAACCCCAGGTATGAAGAATCAAATGTTGTTTCTAATAAGATAAAGAAGCATTATCTTATATTGGCCCTCTCCTTCAGAGTCTTTGGGAATCTGGCTTATTGTAGTGCTTCTAGGCACTTCATCGAATAGAAAGGTGCACTCTCTAATTTGGTAGAGATGGAAACAATCGTGGGATTATACTTGGAGTCGATGCCACCTATCCCGGAAAGGGTGTAGGGAATGTTACCCCTCAATTGAATGAGGGTAACTCGATTCATTTACAAGAATCTCTTTTATGTACCTGATCGCAAAAAGAACCTGGTGTCCATTTCGGCAATGGAAGTCAAAGGTTTCAGGGTGGCATTCATCGATGGAAAGGTACGTGTTTGAAAATAGAATTTTCAAAGATGCTTTTACTCATGGGTTCAGGGTTGGCAATTTGTATCAAGTTGCAGGATGGTCCATTGGGGATCATGTCAATTGACATATCTCATCTATAACACCGGAGGTCTACTTATGGGGCCCTACCCGATGTGAGTTAGATGGTGACAGGAATGCTTGAATTCAAGAAGAGCATGAAGGTACATGTCTGAGATGTATTGAAGGAAAATCTTACAAAAGGACCATTCCCCCCATGTAGCAGGTCCACAGGTTTGGAACAACCCAAGGAGTTTGAGATTCATGATCGGGAATCTCATGTATACAGGCGGAAGAAAGTCCTCTATGGCTTGAAGCAAAACTCCCCGGGCATAGTATGAGAGGATTGATAGCTGTCTGATGAAGCTGAGATTCACTAGGAGTGAAACCGATCCAAACCATTGCTCGAAGGTTGTGGATGATAGACCTCTCATACCAGCACCTTCTGAGGATGACCTATTTCTGACAGGTGCAGACCCTCTCATTTGCAGAAGTAAGAGGGAGTTGGATTCCGAATGTGGAATGGTAAACTGCAAGCCTGTGACTACCTCGAGGATATTAACTTTCAGAAGTTATATGGTAGTGATGCCGGACTAGATTTGGTAACTACCTCTGAGTTTCATAAACTCATTCGCGTTGATGTTCTTGGTGAACTTCCGTCCGGACATATGTTTTGCAGTTAGCATGATGAGCTCATATATGGTTGAGCCTCACTGGATTGGTGCCAAGAATCTTCTGAGATATCTTTGGGGCACAATCTCTCATGAATTAAGATACACTGCCGGAAATGTGAAGTTGCATGATTATTCGAATGTTGACTAGGCAAGCAGTGTGGAGGATCGCAAGAGCACTTTTGAGTGCTGGTTCTCTTTGGATTCTGCTTCGATATCATGGATGAGCAAGAAGCAGAAGTTGGTTGCTATAAGCACTGCTGAGACCGAATACATAGCTACGAGTATGATCTCGTGTGAAGTTGCCTGGTTGTGGAAGCTCTTCAGCAAGCTGTTTGTACACATGATGGATACCACTGTGATCCTCTGTGTCAACCAGGGGGAGGGTTCGATTGTTGAGGAATCTCGTATTCTATGATTGCTCTAGCATATAGACATCATATACTACCTTATCTGGGATATGGTACGTCGATGAGCGAGGAGGCTCCATCGCATTGAGACTGATGTACAAGTCGCAAACATTTTGTCAAAGCCCCAGGGAAAGGTCAAATTTGTGACTTTCCCGAATGACTTGGAGTCGTTGAGAGACCCTCTTATGAGGGTCCTACATGTTGCATGCATTGAGCTCTGGGAGCTCCGGGGGGCTTGGGGTACTTATTGGAGCAACAAGCGACCATAGGGCGACTCACCCTCCCCTAATGGTGCGCTGTGTACAGGGTGAATGGCTCAGCCTTCCCCTGTGATACCCCGTGGCGACTTAGGGACAGGATGAGTGGTTCTCCTGTCGAGGCATCCTACCCATGCAGTCTGGGACTCATGGGAAGTACCTCTCATCTGGCCAATGAGCAGGGAAATGGGGTTAGGGACCATAGTAGTACTATCGATGGACGCATCATTGTATCTACCGTACTCCCTATGCTAGGATGACCTCCATTGATCTGGGATCAATGAAACTGATCTGGGATCAGTATGAGTGGTTTGAGACACTCTCTTGTGATATTGATCTGGGATCAATGAAACTGACTTCGGGTCAGTAAGAGTGGTATGACACACTCTTCATATGGAACTGACTTCAAGTCAGTAGAGAATGGTATGAGACATTCTCGATCAATTCTTCTTCTTCATGGTTCAGCAGAGCATAGCAGTGCAGAGCACTGATGACAAAGATAGTACAATTGGACAAATGGATCAACAGATGGAGTTCTCCCTAGTTGAGAGGGAGTGTTAAAATTGGCAACTAGGGCCAAACTCCATGTGGATCATCTTATTTATGGCAGCTGATATATTTCTTGGATCCCTCTCATCGAGAGGTGTAGGATTGATCTAAAGATCATCCGATTCCGATAGGTATTCATGGAGTTATGAATTTATTTGTGTTATCGGCCAGCAACCAAATAAACCCCACATGTGCTCAACGTTTTAGTATAAAAGGAGATGATTTGAGAGTCATTTCACACACACCTCTCTCTTGATTTCTCTCCACTCGCTTTGGGTTTTAGTAGAAGAGAGATCTAGGAGGAGGATGCCCTAGCCGTAGTTTGCCCTAACGCAGTAAAGTGAGAAGCCCTAACGCTATTAAGGAAGAAGCCCTAATGCTGGTATCTACGCAGTCTAGAAGAATCTCTGTTTATGGGCCGCAGTGAGGGTTTGTTGTAGGTGACAGCATGGTGAGAAAGAGTTGTTTTGAGGGTAAGTTAAGGGTTGTTCCAAGTGCATGTTGCTGGGCAGATTAGGCCAAGGAATAGCAAGTGTGGAGGCCGAGGAGCAACGTGGCATTTCTGGAGGAGACGCCGAGTTGCTGTAGGTACAACGGATCTGTTCTAGGGTCGATTGAAGGGCTGTAGGAGTACAAGGCTTAAGGACAGACTGATGTTGTTTTAGGGTTGTGTGGTGAAGGATTGGAGGGAGGCTGAAAGCTACAAAAGTTGTTGTGTTAAGCCGTAATCCATAGCCAACAACTAGGCTACTTCTTGGTGCTACGTTTAAGGTTAAACAAAGCCAAAAGGAATAGCGTAGGTGTGGAGGGTTATTCCCTTGGAGAACCGCAGTCTTTAGAAGGTTGTTTTGTTGATTTGTATGGAGGATAAGGGTTGTAGGGTGATGCCCTAACCAGTGATGCAGTGCAGTAGTGCGGCATGGTGAAACAACACATGGCAGCAAGGGTACATGGTGTTGCTCAGTAGCAAGCATGGACAACAGCAAGCAAGGCGACTAGTACAGCAGTGCTAAGGCTACATGGTACTGCTAACTAGTGCAGCAAAGTAAATAGGACAACAAGGTACATAGTGTTGTATAGATGCATGGGACAGCAAGGTACATAGTGTTGTATAGATGCAAGGGATAGCATGGTACATAGTGTTGTATAGATACATGGAACAGTTGTGACGTGGCAGCAAAGGTACATGGGACAGCAGCAAGCATGGACAGCATGGCAAGCACGGTGTAGCATGGCAAGCAAGGACATCAACAAACATGGTGAAGCATGGACAACATGGCAAGCATGGTGCAGCATGGCAAGCATGGACAGCATGGAAAGCATGGTGCAGCATGGCAAGCATGGACAAGGGTTTCCCCACATTAGGGTTTGTCCCTGGCTAGCGCCACATCTTGTGTCCTCTTGTCTTGGCTTGTCTTCTGCAATTTACGTTTATGTTCTATCTGCAGTTTACTTTAATGCTGATGTAATTTGCTAATCTGGAAAAGATATTGAGCTAACTGTGAAAATTGAAATAAATTGCTCTAAGCATAGAACATACCTAAAATTAACACACTAGTTGGTTGACTTGTGCCTTGGTGGAAGCAAAGGGGCTTGTCTATGTCTTGGAAGTCTCCTTTGAAATTAATAAGAAAATAAGTTCTTGTGGGTTTTCCCCTTTGGAGGGGTTTGCCCTGGCTTGGAGCCTATATCTTGTGTTCATGTGATCTCTATTGTTTTGGCATTTATTTGATGATGAGAACAGAAACATAATAATAAAAAGAAGAGCTTAATATCACAAGTAAATGTCATGTGAGGAAAATGTTAACATGTTGCCCTAATCTATTTTCCAACAAGTTTGACCCGAGTTTGGTTACCGGTTAGATTGTCTTTGTTTTTGGAAAGTTTAGATTGTATCTCTTGTTGAATTGGATAAATTTCTCTAAGAAAAGGTTAAGAAAGGGTTGTCGGCTTTTTCCCCTGGTTTGGGGTTCTCCCAGGATTAATTTTGTGTCTCTTGTGTTTGGCTGTATCTTCTTGATCCTACTGTCATTATTGTTTTTACTGTTGAAGATTTTCTTGTCTAATTACTTAATGATGAAAGTGGTATAAGATGAATTGGTTTAAGAATCATTGGAAGGAATTATCAATCTAGGAAATCCTGAAAAAATCAACACAAAGATCTATCAAAAAAAAATTTCTTTTGACCTCGTATGCTAGGATTATCCCTCACTCCTACATCCCCCACAAGATCATAGGACCGAACCCACCACTAGTTCCAAGGGACTTCAACAATGAGCCAGTTCCCAATTCACCTCCCTTGCCATCAGTCATCAGACTCAAGAGCCCTTGACATCTTTAGCTCCATCACCAAATCTTCCTATCTCACTCACTCTTTTTTTGGCTAGCTATTGATTATCTTGTTTCATGCCATGGTCTTTTATATGCATATCACAGCAGCACTACTGCTTCTTTCTTTCTTTCTTTATGTTATTTTCAACATTTCCTAGGAGTCGCCCTAGCACTCTGACATTGTATTCATATTAATTGTACTCTTCTTCAGTCCCAGTGACCTACTTTTGTGGTCATTTGTTGTAAATTAATAAAATTATCTTCTCTCTCTCTCTCTCTCAGAGTCACAGGTTTTTTAAGTTTCTTGGATTATCTAGAAAATTAAGGTTAGGGTTTCATCCCTTGGATATTTGGACATTAAGGTTTTAAGATGAAACCTTAGGTTGTACTTGGTGAAGAAGAAGAAGAGGAGATGTCTTGCTTTGGAGGGATGGCTTGACTAATTCATCTTTGTCGGAGCTCCTTACTTGAGCTAGGGGCTTCTTGGCTTCCCCTAGCTAAGGCTTTGGAGAGCTACTGGATTATATTAGCCATGTGATAAGGCTATGGTATATACATAAACTTCATCTTATGCATATTAATGAAGCTTTAAGTTGTTCAATACTTGTGTAAAATGCAGATTTTATTTTCAGCCATCTAGGTTCTTCATGGTTTGTAATTCCAGTTAGATATGTCTTGCTGATTTGACATAAGCTAAATGTTAAGTGATTTAACATTGTAATAGAAAAAGATAATGGTTGTTTTGCTGCTGCATTTACTGCCGTAAATATGGCTTTTCAGATCTGGTCTATACATGATAAGGTTGCCCTAGAGGTCTGAAACAATATCAGAACATTTTGGTGTCTTTTCTCTTGGATTTCCTAGAAGTTTGGGGTTGTTAAGGATTGAAATATTGTCCTTTGTTGCTGTTATTTTGATCGTATTTCATAACAGCCCTAAGACTGGAAATTCACAAGGTTAATATTAGGAAAACCTCTAGAATAGAGGTCAAATTTCTGAAGTGCATAAGAAATCTCAATTTCATAAAATTTCCACAAGGGCCTGCTTCTGTAGAGTGGGTTGCTTGTAGAGGTTTAAACTTTAGACCCACTTTATATGTTGGCCTCACTTTTTTCATATAAACATAGGAACGAGAGAGCCTTTCATTCACTATTCATCCATTGACCATCTTGTGTTAGATATGTGAAGAGTGGAGTGCACCTCTCTCTCTTTTACTCTTCTATATTGTAGTATTTGTCTTTTTCTTAAGTACTAAGGTTCTCGGGGAATCCAAGGAAAATTCTAGCATTAGGGTTTTCACACTAAGGAGGAAAAGTAGATTAGGGTATGGTAAAATCCTAGGGGAGACAAAAAAAACATTAATGAGGAGGAGAGGAGACATTTTGCACTTTGTGGAAGACAAGTGTTGAATCCAAGGAGGACTTGTTTGTGTTGATGCTTTCTTATTGGAGATCTTTGGTGGTGGCTAGGGTTTTCTCGGGTTTTCCTTGTTAGGGTCTCTTGAGAGCTTGAAGGTTGTACCAGCTTTGTGATAAAGTTGTGGTATGTGCATGTACTTCATTTTTATATATATGAAATTTCCAGCTGTCCAATACTTGTGTAATTGCAGAATTGTTCTTCAGCTATCATTATCTTCCTAATTAAGTAATTTTCAGCACTTATTTCTCATGCTGATTTGACACATTCAAAGGCTGAATTTGTTAAGGGATTTAACATATCACTGGAAGATAAGAGAGCAGATTTTCTGCAGTAAAATTTTCAAATCTGCTATATGCTTGGAAAATAATGCCCTAAGGGCTAAGACTTATTGGCATATGTTTGGTATCTTTTCTCTTTAGCTGCCTAGTGTGTTGGGTTGAAGTGAGATGAAATATTGTCCACTGTTTGCTGCTGTAAATTAATATTTCAGATGAAGTTCACAGGATCTAGATCCAAGAAACCTTCTTGTGGGAGGAATTTCTGTTTTGCATTTGAACATCAAAGAACACAGAAATTTCTACAAAATCAATTAAGAAAATGTGAGGTACTGGGAGACTATAAAACCTACCACATATCAAGTTAGGCAATTTCATTCAATAGATAAAGATCTTCTTGTTAAACGATAATTGAGATTATGTGTTAGTGGACCGTAGGTAATGGCAGGATTTATTATCTTGCATTGTGTCATTTGGAACTCCAGTACTGGTAGCTGGCTCTCATGATTTGCCAATAGCCGTTGAGGCAATCACAAGAAGCAATGTATTTGAATTTTGGGCAGGTAACTTGATAGGCTTTGACAAAATCATGAAATAATGGCAAAGTCTTGACGAGGACTATGATGAGGACTGCAATTAAGCATCCAAAAATCACATATTTTTCTTGTTTATCAACATCAGCATTTCCTCAAGTTGTGCTACTTTTTCACATCTTGACGGCATGATAGCTCAAGTACACTGTGAAGAATAAGTCCTCTTTTGAATGGAACCACTTAATGAAAATATCTATCCTTCAAACAAAAAGAGGCAGAGTGTCATGACATGTTGACAATATTGTGTGTCACATAACGAAGGGGAATAAGTTGCCAATAAACGAGACTTTCAGATTGATTGCATTTTTGTTAGGTAAAGATCATATAGGAAACAAAATTCTCAAACCACCAGTTGCAGTAGTGCAGATTAATATATTTGGGGAGCAATCAAATTTTCAAATGTGGGTGCGAATGGGAAAGATTGTAAGGGCAACTTGTGAGAGGAGGGAAGAACTGCGTGTCATTCTCGTAAGTTCGTAACGTCATCATACTAAATCGGAATTTTAAGATCACACAATTGGTGGCTCTCAAAATGAACCAAAATACTGAAAACTAGAATACAGTACAATGGAATATTGCCAATAAGCTAACATAGTGCCACATTTCAGAAGTTAACATACCCTGGGAAATCAGAGAATATTGGCCATGTATTTTGGGAGGTGCTTGTAAGCATGCTTAGGAGGTCTGGACTCCGGACCTAGACCTGGACTCAAAGCATTTTTGCAGGTATTGGTCAATTCTCAGTTCTGCTGGCGGGAACTCTCTGGAATGTCTAGCAGGTTGCCGTGATGGTCACTCTCCATTCTCTATTCTCTGACACGCCATGGCATTACAAGATTTGCCAAAGAGAGGTTTGCTAAAATTGAAATGTTCTTGATTTTGGAATCTATAGTTGACTTTACAATGTTCACTAGTTTGATAAGGAGCTAGATCTAGATCATGCGTAGTAGATAGATCGGATGGACTTGCATGGATAAGGAAGGAATAGGTTATATTGAGGCAGCGTTGACTTTATCTGTACTCTTTTGAATGATGGCCAGCCAATTAAACTCTTCATACACCGACACAAACCACGATGCCTTCCTGTGGATTGGATTGGCAGAGATTTAAAGCTTTCAGGGGTGTGCATGTATAGACAGAGTAGCTCCCGATAGTAGCAACTTCACTCAGTCCACAAAAGATATAATAGTCAATTGGGTCTTGGTTGGTAACGCAGTGTATTTCTGAATTCCACTAAAGTTCAAATCCCCGGAATGCAGCTTCTCTGCTTGAAGGACCTTTGGACAGTGTTTAAACCAGCTATAGTTCATTGTAATTTATTCTCCTAAAACAGAGAAGGACTAGCTCCATTGTTATACTCCCAAATGGAGAAGAGCAATTTGAGGCATCTTGCCCAAAAGATATAGAAATATGATGCTTGCTCTCAGAAATGACATGTAGCATTGGATCACTTCAAATATGTTGAAATGCCTGCTGCACTTTGATCCCTTTATTTGTCAAAATGAATTTAAGAACCAACTTTGCACCAGAAATTTGACATTTTGTTGTAAGTATGTTTGTTGGTGATCCGTTGTTTAACGACAATGCAAGGGAATGTGCATTACAGAATTGATTTTTATGTAAAGGGGAGAAGATTTCCTTACTTTCAGATGTGGAAAAAACGGCGAGGCGAAGTGCCCATATATCAAAAAAACCAAACCACACGGCTGACAGACGTGCCGTGCCCACCAACATCAACCACCATGCC
The DNA here is from genome assembly GCA_031772625.1 of Pinus tabuliformis. Lineage (NCBI taxonomy): Eukaryota > Viridiplantae > Streptophyta > Pinopsida > Pinales > Pinaceae > Pinus > Pinus tabuliformis. Next base: position 533,411,527 of record CM062804.1, on the reverse strand, counting down.
AGTGCCTCCATCTTCACTGCCTAGTTCAGGTACCTTTCTTCTCAATGCATTTATGCGAGGTCTGAGATCTTGAGGACCGCAGGCTTTAAAAATAAAATTAACATAACCTGTGTTTTATCATTTTTAATATAATAATTTTTATTTTATTTTTTTATTTTTTTTTGTGTTTTTTTCGGTGTTTTGAGAATAGAATTTATTTATTTTTATTTTCTTGTTTTGAGAATAGAATTTATTTATTTTATTTTTTTTTGAGAATTAGTTAGGTTGATTTATGAATTTTTGGTAGATTTTTATCTAATTAAGATGGATTTAGACTCGTTTAATTTCTTTTCTTTTGAGATTAGTTAAGTTGATCTATAATTTCTTGGTAAATCTCTAATTAAGATGGATCCATGGTAGTTTAATTTCTTCTTTTAAATAAATTATATTCGACATGAATAGCATTTTTCCTCAATGCAGTTATGCGAAGTATAAGATCTTGAGGACCTCAAACTTTAAAAAAAATTAAGAAGATAAATTGTGTTATCATATTTAATATAATAATTTATTTCTTTTTATTTTATGTTCTTTCTTTTCTTTGTTTTGAGATTAGATAGCTTAAATCCATGATTTTTTTGTAGATCCTGAGTTAAGATAAATCTAGACTAGTTTAATTTCCTCTTTTAAATAGACTATATTCCACATGGATACCATGGGTCAATACCGACTATATTCCACATGAATACCATGGGTTTTCATAAACCACCAAGTCAAGTCAAGTTTTACCTTATTATTTTACTTAAAAGTTATTTTTATTTTAACATAGAGTTATTTTTAATTTTATTTTTGTTTTATTTTTACGTGTAAAAATGTTTAATGTAGAGTTATTTTTATCTTGGAATGCAAGCTTTTGTGATTCCTAATGATTTTTCAAGAGAAAGTGTGGTTCATTATCAAGACTTAGATGAATGTTCTCATCCAACTCAGTTAATATTGTAGAGATGCAAAACTACTAAGATGCATCTCTACAGTTTATATTAACTGAGTTGGATCAGAATATTCTCGTAAGTCTTGATGATGAACCACACTTTGTCGTTCAAAAGGTGTCAACCAAAAAACTAGAACGTGATTTACCGAAAGAATTCACTTGAAAAAAATTATTTTTATTTTATTTTGAACGAGTAAAAAAATTTACAAGACATTACATTACACTATGTTACATCATCTCGACCATACTGGGCTAGAGAGCATCTTAGCGATTAGTTTGTTTATCGGATGGATGAATGACTTATCCACTAATGGGATGCTATGAGTAAAGCTTAGTGGTTTTTTGAATAGTTTAATTCCCACAAAAATTAGTCCACTTAAATCAATTGTTCTAATAATTATAGTTTAGTTATAATTTAATTTTAATATCATAGCTTAGTAAGATAAGAGATTAAAGGTTTCTTTGTGGTGATTTTTTTAAAGTTTTAATTAATATATATGTTATTATATTGTAATTATGTTTATTTTAGAATAAGGCTTTTAGAATTTTAATTTAATTATCAATCATTAATAAATGTATTATTAAAATTTAACTTTGCATTAATTGTGAGGATAGAGAGCGGAGATTTATCTTAAAAGTAGTTATATCCTTTTTTATTTTCAATTTATTAAAAAAATGTTATAAAATCAAATCAAAATAAAATGTTTTGACTATGAAATTAGTTACGGTGTTTTGAGCATGTCTTATTGATAAGCCATGATATTGAATCATAGTATTCTAAATGTCACATAGCAATTTAGAGTTGAGCACTACATTATAGGTGTTCTAACTATTATATGTTTGGAGTTTTTGGCCTGAATCTGGCGAAACAATTTTTGGTCCACATATATGGATTCAGCGCCCTTAAAAACCTTTGGGGCATTAGGATTGTGGAGAGTTCACTACTTGAAATTGTTATTCCAACAATTCCTTGCCGGATTCTGGGCAAATTCGACCAAAAAATATGTTTGGAAAAGCTCCAAAATGTATAACACATACACTATGGCCTACATTATATCTTTCTATCATACTAGGAATTAAAATGCAACTTGATTCTTTAGACGCAATAAAATATTTATCATATAACTTCATTATGAACATGTATAATGTGTTTTATGATTTGAATTATTTGTTTTGATTCTATTTCCACAACATAAGCATTGGATATGCATACAATTTGTATTTCCATTTTCTTAATCCAAAGCATTTTTATTTGTCTTATTTTTTCTATGTATGTGAATTGACATCTAATATTAACATGATGTTCACATAGCCTATAGTGTTGAAATTTGAAGGAAGCTTTGTTCTAATAGGTCAAGTTGAAGAAAGTCCCTTGGACTACAAAAGAAGAGAATTTTCATTGCCACTTATGGTGATTGAAACCTTTAGAAATTGAAGATGGGTTTGTTACTTTCATGGTTGTTGTTGTGACTTTATATTCATTGAATTGTAGAGTATTCAGATGCATAAAAAATTGCACATTTAGATAATGAATGTCAATCAATGTATATTAGCCACCTTGATTATGTTGTCATACTAATTGTAAACATAATCCCAGTAATTATTCAAATTATTTCATCCATTATCTCACTTATCACTTCACTAATTAATCAAATGTCAATTTGTGCTCTAAGTATTTTTACATTAAAGGCATTATCCATTATGGAGCTTGTGTTTTTAATAACACTTCAAGTGAAAATTAGTCATCAATAGTCATGGGATGAAAATTGGTGTAGCAACTATCATTCATTCCTCAAATTCCCTAATTCATCTCATGGCTTTCAAGGCCGACCAATAATGGAATCCTTCTTTATCATGCTCAAGTATTGAATTGACTCATGGGATGACGATTGGTGCATGTCTATCACATATTCCTTAAATTTTCCAATCCATCATGTGGCTTTCACAACCCATCAATGTTGAAATCCTTCTTTGTCATGTTTGAGTATAGTTGAATCCCTTCAAACCTACAACTTCTACATTGATTATGTTTCTGCCATTGTTATATTTTTGTTTTTATTTTCATGATACCTCTTATCCTTAAAATCTAAAAATTTAATTAACCTATATGATCTATGAGTAAACTATTGTACTCAATTAAGTATGTCACTTTTAGTTGGAGTTTTTCATTAAGTCTCAAAACTCCCAAACCAAATTTCATATGCATTTTCCAAAGTTTATGAAGAGATCACATTTGTAGAAGCTAACTTGATGTTAAAGGATTTTGTAGTTTCCTTATGTTTAAATGCAACCATTATCTCAACATAAATAGAAAATGAACAATAATGGCAATAATATGATAGAAACAATGAGGCCCTATTGACAGTGAATTGTTGGATAATCCGCCAACAAGCCCCTACTCACTCATGGGTGAATTAAACATGCAAATCCAAGTAATGGAGGAAGACTTTTGCGAGAAATACCATACAATGGTTGAATTGTATTTAAAGAATGATAGAGATACATAACAAGGGGGGAACTCGTGTGTCCATGAAAGGAAAAGACTTAATGAAACCCCAGCTAAAGACTTCAGTTAAAAAATAAATCATTAGACCCTTATTATGTCGCATTGGTCTTTATACAAATATAACATTATTACACAATCATTATATCATAAGTAAAATGACATGTACATAAGCGTAATACCTGAAATGGATGCTTTTGTCAAGTACACAACATTTCTACTAAGAAAAAGGTTTTTTCCTCGAAGCGTTAAGTGGCATTGATTTTAAAATAAAATTAGAGATATAGACAACTTAAGTGAATAAATTCCAAAATAAGTGGCTTGTATGTATAAAGTCATTTGAAAGATAGACAATTTAAAGTGAAATAGGGAATAAGATTTGAACTAAAGACCACTTATTAAAACAAAAATATTTCAATTAAATGAGATAAAACACAATTATATTTAGAGTTCAAAAAACAAGGTCACTTTGTTTCGATTGGTAGCTCCTCAAGAAGCATGTTTCATGCTGGTGAGGCTAAATTCAAATACTTGGCTAGAAATGCTTCTACCTTCCACTATGCCTTCTCCTCATCCAACCCATTCCACTTTATCTTTCCTTGGAGTGGTTTCTTTGTAAGATTGCAATCAAACAAATACCATATCTCCCACTACAAATTGGTGGTCTAACCAATGTTGATTTGCTTATTGCTTCATTTAGTTTCTAGCCATTGACAAGTTATCCTTGAAGATGCAAAGGATGGTCTTCATCTCTTGTATAGTGTCAACAATAAAACTTTGTCATTTTGAATGACCTGGTCCTTCAATAAGGTGGAACCATATCCACATAATGCTTTGGGGATCATTTTCATAGAAGAGTAGTAGTTTGTATTGAACTAGTATTTTTCATTATGTAACCACTGCAACCAATTATAATGGTTGTCTCCTATGTACATTTGAAGGTATCCTTCCAAGCACTTTTCAACCACCTCAATTTACCCATATGTTTCAAGGTGATATGCAATAATTGTATTACATGTCACACTTGCTAACTTGAAAAGTTCTTACCAAAAGTTGTAAGAAACTTGAGGTCTTTGTTATAGATTGTAGTGTAACTCAATAGATTTGAATAGAAGATAGAAGAGAACTCTTAACTTCGTAAATAAGCCCAATCATTCACACCATAAACAATAACAGAGTGAATACAGGAATGTAATGAAAACCCTTGAGGTAGGGTAACACCATTAATTATTCCTTATGGAAGGAATCCCTCCATAATCCATGCTTGCACAATTGCAATATGCTTCATAATACCTCTCATTACATTGCTTCTACTTCTTTACCATAGTTCTATCTAACCCTCCAAGAACTTTCTAGTGAAAGAACCTTCTATTAGGTTGAAAACTATAGTAAGATTTCTTACAATTATTGCTTTCATACTATGTGGCCACCTATATATTATTATTATGATTGGGTACCTCCTCAGGTACCCCATATTATCCCCCCATAAGTACACTACATTCCATCCCCTTTTACATGTTCCATTCTTGAAACATTGGAGGGAGCCATATAATATGATCTAGTAAGCAATGTATCCAATTAGTACCAAGCATGAGCATCCATCCATCCTTGTGAAATGTGAACATGGGGTCTAGCTACTTCCTTGCTTCCTTGATCATGCTTTTAGTTGCTCCTTTCACACCATGTTGTTGCTATGCTACTTTGATATCTCCATGGATTGGTTTTAGTCCTCCATGTGCTTCCATATCAATTGCCTTTCCAATTCCATGTTGGTTCATAAGTTTACTGACATGCACAACCTCAACCTTGTTAATTTTTATCTCTCCAAGTGGTGTGGGTGATGATATGCATCAACCCTAGCAATCATTTTGTCTTGCTTGGACCCTTCAACTTGGGGTTCCTTTGAGGCATTTATCTCATGAGCTTTTTCCGCATTTTTATGCCTTTCCTAGTGCCTTTCTTCATATTCTTACGTAGGATCTTATTCTAATTCAACCTTGGACTATGCAATAATTTTATCTACAAGGACTTCTTCAGGTGCCCCAATGGGCCCTCCTGGTTTTATAAGAGAAATATCCTACAATTTAATTTAATTTTCCTTATACCAAAGCTTCAAAAACTTATTTTGCATATTAATATTAATTGTATCAACTAGGTCCATCCAAGGATATCCCAAAACAATATCCACATCATTCATATATATAGTATGAAATTTGAATGTAATACATATTTATCCATGGTAATCTCCAAATCTTTAAAAAAATGCACATTTTCACCCTCAGCTTATGTACATTGAATATGATTTGTGGCAACTTGTAAACTTTTATCCAAGTTAACATAGATGAAATTATGCTTTCAACTAGGGGTGGCGAGATAGGGAGGGGTTATCCTTTGCCCCGATGATCAAACATAGATTCAATATGCTCGCGGTCTGGGTATAGCATCCAATAATCAATATGAATTCTTAGCACTCTGGTAGGGCCTAGAAATAACAATTGAAAAGAAGAAATCCAAAATATTAGTGTTTGAAGACTCTATGATTGTGATTAGTTAGGTGTGGAAAGCTAAAGGATTGCAAAATCAAGCTCTCCCCCATATTATTTAAAGAATTTCACTTTAAATATTGAGATTTGAACAATTTTATTATTATCGTGTTATATAAAAATTTGATTGAAAAAGAAAACCCCTGGTGAATAGAGGCACCACCATAGAGTAAGGGATCCTAGAAGTTTACAAAATGAGGTGAGTGAGTCTCCTTTTATAGCCTTCTAAGGAGATGCATTAGACCTCTTTAGGCCGACTTGAAGGGGGGCTAGCCGACTCATCACTTGGAGGATTCTAGACCCCTCAAAATACAAAGTTAATTCTCTTTTATTGTTTCATGATCCCTCCAAGGGATAATACATCATTGTTACAAATCCATTTGGGCACATTAATCCCATCATCCATATCAGTGTTTTAGGGCCAATCAAACCCTAATTTCAGTTGCTACATGCCCTAAACAAGTCACCCCTTTGAATGCCTCCTTCCCAGACAGTTTCATGACTTGAAGACATCCAGAAATAGCCTCTAGAGGGACCAGCGCAGGTAGGCCCATGTAAGGGTGCGTTGTAGAGCAATTAAGTCCATTCCAGGGTGCTCTACAGAGCACTTAGGCTTCCTTTCACCTGCACTGGGCGAGATTGAGCGAAATTCACATAGGGTTTGGGGAATATTCTTATCTTTTGGAGTCATCTAGAAGGTTCCCTCACTTATCAAATCCTATGAGCTCGAAAATGGATGAGGAATGAGTTAAGGTGCATCCTATCCTCTCATCCCTTCCTCCATGGAACTAATTCTAAGTATGGAAGGCCATTCAATGCCACCATTTATGACAAAACCTCTTTCATCTTCCTATAAATTGACCACTCATCTAAGTGATCAGGGGTTGGATTATGTTGAATTGTAAGGAGATAATGTTGTTATGAGATTTGGCTTTGAAGCAAGTATTGTAATGTTACAAGTTTGTCATGCTTTTGATGTGATGTGGATGGGATCCAAGTTGGAGGAATGGCTTTGAATCAGACACTAATGGTTATAATTCCTTCTTCTATTCAATAAAGTGTTTGAACCTTTCTCCCATATGTTTGTATTGTTTTATAATGCTTATATGTGTGAATTGTATATGATTCCTTTCACTTATATTCAATAGATCTTTTGCTTTGATCGATTCTTTGTTTTCTATTGTGTTTACAGGTACTTCTCAAGCGTATTAAGTATGAGAAGGAGCGACAGGATCAATACAAGGGAGACGAGAGGAAAGTGGAACTACAAGTAGGTCTTCTCATCTTCTCATCTTATCTATTGCTTATAGGAAAAGACTAAAACACTTTAAACTGTTGTTCTAGATATGGCTACTTATCTAGGGAATTAGTATTTATCCGTAGATACCAAATTCTCCAAAACAAATTGGCGACTCTATTGGGGAAGATCCTCTTTCCTAGTAGCTTATCCACCTCCTAAGACATCCTTGTAGACCTTATTTGTGTTCATAGATTGTAATTCAACTCTTTGCATTGAAAAATTGGTCAAAATTGTGTCAAATTGCCTCTTGAAATGGCTCATTGTCACCAACGCAGGCTTGTGAGGGACACAGTGTGCTGCAGAGCACCCTTGGCTTAGGGTCAATGTTCTGAAGCGCACTGTCTCCCATTCAGGGCTACGCTGATCCTCCTAGGGTTAGTTTCCCACCTTTGGAAAGTGTTTTTGCCAACTTTTCTCTGTTTTTTTGCTTGTTGATTGATCAATGAATGTCATGGCTCAAAGAACAAGTTTCTATCTCCTTGTCTAGCCCTACTTTGACTTGATTGATTAATGTTTCTTAAATGTTTTCTTTGTCATTATCGGTCTATAGTCAAAGTTAGAATATAGTTGATTAATCTTTGTTCGAAAGAAAGTGTCGTAAAGTCTTCTTTTCCTTCGAAACAGAACTGTTGTAAAAGTCTTTGTTCTTGTTAAAGATTGATTGATTGTATGTGCATATTTCCTTTTGTTCATATTCACATTAAGGAAATCGAAAAGAAAAACTTGCATCGTTCATATTGTAGTTTGTGAAAGCTTGAAAGGAATAGCTAGGGAAATTGCATTAGTTGATCTCTTTACTCTTTCTCAAAGATCTGATTGCTGTATCCCTACTAGCTAAGGTTTTCATTGTTCAATTGAATGCGAATAATGCTTATCATATTAGTTTCATTTTAGGAATTGCAAACATACATCACGTGGTGAACCTTGAAAGGCAAATTCTAAAGAAGATCAACTTAAAATTTATCTGAATTTACCTAATGGAGAATTGTCACTTAATGAAAAACATTTAGAGGTCTAGGCTAGAGACGTATTCTAGTGTCGTAAAACAAAGCAGCTATCGCTAACTTGTTTGCAATACATCCCGAGTGTGATACCTCATTCCACATACGTGAGTATATCGTAGCTCGTCCATGTACCTTCGGGTATATAGGGCAGTGTTACAGTACGTAAAGTATATGGGAATGCTCTCACTGTGCGGTTTTGCATTAGACATCGCTTATACGGATTGGGCCTCCACGTACTTTTGGGTATATATGGGAGGACAACACTAGGTTGCTATCCATCCTTAGGTAACCGAGTCGGCTGCCTTGTACACTATGATACACCGAACACAACATTCGGGGAGATTGCCTGCCCATACTTCTCGGTTCGCCAGGAGGTATTTTGTAGTTCACAGTTACTTGGTAAACCTTTTGCCTAGATTATCCCTCTTTTGTTTTGTTATGTTAATTTGATTAAAATAAAATTAATTGACCGTGGATAACATCCTCCACTCTCACTCCTTAGTTGATCTTAGGTTGAAACATATGGCGACAAATCTGGAGTCCATCGATTAAGGAATTCCTTTTGATGGGAATCCTAGTCCTTTTCCTGCTTTCAGAAATATTGGTGCTCCTTATATGGCTACATTATCCCTACCGGGACTTACCATTGGCTTTCCAATATGGTTGTTTTCAACCTCCTTGGTTCAAAATGTCGTGATTTCTCTGCAATTGAGTACACCTCCAACTGGACAAAATCAACCTCCAGTTGATCCTAAAGTTGACCCTTTGCCTTCTTCCTCGGTTGTTTCTTCCTCCCCTTCTTCCTCTTCGCCTGGTGAAAGTATTGGTACTAGTAACCAGGTGGCTAAGAAGAAGAAGAAGAAGCAAATTCAATAGAGGGGCAACCAAGCAACCATTGCTTTGAATGCAACATCTAATGAGAAATTGTCTGTCAAGCCTCACAAAGTTCAATATCCATGCAAACTTTGTATGGGAGACCATATTCTTCGAAATTGTTCTGGTATTCCTCATATCTTAGAAGAATGGTCTTCCCGTTCACATCATCTTGTGTCATCAACTTCTGGAGATCATGCTAGTGACACACCATCAACTAGTGGTAGTAAAGTTCATGGAAAGAAGGGTAAAGTTAAGTTTCCCTGTAGGTTATGTGAAGGGAATCACCCCATTCACCTTTGTACCTATCTGGATGAAGCCAAAAAAGTGTTGGATAACCGTCCTGCTTCTCCGCAGCGACTTCCATCTAGTTACAGGAGACTCTCCCTTAATCCTTCACTAGTTGATAAATTGACTGACCAAAATCAACCGTCGGTCAAACCCACTCTCTCTGAAAGTGAATCCTATGAGTCTATACCTGACCCAAATCAACATGTCAAGGTAACGGTTGACTCAATTTCACCTTCAATTAATCATACCTTTCTCGAAGAGAGTGAGTATGATACCACCCAGGTTCTTTTTGTTTCTTCAAATTCTAATGAGCTTGGGGGCAGTCCTCCTGTTCCATCAAGACAAGAGGAAAATCCTTTCGTTCTCGTAACTCAAGGGGTTAATTCTCCCGTTTCTACGGTACCCTCTCCAAGTAGTCTAGTCACTTCCTTTGATTAGAATTGACTGGCAGGATTCTGTCTTCCTTCTTATGTGCCTTTCCAGATCATAGTACAGGTTTGTAATATGATTGTATCTGGCACTATTATAGATGAAAGAGCATTCGTGAGTATCCTTTCCTCAACTGCTTGGCAAGCACTCAGTTCGCCGCCGCTTGCCCCTGTTACCCAGAATCTGTTGGCTTTTAACAGAGGAACCAGTCAACCATTAGGGATCCTTCCTCGGTTGCCTATTACTTTGGGAGGAAAAATCGTTTATCTGAATGTGATGGTAGTCCCAGGCCCTTTAGATTACAATTTACTTCTTGGGCACGACTATGTTTATGACATGGGAGCTATTGTTTCAACACTCTTTCGAGTGATTTGTTTCTCGCATGAAGGCATAATTGTCACCATTGATGAGCTCTCATTTCCCGGTCCAAATATGGCTTCCAGTCAACCATATTCCCTAAGTGTTCCTTTTGTACCAATGGTATCATCCCCGCCACGGGTTAATTATGTGGCAACCAGTTCCATGCCTACATCAACGGACGATCAATTCCATGATGTTGTACATTATGTACTGGGGGCATTGGAACCAGATCTCGGTTTCCTTGATACGGATCCCTTCCAGAGTATTGTTCTCCCATCATATGAGAACCTCTTAGAAGTCATGACCTCGTATGGGTTGTGATCAAGGAAAATGAGGATAGCTCTTTTACTGTGTCAACCTCATTAAAAAATGAAACAACTCCTATGAGGAGAGTTCCTTGTCTTGTGTCAACCTCGTTAAAAAATGAAACAAAGGATATGAGGATAGTTCTTTTACTGTGTCAACCTCATTAAAAATGAAACAGCTACGAGGAGAGTTCCTTGTCTTGTGTAAACCTTGTTAAAAAATGAAACAAAGGATATGAGGATAGTTCTCTTACTGTGTCAACCTCATTAAAAAAATGAAACAGGTCCCATGAAGATAGTTCCTTGTCCTGTGTCAACCTCGTTAAAAAATGAAACCAAGGACACGAGGACAGTTCCTGGTCTTGTGTCAACCTCGTTAAAAAATGAAACAAGGGTCTAGGAGGATATTTCTTTTACTGTGTCAACCTCATTAAAAAATGAAACAAGGTCCCCTGGAGAAAAGTTCCAATTCAAGTCTTTGATTAGATCTCGTAAAATCCCAATCGAGTCTTTCACTTGATCTCGTAAAAGAACCTTCATTCCATCCACCTGATAGCCACGAGTAGTCTACTTAGGTGAATGTAATGAAGCTTGGGGGGCATGCACCTAGTGGTAAAGTTAAGTTTCCCTATAGGTTATGTGAAGGGAATCACCCCATTCACCTTTGTCCCTATCTGGACGAAGCCAAAAAGGTGTTGGATAACCGTCCTGCTTCACCGCAACGACTTCCATCTAGTTACAAGAGACTCTCCCTTTCATCATGCTAGGGGCATGTAAACCAATTTCAAGCATAGTTTTTTCCTCGTTTCAAGCTTGTGTAAAAATGAAACCAGTTTCAAGCAAAGTTTTTCCTCGTTTCAAGCTTGTGTAAAAATGAAACTAGTTCCAAGCATAGTTTTTCGTTTCAAGCTTGTGTAAACATGAAACTGAATCCAAGCATAGTTCCCTATGGTTCAAGCTTGTGTAAAAATGAACCCATTTCCATTTTTAACCCTCGTGATTGCCATTCTATCAGCCTCTTTCGTCAGATGAGCCTTGGTTGTTTTCATCCCATTGCCACCATCCCTTTGGCCGATCATACGCTTTCACTTGGTTGTTTTACCTTTTTTGAGGAACAGTTGCAATGAGTGGTCTTATTAGCCAACCTCTTCACATAAATCAACATGTTTTGAGAAGTTCCAACATCACTAGAACCAGTTGCTATCCTAGACACCACTCATTCCTCAAAGTGGAGTCCTCTTTAAGCTCTTTTCAGACTCTATAAACATGAAAAGATTATCAAGCGCTTGTCCTTTCCAGCTCGTTAACGGATTGGAAACGACATCTCTCTTATATTATTTACGCTTTTTTGGGCTTGAGAGATTAATTTACGAAAAAAAAACTTGTGGAATATTTTTTTTGTCCCTTTTCAAACTCTTTGAACATGAAAAGGACCGAGTTATCTTTGTCGTTAAACTCCTTAAAACATCAAATAGCGACAAACTTGTCCATCTAGACAAGACCGAGTTTCACCTTCGCTAGACTCGTTAAAACATCACATAGTGATGGATTCACTCAAAGGGTGGAATTATACAACAAGCATATGTTATCCTCCTCAAGCTTGATTAAAAATAAAGAGGTATTGGTCAGCAATGACTAGGGAAAATGGGAAAAATGAGTAAACCACTTTATGGTAGTAGGTCGCGCTTGAACATGACACTTTCACTTCATATCCGTGACTATTTGGGTTGGGTTACTAGCTTGATGGTTATCACACCGTTGGTCTATCATACCATCCATCACTTTGTTTTGGGTCAATGCTACCAATTCATTCCAGTGTTGCCGACATGTTCAAGAGAAGTCATTCAGTCAAAATTCATCCTTTGCAATACCATAAGCCTTCATTTTCATGATCGCCATTCCTAAACCTTGTGTCGTCAGTGAAATTCCATCTCAAAAATCACTACACTCATTTCGTGTCGTTGATGCAGGATACATCAAGGCCCTCCTGCGACGAGTCACTTCTTGTCATCAACTCATTATCCAAGAAGTTGACTTAGAAACACCCTTCCAGTACCTTGAGGCTTGCATACATCAATGGCAGGTTTCTCGCTTCCGGCGATAGGTTGAAATCAATGGCCTTCAACTAAAAGACTTTGTATGGTGTTCGACATCAAATCATCCATTCACACCATGCAGAAAGTACTGCAGTACCTTGAGGATCATTATCATTATCGGTGACTTCTCTCGCATCTATTAACAACTTACATCATTGGCTAGTAATCAGATGGTGTCTTCCCATGTTCAACTTCAAATCACATATTCACATGGTTAGACTCGTACTTGAGCAAACGATTGAACAAGATAGAAGACCCCGGATCTAGTTTCATCCATCCGGGCTGCGATTTCAGGAGTACTAAATCATATGTACAATGGCTTTACATTGATAGTCATTCCAATCATGGGTCTATATCTGTAGACGACTATTTATGTACATGTAATGAAAGTTTATAAGCTGAGCATGGGTATGCCTTCCCTCAACGATTCATGTAAAATCAAATATCATGATATATGTATTGTAATTGATGCAGGTCACCTTCCACTTCGATACCTCCTCATCACATCGTAAAGCATTTCATTCGACATTGGCATTTTTCCAACTTCATGCTTTAGGGGGCAGCTGTTACAGATCCATTTGGGCACATCAATCCCATCATCCATATCAGTGTTTTAGGGCTCATCAAACCCTAATTTCAGTTGCTACATGCCCTAAACAAGTCACCCCTTTGAATTCCTCCTTCCCAGACAGTTTCATGACTTGAAGACATCCAGAAATAACCTCTAGAGGGACCAGCGCAGGTAGGCCCATGTAAGGGTGCGCTGCAGAGCAGTTAAGTCCATGCCAGGGTGCTCTGCAGAGCACTTAGGCTTCCTTTCACCTGCGCTGGGCAAGATTGAGCGAAATTCACATAGGGTTTGGGGAATATTCTTATCTTTTGGAGTCATCTAGAAGGTTCCCTCACTTATCAACTCCTATGAGCTCAAAAATGGATGAGGAATGAGTTAAGGTGCATCCTATCCTCTCATCCCTTCCTCCATGAAACTAATTCTAAGTATGGAAGGCCATTCAATGCCACCATTTATGACAAAACCTCCTTCATATTCCTATAAATTAACCACTCATCTAAGTGATCAGGGGCTGGATTATGTTGAATTGTAAGGAGATAATGTTGCTATGAGATTTGGCTTTGAAGCAAGTATTGTAATGCTACAAGTTTGTCATGCTTTTGATGTGATGTGGATGGGATCCAAGCTGGAGGAATGGCTTTGAATCAGACACCAATGGTTGTAATTCCTTCTTCTATCCAATAAAGTGTTTGAACCTTTCTCCCATATGTTTGTATTGTTTTATAATGCTTATATGTGTGAATTGTATATGATTCCTTTCACTTACGTTCAATAGATCTTTTTCTTTGATCGATTCTTTGTTTTCTGTTGTGTTTACAGGTAATTCTCAAGCGTATTAAGTACGGGAAGGAGCGACAAGATTGATACAAGGGAGACGAGAGAAAAGCAGAACTACAAGCAGGTCTTCTCATCTTCTCATCTTATCTATTGCTTATTGGAAAAGACTAAAACACTTTAAATTGTTGTTCTAGATATGGCTACTTATCTCGGGAATTAGTATTTATCCGTAGATACCAAATTCTCCAAAACAATCATGACATTGACTCTTTGACTTGAAAACAAGACCCCTAGAGCACACAGTGGGTGCTTTGACCTAGGACCACTACATGATGGGCAAGAAATCATTTTCAATAAATCATTTTTCTTTTTACAAATAAAGTTTATTTTAACAAGTACATCAATAATTACATCAAAACATGACTCAATAACAATTATGAATACCAACACTAGTTACATTTCAACACTCTCTCTTAACTAGGGAGGTATTCATAATTGACCACAGGTACAAGGACAATACTTCCATTGAATTATTCTTATCAGAAGAGTTGAATTGGTAAGTCATCTTAAGCATCAACATTATGATTAATATATAACCAACATTGTCAACATAGCAAGGCCTTAACTAACACACTCTATCTCTCAAGATAAGAGCACAATATTGGGAGGTTTTACGTGGGACACCACTGATCCGATGGATCAATAAAGTGCTCAAAAATCAAAGTGTTAAAAAGTGCTCGAAACCTATACCAGAGCAAATATCTCAAAAACTTGAATCCAACACAACTTGAATTGCTCAAAACCGATATCGTATGCTCCCGATATCGCGTTTTGATTGTTTTCCCAAATAGGTAAAAAATTTGTAGGTTGGTTGTAGGACTGCTGACTGGGCAGTCCGTACGATGACTGGGCAGGTTGACTGTATAATTTGGGATAATGGTAGTCTTCCACTTGGCTTCACCGTATTGGTTCAAATCTGCTATGATTTGAATGGTGGTTGAGTTTGTTATGTGGACCAATGGTGGGATGCCATGTGGCCCAGTCATGGGCTGCCACGTGGCACACCGGGGTCAAACAAGATTTGGCAAGGGGTCAGGCAGAGGCCTGATTGAAATCGAATGTGAGACCTATGGAATTCAAGCACAGATCCTTACTGCTCCGCTGTTAGGTGGAACTTAACAGATATGGTGGCGAAGTTTTATTTAACTTGTATGTAGTTCAATGTTACCCTCGGTCACTGCACCGCCCATGGGACCACAGGCAGGTGGGAGCCGAGGGCTCGGGCTTCACCCTGGTCCAAGGTTCCAACACCACATCTATCAACCACCGGACCAGTGCCAATAGACGGGGGCGGAAGAATGGGACCAACCCACGGTTTCGGCATAACACATACGACCAGTGGCATCGCAGCAGAGAGATGGCATTCAGGCGTGAGGTTTTGGGGAACAACCCCAGTCTTATGGTGGCATGGAATCGAAATCCGAAGATTTGGGGGCTATGCCGATGGGAACAGGCGGTTAGCCCCAACCCCAAGCGCATGGCCCCATGTGGCCAATATTTTCCGCTATAGGCCTTATTGGACAATTAAATGGATCGACATTTTGCACCTAATTTGGCGTGAATCTCACTAGAGCCAGGAAAATTTGTCACTTGGTGTGCCCTGGAAAGGCGGAATTTGTAGGATGGTTAGAAGTTCAGTCCAGTTTGTTGATTAGTTAGCAGGAAAAACTTGGAGAGAGCATAACTTCTTCAATTTTTGGCCAAATTGAGCCCAGTTGGGGGTTTTTTTACTGTTCTAAAGCCATTGGAGACATATTTTGTACATTCTGAGCACTATAAATCCATGTAAAAACAAAATTTAGCACTTAATGAAAGAGGTCCAACATTGGAAGTTGGACCAGGAGATGTAGCCCAGAAGAGAGGTGAACTCCTTTATCATTTTTGTTGTTATGTGTTTCTAATATGGTATATTTATCTATGTTTATGCTTTTAACTAAAGTTAAAAACCATTATTTTATGTGTTTTTCAAAGTGATCCATTGCCTAAAATACATAAAATTTTACTTGCAATTTTTGCATCACCTTCAAGTTTGCATTACAGATCAACCAAACTACCTCTTAAGGCACATACCCCATCTAGATGTTCACAAGGTATGTCCTTTTAGGACAATTCCTGTGTTGGATTTACACATCCTCATGGAATTTCTTCTTCGACTACTCTTACCTATTAGATGTCCTACCACATCCTCAAAGAGTATAGGTCACCAGACTACTTCCTATCTTGAATTCCAAATCCCTAAGGAGTATCTATGTCACATGCTTACCTAATCCTCTAGACGCCATTCTCTCCTCATGGCCTTCGTTAAGACTTATCGTTGTCAGTCCTGGTCTAGTGCATGACACCTGAAGCAAAGAACTATATTTGTTACTCCCTCTCAATCAGGGAGGAACTCCCTCTCAACTGGGGAGAAGTGTCAATCATCAGCTATTATGATAGTAGCTCTCAAGGCTCTATCGTTATCATCACACATGCAAGAATTTCTTTGAATCTTATAGAGCCTAACATCATCCTGTTATAAATAAACTTCAAATGGAGCCATTCTTCTTCATAACCTATTTGTAGGGAATAGGCCATCTTCTACATCATTTCCCTTCAACAAACCATAGAGTTGAGCCAACAGTCATGTCATCCTTTTTCTTCCTCAGAAAATGATCATTTAGTTCACATTTGGTTCTCCTTCATACAAATACCTTTTTCAATTCATGCTCCTTTCAATATCTTCCATCCAATCACATAAGTACTAGTTGTAAGTGACTTTCTACAACCCTCTTTCCATAACCTTGATTCAACTCAACCATATGAGTTCAAAAATCAAAATGAACATCAAATTAAAGTTACCTCTTCATGATGACCCTTTTGCATGATCTAATCATCATCGAGATTGAACATTATCATTAAATCATCTACAACCTGATATCGTATCTATCATCATGGTGCATATAATCTCCTTGGACCAAGTACCAAGGCAGTAACCCAATCATATCCTTCTTAAGGAAAATCTTCTTCATATAGCAGAATCATGCAAAATCATGTTCTTCCTTGAATCTTCATCCGAGTCTCCAGTGGAACAGATCTCAGCCAATCATCTAGCCTTGCTCCTCATTTCCAGAATGAGATCCATCATGTTGCAACTGAACAAATAAGCTTCTTAGGAGGCCTACTCTAAAAACATATAGAATAGATAACAATCATCATGGTCATTCTTCCAAGATGAAGAATTCACTCCATGACATTACAAAGGAGGATAAAAAAACAATCCTTATTATCTGCTTACAACAAAAATCTTTATATCAGCTAGCTATCTGTTATATTAGGTTTATGAATTCTATAGTACGTTGCTACTAATTGTTTTCAAGCATCCACAGTCCAACGATTATACCATAAATATATATGTATACATCAGAGTGCCCAAGGATCTAAAGGTCCTTGCAATTCCCTTCTTCCATCATGCTTACCAAAATAAAGGATCTACTCATCCTTCTTTCTTTACTTCCAGTACTTGCAACATTCATTGACAAGTACACCCAATTGAAGTATACAATAATAAAACATGATGTCAATCTATAAATCTAGGGTTACCATGAGAATTATAGGTTGAATTCCTAGGGTTTTCAAGTGTCAACCCTAGACCAAGGGCTCCATATATAACTTATTAACTTTATCCAAGCCTACTAGACATGAGCCCCATATTTTTCACAAACCCTAAAGACCGAGGGTTATGGTTTCTTTGAGGGAACAAAGTTAGGTTTTTTATGACTAGGGTTTTACTAGTCTCAAAAAATTTAACAAAAAACCCTATAAAATCAGCCAACCCTACAACAATTCATGTTGGAAGCTTAACAAAAATATGCCATACATACCTTATGGTTACATACCTGTAGTGGCCTGCAATTTCAGATGCCATGGTTTCTTCATTGATTTCCTTCAAGGTGTGTATCAACTCAAGATATCCTTCTCTGTTTTTGCTTTATCTTTTCCTACTCTAAGAACAGTATAATAATTCTCTTTTGCTTGTTTATTGGTGATGCACAAATCTTAGAGAGTTATCTGCAAACGATGTACCATTTCCCATGATCGGACAAAATTTAAGCAAACAATACTTTCCTTCAAAGAGAAGATTGTCACAATATCATGACCCTATTGTTTCTTCCTTTAATACCAACAAACTGCTCTCCCTCTAAATCCATCTTGAAATACTGGACTTACTGCTACAAATGCAATAATTCTTCTTATGCCCAAGAAATTTCCATAGAGTATTGACTATCAA
Organism: Pinus tabuliformis; assembly: GCA_031772625.1. Lineage (NCBI taxonomy): Eukaryota > Viridiplantae > Streptophyta > Pinopsida > Pinales > Pinaceae > Pinus > Pinus tabuliformis. The sequence goes on along the minus strand of CM062804.1, from coordinate 533,393,181 downwards.
TAACTCAAAATTGTCTAATACTTATAGTGTCACTGTCACAAAGATGTCACTTCACCTTTTGCATGTAGTTTTCCTTCCTTTCCAACGTGACCAAATATGTAGATTTTTCATTGATGTCTATACCTTAGCACTAGGGTTTTAATATAGACCCATACTCATGAATGCTACTATAAATTATGAAAACAAACAAAGGTGCCTTTCCAATGAGTCAGCTTCACTGATTTCTGTAGACTTCAGATTGTATATATATGACACTCTTGTCACTATAAAATGCACATATGTTATAATCTTTGTATGCCACTGTTCAGGATTGAGAGCAAGGTGATGAGCCTTCTCTTAGAAACACTTGTGCTTATGTAAAAAGGGACCGTATGAGATGATTAGCCCAATGATCCTTTGATCTAGGTTTTCCCTCATGAAGAGTAACATAATAGGAGTCTTAGGTCCTCTTCCTTGGTGACTGAAGCTTGGATTGAGTTCTTTTGCAATGTGATTATGCTTAGAATAAGAGGAGAACATTCGTACACCCTCATCTATTCCATTACCATGGAAGTGCCCTAATATGACAACAAGAAGGGAATTCAAAGCTCATAACTCAGATTTCAATATTTGACTGCTAAGTGCCAAATTTTCCTTTGAAATCTTATTCAAGGTCTTCGAAATATCCTTTAAAAGTTGCAGCTTATTAATTTCCATCTAATTAAGAAAATCATGTTATAGTTCAAATTCTTTAATAATTTTTCCACTGACCGGTATCCCTAACATTCTCCCTAAAATTTCAGGCAATATCTAAAGTATTATCTAACTGCTACAAGGAGAAACACTGTTTCTCTTTACTGGGTCATAATAATCGACTAAAAACATGGTTGTGTCAGGGTCAAGATGTATTGGGAAAGCATGGTTTGATGAATCCAAAATTTAATATTATGAATTCAGGGGGTTCTTAGTTGGTAATTAGCTTCAAATTTTCATTTAATCTCATGCATCTCAACATTCTCAAATGGTTATCACATATTCCAACCATACTATTTATTGATAGATTTTCTTGTTTTACAACAACTACCTTTGCTAAACTAACTCTTACAGCCGCCATTTTTAAAACAATGAAACTTAGCAAGAGGTTTATAGGACTTACTTAGTGAAAATCATGATGATAAATGAGGTATCTTTATTCCTTCACCTGGTTGAGGGGAACAATTAATGATTAACCTATGTAAAACACTCATAAAATGAATCAAAGGATGATACATAAGGGTAAATATTTGAAATGATTCTTAATTAACAATGTATTTGACTTTAATAAATGATTGTTTTCTTACATTTATTCAAAAATTATGATTACGGGTTTTTGGTGATTGTGGTCAATCCTCCCTTAATGTTCTCACATGCATTGTTGTATGAGGAAGTACAAACCATTACATTATATCATCATGAACTGTTAGATCCATCGAGTGAATGTGTTAAAATGTCATGATTTTCACCACACAATATCCACCACAACTATTGATTTCATGCATCCATGACAGTTGGATTCATTGAGCATTTCTAACCACATTAAAATCATAGCGTTTACCCGATGTGATTTTGGACCATTCGATGCGGTAGTTGTGGATCGTCTAATCCATCAGGGGAATTGCACGTCATAAATTCTCGCGCTACTTTCCACCTGATGTCATTTATCAACCATTGACTGATATAATTTATAACCCTCGTATTTATTGTGTATAAAGTTAGCATTTATGAAACACATAGTTTACCACCCGATACACAATCTGAATGATTATTTTGATCTCAATATTTTTAAACAGGCCACTTCATCGTGTGCTTTAAAATAACTTCTTTCTTTTTCCTATTATTAAAAAACACGTAACAACATTTATTTTAAAAAATAAAATAACAACATTTGTTTTTTACAATTTCACGTTTGTGTTGTCATCGTATGAAAATTATCCTTCTTCTTATTTGAGTATCAAAAGAGAGATATGATCCCAATTTTATGCGTCGAATTACGGGGAAAAAATTGGTTACAATAATAGAATAATTTCTTCTCATCACATTTACACCTTTTACTATATTTCTTATCACAATTGAAACATGGTCTTTTTAGTATCCTTTCATACATTTGTCAAGGTGTCAACCTTGTTGGTTAAGTGAGGCTAGGAGCAAGAACATGACACTCTATAATTCTTAATGGCCACCCTTCTAGTACCCATATTTTCTGTAGGAACCGGGAAACAGAAGTACAGAAAACAGTAATGAATTTTGAAGCATGAACCTGTAACATTTTCATTGGACTTGACAAAATCAATTAACGAGACTGTTGAGGTACCTACCTGAACTACTGCAGTTGAAGATGCCTCCGGCTATGCTGCTACAGTTACCAAGAGACCGATTCCACCCAGCCAGACTGAGCAGAGCCTGGCTGCTCAATCCAGTAAGCTTCTCAACAGAAGCTAACTGTCCCCCGTGCCTAGAACCTCAAAACGCTCAAGCTCTTCCAATGGCTGATTCCCTTGCCTTCCGAATTCTTCCTCCTGGTTTTTCTCGTCCTCTGCTCAACCCATGACCTGCGGTTTATATCCTCTGGTTTGGCGGTGGCCACCCTCCCACCTGCAGCCACCGCTCACCCTGCTAATGCCACGCCTCCGCCCACGTATCCCCTCCTGGTCTCGATTCAGGTCGTGAATGAAATACGCCTTTTTGAAACCATAAGATATTTATTAGTCTTTTAAGATGACCATTACATTGTATATTCACGTATCATTAAACATTATAACGTTTATATATATTTTATCATATTACATTGTTTTATTTATATTTGTTTTAATATAAAGTTTAGAACTTTATACTTGGATCTTTTTTAATTAATTATTTATATTAATACTTAACCTTTATTTTATTAATTTATTAATATGATTTTTATCAATATTCTGGAGCATATAATATATATATAGTCCTCTTTGATCTAACCATACATTACGCAATATTGATGAATGAGTAGAACTTCTTTTCCCAGAAGGGTCATGGTATTTAGCACTTATAATCAATTTAGTATAAAATACTAGTGCGGTGTATGCGACACATGCATATGTAGCTATCATATGCATGTACCGTATACCTGCTATTATGCTTGCGTTCTTTGTATTTATAGATGGCTCGTTACATTTTCCCTTTACACTTTACTTGCCTTACGAAAAGCATGCTCTAGGGATTTAGGTTCAAAGAGATGCATTTCATGTTGAATGTTCTCCTTTAAATTTCCCATAAGGAGATCTAACAAATTATCCTATGGAATGTTTTACCTTGAGACTAAGATTATGGAATTGTTGAATGTGTTATGTAATTGGACCTCTTTGATAAAAAAAATACTAATTTATTAAAGAATGTGTTGCTCTTAATATCCCCATACTGTGTTATCAATTCATCCATAAAATTGGAACAAAAATTCTATTCACAAATCCATTAGTACTAAACAAATTGATGAGATTGTAAATACAAAGTTAAAAGATACACCTTCTGTAAAGTTTGCACATAGTGTACATCAAAGAATTGTTCCATCTAGAATATCCAAGTTGTATGATCTTAGCCATCAAATTTCCTCATAACAATCTTGAGAATCAGTTGCTTTCTTGGTGCCGAGTGGAATCCACAATGATGCATATTTGGAGATGAATAATCATGGTTCTAAGACTAAATCTTTATTTCCTCCACATTTTCATGATTTCCTTGTGTATCTCCTTTAAGGAGTCTCTCATCTAGGGTACATAAGAAGATGTCATACATGGAAATTTGCAATTCTTCCACTATTTTATCCATCTTCTTTTCCATATGTTCCCTATTTTCACCCATCTTCTTTTCCATCTATTCCATATTATCATTCAAATCATTACTTGTTATTGACTTACCATTAAATTCCTTAAATTGGTACCCCAAATTGGATATTTAGTGAAAAATATCTTCTCTTTCTTGAGTTATGGTTGGGATATCTAGAAGTTTACTAGGAAAAGTACTTTTTGTAGAACCTTTTTCCATGGGAAAAATAAAGTACTATAAAGTACTATTTTATCTTTTTGTAGAACCTTTTTCCATGGGAAAAATAAAGTACTATTTTATCTCTTTATCAACTTTGAATGAGAAAAATCAGACCTTCTAATGAAAAGTTATGTTGATGGTAAGTTATGTAACTTTAAAAACTTGAATTAGATATCGTTGTAAGGTTGACCTTTCTTCTAATGTATGTGTGCAATTTCAGCCTTTTTAAGTCTAAAAAATTATCTCATGGTACTCTAATATGTCTTCTTTCCAATGTCATAGGTCTAACCAAAATTTGATGTGTTAAGGGAAAGGTATGGTAACTTCTCAAATTTGTTGATTCTTGGTCTTTTTCTAGACAACAAACTTGTATGGAATACCACACATTGAATATTTTAAATGTACTTCTAAATTTTTTACCTAAAATACTTTGCCTTGTCTTTTTTCCAAATCAATTAGTGGCATACAATTTGGCCTTTCCATGCTTCATATATGATAGCTCTACCAAGGACACCTATTTGATACTAGTTTTTGGAGTAGTAAAAAACCCTAATTTGCACAAATTGTATTTCATAAATTATTAAGTATCATAAATTAAAATGTATATTGTTTGTGCTAAAATCCTAAAAGTTTTACAGTGCAAAATTCTACTAAAAAAGTTATAGCAAAAATTCCTACATGACTCGTTTGGCAAGAATTTCAGGGTTAGTCAAAAGCTCTAACTTTGATAAACCATATCTTAGAAAGTATAATGATACAAAATCTAAATTCTTTCCACATGTAATTCTCTATCTCCTAAAGATCCTAACATTTATAGTTTGAAACTTCTCCAAAAATATTTAAAGTGAAAATTCCAAGATGATTCATTTGAAATTGATTTAAGATTAGTCACAAATTTTAATTTCCATAGGATATATTTTAGAAAAAATAATGATTAAAAACCTAAAATTTGGCGACACGTACCTCAATATCTCTCCTCATTTTTTTGCAAAACTTCACTATTTGAAACTTCTCAAGAAAAAAAGTTATAGCGAAAATGCTTATATGTCTTTATTAATGAAGAAAAACTCTAGGATTGTAGTCTTCAATACCAAATGTGAGACAACAAATACCAAAATAGCTTGAAAATAAAAAGACAAATACATGGTATTTTTTAAGGATTTAATATTTTTCCTATATATAGTATTGTAGGCAACTATTATGGTTTAAAAATTCTTATGTGTAGAATGTAGGCAAATATTCAATAAAAAAACATGTAATTTATTGTTTAAATTGGTAAATTTTTGGCGAATATCATCCATTTAATCATATATATGTAAAAAATAGATGAATTTTTAACCAAATTGGCAAATATTTTTTTCTTCTTCTTCAGAAAATGTCCAAAAAATAGCTCATTGGTGAAATTTCGCCCCTAAAATTTTCCCTAGAGAAATAACTCCATGCCTTAAGAATCATATAGAATAATGAAATATAAACCTCTTTGAGGGGTTAACCTCCTTTTATAATAAAACAAATGTACAAGATGACACGCCCTTATGATTACATCTCCTTGGCATATATATGGGAAATAAAGGGCACATTTCTAATTAAAGGGTCTAACTAATAACACTAATATAACAATAAAACTGGCAATTGCACCTAAAGGTGCAAAGTTGCACTGAAGGAATATAAGATTTGGGAAAATCATCTTGAAAAACTAAATCACTGAATATAAAGACTCTTATTTCTAATAGAATAAATATTATGTAAAGATTAAATGGATTAGTTTTCACATTGTTGCTTTTACTAGTTGGGTCAATACAACTTAGAGGACAACGCCAAAGAGCTAGACAAAAAATTGACCGGGCAAAGATTTTCGAGGGGAGGTTGGATCCACTCTTGAATCTCCAAATGATGATTACAGATATCACTAGTTTTCCCATGTCCAACACTTCTCTTCTCGATGAAAGGACTGTTGTAGTAGAAGCCATGTTGATTTGGGTAGGCGCCCTTGATATGAAGGTCTTGAAGGTTGTTTTGAAGGATTTTGATTACAATAATTCCAAGGATGTCTGAGGGGTTCTGGTCTAGTATCCTGGAACTGAAGGGGAGGTCTGGGATTACTTTGATTTCACTAGGAATGCACATGTCAATGGTGTTAAGGTTGTCATGATCACATTTTTTGGCTTTGACGATATCAAAGTCTTAGGGTGAGTTCAAAGTAGATATGGCTATTGGATATGCTCAAAGGTTTGAAGTTCCGATGGCATTTGGAGGGCCTCATGTTGTTTTTTTTTATACTTCGCAAGAGTATAAGAGAATCATGCATGGGAGGATTATAGGAGTGAGTGTGGATTCAATTGCTAAGGAAACTCTTCGGATATAGTGTGTGGGACTGCTTCCCAACTACCTTCTTCAGGTGTTCTTGGAAAGCTATGTGCTAACCAGGGCGAAGTTGTTGGTGGTGAGGTTGACAACTTGCACTATTCAGAGTTCCAAGAGTTGTTGGTGGTGAGCTTGATGTATTTCACTATTTAGAGTGCCACGTGGTAAAAAGTGGTTTGATGGAGGGAGATGAAAATGGATGGATCTTATTGGTTGGGATGAATAGTGTCTGCCCAACCCAACCCCATAGAGAAACAACTTCAGTGTAATTAATATAGATTAATTTAACATAAAATTATCTTAACTTGAAATCCATTAACTATTAAAAGTCAAAGTATTTTTAGAGAATAATTTTTTCCTACTTCAACAATTCATAAATCTAGGGGTAGAAATCAAATAGATTTATGTCAATTTAGCATGCCACCAGTAGTAAAAAAAAGAATGAAGCAACTTTACCTTGCACCAACTCCTACATTGATAAGATCAACCATTAATTTTTAATGCAAGTGTATAAGCATGCCAACAATACACATAGTTAGTCGGGACTTCATTATAGAAGAAATCTTCGGCTCTGCATCCTGCGAGATCTGCATTTCGCGCGATCTGAGCCTGCGAGTGCGCCCGCACTTTCCGCGTTCTGAGCCTGCGAGGGAATCCGCTGAGGGATCTGCTGCAGACTGCGGCCGCCCTAGCTGGATCTGTTGGCTCTCCATGGAGGAGTCGACTCCCTCTCCTCCTTCATCTTCCGCTGCTGAGGCCTTCAAAACCCTGTTGGCCTCTTTGCCCAAGAAGAAATGCATGGAAGCAGCAAAATTTGTGAAAAAGCTCGAAGATATCCCTGAGATCGCCCTTCCGCCAGAAGGACCGATCCAAGTAGCTTTGTCGCTGGCAGATCGGGCTCTGGTTGGTCAGTTTACAGGACTTTGGCCTTCCCCGAAATCAACCGAGAACTGGGTCGCCAGGAACTGGGCACCTTTGATAAAAAACAAGGTAACCTCTTACTTCCTCGGGAGAGGATATTTTTTGTTTGAATTCACTGCAAAAGAGGACAAAGATCTCATTTTCAGGAATGGCCCCTACTTCATGGGCCCCCAAGGGTTGTACTTAAATAAATGGACGCCAGACTTTGATCCGGCGGTGGATGTGCCTACAACGGTCCCGATGTGGGTGAGACTCCCCAACCTTCCAGTTCACTGCTGGAACTGGGATTCTTTGAAGCACATAGGAAATACCCTTGGAAAATTTATAGACAAGGCCAACAGCAAGGACCAGTATGATTGTGCCAGAATCTGTGTGGAGGTAGATCTGGAGGTTGGACTACCGGAAGCCATCAAAATAGTTGTAGGTCCCTGGACCCATATACAGAAGCTGGATTATGAGCAACTGCTGTTCAAATGCCAGAAGTGCCATGTCTACGGACACTTTGCTAGAGACTGCCCGTCCAAAGGGGTTGAAGAAAAAGGGAAGGAAGAAGGATGGAATCAGGCAAAGCGCCCCAAAAACTTTCACAAGAAAAATGCAAGCGGAAATGCCAAAACCCCTCAAGCGGGTCCTGCTCAGAAACCATCCATGGAAAGCCAAGGGAATAAATTTGAAATCCTTGGATCTGAAATCATGAACACCCAGGAGACAGAAATCCCAAAGGAGGCCTCCCCCCCTAAAGCCTCCCCCTCCATCAAAAGTATTCCAGAGAAATCCAAAGGGAAGATATCAGAAGAAGAGGAGGAAACCCAAGAGTCCGAGGAATCGGAGGAAGAAGGGGAAATCGGTGAATCCCAGTCCTCTCCTAGAAGATCTACAAGAGGATGCAAGTCTGCAAAGGAAAAAAGAGAACAAGAAACCTACAAGGACAAGCTCCAGGGCAGCCAGCCAACGTTAGAGAAGCTCCTAGCAAAAACCCCAAAGATGACGAGGATCCAATCCCAGGGCTCTAAGGGAGCTCATCAAGGCAAAAATAAATGATGAAGATAGTCTCCTGGAATTGTAGGGGAATGGGCACCACAGCTAAGGAAGAAGCAATGCATAGTTTAATAAGATTGGAAGCCCCGAATATCCTCCTCATCCAGGAGACCAAATTGGAGGACACAGCTTTCCTCCAAGCAAGCAAAAAATTTTGGAATAAAAGTGGAGCGCATGCAGTCTCTGCTCGTGGAGCATCGGGAGGACTTGGATCGCTCTGGAACACAAATAAGTTTTCATTAATCTCTGAGTCCCTAAATACCCATTGGATTTTTTTAAAAATGCAGCATTTAGAATCAAAGGAGATTATTTGTCTGTTCAATGTGTATGCTCCTAACAATGCAGGTGAGAAAAAAAACTGCTGGGACTCCATCAAAAGTCTGGCAGATCTAGAAAATCTGGAAAACATAATCATAGCCGGAGATCTAAATCTCACCCTCCTCACAATAGAAAAGAGAGGGGGGAGCATAGTCAGAGATCCGGCAAGAGAATGGGCGGAAGACCTCATGCAAGACTGGGATCTGCTAGATATAAAGCCGGTCACAGGCACGTTCACATGGTCAAATAAGAGAGTTGGACCAGGGCATATAGCGGCAAGACTTGATAGATTTTTTGTTCAAAGTTCTTTCCTGCTTCTCGGTTTAGAGACTAGAATGCGTATTCTCCATAGTAGTGTTTCAGATCACAAGCCCATCAGCCTAGAACTGTTGACTGCTAAGGATCTGGGGCCCATCCCTTTCAGATTTAGCTCTCTATGGACTAAAGAGACAGACTTCATGCAAAAGATCAGAGATTGCTGGAAAGAGCCAGTTAAGGGCTCTCCTTTCTTCGTTTGGGAGGAAAAACTTCGCAGAGTAAAAGCAATGTTGAAAGGCTGGGTTAAGACCTTGCCCAATCCCGCTGTGGAAAGGAAAAAAATTCAAAGTGAGCTGGAAAAACAGCACCTCCACCTAGAAGTCGCTGAAATCACCAAAGAAGAGCTGGACAAGGAATCTCAACTACAACAAAAATTCCATAAGGCTTGTCTGGCAGAAGAAGAATTCTGGAGGCTCAAGTCAAGGAGTCTATGGCTCAAAGCTGGTGACCGAAATTCTTCCTTTTTCCACAAGCAGGCTCAAGCCAGGAAATGCCGCAATTCTATATCAGAAATTAAAAAAGATAACTGCACTTTAAAAGAATTTGCCAGCATTAAGAGGGCAGCTTCAGATCACTTTGAGAAGATGTATAGCGAAGGCGTGGAGACTAGCCAAAACGACAATCTGCTAGATGTTGTCCCCAACCTCATCACTGCTAAAATGAACCAGGCTCTAGAAGGAAAAATCACCAAAAACGAAGTTAGGGAAGCCCTCTTTGCAATGGAACCCGACAAAGCCCCGGGTCCAGATGGTTTCACGCCCAGATTCCTCCAGACATGTTGGCAGATAGTTGAGAAGGAGCTCTTTAAAATGATTCAGAAGTCCCAAGAGTGTCAGAAAATCGGGGGCTACACAAACTCAGCATTCCTCGCCCTCATCCCTAAAGAAAAAGGTGCTAACTCATTTAATAGATTTTGTCCTATATCCTTATGTAACATTGGATATAAAGTGATTACCAAGGTTATAGCAAACAGATTGAAGAAAATCCTCCCCAAAATCATCCCGGAGAATCAAGGTGGATTTATACATGGCAGGCAACTAGTAGATAATTTCATCCTAGTCCAAGAGGCGATTCATTCCAGTCTTCGTCGAAAAGAAAAAGGTATGGTCATTAAACTCGATCTAGCTAATGCATTTGATCGTGTAAGACATAGATTTCTGTTTGATGTTTTGCACAAACTTGGCTTTGGCCAAAATTTTATCAAGTGGATCAGAGCTTGTATTTCCGAACCCTGGATTGCACCTTTAGTGAATGGTAGGGCTGCTGACTTCTTCAAAGCATCTAGAGGGCTGAGGCAGGGGTGCCCCCTCTCACCCCTCCTCTTTGTGCTGCAAGCCTCTGTCCTCAGTTTTTATTTAAACAAGAAGCAACAAGACCAAGATATAGTTGGCCTGTGCATAGCAAGAGGGGTTAAGAGCATCAACCACGCCCTCTTCGCAGATGATACCATGTTACTAGGGGCTGCAACTCAACTGTCTGCAAGCAAATTCAAAGAAGTGCTGGAAGATTACTGTCAAGCATCGAGCAATGAACTAAACAGGGGTAAGTGTCATGTTTATTGCTGGAATATCTCAGCTGCTGCTGCAAGTTCCATAGCCAGATGTCTAGGCTTTGCAGCTTCAGCATCCTGGACCTCCTTTAAATACCTTGGGCTTCCCATTTTTTATAAGAGGGCTATGAGCAAGGATTGGCATCCCCAGATAGAAAAATTCAAAGCAAAAATGCAGGCCTGCGAATCCTCCCGGCTCAACATTGCCGGAAAATCAGTGCTCATCAAATCTGTACTAAGCAGCTTGCCGCTATTTCAATTCTCTGTTCTTTTGGCATCGGTGGGAATCATTAAGAGGATGGAGGAGCTAATCAGGAAATTTCTCTGGAAAGGAGGCAAACAAAATGAGAAGAGAATTTCTCTGGTTAATTGGGAAATAGTCTCCAGACCGCTATAGGAGGGAGGATTAAACTATAAAAATCTAAGCACACAGAATCTAGCAATGGGAGCCAAACTGATATGGAAGATCATAGCTCCAAAGCCAGGATGGGTTCAACTGGTGCTGTGGAGGAAATATTTCAGAGGTCAAAGACTTCGGTGCCTGGAGCAGCCCAAAGACCAAATCAGATCCCCCCTCAGCACTCTAATTATTAAAATTGGCCCGCTAATAAGAGACAATGCATACTGGATACCAGGAAATGGCAAACACATCAGGATATGGGATGACAGCATAATGAACAGGCCTCCACTGGTGAGCTCGAATCTTAGGAACGAGCTGAAGGTATGGATGGATGAAGCCAATTTAAAAACGCTCTGGGACATATCGAAATGGCATGGAGACAGCTGGTCTGGCTGGAAAACGATCAAAGTGCCATCTGCGTGGCAGTCAGATTATGATGCGCTGTTGAAGATGCTACATGGGGCGGCTCCACTGCACGCAAGAAGAAAAGACTCGAGAGGCTGGGGACCGAAGCAGCTTGGGTATTCGGTGGCTCAGGGCTACACCAAAATCATGGAGAGACCTCACGTGCCTCCTAATCCGGCGCCCTGGACTGGTATTTGGAATTTCCCTACCATTCCAAAGATCGATTTTTTCTGCTGGCTGCTATGCCACCAAAAAATCCTAACAGATGATAGACTTCAGAAAAGGGGATTTCTAGGGCCATCAAGATGCACACTATGCAAAGAAAATCCGGAATCTGCTCTTCACCTTTCACTGGAGTGCAATTTCACAGGTCTAATCTGGCATGAACTCATTGGATCATCGAAATTTATGCCCACCCTCCCCCACTCTGTCCCGGATTTGTTTGCTGGGTGGCTGGCCAGGTATCCAGGCCCAAGTCCAAAAAACAAGATAGTCAAAGCAGCATGGACCGCTCTACCCAAATTCATCAGCTGGCAAATCTGGTTGGAGAGGAACAGAAGGATCTTCAGAGATAAGGAACAACACTACAAACTAGTAGAAAACACAGTAAAAGGTCAGTTAAATGAGTGGCTAAGAGACAAAAGTGATGACACAAATCTAAGCCAGCAGGATATTAAGTTTGGAGCAGCCCTCAACCTCAATTTCCAAAAATAAAAAATCCCACCTATATGTCTCAAAGATTGGCAAATCAGGAAAAATGAAGAAGAATTTCAATCTTGGCTGTCCAAGCAAACACTCCCCTCCCTTTTCTTTGACGGGGCAGCCAAGGGAAATCCAGGAATGGCTGGAGCAGGAGGACTAATTATAAATTCAGAAGAAGCATCTATACACAAGTTTGCATGGGGACTAGGCCACTCCTCAAGCATACAAGCTGAAGTCATGGCTCTGTTTCAAGGGATCAAAACGCTTAAAGAACTGGGGCACACAGAAGCAATTGTTTTCGGCGATTCCCAAGTCATCATCAATGCAATGGTGACCAACACAAATTTAGCAGATCTTCGACTTGCAAGGACAATTACAAGAATTAAAGGCATGACAAAGCTCCTAAAACTGGAATTCTTTCATATCCTGAGAAACAACAACAAAGAAGCAGATGTAGAGGCAAATAAGGCAGCCCAGCTAGATGCTGGAACTATTCTCAGAGATAATGAAATCTCTTGGGAACCAATCCCCTAAATTTTCTATGTTTTTCTGTCAGTTTGTATGCATTCATAAGCTTGGGAAATCAGCAACAAGAGTTCATGTGAAAAATTGTAAAAAGAGGCGATCCACAAGCATATGTGCCATGTTCAGCTGGTGGGAGAGATGCCAAGAAACCAATTTCACCTTTTGTAACCGAAATTATGGCTTTTTGCCAGATACTCAATGAAATCCCATAACCGTTTCTGTTAAAAAAAAAACAATACACATAGTTAGTCTATTGGTTAAGCTCTCTTTCCTTGGATTACGTAGAAGACTATATAATAACATTGGCTAGAAATATCTCTTCATTTTTAGTTTTTTCAACTTCTTGATATTGTTATGATCCAATTGTAAATGTGTTTTTAAGTCTTACAGTGTTGCATAAATATTTGTATTTGATTAATGCTAAATTCCAGTAAATTCAGTTGAAAGATTTAAATGACCTCCTTTAAAATTACATCACAAAATCACAATTCACAACCTTGACTGTTTAGAGACAAGCTTCCAAAAGTATGACGGTTACCATATACCAGTGTTACAACATTATGTAACGTCATATGCAATATTTGATATAAGCACTAAATATTGGGTTGTAACAAACTAGACAGAGGAATATTTTAGCACACTCAAAAATTTAAAATGGAAGTTGTTCATGATGATTTATTACTTGACTCAAGTTGCCAGCCCCTTTTGGCTCTTGTCTATTTTTCTGCATAATCTTCTAACATCCTCCATCGTCTCTGCTAATTGATCCTTATCTGCATTCTCATTTTCCTTGAGCCACTTAGCTGCCACCTCAAGACCTTCTTCAATGTTTTCAACATCTTTCTTCTTCATCTCCCCTTAGTTTTTCCTTATTTAACCTTTTATTCATGTCGTAGATGTATTGATCCAATGCATTCCTCAATTCCACTGTTTCCTTCCACTCTTGATCTTCAATTTTTAGTTTCTCTGCCTCTGCAATCATTTTGGCAATCTCATCATCACTCAACCTACCGCTCTGATTCGTCATGATCATCGCCTCCTTTATCCCACTTGTCTTATGTTCTGCTGACACCTTCACAATTCCATTTGCATCGATCTCCATGCTTTTGATGATTTTGACATCGCCTCTAGGTGCACGCGGAAGTCCCTCCAAAACAAATTCGCCCAAAAGATTATTGTGTTTGACATTAGGCCTTTCCCCTTCATAGACGCTTACTCTCATTCTTTCCTGATTGTCATCCACAGTAAAGTAGTTGCCCTCCCTTTTAACCGGAATTTGTGTATTTCTTAGGATAAATACACTCATAATTTTGGTATTGTTTGATTCCCTTGTTTGTTGGAAACAATACCAACTTTATGTTGATCACCACACAAAACACTGAAACGAATGTAAGCGATTCCCATATTGATGCCAATGGCCTTACCACCGTCAGTATGAGAAGAAGTCACGAACAGAAACAACCAAATGAGGAGGAAAGGAATTGGTGGGAACATTCAAAGAACGTTTCGACAATACATGTCAAATTTTAATTTGAAGAAGAAACCGTGTATACCCAAATATATATATATATATATATATATATATATATATATATATAAAGGAATATGCATATGTTGATATAATTTTCTTTGTCTGCAGAATTTTAAAAAAATAATAAAATGTAATGTCTTAATAGTTTAACCAGTGTTAACCACTGAGTGGATATTTGAGTTCAATTTATGGAGAGGTTCCAATGAAAAACATATATCTTAATCCCATGTCTTAACAGTTTTGTACATGTCTCTCAAATACAACATACACGTTTCTGTAGAAATGATGACGAGAAATACGTCGATGCGTCCACATCTTACACATGGACGCACCTCGTCTTTATTTAAATGCTACCACTCACCCCTTTTGTAGATCTTAGAGTCAAAGACTCTATGAGATTTGATTTACTTTGTGTTTCACTTTGCCAAAGAAACATGGAGGGGCCTCCATGTTTCTGATATGTAACTGATCTTTTGAAGACCCCCGATTGCTATATGTTCATTCTCGGCATGCCTGGTCTCGAGACTAATAATATCAAGGTTTGCTATTTATGGCTTGTTGAATATTGTCCATTGTCGTTCCATGCCATTTTTTCTTTCTTTTCTTGCTTGCTTTTATTCATGTCATTTGGATAGATTTTGCGCAGGCTAGAGTGGAGAACAACATCCTGCACATCACAGGGAAAACGAAGAAGTCGTAGTTAAATTCAGAAGTGAAGGTGATAAGAAACTGTAGACACATAAGAGAAGAAGTCTTAGTTAAATTCATAAGCGATCGTTTTTTTTGTAAGTTTGGTAGGACTATATCTTCATCATGCCCAACTTCATCACAAGATTTGAACCCAAGACTTTTGTTTCTATGAGACTTCATTTCCAAGGCCATTGCCAATTGAACTACCCTAGGTGGACAAAATTTTTGTAAGCTTGGTTGGACTATATCTTCATCATGTCCAATATATCATTTAATATATCATACCAATCGGGGAGGGGAATCGAACCAGTGACTTCATATCAAGGAGTGTCTTAATAGACCACCCGATCACCATCTATCCAATACCTCGTGGACATCTTGAGACCATAATTGTTCAATTCCAAAGTATCTTCATCATTTCCAATATATCATCCAATATATCACCCCAATCGGGGAGGGGAATTGAACCAGTGACTTCATATCAAGGAGTGTCTTAACAGAGCATCCGATCACCATCTATCCAATACCCCGTGGACATCTTGAGGCCATAATTGTTCAATTCCAAAGTATCTTCATCATGTCCAATATATCATCCAATATATCACCCCAATCGGGAAGGGGAATTGAACCAGTGACTTCATATCAAGGAATGTCTTAACAAAGCACCCGATCACCATCTATCCAATACCTCGTGGACATCTTGAGACCATATTGAATTACAAAGTATTTTCATTTTCTTGAATAAATACAAAATTTTCGTAATAATTAACTCTTAACTTCCAAATAAAATTCGAATATCAAAATTTAAATAGTCAAATTGTAAAACAAAAATATGATTATTTTATTATACATTTCAATTATTTAGACTCTCCAAACTAGATATTTTTTTTTTTTTTATGAAATTTGAAGAGTAAATATAAGATCTCCCATATATGCTATGAGAATTTCAAACTTTAAATCCAAATATTAGTTGGCTAAGTCAAAATATTAAATCCTTGTTCCTAAAAGAATTGTGTGTGGTCTCTAAACTTATGCATTTTGGGTGTCATACTTAATAACATTTGGTTAAATTTCATGAGAAGATATAAGAAGGTTTCTTTTGCATCAAACCCAAATTTCAAAGCTTAAACCCAACGTGTGTATTGATCAAAATATTAGGCTTCTTTTAACACAAAAATAAAGTCTAAAAATTATTATTCATTAGTTATGAATTTGGGCATATGGTCTGAACTCCATATTTTATTTTTGAAATTTGGCAGGTAGGTATGAGATATCTTCCTGAACATATTCAAAGTTTAACATTTAAATCTAAGGTATGAGGGTGTATTAAATAAAATTTTGGACCTTTATTATTATTGAAAAATATGGAAATAAAATATAGAATTAAAATAAAAGTTTTGGGGTTTTTAAAGATTTTATCGCATAACAAACACTTAAATAGTTTGAAAATAGAAAGAGAAGTAATTTCATGTTTTGAGAAATATATATAAAAATGAAAAATAAATCTATTTAAGTGGACAATTTTTTGTTATAATATAAGAAATGTACAATGATGATATGATTCTAAAACTAAATCTCTTTAATATGTGTTTGTGAGAGATAAAAACTCAATATTTAGAGCTTTTCATAAAGATTTGTACTTAACATACAACATTTTCCGTAAAACTTAACATATTCTCTTAACAAATTTTCAATTTCTTCTTGTCATATGAATATAATTTTTTCCTTCCAATAGGCAAAATGAGAAATAACTCGTTAATATTAAAAAAAAAAAAACATAAATTTAAATTTCCATCATTACTATTAAAAATGACAATGATATATAAACTCCCTCAACAAAAAAAACCTAGAGGCAAGATTATTATTTTTTAAATGAAAATATTCTCTTAACACATTTTCAATTGCTTCTTGACATATGAATATACATTTTTTTCCTGGAAGTAGGCAAAATGAGAATTAACTTATATTTTAAATTTTCATCATTACTATTAAGAATTTATTTTTTAAATGAAAATATTCTCTTAACACATTTTCAATTGCTTCTTGACATATGAATATACATTTTTTCCCTGGAAGTAGGCAAAATGAGAATTAACTTATATTTTAAATTTTCATCATTGCTATTAAGAATTGGAGTAACCTGTAAATCTTTTTAACAAAAAATCTAAAGGTTTGATTCTCTCTCTCTCTCTCTATATATATATATATATATATATTTTTTTTTTTTAAATTAAGTCATTTGCGAGAAATGAACCTAGGTTAGAAGGATAATAATCATTCATTCCAACTACCCACGATAAATCCAATTGACAAGAAAACTCAACTCTATATTATTGCGATGAATACATAGAATATTATGGAAATCTTATTTCAACATTGAAGCATTTTATATCAGACTATCCCACTTATATAGAGAGTGATGATTATTTGTTTTCTGATAATCTATAAATAATCAATTACATTTTTAACTTCTAAATTAAAATTTTGTCAAATGTGTTTATTAAGGAATGATTGTTATCCTTCTCACATCCTCCTCTTGAGATCCTCCCCACCCAGGATTAATTAAATAAAACAATGATTTTTTTTATAATAAGCTTTGTTATGTTTGAATAGTCCCTCAAAGCATATATATATATATATATATATAAATTTAAAAGAAAAACTTTTTAAAATACGGAAATATTCTTTTCTAATTTATCACATATTTATAGATGTTTTAATTTCTAAAGTTAAAAAAAAATGAAAAAACAAATTAGTATTTTTTTTTTCAAACTAAAAAATTACTTTAGATTTAGAGATTTTCTTACACCAACGCCTTTTATCTTATAAAACCAAAAAATTCAAAATTTTCACACATATTTACACTTTTTAAATGATATAATTTATTAATTATAAATTTTAATATTTTAATATAAAATTATATATATATCTTTCTTCTTCTTTTTTTTTTTTTTAATTAATAGTTTTAAATTTTAAAAAATATTTTAAATTTTAACAAGTGCAACTTAGTAGCTAGTACGTGTTGCTTAATTTAAATACAACTAATTAGAATATGAATTGTTGACAAAGAGTGAGATGATCAATTAAAGCCTTTATAAAAAAATAGAAATGAAAGTGAAAATAGTGTGCTTTAATGTTTTTTTTTGGTGAGCACCCTACCTCATTGGTTATAATGAAGTTTTATAATTTATTTTTGGGCAGTGTTTGGTTCAAATTTAAATACAGCTAATTAGAATATGAATTGTTGACAAGGAGTGAGATGATCAATTAAAGCCTTTATAAAAAAATAGAAATGAAAATGAAAATAGTGTGCTTTAATGTTGTTTTTTTGGTGAGCACCCTACCTCATTGGTTATAATGAAGTTTTATAATTTATTTTTGGGCAGTGTTTGGTTCAAATTGATATGGAGAAACTTAGTTTCAACTCAATGAGATGTCAATTCCAAGAAACTTGTTTTGCACAACCAATTGTCTCCTACAAAGTTCATGGGAATTGAACATGATTGATATAGAGTTGAATGCAATTGTGTTTGTGGCAGTGAAGGCATGGGAATATGAAACAAAACTTTTATTGTTATCACTCAAATGGCATCTCTTTCTTTTGCAGAGCAAAATTGAGTTGAGATGATCTATAATTTGTGATTTAGTATTAAATTAATTTTTAAATTAAATTGTAAAGACATGTTTAGGCCTAGGCCTACTTTTGAATCAGTTCAGCTGCCAATTTCGTCTACCCTTCTCCCTGTAATTTGACACCTGTTTCTTGAGGACAGTTTCTCGTAATTTGACACCTGTCTCTTGATTGCGGTGGAATGAGACAAATAGATGGCCGACAGGGGTTTTGACATCTATTCCACTTGTTTAATGTATTGCGTCACGGTCTTTAGATATGGGCGGAGTGGGCATTTCAGTTATGGGCGGAGAGCTCCCACCGAATGAGAACCATGTCTACACTGTTACAGGTAAACTCTTTCACTTTGAACAATTTACCTTGAAGCTCCCCAAATGCTGATGGTGCCCACCGACCTCAACAGCGCCCGCCGCAACGAGCCCTTGCAGTGCCTTTTCAACGCTTGCCCTAGCTCTCAGGGCATCGTGGCGTATTAATTGGTACTGAACGTTGAGACTCCCGTCAATTTTGGTTCCCAGGGCTCTGGCCCCATAAGAATGATCAGACTGCATGTTCGGGAGTATTTCACCATGCTTTCCTTAAAGCTGGAACCAGACCTCCAATAATTCTTGGAAATCTTCGTCCGCATGCAAAGGTATATTACGGTGAATTGATGGAAAACATTGAAATTGTGGTTCGGGTAGAATATTGTATTCAATTCTTCACCTTTCATTAGAAAATTAAAGTTCAATTTATAAACAATTCATCCGATCAATTAATTAACTTCTTTATGATGTTATTTTGGGTTTTGAAGCTTGTGATTGAGAAATGATCAGTTGAGCCTAGGAAGCAGCCACGAGATTGGCTGCTCAATTCTTCAAGTTTATGACCAAATCATATTATTGCCCAACGAGGTAGGCGGTTTGCACCATTTATTTGTCCCATGATCTATTTAATATTCAAAAGTTGCGAGATATTAATTTTAAATTTGATTTTCTTTGTTTATAAGAGCAAGTTCATTCAACGAACAAAGCCTGGGCGCTTCGCCAAGAGAAGGGATCAACAACTCTTTTTCTTTTCTTCTCTGTGCAAGAATGGATATAGAAGAGAGTTAAAGGAGGCCAAGAACCATTTTGATCATTGATGTGTAGAAACCTTCAATGGCATGGGAAAGCCTTGGTGGCCCAACTTGCTGAAGCAATCCATTCTCGCCAAGAAGAGAAGATGATCTGAACCCGTGTCTCGAGGGTCGACTCTCTGGAGGAAAGCAAACTCCTTATGCGGAACCAACGCCACAGTAAATCCTGAAAAGAAACAGAACAATACTTCCATGGCTCAGAACCTACTCAGTTGTTTTCATTGCAGATTTAAAGCCACCTTCCTCTATTAATTTCTTCCACTAAGAAAATCCAATAACAAATTGTCACAAGTTAAGTAATTTATAATTTTGAATCGAATCTTTATGTACTTTTTAACTTCCAACATTATGTTTCCTCAGCATTGATTTCCTTTTGTTTTGAAATCCATTTTAGGTAAGAGTTTGAAAACAATTTTTGAAGTTAATAACGGTCGAGAGGAAGTAAATCCTAAATTTGCAATAAATTTTGTTTTGCAAAGTTTCACCTCCTTCTTTTTAACAATATATTAAAACTTGTTAAAGTTTTATTGACAAAGTTCGTATCATATAAATATAAATGAAATTTTGACTTTCCAGAAATTTTTACAATAATAATATATTTAAAAAAATTGTAGATTAGCATTCATATTTAACTTTTAATTAAAAAATATAATTTTACATTAAAATATATATATGTATATATATTTAATATAAAAAACTTAAGTTAAAAATTTACTTTTTTAATATGAAAAACTTAATTTTTTTTTTGTTTGTGTAGATGTGTAGATCATGCTTATATATATATGCTTTTTTAATTACATATTTTAGACTAAGTTATAATAAGTGAACACATGCATACCTCTTAAGATGTGTGGAAATTTGCAAGGATAATTATTTCATTTAATAGAAAATTGACATATTATACGACACTAAATATTTTTGCAAAAAATATCATTAGGACAACAAAATAATTCTCCACAATTTGTATTTTTACTCCAAATCAAAATGCACCGTGCTCATATGAATTTTGAGGATTTCAATTCGATAAAAGAGAAAAAACTTGATGAATTTTGAGGATTTCAATTCGATAAAAGAGGAAAAACTTGAAATTTCATCACCATATTTGGCCCAAAAGTGTAACCCATCTTCATGGATTCACCCTTGAAAGCATCCCAAGTTCCTTCCAATTCCAAAATATACCCACCCAACGATGTAATTAAGTAATATTAATATTGTGGTCACTTTTAGAGTGTTTCTTATAAAGTAATATGAAGATATACTCACATTAACTAACAACTTAATCTAATTGTTATACTTCTTTTATGTTATACTTTTTTATGGGTATATTTTTTGCTAAATTTTGTTCAAAATTGGTGGAGATTTGTTGAAATTGTATGTAGAATCTAGGTGTTTAAGTGTGGTTTTTAAGTTTTTGTTTTTTTTAAGGACGCAAACTTAATTGATGCAATCAAAAGTATAATTTAATTAGCACAATCTCATATTCAAACGAACTACCCAAAAATATATACAAAACACCAATTAACGAGAAATCGTGTGGATTGCTTGCCATGTACCTCCACAAAGTTCGAAGATCCCATGTTTGTACCCCTTTCATAGCCATGAAATTGATTCAGACTTAGTATATTTAGTATAGAATGATGATTTCGTAATGTGGAGGTCGTCGCGTTTAGTATAAAGTTAGTATATTTTGCTCAACGATGTTGTCAAAAGCATTTGTTACCATCTTAGGTGGATATAAGAAGGTATTCAATTGAATTTTCTCCAAGACTGTCTCAAATCATCGGTTCAACACTAATCTCGAGGTCTGCTTATAGTGCACTGTCTTAGCTTGAGCTTAAGTATTTTATTTTGTGGTTTCCTTTCCCATTGGTTATTATGTCTTTGTCTAAGTGTATTTTCAATTTTGTCTCTTGGTACTTCACTCAAGTTTAGATCCCCTCTTCATTCACAACTTGTTGTTTTTATTAAGTTTGGCTTGAGGAGGGTCTTTTTTGGGCCCTATCCTGTCATCCTTCCGGTTTTGTTTATTGTACTAGGGCTCTTCCCGGTTGATCAATTTCTTCCCCCTTTCCCATATTCTTGGTCAAGCCACCCTTGTTCATTGTTACTTCATCAATGCAATGTTAGCAGTATAAGCATCACAAAATGAATATCAAAACATACCAGAGAACTATCACCAAGATACTCATGCATAGCTCCCCCTAATATCATACAATACTAATCATGTGGACCTGATAATCATCGTCTGCTCTTCATGAGGTCATGTACCTACAGTCATTGTTAGAAGTATGCTTTAAGAACAATGGACTATAGTAGAGTCAATCTTCCCTATGTATCTGACTGATGTTCCTTCTTCCTCCAAATCTTCTTTCAATTTATAATCATGTGTTGGAACTTATCCCATCTTTTGCTTCCATTCCAAGTGCTTGACCTGCAATCAGTGGCCTTATGCCCAAATGAGTTACAAGAGAAACAATATCCATGAAACCAAACTTTATGCCTAGGGACAAATCTTGAGTTTGATCTAGGATATTTTCTTTCAGATGAGTGACTTAATTTAGTTTCCTTTTGAAACACCTCATGATGGTTGTTCTTATTATTGCACTATGGATCTGAAGCCATGTAACCAATGGTTGTCTTGATTGGAGGAGATCTTTGTTCATTGATAATCCTCTCTAGTGATTCAGATGCCTTTACCCATTTATTGATTTTCTCATATTTTTCCATTGCAATCAAATTTGGAGGAAGAAGGAACATCAGTAAGATACATAGGGAAGATTGAACCTACTACAGTCCATTGTTCTTAAAGCATTCTTCTAACAGTGTCTATAGGTATATAACCTCATGAAGAGCATGTGATGATTATCAGGTCCACAGGATCAGTAGTGTATGATATCATGGGGAGCTATGCATGAGTATCTTGGTGATTAGATTGGGTTGATATTCATTTCGTGATGCTTATATTTCTAACATTGCATTTATGAAGTAGCAGTGAACAAGAACAGGTATGGTATGTTCAGAGGGAGCTGATGTGATGAGAAATTCAACGTTTTACTTTCTGTATGTGGATCACCCCACCTGACACATTTGTCGTTGAATGATCCCTATTTAATTCAAATAAAAAAAATGTTGTCTTTTGAAATGTGAGTTAATTGATCAATCTGATGAATATGTGTCTGATATGTACCCCTCACCAATAGAGTAGACGGAGTTCAACACCGAGATTTTGAACTCCCAGGATTCATTTGCAGGCCTGAATCAAATTCTTATGAATTCAACTTAATAAGATATATACTCCTTGGATTCCTATGGGTTATTTAATTCTTCTTATCAGCTATAGGATTTAATAGATCTGAAAACTTATTTCATTAAGTTGGTTCCTGATGAGTAGAAATGGCAATAGGGCCCTGGGAAGAGGAAGAGGGCAGAGAAACAAATGTTAGCAAATGTAGTGTATATAATGGTGATCTTTTGAAGTGGAATCTAAGGTGAAAACAGTAATGGAAGTAACCTTGACCTCCATTGAGATTCAAAAGAACTCTAGACGAGTATCCTCAATGTCAGTTAGCAGAAGATAGGTTAACATTGTCAAAGCTCACTTTTCCTGGCGGGAGAATTTCCAGAACGAAGGCCGCTACATCTGGAGACAAAAAGGCATCTAAAGTCCAATTCTCTCTTAAGTCCGATGTAGGGGTTGCTTCATCTGAACCTGAGCTTGAAGTAGAGGTAACTCAAATGATTTAGACTTCATGCATAGAGGACAACTCGTAAGAGTGGCCATGCCATTCAAAAAAGGGATATGCTTCAGAAACTTGACGGTTGTGCATCTATAACATTTGTGTTTCTATTGAGTGTTGCTCTTAATACTTGAAAGTTCAAAAAACTGCAGAAATCTAGCCATGTTTTTAATTATTGGGCAATTACCTTGTTCTCCTCCCAATCTTTCTTTTATGAGTGAGATATTGCATGGATTTTGATCCAAAATAATCTTGTTGAAGAAACTCTAAATGCAATGGTGTTTTTTTTAATGTTCTTTGTTGGAAGTACAGGATGGCATTTGGGAGAAAAGCATGAGATGTTCTACCCATTCGAGAGTAAGCTTTAGAAATTTGTATGAAGTCATATGTGAGGATGAGGAGAAAGGTCTTGAGGATACTGAATTAGAGAATGACTTCACAATGCATAAGGCAAAATTAGCAGAAAGCAGGTATACTTTATGCCTTATCGATCACAATCCATGCTTGTATTTCTAAACAAATAAATGTCTAAGTGGATTTTTTTATGAAGTAATGCAAGGTTGCAATTTATAGCTGCAACAAAAAACTGCTAAATAAATTGGCTATTCCTTTGTAATGCAGCTTTCCAATACAAATATCCTCACCGATGGCAGAAAGTGAAGAGGATGTTAGCCAAAGATATCTGGTTCATTCATCTGGTAAATCCACTCCTCGAAGAAGGCCTCCAAAGGATTTTTTATGTCCCATAAGAGGTTAGCTTTTCACAGACCCAGCCACCCTGGAGACAGGCCAAACATATGAGCGTCGGGCAATTCAAGAATGGCTAGGTTGAGATTCCACTTTTTATTTTTTTATTAAATAGTGATATATTCTCTCTTGAAAGGGAGATAATATTGGGATGTTGAATTCAAATGTACATGCCTTTGAAATTATCACAATTTAACAATCTTATCGGCCTCTCTTTGCACCTTTTGGGGCAATTGCTAGTAATTAATATTTATGAATAATTTGTAATAACAATTGTTTTACTATTAATTTAACGACTAAATTATAACTAACACAATTATATATTAAATCACTAGTAATTATAGATGGATATCTAAACACTTAGTTTCTAATCAAATATTTAGTTCCTAAAACACATAAAACAAAACTTTTATTGTTATCACTCAAATGACATCTCTTTCTTTTGCAGAGCAAGATTGAGTTGAGATGATCTATAATTTGAGATTTAGTATTAAATTGGAAAGACATTTTAATTAATATTTATGAATAATTCGTAATAACAATTGTTTTACTATTAATTTAACAACTAAATTATAACTAGCACAATTATATAAATCAAATCACTAGTAATTATAGATGGATATCAAAACACTTAGTTTCTAATCAAAATACTTAGTTCCTAAAACATTTCGTATAGTGGAAATAAAATAAAAATCATTTAAAAAATTTAAATATTAAAATAAATAAAATATATCATTAGCCCTTTTCATTTTTTTCTAAATATTATACCTTTGTCTATGATTTGTGATTTAATACTAAATTGATTGAATTTGACAGTTACTTTGAATAAAACCAAGGATAAAATTGCAGTAAATTAAATGGTTTTAGCAAAATTCACACATTTACTTTTTACATGGTAACTAGACCAATCTTTTGTGTTTGATTCAAGGAAAGAAGATAAATCAACTTTAACAAACCAATTGAAACAGAGGAGAAATTGAAAACTAACCTCCTAATAAATGCCAAACAATCTCGAGAGACTTGAAACAAAATATGGAACAACAAAGTGGGATCCTGATAATATCCCAATTGGAGTTTCAAACCATTTGACCTACGAGAACAATAGACATTAATCATAGACACACGAAAACAATTAAAAAAAAATCTTGAATTCGAGAAGATTATCAATTTCTTGAATTTTTGATATACTTGGAGTGAGAAATTATAAAAATTATGCTTAAATAAAACAAATTCAACAAAGTTGTGCAAAATTAGTAACTATACATTAATAAAACTTTCTTAATAAACATAAACATAGGAAAGAAACGTTCCCAAGATTCTAAAAACTAATAACTAATTATCATAATAGTTATTAATTACAAAACTTATATGTAACCAAAAAAAAAAAACTATAATTAATGGAATTGGAATTGAAAATAGAGAAAAGAAAATAGAAAAACGAAAAACTAAAAATATAAGTCAAATTAAAAAGTATGAAAACTAAAAAAATATTGGGAAATAATTTTTTACTTATTATTTCCTCTTAAAAATTTGTCATTTAAAAAAAACCATAGAAAAAGACAAAAAAAAAATATAACTCGAATTAAAGAGTAATAAAACTTAAAAAAAAATACTAGAAAATGTTTTTTAAATTATTATTTTCTCTTATAATTCATAAAAATGGAAATAATAAAAAAATGAAAAAAAATTATATAAAAAGGAAATAAAACTAAAAACAAAAAATTAGTAACTAATAGGAAAGTTACTAAAAAGCCCATAATAAGACCCCAACCAATCACGTTATAAATAAATAAATTTAAATAATAATAAAAAATAACAAAAAATGAATTCTCAATGTTAAGCTATGACTAAGTGGCATAAATTTTTGGTCAAAAATAAACTAATTAGAAGTCAAAGGCAAAATTAAATAGTAATACCATGCCTAATAAATATAAACTTAAAAATATTCACATAAATATAAATTTAATTCTTGACTTGGCAAATCATAAACACAAACATCTACTTTCCATATTAAAACAATGTGAAGAGAATACAAGAGGGTGCTCTAATAGTTGGCATTAAATTAATCCTTTTATATTTATTTAATTCTCCAATCTTTATATTTACACTGAAGGTGTTCTTTTTGGAAGAGTTCACTCGCTGAATATCGTCTATCCTTTTGTCTTTTAGGTGACATTTGTCCCGATGTACTGATAACATCTGTCTGTCCGCGTGGTATGCCAATACTGGTTGGAATATTTGTTCCACAGGGGCCTACACAACTTCACAAATATCATGGCTCACACGAAACAAATGCCATTACTTTTTTTTTTTTTTCCATCGTTGGTTCGAGTTGTGCGTTGTCCATGCTCCGTCATAGCGAATATCATGGCTCATAGGAAACAAATGTCATTTTTTTTTTTTTCGTCTTCTTGGCGTTGGTTCGAACTGCGTGTTGGCCATGCTCCGTCATTTTTTTTGAAACAAGTTAGGAGGGTTTTTAACCTGTCTGAGGTTTCCCAGCAAATCCAGATTCACAAGCAGATGTTTCTAGGGTTTCAAACGATGTTATGGGGGAGAAAATAACGAAAACAAGCTGAGAAGGCAAACCCTCAACCATATTTCCAGAAGCTTGTCGACATTCTTGGACCAGGTTCTAGATCTTCTGTAACGGTGGAAACCAATAATTTTGACAAACAAGACTTAATCGTAATCCATAGAAAAGGTCTTAGGTATTTCACACAAGTGGCCATGGAAAAATATTTTTGTATGCATTATAGTGTTTCTTCAGATCCCTTATCAATTAATCAAATTTTCGCCAGAAAAACTTATCCCAAGGGGACGAAGATTGTTCTCAAGGAGCCTCGCCTTGTTAAAAGCAAGAACGATTTCATGTTCATTGATGTGGA
The DNA here is from genome assembly GCA_031772625.1 of Pinus tabuliformis. Lineage (NCBI taxonomy): Eukaryota > Viridiplantae > Streptophyta > Pinopsida > Pinales > Pinaceae > Pinus > Pinus tabuliformis. Next base: position 533,366,268 of record CM062804.1, on the reverse strand, counting down.
CAATCCTTCATCCATTGAAATGGTAGATAATTTTTCTTCACCTTCAGATCTAACTCGTACGATCAATGAAAAATTCGAGCAGTGGTTTGCTGACGGGGATCGTGCTCACAAAGAGAAAGAATGGAACTAATCTGTTTGAAATTAAACTAGAGCCCTACTCTGCGGCCATTCCAGAAATACGGGCCATGAACAAAGGTTAAGTCATGCATTCAAGATGCTCTGCGATATATGTCATACGTACATTGAACTACAAAGATACACAAAAGCGTTGCAAGATGCAGAGAAATGTTGGCAGTTGGAGCCTTCTAACAAGATCTTTAATGTTCTCAAAGTTGAGTCGCTGGTGGCACTGGGAAAATATAAAGCCGCTTATAAGCTTATTCAGACTTGTTCCAAATCCATGAAGAAACATAATGCGGCCATTTTTCGCCTGATGTGCATGAAATATTATGGCATTGGTGAATCCATTGCGGTAATTACAGGTAAATTAGAAATTCCCTCTTTTGAGCCAGATGTCTATTTCATTGGGGCGGTGGAGATCAAGATGACAAATAATGGATGCGAAATGGGAATGTTTTCTACCGAGTCTATTAAGGTCGGTGAGGTTTTACTCATCAACAAGGCTCTGGCTGTATGCGACAAGTACTATTCTTCTGCCATGTCTGATCCATTGGAAAATGGTTTGATTCAAAATGTGGAACGTGCCCTTAGTGCAAAAGGGGACCGGGCCCTGCAACATTTTTTTTTCTCACGATCAAGAAAACTTCAAACCCAGGATGCCAAATATGTCGAAGTTCATGGAGGAGGAGTCTACAGGCGGGACCTGTTACACTCTAGAAACAACTTCACAGATGTCAAAGCGGTAAGTTGTGAAGGTGAATGTTCATGAAATATGTGAGAAAATCTCCAACATTTAAATCCTAAATATCATAAAGCGCATAGCATTTGATGATCGTTCGTTGGTTGTCATGGAAGAATCGGTGCGGTCGTCAAAGGCAATGAGCAGTTATAAGAAACAAATGAGTTTTTTTGGGGTTTGGATACTGTCATCCTTCATAAACCATTTGTGTGCTCCCAACGTGTCAAGAATCAATGTAGGCCACAATAATATGAGGATCCATGAGACCAGAGACATAAACCCTGGAGAAGAGATCATCATCCCGTACTTCGATGTTACAGTCCCCTGAATTTTACCGAAAGATCTAGGCATGAGGATTCTGTGAGAATAATGTAGAAACTGAATTAGTTATGAGCAGTTGAACAAGATGTAGTTGTGAGTAGTTAGGAATTGGTTACCAGAATTGGTTGTGTGTTTCCTATATAAATGAAGATGTAATCAAGCAAATGATCAATAAAGTTTGTGAGGTTTTATGTTTTTGGTGCTGCTCCGTATGTCAGTGAAGGACAATATTATTCCTCACATTCGGGACTGTGAAACTTCGAAGGCGACATGGGACACTCTTAAAAGTTTGTATGAGACTTCTAATGCAAATCGTATTTTATTTTTAAAAACAAAACTGCCTCTCTCTGCTCTCCTTGGCCCTCCGGGCTCCTCCAATCAGACCCTGCTGTCACAAACAGTGTTCACTAACAGCACTCTCTTGAACAAGACCCACTTACACGATTTTTGCAACAAAACAAAGAAAACCGGGCCGACTGAAAAAGAAAATGACCACGGTAAGCTTGCAAAAAAAACACCAGCAAACGATTCTCGACAGTCTCTCGACAATCTTCGACAGCACCAGGCAACGTTCTGGACAGGGACTCCACGCAGCCTTTCTTCAGTTTAAAAAACCTCGACCGCAAAAACAAGCGACTTCACTCACCAATTTATTAAGTCTGCAAAACTCGATTTTTTTGCCCAACAGCCTCACGAATGCAACGCTTCTCAGACGGACGGTTCTGGACAGCACCTCACTGTCTCGCTTCACCACAAAATCTTAAAAAAATGCACCACAAAGATACCCTTAATAAATATGTTAAGGGGATAATCTTGCTATCGGATCTTTTCGAGACAGGTTCGTGCAGCTCTTCTTCAAGCGGTAGTTTAAAGAAAAATGCGGCTGCAGCTATCTTTCGACGGCAGTGCAACCCTTTGTGACAGTTGAAAGGAAAAATGTGGCTATTTTTCGGCGACAATGAAACCCTTTGCGGCAGTTCAAAGGGAAGCGGCAGTTCAACAGAAAAACGGCGGAGTCTTCTTCAGACATACACGGGCTCTGGTCAACATACACGGGCTCACCCAAAAAAAATTGTTTAGACAAACCTTGATGGCTGCAACGGGCCCCTCCTTGACGGTTCCTCGTTCTGGCAGCACGAGCAACGGTTCTCGACACCTTGCTTCTCGACAGTTCCGCGTTCTGGCAGCACGAGCAATGGTTCTCAACGGCACACCAGCAACGGCTCACGGGTTCTGACAGCACGTTCGCAACAGCGTTCTGGACAGGGCCACAGACAGTAACACGCAGCAAATGCCAACAGACAGTAACACGCAGCAAATGTGTCTTATGCAGCGTCTCCTCAGTGAGGCAAGTCTCTCCTCCTCACAAACTCGGCCCTTTTAATTTTGGCCTCGGTAAATACCATACCCTCGGCCCTCCTCACCTGCGCTCTCACCCCAGCTCAAACCCTGACCTCTGATACCAAATTAAAAACAGAAAACTCACAAACTTTATTAATTACTTTGCACCTCTGATACCAAATTAAAAACAGAAAACTCACAAACTTTATTAATTACTTTGCTCAATTACATCACACCTATATAGGTTAAAACACAAACTAATTCCTAACTACTCACAACCAATTCCTGTTCAACTGCTCATAACTACTTCTATTTCAACTGCTTCATAACTAACCATTTCTGCATTATTCTCACAGATTCGACTTCCACTGCGATCGATGCCAGTTCGAGACATGTACTATAGCTAACAATGCAGGTTGCAAATTATGTTCAGAAAGATTCACATCAACGTTTTGCAAGGCCTCTTCGTCCAGGATACCTGCGAGGCGTCCTCTTCTGCCATGTGACCCCAACTTTGAGTCATGGTCTGGCCGCAAGCCCATCGATTTAGAACCCATGAGTGTCCTCGCTGCCAACGTCGAACTGTTTTGTGAGGAAATTAATGTCGATGGTCAAGAAGGTCGATGGTGGATAAGATGTGCGTTCACGCTCTGTTACATCACATTTCTCGTGGAGATGATGAGGGAATCCAGGGGAGAGAATCCTTGAGGATATGAGGATGAGACGGGTAAAACTTGTAGAGGAATTTTAATGGATTTGACAGAAGAAATAGGTGGAACATGTCCTGGGGATCCTCGTTATTTACTGCTATGTCAAAAGACTGCCCAAGCTTGGAGAAATATTATAGCAGTGGCAACCAAGCATACAGGAAAGAGTGAAATTTATAGGGTAAAGAGTGAAATTTATAGGGTGTAGAGGTATCCTAGAGAGAGTGTTGAGGAGTCGAAGAAGGCTTACATCTGTGTTTATGGACAATAGAAGCCACATGTTGCAGAAGCGATAATGAGTAAATACTCCAATAAGGGAATCATCTGATACTTCATTTGTTTATCCAATTTGCAAACATGGCATCATTCTCCCTTGACTAAGATGAGAAGGAAATTTGAATTGCATTGTGTCATGAAGTCTCAAATAAAATTCAATTTGGTGTTGCATTTATTAGTGCGTTGTTGCCTGGTCTGTTATTTTGCTGAAATAAATAAGTGCTATAGGTCTGGAATAATCATATTGATTCAAGAAAATTTAGTCTTTGTCATCTTGATGTAACTTTGATTTGATGTAAGGATTGTTCTCATTGTGTTTTGCTTAAATATATAGTTGTATGGGAAGAAATTCTAAGCTCACATTTTTAACTTGGATTAGTTTTTTTTAAGCAATAGCTTACTCGTTTTTCTTAACTGCCCATGAAAATTTTCCTCATAAAATCTGATGTTGCGATGTATAACTTTTGGTGATTTAGGTTAGACAAACAATTCAGTCAAAAAAAATCCCTTCGAATTTGTACAAAAGATTCCATCTTTGAACAATCAAGAATCCCTCAATGATTTATATTAATTTACATACTCAAGCAACACATATTTGTAACATCATAAATTTAACATTCACATGAAGTAGCAGACGCTGCACAAGTGGATCGAATGCAAAGAGGATAAAATATGTTCAACCTGAATATGAGATATAAGAACATAAGAACCGATACATGTAGAGTCCATACTTCTACAATTAACCTTTACCTTATTAGAAACAATAGAAAACGCAAGTGAGAAATCTGCATCATTAAAAAGCTTTTGAAGAGATTTTCATCTTTCAAATTTAAAATATGTTTCGTTCAACGAATTGAAAATGACAAAAAAATTGTTCCAACCACATTGGACTAATATAGGGTTTTTGTGGATTGGATATGTATGATTTGTTTCTTTGTAATGAGTCACAAAGTAAAGACCAATGTAATTATTATTTTATTAAAAAATATAATTATTCAAATTTAAGTGAAGAGTTTATTTTAAAAATTTTAATAATTTTTTATATGAAATTTAAAATTTTCCATGTAATTATTGAAAAGTAAAAATTCCTTAATAAATTATTTAAAAAATATTTGATCAAGAGACTAAAAACTAGATTTCGTGGTAAAAATATGTTTCTTCTAAACCAATTTGAATCATACATACACATTGCATATCACGTTTTTTTAAAATGTAGTGTTGAACACTTCACAATGTTTTCAAAACGATGAAACATTTTAGAAAGAATTTATGAGGATTTTCCTCATAAAGTTCAATGGACGATTATTGCAAAACACTCAACATAGTTTGTTCAAATTCTAGGAAGAGAGTTTTGTAGTCTTGAAGTGTCTTTCGTTCAAGAATATGTTCAATTTTGGACGTGAGGGAATTTTAAAATCAATTTCCTTTCTTGTGAGATTACATTCAATTTGGTAAGAGAAGTAACTTTAAATTTAATTTATAGTGGGTGAAGTTTTATTATAAAATGTGTTATTTATGGATTTTATTTAGTGTTTTTAAAATTATTTGGGAATAAAAAAATATTTAGATTTTTTTGGTTTATTAGAAAATGTGAGTCTTGAAATAATTGGCACACTTAACTTGTAATGGGTATGTTTAATTTTGGATGAGAGTTAATTTTAAAATTAATTATCTTTCATTCATTTGAGAGTGTTGAGAGATTTAAATGATCACATTGAATCCCTTAATATTAATTGTCAACTTGGGGTTCGTAAGCACGAATTGCCTTGCGCTTTCTTTGTTCAGGGTCAGGTCAGAGTTTGATGATTTCCTTTTTTACAATTTATGGAATGATAACTATTTGTAAATTAAATCATCTAATTTGTCAAGAGCAAACCCAACAATCAAATTCAATCTAAAACCTTTACAAATTTCAATATTCAAATCTGCACTAAACTATGTATCTCTAGAAAGCAGACTTGTATCCACACCAAACAACATCAATCAAATCTCTAAATGCTGGTCAGGGCAGAGTTTGATGATTTCCTTTTTTACAATTTATGGAATGATAACTATTTGTAAATTAAATCATCTAATTTGTCAAGAGCAAACCCAACAATCAAATTCAATCTAAAACCTTTACAAATTTCAATATTCAAATCTGTACTAAACTATGTATCTCTAGAAAGCAGACTTGTATCCACACCAAACAACATCAATCAAATCTCTGAATGCTGGTACCAGACTCCCTATGTGAAAACCAATCAATCACTCCTCAACAAGCATCCTATGATAATGGTTGTTTTTACTTGAAATAATCAAACAATCTATACTAGTGACTACCCAACTGATTAAGCTCTTGATTGCAAATAACAATTCATTCTGGAAGCAATTTATAACCATCCAACTTGTAAGCAAATGAGTAGTTTATCCTAGCAGTGCTTTGACCAAACAATCGTTTTGTACTTAATGTTCCCTTATCAAGACTCAAGAGTTAAGTACTAATTTGGAGGAGTTACTTTGTCTCTCTCTATCACTTACTTACTAAGTTATTGTCCCAACTTCAAATCAGCTACTTACATGATTTGATTAATGGAAGAAATCTTAACGCTGATCCTAGCTATATAATCACACAAATTCAAGGAATTGTACTTAAGTGTTTTCTGGGATCACACCAATCCTGACTTATGTATATCCTTACTCACAACCAATATGCCGATGTACCTTTGAAGCAATGATTTAACTACACAGTGGGTAACCGGAACCTTATGAACCAAGAAAAGATCAATCATCCAATGAGACTAATTATTGTACAAAACAGAGCAGAACACTTGTTTCAGCTGGCTAATGAAATTGGCAATTACATGAGCAGGGGAGGTAAACTAAAGAATTGGTCTTCAGTAGCTATTCACATACAAATCGTTCCTGCAATGCATTGTTCCAACCTACAACACATGGAATCGAAGGTTTGAAGAATAAGTTGACATGAAACGAGTTTCAATCAATCATCTGTGCAAGTAATACGACTTCCTACCTTGGTCATTAATTCCATTCGTAACATCTTGAACAGTCAATGCAACATCCACCTATTTTGGGTTGCCTACTCCGTGCTACAACTCAGGCAAGGAATTGATTTGAGTTAGTCTTCCCAGAGAAAAAAAGGTAGGTTTGGCGAATAAACCAAGCCTGTCTTTAATCAATTAAGATTGGGTTAAAGAGTTTAAAGACTTATGCCAACATTGTCTACAGGCACTGATTCCATCTACTCAGCAAGTGATCATGCGATGTGTCTGATACGAGAGTAAGTCAAGGTAACGGTACACCTTTGATTTAGAAGGCACACAAAGTTCACACCAAAATCTAATTGCCACTATGTTAATAACAAGAACCTCGAAATCATTCACACACCTGCATACACTAATCAATCAAACAAATCAATGCAAATAATGGAAAAGGAAATTAACTGCACTAGTTTCACAGTGACACTGTTAATGAAAAATACAGAGCTAACCCAGATGGGTGGGCCCAGCCACACCTGGGGGCTTTTAACTTACAGTAATGAAACGGTTGCAATCACAGTTAAAACATGAGCATCAACTTTCCATTCAACACATTCCACTGGAATTCAGAGCAAGAGTGTCATAACAAACTTCTATTAGAACTTAAGTCACGGTTACACAACAAAATATTTCAAAGGTTCAACATGCTGCTTGACATATTACATCCCCACCTTTTATAGGAATTTGATTACAGTTAGACTTTAAACTTAAAAATAGCAATTCATAACAGTTGAACAATATTATTCCTTCAAAACAAGTTGGTTTGAACTGTTGGCTCGAATTGATGAACAACCTCGTAACCAAACCCCAACTTAGTGTCTGCTGTATCTAAAGGAAGGAGAGCGAAGATTTTGAGATTGGATGTGTTCTTCTCATGGTTGACTCGATCTCCCCATCCAGCAACGCGTGATTCCTTGCCCACTGCATTGTTTGAGTACCAATCCGCATGTGGACTTTGAGTACTAAAATAGAGAATCATGGTCCCTCAACCACTTCTTCTGGTATAGTCCTGCACACTTTGCTGAGAAGTCTACACTCGATTCCAAGAATGAGTTAGTTTAAGAATATGCTACTTATATCCACTTAAATCTACCAACAAACAACCAAATGCAATCAAAAGAAGATTTACCTCGAATGGGGATTGGGACTAGATTAGGATAGTAAACTTAGCAAAAGGTAGGTTCCATAGTGCCAAAAAGAGGTCAAAATGGGGATTGAACTGATAGTAATAGGGACAAAATAGGGGATCAACATCCTCCCACGCTTAACCTGATGCATGCCCTCATGCATCCAACAAAAAGGAGACTGCCAGTTGAAGGAGACTGTTGTCAAAGACTAGCAGTCTTGATTAAGACTTCGATCCCTCGCCCAATAGGTGGCGAGCACTTCTGAAATTGCAATGCTAGGCCCTTAGTACTCAATCGTTTCGTAGGCTTGTTGCGGGCTGCCTTCCAACATAGAAGGCGCTTGTTCTTTCGTACCAAAGCATCATTCTGAACATACAACTTCATATTGGAATCCCTGACTTGCTGATTTACGTCCTTTACAAAATGAAACAAGACCTTGTATTTGTTTGCATATTCCCTAAGCTTGGTAAAAAAAATTTCGCAGATTCACAAGCCCAATTTTTAAATTCTCCTCAGCATCCAGTGTAGAGTTTTTAGTCGGGGTCGTCGATTGCTGCGAGATACTTCCCCTTGTCGATTTTCCTCTATGCTCCTAAGAAGATGACATATGTTAGGGGCTCTTTGTAGCGTTCCTGTTTGCTGTTGGTTCGGTAGGGGACAAGGCTTCTTTATCCTGTGTAATATCCACTGGGATTTGGAGTTTAGGCGCGATAGTGGGCTCCTCTGCTATGGGCGTTTGAGACTGCGGAAGACTGGTCTCGTGGGAGGACAAAACAGGGATATGGACAATGTTGGGTCCTTCAACAGTGTTCTGCGGGGAAAAGGCCATACTGCGGGTCTGACGGCGACCTTGAGCCGAAGTTTCAGCCATAGGGATTGGGAAAGTTTTGGAGGGAAATCGAGGTTTCTGTTGTTTAGCTTTAGGAGCAGTGCTTTCGGGTTTGAGGGGTGGATCTGCTGGAGACTTCGGGGCATCACTTTCTATCATGAGACTGAGATCAGGTCAGATAGGTTTTGTTTGGTCATACTTCCTTTTCTATAGTGAGCTTATGGGACTTTCCACCAGCGTTCTCCGTGTGCCATCCTTCGAGCTACCTGCGGCTGTAGGAGGAGGTGCGGACACCGGGGTAGGGGAATGGGTATGCTCAGATTCGGATGGGAGAATTGCTTCTTCGTTTTTCAAAGATCGGCCTACTACACGCTGTCTGCCTTTAGTTTGTGTTTCTTGCCCAGGAAACGCCTCTATGAGGAAATCTTCCCATGACTATTTCCGTTTCTTCAGCTCAGCAACCAATAAAATCTTGATCAAACTGTGGTGATATAATGCAGTTTCGGGCTTTTTGCTATGAGACTGAATTCCCTTTGCCATCTTATGCAAGCTTAACCTTAGGAAATAAGGGATATTGAGGTGTCTACCTTCTATAAAATGGACCATGAGCCAAACATGATAGAGAAAAACAACAACGAACCTCCCCTCACAGGTCACAAAGTGCTGTAGCATCGTCAGGAGTGGGTACCATTGCTCTTCAATACAGCTACAAAGCACTCCCTTTGTCCAACTAATGGACCTGTAGGCTGGTTTCAGGAACATGGTGCAATTTGGTACCTCTAATTGGCCACCTTTGAAAAATTTCTCACCGTCAGTTGGTAGTCCAATTGCCCTACTCACTGACTCATCGGTGATCCTGAAGCTGAGGTTGCCAACTTGGGCATTTTCACCATCGAAGCTCCGAGCGAATGCGAGCGCCACCTGATCGTTATATCCTTGGAATTTCTGGAGAAAAGGCATCCAGCCTTTCTCTTCCAAGCTCACCTTACACCCTTCATACTCTGGGCTGTGTGAGAACTGAACGAAGGTAGGTTCATGTCTATCCGCTCCCATGGCACCTATGGATTAGTTGCAATCGCCTGCACTGCCTATCTCTGGTTAATTATCCGCTCAAGTCTACAATCGACCACCTTTTTAATTGCAGCTGGATGCCCAATGTGATGATGGATCAGATTAGTGGATTGGCTTCATGATGGTGATCATTCTGCTTTCTCTGATTAGGAGGGTGGGCACTTAAGTGCAGGGTGCGATCTGGGAATGGAATGTGTGAGCACCCTTGCTATGAGGCGGCGCGTTACCGTCATGAGACGCAAGGCATCTCGGAATGAGCGGCGAGCAGTCATAACAAGGATAAATCGAAGGTGATGGCAGAGGTATAACATGCTGAGTGATAATTGCCATGGATCGGGACTGGACAAGTGAGGCATAGGATATCCGGTCATGATGATCATAGGATAGATCCCGAGGCATGCTTCAATGATAAAACTTAACTATCTATCAGTAAAATTCAAGTGAAATACAAATGCATACCTCAACCACTTGAATGATTTATGTCGAGTGTGCGATCCACGTGCTGAAGCAACGCCTCCTGCGATTGTGTGCTGGGCGCCTGGATTCTAGAAGATTAACATGCTAAGCCTTTGGCAAATAGAGTTCTGTTTCCGGGAGTCTGTTCTTAACTCTGAGCGATATGGTGGTTTCGATCATTCCTCCACTGCATTGAAGACGACCCTGTTTCTTCCAAACATATTAACATAGACAAAGTAATACAAAATGGCTCCGTGTGTATGTTTTGGCATTAGTTGAGGGATTATAGAACCCCAGTTGTATTTATAGATAGAGTATAGGACCTGGACCTTTCGAGCACAGTATGAAACAGAGGTGATCCATCATAAAACACAGTTATTTGAATGGGGTCATGTAAAATCAGATTCTGGGATCCTTATGAGAACAACTGAAGCTGGACAGCGAGTAAGGGATAAATTGACTGCTATCTTCTTCAGATTCCATGTCATCGACCAGGCTGCTCATTATTTCTGTAAAGGAGACTGCTTTACCAATCCATGGATTTTAACCAGGCCTAGAATGGTGACTGCCTGGGGCATTTCTTTTTTTGGGAGCTAGAAATGGCCAGAAAGAGAGCTCCAGGGGGGGTTCTTTTCCGTAGTTATTCCTTTGGACCCGGAAAAGAATAATTCACAGTCCAGAGGATCCCTATACTACTACTACCTTATTATTTTAACGAGCCTAAAGTAGTTAGTGCTCGAGGCATTCTTATTTAGAGAGTCTGAATTGCCCAAAGTAGACTCCACATGTTTCCTTTCCGTAATCATTTCCTTGAGCCCGAAAAAGAACAATTTTATACTCAAGGAATCCCTAAACTACTGCTGGTCCATTTCATTTATGAGCCTGGATCAGCCATTGCTCGGGAGCTTCATATTTAGAGAGTCTGAAGGCTTCCAAAGAAGACTCCACAAGTTCCTTTTCCATATGTAATCCACCAGGCCTGGTTAAAGGGATAAAATTTCTCCTGGTGAATTCCTCCTTTATTCTACATGGGCTGTGGGGAGGACCACCTGTGGATAACAAAAATGATAGCCCATTGTTATATATATATATAGATATATGTAAAATAAATAAAAATTAATTAACTGAACCAACAAGGGGCTGGTCCTTTGCATGAATCAGCTCCAATCCTGGATCCTTTTGAATTTCCTGCAAAAACTGATCACGTGAGAGTGGCTTATGATAAACTTTAAGTCAATGACCATTTACCACAAAAGAATTCATGTCATTATCAATAGTATAGATGCGAACTGAGCCATTATCAAAAACTTCAATTACCTCATATGGTCCTAACCATCTGGTAGAAAATTTACCTTTGAAATGCTTAAACTTACTATCGTATAATAAGGCCCAGTCGCCTGGATGGAAGACTTTCTTCTTAATGAATTTATCGTGCCATCGGGCTCTTTGGTTCTGTACTAATGCAGTTTAGTGGTAGGCATCTTGTCAAATTTCATCTAGCTCGTTCAATTGCATCAATCTTTGCTCTTGAGCCTCGTTTAAATTCATACTAATTGAGTAGCTATTCTAAAAGTTTTTACCTAAAATTCAATGGGCATAAGTACTTGTTTACCATAGACTAGCTCATAGGGAGTATGCCCAGTCACATTCCTCTAGGTGATTCGGTAATCCCAAAGTGCCTCTGGTAACTTTTCTGCCCAATCTCTGTGATGCAGTTGAATTGTCTTTGTAAGGATGGATTCCAACACCTTGCTTGTGGAATCTACTTGCCCATTAGCTTGGGGGTGTTAAGGAGTCGATTTGTGATGCTTAACTTTATATTGCTCTGTAAGTGCCTTGACCAACTTTGATGTAAATTAGGTGCCTTGGTCAGTGACAATTTCCCAAGGGACCCCAAATCTTGTAAAAATGTCCTCGAACAAAAACTCCACTACCACCTTTTCTGTGGCAGCGTACAATGCTTTAGCCTCCACCCACTTGGTGACGTAATCAGTGCATACCAAAATATATTTTTTCTTATTTGACATTGGGGAGATGGGCCCTACGAAGTCCAATGCCCACTTCTCAAAGGGTTCAATAGCAATTTGTGGGTGAAGGGGCATTTCATCAGAGGCCACTGGCCTCCCCATTCTTTGGCAAGTGTCACAACTTAAAACAAACTTCTTGGCGTCCTTGAAGAGCGTAGGCCAATAGTATCCGGTGCGGAGAACTTTATATGCCGTCCTCTTATCGGCAAAATGGCCACCACAAGGCTCATTATGACTGGTGCTTAGTATGTCATGCATTTCGTCTTCCCGCACACATCGCCTCATAATCAAGTCTGGCCCTGTATAGAATAGATCTCCCTCAATCCATGAGTAACTAGCACTGCGTTGCACTATGTTATGCCTTTCCCAAGTCAACATGTTTTGGGGTAGCTTTCCTGATACCAAATAATTGGCAACATCAGCGAACCAAGGAGTAATGGTAGAAATGGAAAATAGAACTTCATCTGGGAATTCGTCAGGCACTGGCGTTGGCATGCTTCCCTACGTAAGATTCAAACGAGATAAGAAATCAGCTGCCAAATTATCCCTTCTAGGCCTATCAATTATAGTTATATTGAATTCTTGTAGAAGCAACAACCATCTAGTTATCCTACCATTAGTGATTGGTTTATTCATTAAAAATTTAACAGCAGAATGATCCGTATGAACAAATGTTTCGTAACCAGTAATATAATGTCTAAAATTCCCTATAGCATGTACAACTGCTAACAGTTCTTTTTCAGTGACCGTATAATTTAATTCAGCGAGAGAGAGGTTTTTGCTAACAAAATAAATGGCATAGGGAAAGTTATCCTCCCTTTGTCCCAAAACCACTCCCAGTGCAGTGTCTGAAGCATCCGTACAAATGTGAAAAGGTAAGGACCAATTTGGTCCTCTTAGCACTAGGACTGTGGAAAATCTTTCCTTCAGTACCTGAAAAGCTTGTTGATAGTCAAAATTCCATATAAAGTCAACATCTTTAGTTAACAATTTAAATAATGGTGCTGCTATTCTAGTGAAATTTTCAATGAATTGTCGATAATATCTTGTGTGCCCTAGAAAACTTCTTACCTCTTTTTGTGAGCTCAGAATAGGGATACGCGAAATTACCTCGATTTTTGCTGGGTCGACCTGAATTCCTTCAAATGATACATGGTGGCCTAAAACAATCCCCTTAGTTTGCATCATCCTACATTTATCACTACTAAGGGCCAGATCGGCTTCTTGACAACGGATCAATACCTTCTCTAGATTTTCCAAGGCTTGCGGAAAGTCATCCCCATAGACTGTGAAGTCATCCATATAGACTTCCACACAGTCATGGATTAGGTCAGAAAAGATAGCAAGCACAGCTCTTTGGAAGGTGGCGGGAGCGTTACAAAGACCAAAGGGAAGGACTTTATATGCATAAGTACCCCATGGGCATGTGAAGGTGGTCTTTTCCTGGTCTTCCTTAGCTATTTGTATTTGATTGTACCCACTATAGCCATCTAGAAAAGAAAAATATTTCTTACCTGCAAGTGTGTCGAGAACTTGGTCAATAAAAGGCAATGGAAAATAATCGCGTAGTGTGGCTTTGTTTAATTCTCTGTAATCGACGCAGATCCGCCATTTTCCGTTCTTCTTTGGGACTACTACTAGAGGTGATACCCACTTGCTATCAGAAATGGGGTAAATGAAATCTGCGGCCAAAAGTTTCTGAAGCTCTTCTTTAACGATATCCTTCAATGCTGGGTTCATCCGCCTTTGCGGCTGCCGAACAGGTCTCATTTCTTTGTTTGTGTAAATATGATGGATGCAAGTGTCTGGATGTATACCTCTCATATCCAAGTAATCCCATGCGAATGCTCTGGTTTGTTCTCGAACCATACTCATCAACTGCTGCTTTTGTTCTACAGTCAATCCTGTGCCAATATGTAGAATTTTCCCTTCAAATATTTCCACAGGTTTTGTGGTGAGCTCTTGGCTCCCTTCCATGGCTGCAAATGAGGTGAAGATGGCCGGATGGAAAGTTTCCTGAAACTCATCACTAAACACATGCTGATAACCATTAAATGAGATGGGATAATTGATGCAAGAACTATCAACTAGAAACTGCTGCAAAACATGCTCATCAGAGTGTTCCTGGAGACCTCTAGACTGTTCTAATGTTAATAATGGAAACATGCAGTCTTCGTTTCCATAAGGATTTTCGAGCCATACTGGTACTTTAGCAGCTGTTTGAGCAGGTGGAAAGATGGACAACGTTTGATTGTGAGATCCATTTGAAATGGTCATTTCCCCATTTCTGCATCCAATGACGGCATCCGTAGTTGCCAGCCATGGCCTTCCCAGGACCACAAGGTGTCTAGGTCTAGAGGTTTTTGGAGAAATGACTACAAAGTCTATAGGATATTGCCAGGAGGAAATAGTGACTACTATATCTTCCAAGGATCCTATTGGTTTGACAACGGATTTATCTACCATCTCTAAAAGGATAGGGGTGGTTTTCAATCCAGGCAGCTGTAGTGATGTCATTGTTTCATAAGTCATTGCATTTATTGCAGCCCCTAAATCTACAAGAGTATTTGGTAGAAGCACTCCATTTATTTCGATAGTGACAATGGGGTTTCTAGGGTCACTGTATTTGGCAGGCATGTCTGAAATCATCGTGGACATTTGACTCATAATTTTGACATTCTGGTTTTTATGCCCTTTTCTCCCTAGTTTCTTGATGCAGAGATCCTTGACAATTTTAGTGTATATAGGGATGTCTTAGATTGCTTGTAAAAGTGGTATTTTAATACAGACGTTCCTAAGCTCGTTTTCCAGGTCATATTCAAGCGGGACCTCTTGTTTCTTTACTATTAGTCTCTCTGGGTATGGTGGTTCAGTTAACTCTTTTTCCGTTGTTTGCTGGTTTTCATTTTGTGAATGTTTTTCGGATGACAGGGAGGGCACCTCTTCTTGAATAACCACAGTCAATTTCCCTTTATTCACTATTTTTCCTGACCGTAACTGGATTTCATTCATAGGAATGGTCGTGATCATGTATGTAGGAAAGGGCTGGATATCTATGTTTTGCACAGGTTGAGGTGTCCTATTGTGATTTGGGTTAGGTACGGGTTGTGCAGGCAACAGTGTAGGTCGTGGTGGGTTTATATTAGCTGGTGCCTATGGGGGGGGGTGTGTTAGTAGGTGCAGGTAATAATTGATGTATAGGAGGTGTTGTGTTGGCAGGTGTTGGTAATAACTGATGCAGAGGAGGTGGTAGCTGTGTAGGTTGTTGATACATGTTAGGGTTATATGTTTGTTGATAAGTTTGCATGGATGGATTATATGAAGTGCTCGACATATTTGGATAAGGCGTGTAGAATTGGGGTTGATAGTTGGTAACATAAGGACTCGTTCTCCAATTCTAGTTCCAAGCAGTACCTTGTGGTTGTTGAGCAACCCAAGGGGGGTAGGATGCAGGAAAGGTCCAAGGCTGGGTTTGGCTATATCCTTGAAAATTCGAGTCTGGGAATGAACTCTGACTCTGACCTTTCCAGGTGGGTCTTTTGGCTGTTTGAGCTTGGTCAAGGGTTTCGGGATTGCCTTTGTAAATGGCCTGTAGATCGGGAAGTGATGGACACTTCTCGGTTGGGTGCTCTAGAGTGTAGATCCCACAAACTTCTATGGAATTTAGAGGACATTCCCTCTCTGCATGTTTACACCTACACTTGGGACAAAAGATTGCCATGGCTGCCTTTTCAGCCTCATGCTTTTGATTGATTTTCATGGTGTCAAGTTGGTTGTTGATTGTATTTAAGATGTCAGTTTTGAAATTCTCTAATAGGTTCCCAAGCTCAACGCTGGCGATAACATTAGCTGTAGTATTATTTTGCACATAGTCTCGAGAATTGTCTCGAAGCTTTTTACCTACTTTAGCTTGGCTTCTAGAGTAGGTGCGACAAAGGTCAATGATTTCAGCAAAGGATTTCTTGTAAATGTCCCCACCACTAAGCAAGTTTAATGTTTCTATGCAATCATCTCTTAGCCCTTTTAGGAACACAGTTCTGATGATTTTTTGGTCTAGGGTGCTTCCACGGGATTTATGAAAGTTGTACAAGAATCTCTCAAGATACTCTTCTAGGTTTTCGTCTTCAGTTTGCTGCATCCTAAGGATATCACTAATGTCCCTACTCTTACAGAAATCTTGATATTTTTTAAGAAAAGTTGACCTCATATCATCCCATGTGTATATGGTATGCTGCCCTAGACTCATGAACCACCTAAGGGCTACATCTTTTAATGTGGCGGGAAATAATTTGAGTTTATGTGCATCCTCATAGTAATTATAACTACGACATAAAATATCGAATTCAAAGAGAAAAGCATCGGGATCTTCGGATGATTTACCATAGAATAGTGGTAGAGATGCCATCAAAATGTTCTTCATGTTGATGTCGCGAGTCACATCCAGGATAGGGAACCCGAAAGTGACTTCTTCTTCTTCTTGGTTTCCTCCAAATAGGTTAACATTCTGTCTAGGGCCTTCCCCTTCTTCGTGGTGTTCATCATGGTTTCTGTCCTCACCATCTGCATGTTCCATATTTGCAACAGGTACCCGTTGGGGCTTGCTAATTATGGTGTGGACTGGGGGTATTGGAACACAGTAGATGTTGGTGGACTGCTCGTCCAAGGGGTCTAACTGTTCCACTGGTTCTTCTACAAGGTTGTCAAAGACAACCTGTTGTATGATCCTTCCTTCTTGATCAAAGAATTCCTGATCTGAAATCACGTTGGCATCAACACTTACTCCCTCTTGTCTTAAACCTGCATATCGATTAGCGGCAGTTAAAACAGGTATATTAATTGATCCAAAAGTTGTAGGAAATTTAGAATTTGAAATAAATCTACCTTTACTGTCCCTAGGTCTACCTGTACTTCTACGCATAAAGATAAAGGAAAATAGAAATCAAGAACAAACAGTGATCGGTCAGACTTTGGAGCAACCCCAACAAAAGTGGATGCGTGGCTCTTCACTCACGTCTTACCATACTCTCTCCTCCCTCTGATAGTCCTGCAAGATCTTGAACTCTGATAATAATGATTACCTGAATAGAAATGACAATTTCCCCAGCAAAGGCGCCAAAATGTTGAGAGATTTAAATGATCAGATTGAATCCCTTAATAGTAATTGTCAACCCGGGGTTCATAAGCACGAATTGCCTTGCGCTCTCTTTGTTCAGGGTTAGGTCAGAGTTTAATGATTTCCTTTTTACAATTTATGGAATGATAACTATTTGTAATTTGTCAAGAGAAAACCCAACATCAAATTCAATCTAAAACCTTTACAAATTTCAATATTCAAATCTGTACTAAACTATGTATCTCTAGAAAGAAGACTTGTATCCACACCAAACAACACCAATAAAATCTCTGAATGCTGGTACCAGACTCCCTATGTGAAAACCAATCAATCACTCCTCAACAAGAATCCTATGATAATGGTTGTTTTTACTTGAAATAATCAAACAATCTGTACTAGTGACTACCCAACTGATTAAGCTCTTGATTGCAAATAACAATTCATTCCTGAAGCAATTTATAACCATCCAACTTATAAGCAAATGAGTAGTTTATCCTAGCAACGCTTTGACCAAACAATCATTCTGTACTTAATGTTCCCTTATCAAGACTCAGGAGTTAAGTACTAATTTGGAGGATTTACTCTGTCTCACTCTATCACTTACTTACTTATTGTCCCAACTTCAAATCAACTACTTACAGGATTTGATTAATGGAAGAAATCTTAACGCTGATCCTAGCTATATAATCACACAAATTCAAGGAACTGTACTTAAGTGTTTTCTGGGATCACACCAATCCTGACTTATGGATATCCTTACTCACAACCAATATGCTGATGCAACTTTGAAGCAATGATTTAACTACACAGTGGGTAACTGGAACCTTATGAACCAAGAAAAGATCAATCATCCAATGAGACTAATTATTGTACAAAACAGAATAGAGCACTCGTTTCAGCTGGCTAATGAAATTGGCAATTACATGAGCAGGGGAGGTAAACTAAAGAATTGGTCTTCAGTAGCTATTCACATACAAATCACTCCTGGAATGCTTTGTTCCAACCTACAACACATGGACCCGAAGGTTTGAAGAATAAGCTGACATGAAACGAGTTTCATTCAATCATCTGTCCAAGTAATACAACTTCCTACCTTGGTCATTAATTCCATTAGTAACATCTTGAACAGTCAATGCAACATCCACCTATTTTGGGTTGCCTACTCCATGCTACAACTCAGGCAAGGAATTGATTTGAGTCGGTCTTCCCAGAGAAACAAAGGTAGGTTTGGAAAATAAACCAAGCCTGTCTTTAATCAATTAAGATTGGGTTAAAGAGTTTAAAGACTTATGCTGACGTTGTCTACAGGTACTAATTCCATCTACTCAGCAAGTGATCATGCGATGTGTCTAATATGAGAGTAAGTCAAGGTAATGGTACAACTCTAGTTTGGAAGGCACACAAAGTTCACACCAAAATCTAATTGCCACTATGTCAATAACAAGAACCTCGAAATCATTCACACACCTGCATACACTAATCAATCAAACAAATCAACACAATTAAGTTGACTGATAATGGAAAAGGAAAGTAACTGCACTAGGTTCACAGTGACACTGTTAATGAAAAATACAAAGCTAACCCAGATGGGTGGGTGTTGGGTCTTGAAATTGTCATTCATTTCGATTACACTTTCACTTTTATGTCCATTATATCACCTCCATTTCACTTTCATTTCACTACCATGTCACTACATTCATCTCACTTTCATCATTATTGGGTCACATCTATGTTTTTCCAAACTTTATTAATTCTTAGCATTTTTAAGTGAATTTGTGGTTAAAAATTAGAAAATAATGTGCATATGCTTATACCTAACAAGTGGGATGAGATTTTTGACATGTGTAGGTCAAAAGGAAGCTTCTAGAAGACCTTTATGTGGCATCTTAAGGCCAAATTCGAATTTGAATGGAGAGGATCATGGGATCATGAGGATATGTGTCACATTTCCTATTTGTATTGAAACTCTAAGAAGACGTGTCTTATCATTTCCTATTTTGATTATAACTCTAGAGGTATAGGGAGAGATTCATGGACTCTCATTAATGAGATGACTTCTCATCTTTTTGTATAAATAGGAGATCTCTCTCCTTCATTTGGTAGCTTTGGTAGCTTTGGAAGCTTTGGAGAGCTTTGTAAACTTTTGTTAGCTCAACTTGTTGTACTTTGTAATTTTGAAGAATTTGAATAAAGCTTTGATGTTCCCAACATGGAAGGAGATGTGAAGTAGATGTCATGGAGCATATTAGAATGTAAGTTAGAATAGATTTTGTTTTGTAGTTTTGCTTTGATTTCATTCAAGTATGTCATTTTATTGTTTTCAAGTTTAATAGTTTAGATTTTCCATTCATGCAAGTTTAATTCATGCAAGTGTGTTCAACCGGTTGATTGTAGATTTATCTAGCTGTGTAATCTATGCTTAGCAAAATAGTCCAAGAAAGTATTTTCCAATTGGTGTTTCGAGCATTAGAGCACACAGTAGATTAGTTTTCCTTTACATGTTTTGTATTTAATTTTGTTGCAATTTCATTTTCAGTTTTAGAATAATGAAGTATTGGATCTCTCCAAATGCTATCACAAGGAGGTAGTTCTCCCAAAATTGTATAGTGGAGTGATAAAACACTTCATTTAGCTGTTATAGTAGATTAGTTGCAATTTCACTTTCAGTTTTAGTCTTTCATTTAAGTTTGTTGCAATTTCATTTTCAGTTTTAGAATAATGAAGTATTGGATCCCTCCAAATGCTATCACAAGGAGGTAGTTCTCCCAAAATTGTATAGTGGAATGATAAAACACTTCATTTAGCTATTATAGTAGATTAGTTGCATTTTCACTTTCAGTTTTAGTCTTTCATTTAAGTTTGTTGCAATTTCATTTTCAGTTTTAGAACAATGAAGTATTGGATCCCTCCAAATGCTATCACAAGGAGGTAGTTCTCCCAAAATTGTATATTGGAGCGATAAAACACTTCATTTAGCTGTTATCATTTTTTGCTTTCATTTCATAGACATTTTGCCGGCTTAGGTTAATCTCACTATTCAGAGTTTTGATTTGTTTTTATCTAATGTTCATTTCCTTTTCTCCCTTCTTTAGAAATTAGATTTTAACATTAAGAGTCATTAGATTTAGTTGTCCATTAACATTTAGAGATTTCATTTAGAATAATAACTTTTCTTTCTTAGATTAATTTCCTTAAGTATGAGAAACAAAACCCCCAAAAACAACATAAACTATAAAACAACAAAGTAAGAGAAAGGTTAACTAAGCACATATAGTGCACTGCACTTCATCAGTTTACGATACCTGGATTGATAATTTATGTAGAGCAATTTAGGACACTAAATTGACTAGACAGTGGGCCCAGCCACACCTGGGGGCTTTTAAACTTACAATAACGAAACGGTTGTAATCACAGTTAAAACATGAGCATCAACTTTCCATTCAACACATTCCACTAGAATTCAGAGCAAGAGTGTCATAACAAACTTCTATTAGAACTTAAGTCATGGTTACACAACAAAATATTTCAAAGGTTCAGCATGCTGCTTGACATATTACATCCCCGCCTTTTATAGGCATTTGATTACAGTTAGACTTTAAACTTAAAAATAGCAATTCATAACAGTTGAACAATATTATTCCTTCAAAACAAGTTGGTTTGAACTACTAGCTCGAATTGATGAACAACCTCGTAACCAAACCCCAACTTAGTGTCTGCTGTATCTAAAGGAAGGAGAGCGAAGATTTTGAGATCGGATGCGTTCTTCTCATGGTTGACTCGATCTCCCCATCCAACAACGCGTGATTCCTTGCCCATTGCGTTGTTTGAGTACCAATCTGCATGTGGACTTTGAGTACTGAAATAGAGAGTCATGGTTCCTCAACCGCTTCTTCTGGTATAGTCCTGCACATTTTGCTAAGAAGTCTACACTCGATTACAAGAATGAGTTAGTTATAGAATATGTTACTTATATTGTTGGAGAGGTAAATCCCCTCTGCAGACAGAGGCGATCCCACTAGCCCAAAATGGGTCTAGCAACAATCAAATCACGATACTATGCAAGTTCCTAGTTGCATACTGAAAGTGGATTACGATAACCAACCTGGAGTCCAACGCTAATGTCGAAGAAGAGTTGATGCTCCTGTTCCCTTGCTCCGGCAGGTCACAATCCTAGCGATCCCCGCGTATGGATACCTGCACATGCAAAGAACAAAACGAGAACAAGCATAAAATCCACTATATACAACTATATTTCAGTCAGAAAGGAAATAAATCAAACATTATCATGATGAACAATGAGATTGGAACCATAATAGTAGTTGTTTATTAATGAATAATAAACAGAGAAAGATACAACCAAGGTTCTGACGTTGAGCCTCTCCCTCTGGCTGGGCGAGCAGCTATGTATGTCTTGCAATAGACCTTCTCCCTCTCAGACTTCCGGCAGCATAACCTCCCTATGGTTCAAGATTCTTACTATCACTCAAGACAAGCATAATCACAACTAGCATTACTCAAAAACTAGCTTATCTAATGCATGAGGACAGACTTTTATAGATGGAGAAGGGAGGAAGATACAATGCACCAGGACACCCATTGTGGATTGACATTATCTCCGAAAAGCCGCTGTGGATAGATGTCAAGGATAGATGATGACTCTCGACCTCTATCAGATGGATTTTATCCTCAAAAGACTTCGTGATCTGAAGGGAAAAAACATATGGGTGCGCGTTTGTCAAAAATCATTACCAAACTTGGTTGGCGCGGGTGTTGTTCTAAGACAGAGCGCCAATGGTCGCACCCCCTTTTGAGGATCTCAGTGATTGGCACGGGTAAGACACTGTGGACCCGCGCCAATGGAAAAAGGGCACTTTTCAGGGATAATTTGCAGAAGGTGTCTTCAGGGAACATGAAGTACATACTCAGGGGAACATAATGCAAGTGTTTTTAGGCTATGTCACTGCTCACAGGTCCCGGAATGCGTCCTCCAATGTACGGAAACAGGGGTAACAGGGACGGTGACCAATGGTGACAAATTACTGTGTAACAGACGCCCCCTAAAGCATGAGGCCCGAGAGAGAGAGGGGTGAAGTGCTTTACAAGAACACATGTAGCTGCCGCCGAGAATCTGCATTGAGAGATACAACTGATAGCTCAAGTACATGATGTATGTGGTATGGTCGCAGCCATCCATAAGAGAGTACATAATAATCTAGATCCATAGTATGGACGCAGCCATATGGTTAGGATCAATGAATTGACTCAGGTATGGTCGCAGCCATCCAGTGAATGAGTCATGTATCAAGAATCACGCCTGGATTACAACAGACACAATCCAGGGTCTTGCGCTCCATCTCGACCCGAACAGAAGTACAAGTTCAAGCATGTGAATATATGAGCTGAAGTCGAACATGCATGAACATCGTCTGATTACCAGTCAATATTGAAAACTGTTAACAGACGCGAGAGGTACCACCAATAATGACAATGG
Organism: Pinus tabuliformis; assembly: GCA_031772625.1. Classification (NCBI taxonomy): domain Eukaryota; kingdom Viridiplantae; phylum Streptophyta; class Pinopsida; order Pinales; family Pinaceae; genus Pinus; species Pinus tabuliformis. The sequence goes on along the minus strand of CM062804.1, from coordinate 533,343,612 downwards.
CCCTCAAGGTACTATAGGTACAATCTACGGCGTGTGAATTAGTGTTCTGACGTCGAACACCCGTAGAATCATTCGATCGGAGGCCAATGATGAAAACCTCACATCGAACACGAAGAACCTGCCATTGAGGCATGCAGGCTCCAAGGCACCGGAAGGGAGTCTCTAGATCAACTTCCTGGATAATGAGCTGAAGTCGACAAGAAGTGACCTTGATCGAAGGTGGGCCATAATGTTTCCCACATCATCGACACGAGACAGAGAGATAATGTTGTGAATCAAGATTGTGCGAGCTATCAGAGGGAGGTTGTTTCTTTGCAGAGGTCAACTTCTCTTGAACATATCGGTGGCACAATAGTGGAATTGGCAGTATTTGACATCAATGTATCAGAGGTCATGATGACGAGGCAATGAGAAGATGAGAGGTCAAACAGGATTACCCAAATCCACGGAGGCAAGTGAAAAATATGAGATGAGATATCCCCACCCAGACACGAAAGCAGAGAAGTGCCATGTTCAAGAGCGACATACTGCCGACACGACAATAATTATGGTTCCATTTTTCCCCCGCCATTTCTGGCGAGTACCCCAATTATTTTTAGCAAGCTTGATGGGGATAGCATATGCTTGTGGTGTGTCATTTCGACAGAATCCGATGTCATCAGGTTTTAACGAGTCTGACAAAGGAAGAACTCGACGTCTTTTCATGTTTAGAGAGTTTGAAAAGACAGCGGAAAAGGAAACTCCAAGGGTGTCCTTTTTCATAAAGTTGTGTCTCTCGAGCCCGAAAAAGTATAAAAGAACGCTTGAAAGAACCACCCGACCATTACGATCGAGGAGTACTTTTCATAAATAGTGATTTCGACCTGAAAAAGTAAAAAAGCGATCAAAGCCACGTCGTTTCGTAACCATTAACGAACCTGAAACGACAAGGGTCCGACGATCTTTTCGTTTTTACACGGTCGGAAAAGAGTCTAAAGATGACCGCCTCTTATTTACGTTTAGCGAGTCAAGAGGGGTAACTCGGCGATCTTTTCACATTTAAACAGTCGGAAAAGAGCTGAAAGTAGACCTCCATTTTTATTCTCTTTAACGAGTCAAAAAAGGAAAAATACTCGGCTATCTTTTCATCTTTTACGAGTCAGAAAAGAGCGTAAAGGCGACTCGTCCTGTAGGAACGAGTGGTATAAAGGGTAGCAACTGGTTCTGGCAATGGTGGAACTGCTCAAAACATGTAATGTTCAAGAGGCTGGCTAATAAACCACTCATCACTGCGGTTCCTCAGGAAAGGATAAACAACCAAGTGAAAGCATATGATCGGCCAAAGAGATGGTGGTGATGGAATGAAACAACCAAGGCTCATCTAGCAGAATTTAGCGGATAAACGGCAATCACAAGATGTGAATCGGGTATGGGTTCATTTTTACACAAGCTTGAACCATGGAGAACTCTGCTTGGATTCGGTTTCATGTTTACACAAGCTTGAAACGAAAAACTATGCTTGTTATAAGTTCACATGCCCCCACAAGCTTGAACCATGGAGAACTCTGCTTGGATTCGGTTTCATGTTTACACAAGCTTGAAACGAAAAACTATGCTTGTTATAAGTTCGCATGCCCCCAGCATAATAACGCAAATCGAGGTACATGCCCCCTAAGCTTCATTGCATTCAACGAGGTGGATGGAATGAAGGTTCAGTTTCGAGATCTTGGAAAGACTCGACTTGGATTTTACGAGATCTTAATCAAAGACTCGATTTGGAAAGGAGGAGTTGTTTCATTTTATTATGAGGTTGACCTAGGAAAAGAACTATCCTCATAACCCTTATTTCATTTTTTAATGAGCTTGACACAAGATCAGGAACTATGCTCGGCCAGACCTAGTTTCATTTTTTAAGGAGCTTGACATAGGAAAACGAACTATGCTTCGGCAGATCCAGGTTCATTTTTTAAGGAGCTTGAGATAGGAAAGGAACTATGCTTCGCTCGAACTTCATCATAATGAACAGGAAGTCGGTGCTTCCAAGAGTGTCGCTCCCGGTGGGAGGACAATATTTCGGAAGTCAGGGCCCAATGCCCCCAGGACACTATGCACGACGGCGGCATCACTGGATACAGGCACGGGATAGGTGGCCACGTAGTTGATCTGTGCTGGGGCAGATGCAACTGGTGGATGAAAACCAGGAGGGGATGACGACTGCGCAGGAGGGACCCGTGGACGAACGAACGATAATTGATCGATAGTCACAATTCTTCCATCGTGTGGAAAGCAAACCACACGGAAAAGTGAAGAGACAAGGGCCCCCATGGCATAAACATAGTCACGGCCAAGGAGAAGACTAAAATCTAAAGCACCTTGGGTAACTGATACGTCTATATAGACGGTCTTGCCTCCCAAAGTAACAGGGAACTTTGGAAGGATCCCTAATGGTTGACTAGTTCCTCCGTCAAAAGCCGTCAGATTCGGCGCGACTGGCACAAGCTGTGGGGAACCCAAAGCTTGCCAAGTAGTGGCAGGCATAAGACTGACAGATGCTCCCTCATCCAAAACAGTGCCAGGTATCGCCTTATTATAGGCGCGTACCGTGACCCAGAAAGGCACATGGGATGGAAGGCGGGAGGTGGTCAAACGACTCCAGTCGAAGGAAACGACTGAACTACTTGGTGGGGGAATCGTATGATTGCCCCCCTGCTCCAAAGGGACTGAAGCAGGACTCTCGGGAGCAGCTAGGATAGGAGAGTCATTTCCAGACTCAAGAGAATCTGAGGAGACGAGAAGAACATGGGAATTATGCTCTTTCGAAATAGAGTGATCGAGTGGTGAACTCGAGTCGACACTCTTTCCGACCAATGGTTGGTCTGGAAAAGGCTTGGCATAGCCAGGTTCAAGAAGAGGAGGCTGGACAAGAGAGGAATCTTGGTCGATCTCTTTGTCAGCAGGGCAACGATCTGCAGCTGCAGAGAGACGTTGATAACCAACGGGAAGTTGGGGTGAGGGAGCTGTAAGACTTTTCAAGACAACAGAGGCTTCATCCATGAGCGGACAAAGGTGAAGGGGATGATTGCCTTCACAAAGTCTACAGGGGATTCAAATCTTCCCTTTTCCCTTAACATTTCCAGCTGATAGTGTAGCATCGCCATGAGCTTCAGAGGACGATGAGGGGTGAACCGGATCGCGAGACCATACTTTTAAGACCTTGGGAATGCCAGGACAATCGCGAAGAAGATGGTCCTCCTTGCACAACCTACAAAGAAATTTGACCTTCCGCGGAGGAGCAGAAGGTGGCTCGACTTGAGTTGTACTTTTAACCTCTCGCTTAGGAGTCTTCTTCTTCTTCGTCTTCTTCTTCTTCTTCTTAGCCACCTGGTTACTTGAATCCAGACTTTCGCCAGGTGAAGTAGAAGATGAGGATGCAGAAATAGGCGAAGAAGGGGAGAGGTCCACCTTGGAATCAACATGATGTTGTTCGGGTGGAGGAGACGGTGGAATAGGAGTCATCACACTCGGGACTACCGAGGTCAAAAACAACCATACGGGCAAACCGATGGTTAACCCAGGCAAAGACAAAGTTGCCATATACGGAGCACCGACATTTCCAAAAGAAGGAAATGGACTAGGGTTTCCATCCGGGGGAACACCTTGGCCGGTAGACTCAGGGAAGGATGCCATTGAAAACGAGAAAGAACCCTACTCAAGCTAACGCAAACAAGATCTAACTGGGTAAATGTGAATTGTGGCCAAATAAATTTTAAGACGCACGGACTTAACTTGACCTTTTCATGTTTTAAGAGTCGAGAAAAGGACAAAAGATGACTCTAGTCTCCTTCGAATGTTTAATGAGCACGAAGTGACAAGACGCTCACTGGCACCTTTTCTTTTAAGGAGTCCGAAAAGGATCAAAAGTGACTACTCTGGAGAACTAGGCAAAAGGTTTACCAAACAATCCGTAAAACTGCTTATACACCTTGGCAATCAGATGAAAACCAAGGATTTCCCGTACGGCAGTCAATCTTCCCGAATGCTGTGTTCAGTGCATTAAGGCTTGTAAGGCGGCAGACACGGCTTCCTGTGGATAAAGGATGATAACCTAGTGGGGTCTCCACATATACTCGACGGTACGTGGGAGCGCAAATCTGTGCTAGACCACTATCGAGTCACAAAAGGAGGAATCACCCAACCGTAATGTGAAACAATAGTGACTAGGTTTAACGACGCCGGAACACGTCTCTAGCCTAGACCTCTAAATGTGTGCGTTAAGTTCCAATGCGTTGTTAGATTCATTCAGTTCATTTTATGGTTGATCTTTGATTAGGTTTCGATTTTCAGGTCTTACCGTATGTAATATCTCAAAATTTCCTAGATGCAAACTATATGCCAAAATATATCATTTCATTCGATGAATGCTAACTACGAGAGAGTTGAGATCTTTCAATTGAACAAAATGATCATAAAACAAACAATGATAACTCTAATGCAGCTAATGGCAATAAAAGAAACTTTTCTTTAAAGTCATTAATCACTAACAACAACGAAAAACTTTAATTTCCATTAACTAATATAACGAAAAAGAGATTGTTCGTTTTTCTTTTATTGGCAAAATGCACTAAGTAAATTTTGAGAGATACGATAACAGAGAGCAAAAAAGCAAATTTCACTCAATGGACACAATCAAGTCTTTGAAAAGAAAGGCAATCCTTCAAACCAAGAAAAACTCCAAAATCTCAATGAGCCATGTGATCTAGGCTCAAAACGAAGCCATATGGAAATCAAGCAAAAAAAACTAAATTGCTCGAATAACCCAAAAACAAGCTTCAACAACCACCAAACAGATGCAAAAGAGTATCCAAAAAGTTGACCGGATCAAGAGAAGACCGAAACAGAAACTGGCAAACACCCAAAGTATGCAAATGTAATCTATGCACACTTTTCATTCATATCCTGAAAATGAGAATTCTAATTATGCAAGTGTGATCTATGCAAGAGAATTCTCAAACACACGATGATTCTAATGTAATCTAAGAACCAATCAAGTGTAAACCAAGAAAAACGGGTGAGAGTTCCAAAGATCATAAACTAAAAACACTCAAAGGCGATTAACACTCATACACAATTTAGCCCCCCCCGGCGAATGAGGGGGAAATTTTTTTGCAAAAACAAAAGCAAAAAGATGCAAAATTGTGAAAAGATCGAGACAAACCTCCGAGTAATGATCAAAGGAAATCAAATTAATAATTTGCCAGAAAAAGACTCAAAACCAGTCAAAAAAGACTCTGATACATTCAGATGATTGAACAAAACAAGAAACCTAAGCTTGGGAGGATGTAAACAAGCAAAATGAACGAGTTCACAGGGTTGGCGCGACTGTCAGGAAGAAAACTGCGCTAATTGAGGGTTGGCGCGGGCTATACACTGGCAGGTGGTGCCAATTGGCGCGACTGTCATGCAAAAAAACGTGCCAACAGAGTTTGCTGGCCTAAAAAATAAATAAAGCAATCCAGGGTCTGGCCGACAGTACTCAGACAGATCAAACAACAAATAACAACTTTAAAACTGACCCAGAAAGCTCATTTATGCAAGAAAGCAAGAGAAAACTAACATGCAAGACAAACTCCAAGCTGTTCGGTTCATAAACCAAACCGGAGATTGACTGAAGTGGCGTTGATCTACTCCGCTAATGCAAAGCAATAGCGTTTCAAAGGCTGCCTGGCCGTGCTTCAGACTCCGTCCAAGGTTTATGAATCAAACAACAAATAGCTCCTCCCCAGCGGAGTCGCCAAATTGTTGGAGAGGTAAATCCCCTCTGCAGACAGAGGCGATCCCACTAGCCCAAAATGGGTCTAGCAACAATCAAATCACGCTACTATGCAAGTTCCTAGTTGCATACTGAAAGTGGATTACGATAGCCAACCTGGAGTCCAACGCTAATGTGGAAGAAGAGTTGATACTCCCGTTCCCTTGCTCCGACAGGTCACAATCCTAGCGATCCCCGTGTATGGATACCTGCACATGCAAAGAACGAAACGAGAACAAGCATAAAATCCACTATATACAACTATATTTCAGTCAGAAAGGAAATAAATCAAACATTATCATGATGAACAATGAGATTGGAACCATAATAGTAGTCGTTTATTAATGAATGGTTTATTGGAACCATATTCTCCATGCTAGTTTCATTGGTAGTAATGGTTTCTTGGTTTCCCCCTGCTTATTTTTCTTTTTCTTCTTAACTTCCTGGTTACTAGAATCAAGACTTTCACTAGGTAAAGAGGAATAAAGGGATGAAGAAACAACAGATGAAGAAGGAAAAGGGTCAACTTGAGGTTGATGTTGTTCAGGTGGAGGAGAACTTGGTTGAGGAGAAATTTGGACATTTAGAACCATAAGGGTCGAAAAAAACCAAACTGGAAAACCAATGGTAAATTTGGGAAGGGATAAAGTTTCCATATAAGGAGCACCGATATTTTCAAAAGAAGGAAAAGGAGTAGGATTCCTGTCAGAGGGGTTTCCTTGATTGGTAAACTCTGGAACTGTTTCCATTAATCTCAACCTAAAATATACTAAGGATTTGTCCCACGGTAAGGATGTTGTTCTGCAGTCAATTAATTAACTTTAGAAACTAAAGACACAATATAAAAAACAAAAGGTTTAACCAGGCAAAAAGGATTACCAGGTCATCGTGAATTGCGATATACCACTTTGGTAAATGGAGGATTTACGTACGTACAAGAAATCTCCCTGAATGTTGTGTTCAATGTATCATAGTGGACAAAGGTGGCCGACTCAGTTACCTATGGTGTGATAACAACCTATAGGGGATTTCCAAAATATACCCAGAGGTACGTGGAAGCGCAATCCATAGTAGTGTTGTCTAATGCATAACCGTTCAATGAGAGCATTTTGATATACTCATAGTACATGGAGCGTCGTCCGATATACCCAAAGGTACGTGGAGAATGATTTGATATACCTGATGTACATGGAACAAGATATCACCCTCAGAATGTAACACTTACAAGTAATGACAACTCCTATGTTTAAAGATGTCAGAACACGTCTCTAGCCTAGACCTGTATGTGTGTCGTTAAGTTTCAAATGCTCCTTAGCTTAAATGAGTGGATTTTAAAGTTTATCTTGAATTATGTTTTGATTTCAAGGCTCAAAACTCGATGTCACTTGAACACACCAATGATGCAACTAATATGACAACAATAACCATTTTCATTTTCCTTTTAACAATGAAAGACCTAACTAAATAGGGGAATAAGAAATCAATCAACAATGCAACAAAAACGCGATGCCACAATCGATTTCCTCAACTTCACTATTCCAAACAAAATTAAAGCCTTATATGGAATGCAAATAATTGTTTTTCTTTTATTTTCTTTTAATGTTTCAAATGCAAAGAAACATATGAATGTAACTTGATCACTGACGAAACAGAAACCACCTAGAACACCTAGCCCCAAGGTTAGCTGACTCTACTAATATTGTATTGCATACCATCGAGTGGATTCCCATTGTAAGAAAAACCCTAGACAACATGGGAATTTTGTATTATCTTTAGTCCTTTGTATCAATTTTTTACCAGCTAATAGATGAACAATCTCTACTCAGGGTCATCCCTAAGATGAAAGAGATGAATGAAATATAGAGGATATGAGACTAGTATCTCCTAGAAGATTGCACTATGATCAAAGTCTATGGTTTCGAAGAGAAGTTATACTTGCTACCTAGTTTCCTCACACCTAAGAATTTTGCATTAGAATTTGTAAGGCAAAGGTTCATCAATTATTGGCTACATTTTGCATCCATAAAATAATTAATAACATCCCATATTCCACATGAAGTTGGGCCATTCATTGCTAAAACCAAAAAGGATCATGAGATAGACTAGAAGAAGCTAAAGGACCTGCATTTTTCCCAAGGAGCTGAATGGGTCTATGATCCCTTGGATGTAATTTACAATCAAAGGAATGAAAAATACAAAGAGACACACCACCATTAGTCAATATATCTATTGGAGAAAGCCAAAAATAAGATGATTTTTGAATAAGTAAAGGAGGTTCTCTTGCTGACATACTCACAATCCTCTCAGCTTTCTAGTACTAAGAGGACCTAGAATGATGATATGGATATAGACTAGGAAAGAGAGTCTAGCTCTAAGAGACTGAAGGTGACATAAATTGAGGATGATGATGATGATGAAGAGGAGGGCATTGAGAAATCCCTGGCATTAATTGTAGGAATTGTTGCAGGTTTATCTAGCAAGCTTGTAATACCTAAAGGATTATCAGTCGTAAGGAAACACATACCAATAGTTGTGACTTCCTCAGAGGCCATAGATATTTTTGATATTCAGACTGGCAGAAAACCCTCATCCCTCATGGCAAAAATTGAGGGTACAACAAAGGAATCCAAGAAAAAAATGAACAAATTTCTTCGGCTTACTAAAAATGTAAGGATGGCATATAATCAATTTCCGAGTGTCTTAGATTACGAATGAGACAAGCTGAATTTGGCAGTCTTGAAGGCTAAAGGCAAAGAGGTTCATTGTGTTGAATATTATGAGGCCACTAAGATAACATTTTATCCATCTCAAATACCTCTACTTGAAACTTATAGCATGTATAAGGCCTTGAATGACATCATATATAATGAAGCCCATAAGGCCCAATCATCATTGAAGAGATTACGATAAGACTATTGTAGGGCCTTGGATAAAGTAATTTTGAAAATGTCTAATTTTGAGAGTCAGTTTTAGGAGTACAAGAAAATATTATATGATAAAAATAAAGAAATCAAGATCCCAAGGAGAAAAGGAAAGTGGGAGGCATATCCAGTTTAGACAATGGATCTGATGGAGGTTGAGAAGCAAAAGGAGGAGCTAGTGAAGAAACTATATGTGGTCACCCAAGAATCAAAACAACACAAGGACTAAGTCCTGTTATTGAAGTCATAAGTGGTTGATCTAAAAACCATAGGTAATGTAGAAATTGTCGTCATTTAGACCCCAACAGACAATTTGGCTACAACCGTTGAGAATTTGTTGGTAAATGATGATGTCAATAAAATCAACACTTTATTAGCTAGCAAAGACAAGGAATTGGCCTAGAAGAAAAAAAAATAGAATAATTAAATAAAGGAGCTGAGGAGTGAGAGAGTTTCTTTGAACAAGTCAAGTGGGAACTAGATCCTATTAAGAAGCAACATGCCTCTTGAGAAAACCTAAATGTGACTTATCACACCATGTGGGATAAGATCACCAAAGATATGATGGATGATGATAATTGGGAATAAATTTCACTTTTATAGGAGAAATGGGCTCTAGTCCTAGAATCCAAAATGGAAGCTAAGAGTTCTAGGATGGTGTTGGAGAACATACCAGAGTAATGCAAAATATTTGTTCAATTTATCCCAATGCCAAGAAAAGTAGAGATATCACTACATGACAAATATTTCCTTGTCTGACAATGTAATATGGTTTTCTAGAAAGTGAGGCCAATAAATGAGATGGGAAATAAGTCAAGGGAAATGTCAGATCATCTGATGAAGATTATAGGAGACTTTGAGCCATTATTCAAAAAATGTCTTCCCAGATTCATAAGCTCAAATGGAAAGGTTGCACAAAAGGAAGATTCTCGGGTTGGGCTGGAGGCAACCAAAATTGGCTTTGTGGTATTTGAAAGAGAAGGAGATGCAGTGAAACCCAAAGAGATCCTCATACACTTACAACCCTCCTTCTACATTATGTTCAAGGTAAAATAGATTCTAAGGGGATTACACCCTTTGGAATACAACTCAATTACCAATTTGACTATTGCTATTAAAAAAACCCAGAATTTTAGGTGCCCCTTAATGAAAGATTGGAGCTTGATCTCATCACATATTTTTGCAGCCCAAAAATGGTACCAAATGCAATTAAAGAAAATGGTAGCACCAACATAATCCACTTCCACCCAAAATACCCCGTCAACATCTACAACAGGGACACAACACACCCCTCGACAGTCCACACACTCTTCTAAGTCACCCACAAAACATGAACAACAAGAAAGGTGATTTGAGAGGTGGGACTCATCCTGACAGCTGGAGTTCCACGTAAGTAGTCAAATAACAAACTTCCAATTGTCTATTGTAAGCCACCTAGTGGTTTTCCATAAAGACTAGTGGTTTAGGGTTAGGTCATAAGGGGGTTGTGCCTATAAATAAGCCATTTTTTTTGTAAAAGAGGAGAGGGGAAAATTTTGTGCAATGACTCTGTCCAAATTTGAAAATTCTGTTGGGCATGTAATATTGAGTTGGGATTAGGGTGGGGATTCTATAGTACATGACAAGCTATCAATACTTTCTTCTATGATCTTATAATTTCTGGTGTAATTTGAATTTGAAGGTTTCCAACAACCAATTTTGCTAAAAAAATCTAAAGCTGAGGAGCCAAACCGTATTTGCGACTGCCCTGACCAAGAAGATATTGGTCAGCAGACTTTGCATGAAAAAAAGGTAGCTACAAATCTTTCTTGTAAATTTTGTGACCTTGTAGCTAATTACATGATGACATTCTTAAGTCAGCAACAGAGGTTGTTCCTAGAGCATGTATCAGGTTTTGCAGTTGAAGATTTTTCATGGTGCATGCTTGTTTTGATTTTCAAATTTTAGCAGCATGGAGGCATTAGGTCCAACACCCAAATGTTGGCCTAGCTCCATTGGAGGGTTGAACTCACTTAGGTGAATTGAGCCTTGTACATAAGTAGGAGTTGTACATAAATAATCTCACTAGTTGAGCATTTACTTTCCAGTTGATAGAATTTATTTTTATGCATTTTAGTTTGATGAGGAAAGGACTCTCCACGAATAAAGTTTCATGGAGATTTTATGGTTGTATAAGTTCATTATATTTTTAACTCCATGCCCAATGGTGAAGGCTACTGGTCTACAGGTTCTCAACACCTTGCCAGCAAGGCACTGTCCCCAGTTGGAGCCAATGTTGTCACTCACTGCTAAATGTGTTTTCAGTTGCTCGAAGTACAAAAGAGCAGTGAAGTTTGAAGCCATCTTCCAAGCCATAGAATCTCACAAATCTAAATCATATCCTCTCCATTGGATAGTGTTCAGAATAAGATTTCCAATGGTATGTGGAAGTCAAAAAATGGACTTTTGGATCACAAGTTAGAGCATATTGAAGTTTCCCTTTAAAAGCCAGAAAACAAAGAGAAAACAACCAAGGGTAAGGTCCCGATATATCGGAGGTCCCAGATCATTGAAAATTACAATCAGAGTTTTCTGAAAGCAACAACAGGGGAGGGAAGAGAAAACAAGTGATCACCAATCACCGATTATCGAAGATCGAATATCTGGGAGCATATGGAAAATCGTAGATCAGGGGTTCCAATGACCCCGCATATCGACGATCGCAAATATCGCAGGTCTAACAACGAAGCAAAGTGAAATCAGCGATCAGTGATCGTCGATGTCGCAAATTGACGATCGAGGGTTTCAAAGTACATTGCAATCAGAAGTTGGTGTCCTGGCGATATCGCATATCAATGATCAACATTTTCAAAAGTGTTAACTCTAAAATGTTGCGATATCGCGAGTTGCAATATGTTAATGTTGAAGCACCGGGAAGGCTGAAAGTGATTTACAAAGGAAATCAACGCAAAACCAAAGGCAAGCGAGCCTTATTCTCTCTCCTCCAAGGGGCCACGTGGCAGAATATTATTGGATGCAATAAAGACATGGTGGCACTGACGTCAGCATGATGTGGCAGTACGGAGGACACGTGGCACACAAATATGGCATTTTCGAGGGTCCAAAGAGGGCATATTCGGGTGACATGTGTCACCACTCACAAGGTGACATGTGCCAGAGGATGACATCACATCAGAGATCGCAGATTGATGTTCCCAGCTTGAGGCATGTTATTACATCAAAGTTAAAACCCCAATTGCGATTCGCTAAGAAAGGGGCTTCGATAGGGGTTGGCCCACAGTCGCATAAAGAGCCAAAAGAACCAGGGGTTAAGCATGGAGGGTGATCAGCGATTGTGTTATGCATCAAAAAAGGAATTGCCGATGGTGAACCTCTGATAAGGGGGCTAGTCTGTGGTCACATAAAGAGCCGAGAAACCAGGGGCTAAGCATAAAGGATGATCGATGATCACAAGTTTCAGGAGGATGCACCAAGGACGTTGATAGGAAATCGCTGATTTTTCAACCTCCGATATTTGGCCAAGCACTAGGTCATAGCCCCCCGGTCATGTGAGAAGAAAGGCAAAAAGAGGCTAAACCAAAGGGGGCCAAAGGAGATAGAGACTCGTTGTTCTGTAACGCTTCTTAACGTAAAAGGTTAGAAACTGAGACTTTGAATAAAGGTATGGAGCGGTTGCAAATCGATATGGACTGATCCTGTGGAAGCCTCTACAACAAGAAACCCAAGACAACAATCGCCTTAGAAATGTATTCAATTGCTTCACTGCACGTCTTCGGAGAGTAAATGGAGGTATGGGACTCAAGAAGACTTAATGGCTCGACATGGGGCTCCACTCAGGTACACAACGAAGGACTGCTAAGACAACCTCCACTTCTACTCTGTAACAGGAAACCATAGTCGATCACTATCAGCTCCAGAGAGTGGGGAAGTCGGGTAGTTAAGGCAAAAGCTACAGGAATCGACCAAGCAGTAGGAAAGGCACATCATGACGGAGACGTGGCTTGACCAAGGGCCTTCATAGGAACCAGTTGAGTAGCTAGAGGGACACATTGTGGCGGAGGCATGGCCTGATCAGGGGCCTTCACAAGAACCACAGGACGACATTTTCCTCCATAATTATTCAATTTCTTTTTTCTATTTTTTTGTAATTTATTTTATTCTGTGGATTCTATATTTCCAAGAACGGAATCAAATCCGAGGAAATCAGTTTGGGCAACAGAAATATCGTAGGCCTAGACAACTAGTCAATCTGACAGCTGGCCCTGGGCTGAGATATTTTGTAAATGTTGATTCAAAGCCCACCTTTTTCTATATAAATAAGGGGGAGAAACACTTAATACAGGTTCCAGAATTCTGTACCCAGAGTGGTCCAAATTCTATGGTTCCATTTTGGATCTAATCACTTTTTCACAAGGGACTCGTAAGATGTATTACTAAATGTAAATGGACTGGTGAATGAGACTCATTTTGAAGACTAATGAAACTCTTTGGTGATTCCAATCATGGCAATGCATGGTATGTTTTCCCCTTTGTAAATCTCATTTCACATATGTTTTTCCTTCTCTGAAATAGTGTATTGAAACTGTTGGTTTCTCCCTGATTCATGGATTTATCTAGGCTGCTAAATAGCAAACAACCTTTAAGACATAGTGACTTCTGTTAGTTTGTAACCTGCAGTACCTGTGTACAAGACAAATTTACTTCTGTTATTCGATTAACCTATAGTACCTGTGTGAGCCCAGATTTACTCAGTTTGTTTGGCGATAAAGTTACCCATGATCTATCTAGCATGAAACCTTCATTAGAGCTCCACTATTTCTACCATTCCACCTCCTCCCGCTTCCATATTTTTTCTGGTACATTGTTGCTTAGGATTCTGTTTGTTTACAAACCTATGTATTGGTTTCCCTCCTTTATTTTCTCCTCTTCACCTTTCCTACAACGTCAATATTAAGCTGTCTATTGTTGTGTGTCAGCCACCAGAACCAAACATTTCTCTTTGAGGTTGGCTTGATTTACCCCTTGAACATTCGGATCCATGTCTTGGCTTTAGTTTACTTGAATGAAGGGCTATTGAACCAAACCCCTTTTATTATCCTTTTAAAACTTCGTGACAATTGGAATGCAACCGAAAGCCCCCATTGATAATATTCCATGCACTCCTCTATCTAAGATTTCCTAGGCACTAGTTTACAATCAACCCAGAGGTTGTCTCTAGGAAGCACTTGTGCTACGGGTGCCATTAAAAGCGACAACAGGAGGAAAGCATTAGAGAAATTTTGAGGTCTAAAATTGGCCTTAAAACAAAAATGTACAACCAAAATCAACTTTATAAGAACCAGTAGGATTCAAGATGATGATGTTAACCATAGGGGACGATTCACCATTTTTGGAGTAAAAAAGTAAAAATATTAAAAAAAAAAAAAAAAAAAAAAACTACTTTTTTCAACTTGTATTTTCAACTCATCTCCCTACAATTTTACTCAAATTCTGAGCGGGATCACTCGTTGGATGTAAAATTTACTTTTTCATCCAAGGAGTACCCATGTTGCATACTTTTGATGGACCCTCCTACATGAAAAATGAGAAATACATGAAAAATGTGATCACAATAATGTTTTTTCATGTATTTCTCATTTTTTGTGTAGCAAGGTCCATCAAAAGTATGCAAAATGGGTACTACTTTGATGATGAATTAAATTTTTCATCCAACGAGTGCTCTCGCTCGAAATTTGAGTAAAACGGTAGAGAGATAAGTTGAAAAAGTAGTATTTTCTTCTTTTTTCCCTCTAAAATTTGATGATGTAATATAATATTATTTTATTATTTCTACTATTATTTTATAATATTCCTTAGGAGACCTATTTTAGACCTCAAAATTTCTATAATGAAGGTGAACTAAAGGGTGAGAAGAGGAGAGCATACTAGGAGAAGTTGTCATTGCTAGAATCAAACTGATGAGCTTCGAATAGGAGAAGGGGAATTTGAAAATTTTGGAGTGTAATTCCAAGAAGGAGATGGACCTACAAGATTCAAGGGATCCAACCTGGCTGGTTGTTTTCTCTAGAAGGGGAAACAAATTGTAGGCCCTAGAATTGAAAATCCTCCCAAGGATGTCCCACTTCATGATATTAGAGGCACCGAGAGGGGAGCTTCCAATAGTCTATCTTTTGTATACATTTGTGACTTTCCATTTCAATCTCCATATCCAAAAGAAGACCTTCCTTTATTCATACTTCAACTGGAATCTACGCCCATCTGTGATTAGATTTACTGTCACATCTAGGTTCTAATTCGAAAAAAGAGCCATTTTTTTCCCTATCGACATGAGAATGTTGTCTTTCTAGAGAGGAAGGGGTAACACTGGCAGAATTTCCCACACTTTAATATAATCCACAGGCTCCCTAGAGGGGTTGAAATTGATAGTCTAGGGCTAAAGAGAGAGATTGAATTTTCCCCAAGACCAATTACACCCCAAAGTATTATTGCTATATTCCTCCAAATGAAAAATGAAGACTAGCCACCAACAAGGGAGTTGATGAAAAATAGAAACATAACCTAGGGAGGGTTTCCACTTTTTAGAGAGTCATCTCCCTAATCCTAAAATCTTAATTGAGTTATTGTCGATGCATCGCACTATAATTTTATTTGATTATTCTAACACGTGTGAAAGAGGAATATATTTGTGTACCATGCAACTAACATGTCCCTATTGTTGCCTGATACATTTCTTTCTTCATTTCCTAGAGCCACCTCCAAGACCTTACCCTAAGGACATAATAGGGATGGTGGAGGAGATAGGGGAGAAGAGGGTTTATAAGGATCCTAGGAGACAAAGGTGAGAGGATGACAAGGTCTATGAGAATAACGAAGAGGCTAATTGGAAGAGGAAGAAAAATTAGGCTTGGATGAAATGAGGGGAGAAGATGAGGGAGGGTCAGTTAGCGTAAAGGAATTGAAAACCAAAGAAATCTTAGGAGGGAAAGTTTAAAAATGAGAGAGACACAACATGTATTCTTGCCGGGAGATGAAAGAGGGAGGGAAAAGTGATGTGTATGGAAGGCTAGGGGGTGGAAAATAATAAGGAAAAAAAAATACTCCAGCTCAAACCTAAGGAGAAAACATACACCCTAGCCTTCACCAATGAAGAAAATACCGTAGACTAAGTGCAGGGCCATAAGGGTCGTAGACAAGAGCACTCCATTCAACATCAAGGGTTTTAATTATGGAGGAAGATCCAAATTTCATTAAAGCTATATTAGGAGAAGTGAAAAAATAATTAAGTGGAGTTGAATTCATTGTGGATAAGTTAGCTACAAGCAAAAGAGATTTACAAATTCAAATTTTAGGAGACTCAAATCTAGTCAGTGGTAAGAGTAATGATAAGGCCAATCTTCAAAATTTAACTAGCTCTTTGATCTTGAAAAAATCAAAGCTTTAAAATGAAGTTTTAAAAATTATGTTATGTTATTGATCTATGAGAAGATGCCAGAATACCAAATATACGAAGAAATACAACCCAGAACACAAAGCAAAATGAGAAAAAACAACAAGTATTTTATTATTCAGAGATGAAAGCAATGTTCACTTGCCTCTTCAAGGGCGCAACCTCCAACAGAGTAGAGGTTGATTACAAAATAAGACACAATGCTCCTCAATGGGGAGTCTCTATCCTTTATATAGGATTCATTCATGCAATACCATGGGTCAGTACCATCGTTCTCTCAATACCATCTATCTAATACCATGGCCCGTTTGCAACTAACTGTGGTCCCTTTCTTTAAATGCGGGTCAAACACTTACAATTACTAATACAAGCTTTATTGACTCTTTAACTAACTATAACTATGACTCGACCCTATTACATAAATAAAGGGGTTAGGGTTGGACCCTAACATGCCCTCCCCCATGAAAAACAACCTTGTCCTCAAGGCTAAAGCTGCGAGAACTACTGAAGAATAGTGGCTAGTTCCCATGTCGCATCTTCTGGAGAGGTGTCTTTCCACTTGATTAGGACTTACTTGATTGTGCGACCGCGCAGATGTTGTTCGCGTGTTGAGGACCTGTTCAGGTTGGAGCCAGAGTGAACCTTCTTCATCCAATTTAGGTAGACTGGTTTGAATTCTGCAATTTTTCCCCACCACTTTCTTGAGGCATGATACATGGAAGACGAGATGGATTTTTGCAGTTGGTGGCAAGGCTAGCTTGTAGGCTACTTCTCCAATGCGCTAAAGTATTTGATAAGGTCCATAGAATTTTGGAGCTAATTTCTGATAGCCCTTGTCTTTGAGTGATGTTTTCTTGTATGGTTGTAGCCTCAAGAATACCTGATCCCCTTCTTGAAATGTGCGCTCTGAACGATGTTGGTCTGCCTGTTGCTTCATGCAATTCTAAGCTTGATGGAGATTATCTTTGAGACGAGCTAGCATGGTTGCACGGTTTTGTAGGAGTTGATCCACTTCTTGCACCTTAGAGCATCCAGGGATATAAGAAGTAGGTGAAGGTGGGAGTTGACCATACACTACTTCATATGGAGTCATCTTGGTGGTGGCATGATAGTTAGTATTATACCACCATTCAGCTAGAGGTAACCACTGTACCCATTGATGTTGCTTTTCTGAAGTGAAGCACCTTAGGTAGGTCTCCAAACATTTGTTGACTGCTTCAGTTTGACCATCAGTTTGGGGATGATAGGAAGTACTTAGTTGGAGTTGGGTGCCTTGTAGCTTGAAAAGTTCTTGCCAAAAGTTACTGGTGAAGGTCGGGTCATGATCAGACACAATGGAAGTGGGCATGCCATGCAGTTTGAAGATCTGGTCCATGAAAGCTTGAGCCACCAAAGTGGGGGTAAATGGGTGGGGTAGGGCGCAAAAATGAGCATATTTAGAAAGTTTGTCCACAACCACCATGATGACTGACTTGTTGCTTGACTTCAGAAGACTAGTAATGAAATCCATAGAAACATCCGTCTAGATTGAGGCAGGGATGGGAAATGGTTGTAAGGTGCCTGGGGGCTTGACTGTTTCTCCTTTGTGGCATTGACACACATCACATTCAGCTACAAAAGTAAGAATGTCAGTTTTCATGCCTGTCCAAAAGAAGGAATGACGAGTGCAAGCATAAGTCTTCTGAAAGCCTGCATGGCCTGCAATGGGAGATGAGTGCAACTTTGCCAAAATGTGCGTTTTGAGGCTAGATGTTGGCGATATCACTACTTTATCCTTGTAGTGAAGAATCTCATCCTTCCAAGAGTAGCCCACTGTGGAATTAGGATCTGCTCTCAAGTTATTAATGAGTTGGGAGAGAGGGATGTGAAAACCATTCCTTGTGGGCTTCTTCAATCCAATCTGGAATGGGAAGAGAGATTGATAGCAGGGTGCTGCCATCCTCAAATTGGTGTGATAAAGCATTCGCTACTACAATTTAGCGCCCTTTCTTGTAAATTATCTCATAATCATATCCCAGCATTTTGGCCAGCCATTTATTTTGCTGGGGCGAGGATAGACGTTGCTCCAAAAAATATTTGAGGCTTTGATGGTCTGTGCGGATTTGGAAACGCCACCCCAATAAGTATGGTCACAAGGTGTCTACTGCATGTAAGATGGCCATCATCTCCTTCTCATAGGTAGATTGTCCTAGATGTTTAAACACTTAGTTGTTGGATGGTGAAAGCCAAGGGTCGACCTTCCTGCATTAAGACAACCCCAATACCAGTACCTGAAGCATCACATTCAATCAAAAAAGATTTGGTGAAGACGGGTAGTACCAATACGGGAGTGGAACACATGGCCTGTTTGAGATCCATAAACGCCTGTTTTGCTTCATCAGTCCAGAGGAATGAATTTTTCTTGAGAAGGTTAGTGAGGGGTCTAGCAATGTGACCATAATTGCGGACAACTTTGCAATAATAGCCTTTGAGGCCCAAGAATCTCCTCAAACTCTTCAAGGTCTTTGGTTTGGGTCAATCCTGCATTGCCTGGACCTTTTTGGGATCCACCCTGACACCTTCACGACCCACAATGTGGCCCAAATACTCGACTTCTTCCATGCCAAAAGAGCACTTGGACAGTTTGACAAATAATTTATGCTTCTGGAGTAGTTGCAAGAGCAGGTCTACATGCTGAAGATGTTTTTCCCAGGTGAGGCTGTAGATGAGAATGTCATCAAAGAAAACGAGGACAAATTTTATGAGATATGGTTTGAGCAGGTGATTCATGAGGCTCTGAAAAGTGGATGGGGCATTACAGAGACCAAATGGCATGACCAAGAATTCATAATGGCCTTCATGAGTTCGGAAAGCAGTCTTGGGAATGTCTACTTATTTCATGCGTATTTGGTGATAGCTCGAGCGAAGATCTAGCTTAGTAAAGAATTGAGCACCATTTAGTTCATCCAACAAATCATCAACAACTGGGATAGGGAATTTATCTTTGACCGTGAGCTTGTTGAGGGCCCTGAAGTCTAGACACATGCACCATTCCCCATCTTTCTTGAGCACCATGACCACTGGTGATGAATAAGGACTGATGCTAGGACGAATGACATCGGTTTCCAGGAGTTCCTTGATGATTTTTTCAATTTCATTCTTTTGGGTGAAAAGATATCTATATGGGCGCACATTCGACGGTTGTGCCCCTGGGACCAAAGTGATGCTATGATCATGTTCCCCTCTAGAGGGTGGAAGCTCTTTAGGTTTGTCAAAGACTTGCTGGTGGCGGTTTAAGACCTGTTGCATCTTAGGATGAATATGAAGAGTAGTGGGCTCGATGGCCTGGATGGCATTAAATTGGGCGATAACTCCATGATGGCCCTTTTTCAACGACTTTTCCATTCGATGCGAGCAGATGATAACTGCCTGGAGTCCACGGAGGGTATGCATGTGGTCATTCTGCTTAAAACTCAGAATTTCCATTTATTGCCTAGGTAACATCACCAAGCATCAACAAACATAAGTAAACTAGGGGTGTTTATGGCTGAGGATCCCTGAGCTAGGTCCAACTAAATTCAACTATCGATCCATGTGAACCAAAGAATGATGGCACTAAGCCTACATGAATGAACCACATGAGCTCACTAAACTCCATGATTTTGAAATGAGATTTCCCTTGCTTGCAAAGCTTATGACTCCATAATTCCCATTCATAAATTAACTCCCATGTTGTGCCATGACTCCAACTGTACTATCCCATGTTGTTCGTCTAGGCGAAGGGAGGCAGCTTAACAAAGTATTTAATGCTCCCAAAGAGGTGGGTAGTCACTCCATGCACCAAGTCCCTCGTACCACTTGTCATTGATCTCGACAACCTACAGGATCAACCATCACCACACATCATACGTTCACTATTCATGGGCTTGGGTGGGAATGATTGGAGTCATTCATCCATAAGGTTCCAGGGGGCCTCCTCGTTGCTTGATTTGCTAGTGCATTTGCAGTGGTGTTTAGTTCTCGGAAAACATGGAAGACTTTGAATTTTGTAACAATGTTTACACTATAGTTGATCTTTTAGTGAATGTGTTGCATCTCTATGTTTAATGGATTGATGCCTAAATTTAAATGCTAAATAATGCTATTTGAATCTCCAAATATAATTAACCTATATTAAAATATTTTTAATAAATTTTATTCCTTGGCACTTAAATACAACACTGTTTAATTATTTGTAGCTATGCCTAGACTCTATAAATATAAATTTTCAACTTATCTTTTAAAATATAAAATCACATTGAAACTTTCCATTTATATATATTTAATTTATTTATTAAATTTTAATTAATATATAACTACACATTTTAAAACCTTTGAAACGTATACCTATTACTTTTTAATTTTTTCCAAAATATTTTAAATTATTAATTTAACAATTAAATATAATTTTAATATTTAAATAATATTTATTACTAACATTTTTATTATCATATCATTAAAAAAATAAAACATTAACTGATATATATTTTCATCATCAATTTTAATATTATTATTATTTAAATTTATAATCTAAATTCAAGTAATAATTTTATCTTATTTGGATGCCGATCCTAGCTTGTTAAAAACCAATAACCAAGAAGAAGATCCTTTGGTCTTTTAAGGATCCTTTCCTATTGTCTCATCTCATGGTTATTTTCCTGTGATGTAAAAGAGATGGGTTTAATTTAAATGATATTTTCGTGTCCTGCAAAAGGTATATGTTTAATTTAAAGGATAGTTATTTTTATAGAATTTATTTTAGATTTTGATTTAATATAATTCAAATAATTAGTAAAGCTTTTTGGTGGGTTGCTGTTCTGTTCGTAAAATGCTTTTTGAAAAGACGGTAAATGGATGCAATTTTGAAATTGTTAATGAGTTTGTTAGCGTTGTAAGATGATTATCCATATCTATACTTAATTTTTCCAATAATTTTTATTTCATTTCATTTTATTTTTATTTTTATTTATTTATTTTTATTTTTTTTCTCTTCTTGGAGTTTTTGTGATTAATTTGTAAGTTATTATGGAAGAATATTTTACTACTGAAAAATGTACTGGTATATTATATAAATCTGCTCTTTTAAAAAAAAAAAAAACCCTTTCGCATTGAAATACAACTAGAGGGCTAAGACTTGTCCACCCTTCACTCATAATTTGTACTTTTCATCTACAACCAATTTTCTTAGTCTTTCTCTCATATTTTTATGTGAATCTATATATATATATATTTATTTGTATTTTTTTGTTTTTGGAGTTTTTGGTTGGAATTTGATGAAATCATTTTCAATTTTGTTATAGATTTCTGGACGGTCACTGTTTAATATATGTGATCAGTCCAACATTTCGGGTAGGAACTCCATCCATCATTAAAAAAACCCAAAAAAACCTTCACAATATGAATCACAGTGGAAATTTCTAATCACTCATCAATCATTAAAAAAAACCCAAAAAAACTTTCACAATATGAATCACTCTGGAAATTTCTAATCACTCATAATTTTTGGTTTTAATTATATATATATTTTTAAATTTCTAAAATTTAGAAATTAAATTTGTGATTCAAACAAATCACTAAAATATTCAATATCACATTTCAGTGTATCTTATCCTCTCATTTAGCCTTTCTTATTTAGCTTCTCGTTTTAAGATGGGATGGGGTTCGTTCAGTTGTTTAGCTATTTCCTTCCCGCTGTCGCCCTTTCTCCCACCGATCCACCTTTTAGACACAGGAAGCCACAGCAAATAGCAATGACCGATCAGAATATTAAGGAATTTCGACTAATACTTCAGAGGCAAGAGAATTCCATTGCCACATTGAGCACTCACTTCCAGTCTTTCTGGGCTCACAGGAGTGAAGTAAGAATCTTCAGATGGAATTTGCAATGTGTTCATGATTTTAACAACAACTGAGTTCAATGGAAACAGTGGATCAATAATATTCTTTGCAGAGTCGATTATATTTTTAAATGTGCAACAATAATATCCTTGGTTAATCATATGTTCAAAATTAGGTCTAAACTGAACATGTAAACCCTGCCTAATACCATATATAGAAAAGACAATAATGTATCTTGATATATAAAAAGGCAATAATGTATATGGATACATAAGGATTGTGTGGATTTTTTAAACCATTTTTATTTTGAAAATAAGGATTGTGTGGATTTTTTAAACCATTTTTATTTTAAAAATAAAAATTAGATCATTTTTGGGTTAGTGTGTTATGGGTGTTAATTTTTTCTGTATCATTTCAATTTTATCAAATGTTTATAAAGAGATTTGATTTTTAAAACAATTTATAGATAGAGAAAGTTTCATTATAACCTGTAATTATTACATCAGTATTCAAAATGGAGTTGACATATGTCTTTTTTAAAATAAAAATAAAATATTCTCTAAATAAAATAGAAAAGAAAAATAACTTATAATTAAAATGAATATACTATAAATGTTTAATTAGTGAACCATTTAACTTAATACAATTTTATATAAAATAATTAAAAATTTAAAAAATATTAAAAATAATATTTTAATATTTTATATAACAAAATATTCAATATAATTTATCAATAAAATATTTTAATGTAAATTAATATTTTAATATTGAAATAAAATTTGATAATATATTTTTTTATTTTTATTTTTAATATTTTATATAATAAAATATTCAATATAATTTATCAATAAAATATTTTAATATAAATTAATATTTTAATAGTGAAATAGAATTTGATAATATATTTTTTTATTTTTAAATTTGATTTTTCACTATAATGAAGAAATTTGATCCTCTAAATTTATATTAAATGCGTGTTTAACATACATCTATATAGATATATTTTTCACGCTAAAGAACTTTTACAATTAATGTGATTTATATGTTACCTCTTTAACTAATTTGGACAAATTAGAAATCGTTTGTGCATTGAGCGCAGGTATTCATCCAGGTTAACTTCTCATCCCATAAATATAAACGTGTATTATTTTATTTTAATATTTCACACCGATATACACAGAGATTTTTCACAGCCCGTTGCCATGGACGTAAGTAAGTGAAAAAAGATTCGGAATTTTTAAAGCCTATACCAACATACATATCTGAAACGTGTTTCTGAGTTTCTTATATGAACTGCATTATACCACAGCTACCTTAAATGCATCATCTGAAGAAACAAGCGTTCGCTATCCACCGAATCATGTGTGGAATACACAATGCCGAGATTTATGTGTCAAATCCAGTCACGAGTGGACTTCAAGAACGACGTAGTATGCCACAGTGATTGGCAAAGAAACAAGCATGCCAAATATGACCCTGTAATCAAGATCATGCATTAGCCATTGCCAAAAATATAATTTCATTTGAAATTTTAACTTAATCATGAGCTTGATCTTACGCTGTGCTCAGAATATCTGAGTGTAAATCGTAATCTTTTTTTTTTTTTTCAAAAGAAAAAAGCAGGATGTAATTATATTAAGATGATATAATTGTTCAGATACAGTTGTCTCCGTGGAGACATAATACTGAAGGCTGATCCCTTATAACAGAAAACCAGCTGCTGTTACAACATCAGTCTAATGAGAGATGTATTTGCCGAATTGAAAACATATTAGGAGTAACACATATGAGCCGTAAGTGAGGCAAAAAGAGACAGCCTGATAAAAAGGAGGAGGAGCTACGCCGAGGAGGGCATAAATCCTAAAATGGAAACCAAGATTGATTGCAGAGGCGTGATGGAGTTCTGGAAAATACGGTGATTCCGCCAAGTCCAGATGTGCCAGCATGTTAAAATGAAGAGTGCGCGCCAGGAGGGCCGTTGTGTGCTCCACCAAAGGAAGGCGTCCAGAACAGAAGGAAAGGAGCGATGCGTAAAACCATGAGAGAGAGAGAGCTCATACCAAATTGATGAGGAGACTGTACAGTCAAAAAACATGTGGAAGTTTGATTCAGGATGAGCTGAGCAAAGAGAACACCTGCTCGGACCATGCCAACCTTTTCTCTGGAGAACCTCCCAGGTGAGGTTCTTGTTGGAGAAAAGGAGCCAAGAGAAGAGGATCGCCTTGAGGGGGCAGGGGGCTTTCCATAGCTTGATAGGAAAGATGGGGAGAGGAGGCGGGAGGGTAGAAGAAATGAGGGAGTAGATATTTTTGACAGTGAGAGGAAGGGAAGGTTTCGGAAAGGACCAGACCAGCTCGTCAATGGTGCCCGAATGTGTGAAAGCTATGCGAGAGAAGCTGTTTATAGCAGATTGCCATAGGGGGTGGAGGGGAGGGGGAATGGCGAGTTGGTGATGATTTTTCCAGATGGGCTGGTTGGAGTGCCATGAATCTATAAGCCTGCTCCATGTAAAAAGGTCAATGGAATGAAAGAAGGCAAGGAGAGCAGGGGGAATAAAGGACTCAAGGCTGTGTTGAGTGGGGTCAAAACAGATGAGTACCTTCATACCATTGGCAATGGACCATCTAAGATTCAGCAGAAAAAAAGATTGAATCTTCCTGAAATTCAACCAAATGGTGGAGCCATTTTTGATACCAATGGAGGAGCGCCTGTGCCAAAAAGAGATATTTCGCCCCTTTAGATATTTTTAGATATTTTTGTCTGATGAAGGAGCTCCAAGGATTGCTGCCATATATGCCTCGGTGTAGGGATTTGCAAAGAAGCGCCCTTCCAAAGGACCTTAAGTGCAGGAGGCCCCAACCGCCAGTTTTCCTTGGCCTGGTGATGGAGTCCATATTGACCAGGTGAAGCTTGGAATGAGATGAGCGACCTCCCCACAAATAATTTGCAGCAAGAGTCTTCATTCTATTTGTGACTGTTGCAGGCAGAATGAATAGATGACTCCAAAAGACGGCAAGTTGATTGAGCACAGATTGCACCAATATGAATCTGCCAGCGAGAGAGAGGAAGCGGTGTTCCCATTTTGAAATTTTGCAGTAGAAACGGTCAACAATCCATATCCAGTCACAGATGCGGTAACCTTTGGGTTTTAACCGGAATCCAAGATAAGTAAAGCCTTCCTTAAGCAGCGCTAGGTTGATGCCGAAACTGTCAGCAATCCATAGAGCGATATGAAGGTTGGTGTCATTATGATATAGGACGGTCTTTGTTTTATTGATAGCCAGGCCCGTGGCCAAGTGAAACTTCTGAAGAATATCAAAGAGGCACACCCACGTGGATTTGCAGAGAATGGCAAAGATCAGAATATCATCGACGAATAAATTATGCGAGAGAAAGATATCCTTGCACATCCTGAGAGGTTTGCATCTACCGTCGGAGACCGCTGAGTTAATGCGTGAGCTAAGACAGTTCATAACCAGTATGAAAAGAAGGGGGGAGAGGGGGCATCCCTGGCGGAGCCCCCTCTCAGCTTTGAAGAATGGCGTGGGCTCTCCATTGATGATGACCGAGAAATTGACGCTCTCAACGCAAGCCATAATCCAGCTGATTCCCTGTGCATGTAAACCGATCCTTGCTAGTAGGACCCTGAGAAAGCCCCAATCCACACAGTCGAAGGCCTTTTGAAGGTCAATCTTGAGCGCGGCAGCATTTGTATTTTTGGAGTAAATGGAATAGAGGCATTCTTGTGCCATGGCCACAGCATCAAGAATGAGCCTATTCCTTGAGGCAACGCTGCCTGCAATAGTCAGAAATATATGCATCATTTTGTTACAGATTATAAAACATTTTTTTCACTATTAATTTCTTCCAAAATTAGAGTGATTTCGAAACAATTTTTTTTCATTTTTGTCTTAAAATTACAATGACTTAGAAATTATTTCTTTCCTTTCTGCATCAAAATTATAAAGACTTTTGAACTTTTTTCTCTTTTTTATCACAGAAATAAAATTTTAAATAACAATAATATTTATCCATACAATACTATTAAACATTTTCAATGGCTCAGAATTTTATGTGGTCAAAAGGAAAAAAAACAAGAGAGGTATACCTGCACAATGGACAGATGCCACACAGTTCCTCGAAGACCAGTTGCAATTGAAGCGATGCCCATGAAATCTGGTCCAGCGAGAAAACGCATAAGCATCGCTAACAATGCAAGAGATGTTCCACATGCAATGATTCTGGGTTGCAGCGCCATGAATAACCCTGCAATTTAACACAATTAGAATTATTAACTAGATTTGGTTTTCTAATTCATACCCTAATATTATAGAAAGTAACTACTTAATTATACACCAACTAAATATGATACTTCACCACCGATTTTATATGCTTTGGTCTGAACTTTTTCCCCTACAATAAAGGTTTTAAAGTTATTGGCAGTTATTTGTACAGATATAAATTACCCACTTCCCAATGAGCCAACCACAACAAAACCACCTTGTTCCTGTGATAGGCCTCTGCCTGGGATTAACACAGACTTAAAGATATTAAACAAAAAGTAATGCTTTGGTCTGAACATTTTCCCCTCTAATCACGGTTTTAAAGTTATTGGCAGTTATTTGTACAAATATAAATTACCCACTTCCCAATGGCCACAACCAAAACCTTGTTCTTTTGAGAGGCTTCTGCCAGGGATTAGCACAAACTTAAAGATATTAAACAAAAAGTAATTAGGACTAGCATATTTTTGTGTGTTGGTTTAAGAAAGAAGAATTAGCCCAAGGATGGATTCAGACCACTGCCGAAAAATACAACATAATAGATTATAAAAAAATACAACATAATAGATTATAAAAGATTAAGTAAATTATATAATTTATTAAGTTTAATAAATTTATTTTTTTATTAATAATGTTTTAAAATATATTATATAAATTGGAATAATTAAGGGTTAACTTAATTGGTTTAAGGGTTGACTTAAATGGTTTAGAGTTGAAGTTTTTGATATTGTTGTTAGTTATTGTTGATTAATGGTTTTATTCTCTTCGATTCCCTTAGGGCAGAGCTCCTTAATGAGGCTCACTATTTTCATAATTTATCATCAACAAAATATGGAGACACACTCCAAAATTTCCATGCTTTTCTTTGCTTCCCTTGGGGTTGGGCTCCTTAATGAGGGCCCACTATGTTCATAGTTTACCATCCACAAAATGTAGAAAAATGGTCCTAAATTTCCATGCTTCTATTTGATTCCCTTAGAGCATGACTCCTTAATGAGAACCCACTATTTACATAGTTTACCATCCACAAAATATGAAGAAATACTTAAACAATGAATAATTATATAAATTGAAATATTTTTAAAATAAAAATATAAATGTAAAATTATATAATTTTTAATTTTTATAAAAAATAAACTATATTATATATATATATATATATATATATATATATAACATCTTTCAATACTGGCATAATTTTACATAACTAGAAGTTTTCAAATGAAATACCAAAAGAAATTTAATTTTTTTTTTTAAATCCGCTAAAAAATCAAATTACTATAAAAACAAATTATATTAAAAATAAAGAAAGTAAATAAAACCTAATACTTAAATTCACACATAAAAATAAAATATTATAATACTTCTTGATTCTAAATTTACACATAAATATTTATTTAATAAAATTAGAAAATAATTAATTTATATTTTGTTTTTTTAATTGTTTAATTTTATAATTATATATATATATATGTTAAATATAATTTTTTATATACCAGAGATTAGTAACATAAAAATATTGTTTAAAACAAATGATATATATATATATATAAACTTCTCTATCCGTGTATATATATATATATATATATATATATATATATATATATATATATATATATATATATATACACGGATAGAGAAATTTATATATATATAGAAGTTTATATATATATATACGGATAGAGAAGTTGCTTCAGAAGGAACTTACCTAGACTAAACATTGCCATTCCCAATCCAGCGTTTGACAGAATTGTGACCGAACCTTGCACCATTGGAGGTAGTCCAACATGCAACCTGCAAAATGCTTTATACATCTTTATCAAACCAACGTTATTGTTGTTCAAATCCATAATGATGGGGAAAACTGAAAAAAATCCTAGTATGCCATGCTAGGAACGAAGTTGCTAACATATATATTTTTGCTCTACATTTAACACAAATCTATATGTCTTGTGCCTCACAGATTACATAATTCTGTATATAGGGGTTGATAACGAAAATTGACCTTGCTGAAATGAGTGCCCATATCATTCCTATTACGCTTGAATAGGAGTTGGGATTACAGAGAAGCTTACGCCCAACCATGCCTAATATTATTCTCATCACTGCAGCTGCATGTGGAGAGTTTGGTTCAGATAGATCTTTCCCATCAGATTTATCAACCTTTATAGCTATAAGAGCTGGTGTAGCTTTTGAGATAGATTCTGGAAGCTTATGATCCTCTTTTTCAATTACAAAATCTCCATCCCCCATGGGTAGTTTATGTTCAGAACTAAAATCTCTGTAAACACTAACTTCTTTATGTAGCTGCTCCGGGTCGGTTATGACTGCACTACAATTAGGTTAAGACATTAACTTCGATATAAATAACTTCAAACAGTTCCACCAATAGTTGCTATGGCAAAGTGTTTTAAATAAACTTTCAGAGATATACTTGCCTTCAGAGAGTAAAGAACTTTCACAGCTCCAAACAAACTTCTGAACCTCCTTTGCACATTCATCTTCAAGGTCAGGGCGATAATTAGTTGCAGAGGGGGAAGCCATCTTTCTCAGCTGCACTGCATTGTGGGGAGTAATGGTTAAGCTGTCATCAGAAAAAATGCCTTCACTCGGAGTAATTGGTGTTTTTTCTGATACCATTTCTCTTGTAATTTTGTAGCTGGAATCCATAGGACATTGCAGGTTTCTGGAGGAATGAACAGATTTATATGCCATGTCCAAATCTGAGTGAGTCATGGCCATTATTGGCATCAAATGCAGTGAATTTGAAATTTGAAGTCTTTGAGATGATGCAGCAGAGTTAAATCGCTGTGAAAATGACGAGGAAGATGATTTTCTGACTACAACATGTATCCTTTCATTGTCTGCATCCACCTGGGCATCTCTTGACAGACTTGAATTTTCTCTTTCCTTAAGAATGGAAGGTACATTATCATGCAACATTTTAGCACTTCTGTACTCATATAGAAATAACAAAATAGTATACCAGATAATAGATTGCAGAACAACTGTTTGTACCATCAAATTTTCTGCTGAATCCCCATACATGGCCTTTAAAATTGGGATTCCCATGACTAGAGTATTAGGCAATGTAGATAATGAGAAGAGTGTGATGACCCAATCCAAGCTTCCTCTATGTGACCACTTAGCCCACAAGCCCAGAACCAAAAGTGCCATGGCTTTAGATACCACATCAGCAGCAATGAAAGTAAAATTCAACTTGTAAGGGTTGATCCTGGATATAAACTCAAATGACAGTAGAGGGACAGCAAATACAGCCACAAACTTATTGATCCCTGCACATTGCTCGGGACTGAATACCTTCCACCATTTTACAGATCCATAAGCAAAGAACATTGTCACATACAGGGGAACAACAGCACTGATTACAGTGTATAAATCCTTCCAAGTTATCATCCTTGCCACAGAAGGACTTGGATTTTGATGTGAGTATTTTGGTAGATTGTCCTGATTTCAATTCCACTTGATATTATGTAGCCTCACATTGATCTCACTTCCAGCCATTCTGCTATTGAATACAAACACTGCATAATGCCATCCCAGCAATTGGGTTCAAGTCTCTCCGAGAATCAATGAAGGGAATAGCCACCTAGATCAAGAATCTGACAAAAGGACCACATTGCTATTACAACCGTGGTCATTGCTTCCACATTTGACTGGTTACCACTACATAGGAATCAACGGCCTGGGATAACGTGCTCTCATTTCACTCCTTTTCCCATTATGTTTTTGGTACGATTTGTGAAAAGATGTCCACTCATGTCACTCCTTTTTCCTATTATATATATTTTTTATTTTAGTTATAGATTTTAAAATATTTTAAAATCACATAGATAGTAACTAAGTCACACAAAATAGATAACTTGTATTTATTTAAAAATTTACTAAAAATTAAATCACTATAAACTATTTTTTTTTTTTCAGTAGGAAAAAATCTTCATATTATATATTGAGAAATATATCATGTTTACATTGAGACCGCAGTCCTGGAGATGTGGATATATGGCGTCAAGAGGACGCAAGAGGAATGCATCAGACAGCATCATACAGATATGTACAGCATCTAGAAATGATTCGTAGATATGTATGTAGAATCGGCAGCATGTGTAATATACAAGGCATGAGGAAAACCTGTTGTAGAAAGGATAAACAGATGATATCAAAAACTGTGCCCGCCATAGGAAAGGTGATCGTATAAAGTCCTGTGCGTCGGAGGAGTATAGAATGGCGATGGAAGGGCGCATGTGAAGCTGCGTCCGACAGCACCAATCGGATGGAACAACATCGAGAATCTGGAACAAAATGTAGGCGGCATGAGATAGCAGCCGAGACATATACATATGAGGAAACCCACCTGTATATATTGCGCTGGATATATTTCCCCAGTTAGAGCCGAGAGGAAATCGATCCCGAGATGAGAGGAAGGATGGAGAGCAAAGGCAGGCAGGAGGCCTGAAAAATGCGCCGGTTCCTCCATAACCAGATATTCCAGCAAGTAAGGCAGAAGAGTGCCTGTCTGTCAGAGCATTGGTCTGCCCACCATTTGAAAGCCTCCTGGATGGATGAGAAGTGAATGAGAGGGAAACTGTAAAGAGTCGAGAGCTCCCGCCAGATTCCTTGGACAGCATGACAGTGTAGAAACATGTGTAGATTTGTTTCATTGTCCTGTAGACAAAGAACGCATCGACCAGGACCAATCCAGCCCTTTCGCAGTAATACTTCCCAGGAGAGATTTTTGTCATAAAAAAGCAACCAGGAGAATAGAATGACTTTTAGAGGGCAAGGGGCCTTCCAATACTTGACGGGAAAAAAGGAGGAAAGGGGAGGGAGTTCAGCAATGATGGAAGAATATATTTTCTTGACAGTGATGAAATGGATGGAGGAATCGGTAGACCATATGAGGGAATCCTTAGTTCCATGTTGGAGGATTCCCTGATGGGAAAAGTGAGAAGTGAAGGAAGTCCAATGGGCAAGTAGATGGGGAGGGATGGCAAGCATGAGGGCGGATTTCCAAACTGGTTGTAGAGAGGACCAGGACTCAATGAGGGTGTTCCATGTGAAAAAGCCTCGAGAATGAAAAAAGGAGAGAAGGGGGGGGGGATCATAGACTCAAAATTGTAAAGAGTGGGGTCAATGCCTATGAGAATGGAGGAGCCCGAGTAAAGTGTCCATTTGAGATGGATTCTGAAGAAAGGATGGATTTTTTTAAAACAATTCCATATTGGGGAGCCACGACGGATGCCAAGAGTGGGCCGATGAAGCCAGTGAGCCAGAGGGCGTCCTTTGAGATACTTCTGTTTTATCAAAAGACTCCATGGGCTGTCGCCAAAAAAGCCTCTGTGTAAAGACTTGCATATAAGAGCCTTGCCAAAGAGATGCATATCAAGGAGGCCCCATCCACCTTTCTCCTTTGGGCGTGAGATAGAGCCCAGCTTGACCAGATGTAGTTTGTGAGGGGAGGACCGACCGCTCCACAAAAAAGTGGCAGAGATGGATTTGAATTGATTGATGACGGAGGATGAAAGGAGAAAGAGGTGTCGCCAATAAATTGAGAGCTGTGAAAGGACAGACTGTACCAAAATAAAACGACCAGCAAGTGAGAGAAGACGCATTTCCCATCGAGAGATTTTATGGAGGAAACGGTCAACCAGCCATGCCCAGTCCATGCATTGGTATCCCATGGCTTTGAGGCGAAATCCCAGGTAGGAGAAGCCATCCTTGATGAGGGCAAGATTGATGCCAAAACGATCTGCAATCCAGAGCGCCAGAGCAGGGTCCGAATTGTTATGATATAGCACAGATTTGCTGCAGTTTATCGAGAGGCCAGTGGCAGCGTGGAATCTGTTGAAGAGCATGTAGAGGAAGATCCAGGATGACTTGCAGAGCATAGCGAAGAGAAGGATGTCATCAACAAAAAAGTTGTGTGAGAGGGAGATTTCCCTGCATATGCGGACCGGCTTGAGTCTACCATCATTGACAGCAAGGTTGATGTGGGAACTGAGGCAATTCATGACCAATATAAACAGGAGAGGGGAGAGAGGGCAGCCCTGTCGGAGTCCTCTCTCGGCATGGAAGAAAGAAGAAGGAATCCCGTTGATGATGACTGAATACTGTACTGATTCCACGCATGCCATAATCCATTTGATAGCCTGGGGTCTCAAGCCGATTTTGGCTAGAAGTATGTGGAGAAAACTCCAATTGACACAGTCAAAGGCCTTTTTGAGGTCGATTTTGAGAGCAGCTGCGTTGATGTTCTTACTGCAAATAGAATGTATGCATTCCTGAGCCATGGCAACCGCATCCATAATAAGCCGGTCCTTGAGGAAGGCATGCTGTTCTTCTGATATATATGAATTTAGTACCTTCTTCAATCTGTCAGCTATAATTTTTGAGATGATCTTATAGAGGGTGTTGCATAGAGAAATCGGTCGATAGTCACCAAAGGTAGAGGGCCGATCTGTCTTTGGGATTAAAGCAATAAATGTGGCCATGAGTGCGCTGTTGATGTTTCCCGAGAGGCGAGACATGTCGACCATACAGAGGAGATCTTTTTTGAAGAGCTCGAAAAAGTGGGAGAAGAATTCCACCGGCCAGCCGTCGGGGCCGGGACTCTTGTCTTTACCGAGAGACTTTATGGAGGCCGACAGCTCCTCCTCCGTGACGGTTCTGAAGAAGGCGTCGTTAGCCTGGTCATCGAACATGGTGGGTAGATTCTCAACCGCCCAGAAAGAGTCGGAAATGTCATTATGTTGTCTGGAGTATTGCCGCCTGTAAAACCGCGTGGCCTCCGCTGCAATTTCATGCTGAGAGGAAAAACACTGACCTTGTTCGTTTTCGATCTTCCATATGGAGTTTTTAAGTCGACGGCCATTTGCATATGTATGGAAGAAGCGAGTATTCCTGTCCCCGTTTTTTAGCCAGGTGGCACGACTTTTGAGACGCCAGGTGGCCTCTTCTTTTAGGAGAAGTGCGTGTTTTTTCCTCTCAAGAGTGCATAGGGTCGAAGCCATAGCAATAGATCGACCATTGTTGGGGATGGAGGAAGCGATCTCGTCAATTTCTGTGTTGATGGCGATCAGATCTTTTGAGTCTTTAATTTTCTGAGAATGCTGCCATGATTTGGTTTTTCCTCTGAGGAGATTGACCTTATCCCGAAAAGTGAGGAGGAAGGCGTCTTGAGATTTGTTAATATCCTCCCAGCATTGCTCTATATATTTGTTGAAAGATTCGTCCTGGAGATATACAGAGTTAAATTTGAAGGAGTACCCCATTCGACGCTCCTCCTGAGCCCATTCAAGAAAGATAGGCTTATGATCAGAAGTAAGCTCCCATCCGGATTTAGCGCTTGGCATCCCCCATTGTTGGATGATATTTGCATGTAAGAGAAACCGATCTAGTCTCTTCGCTATAAAAGCATTGTCCAGTCTGCCATTGTCCCATGTGGGGGCCATGACCGCCGGGCAAATGTCGACAAGTTTGCGGTTAAAAAACTCTCTCCGCATTCTTACCGCCATTCTGTCGAGAGGGAGGCCATTGCCCCAACTTTCTTCTGCACTTAATGTGAGATTAAAATCTCCAGCAACGAGCAGCGAGCCGATATCCATAATGCCCGTGGAGAAGAAGGTGTCCCAAAAAGAGGACCTGTGTCTGAATGGGGCGTATATATTCAGCAGATTTAAAGTAGTCAGCCTTCCCTTGATAGAAGCAAAGAGAAGAATTCCTGCAGAGCATTTGAAAGCCCTGGCGTTAATAATAGTCGGATCCCACATGGAAACCAGACCACCCGAGAGGCCGTCGGCATTGGTGGCGACCATGTGCCAAGAAGGATACATCTTGCGGAAGAAAGCAATAGAGACAGAGCTGTGGTGCATGGTTTCTTGGATGAAAATGATGGAGGGGCGAGCAGAGAGGAAGGTTCCCCTTAGAGCCAAATACTTTGGGCCGGCTCCGAGGCCTCTAATATTGTATGAGATTAGAAAGGTCATTTGGACGACTGTCCAGCCGCGCCTGCTCTAAGGGGCTGTGAGGGAGGGGATTCGAAGATGGGGACATCAACGAGGGGGAGGTTTGTTAGGCCAAGTTCGGAGGAAATGGTTCGCCCTTTATAGTGTCGACTCCCACCCCGGGACTTTTTTCTGACAGTGATATTTCTGGCCGAGTTGGGGCTGATAGAGGGGAAAGATGGTTTATGAATAGTTAGTGGCTCCAGAACAGGAGGGTTGCAATTGAGGAGATGCTCGATATCACTGTCAAGATGGTTGGCTGGGGAATCGGATGGGGAGTTTAAGGGGGTCGGGGAGAGGTGTATTCCTTTCCCTTTTTGGGAAGCAGAGGGAGGGGACGGGGAGGAAGAGATAGTGATGGGGTGGGAGCCAACCACAAAATCTGAGACATTCATGGTTGGGGGAGCGGAGACAGGGGCCTCTTCATGCTGTTCATGAACTGGGGAGCTGCAAAAATTTTCCCTTGAGTTGATTGGTGAAGAAGGGGTCGCCTCTGACATGGGGGTGCTTCTGAATCCTGTAAGGACGGGCGAACCTGGATTGGTGGGTTCAACTTCATATGTGCACCTGTATTCTTTTGATTGGAAGGAGAAATTCTCCTCAAGAGGGGCATCTTTTTCAGAGAGAGAGATGGACCCTTCATGTTTCTTAGTAACCCGCGAAGGGGGGCATCGTCTGCGTCGGCTGAAGTGACAGTCTTTGACAAGATGACCTGTGCGGTGGCAAGCAGAACAGCGAAAAGGAATGCCCCAGTAATCTAGCCTCTGTTGGATCTTGATTCCATCCCAGGTGATTTCGATTTGGTCCGGATAGCCTCCTTTGTATGGTCTTTCTATAAGGATCCATGCTATTCTTTTGTCCTTTTCGCCACGAACCCAGGGGTCGACATAAATGAATTTCCCGATAGCGCCACCAATGGTAGCAAGAATCTCTGCCGTCCACAGCTGCAGAGGGAGATTCGGCAGTTTGACCCAGATCATGCTGTGGGTGGGAGTGTTCTTTAGAGGATCAAAACCGAGGAACCATCTGGAAAGTGGAAGAAAACTTCGGCCCGAGACCCATGGCCGGTTCAGGATGAGTTCCAGGTCTTCCTCTTTTTGGAAGTGGAAGGAGAACCAGTCCTTCATTAGCCTTGAAACTATAGGAGAGTATCCAATAATAGGGACCCAGGATTTGGTTATCCAGCTTCTCATTTGGGATTCATCAAGCTCTGGAAAATACCACTTCCCCACAAGGGCGTACCTTTGTAAACTATCAATTCGATCAACTAGAGACGGACCAGAGACAGTAACAGTCGGATGAGGAACCGTTTTGACCGGACGTTTTTGGCGCCCCTTTGGGATACGGGAGGATCCCATGAGGGGAGGGTCCCTCAGCTCTGGCGGCATGTAGTCGGACAGCGTGGAGAGCCACCTTGGATTTTGCTTGGACAAGTTGTGTACAGTCTCGGTATGAATTGCCGTGGCAAATAACTCCTTAGTAGCTGGAGAGTCGCTGTCAGTGGCCATCCCGAGATGAAAAGAAGACAGTGGAATTGATGAAGAATCCCTGTGTAAGGATATCCCGTACCTTAGAGTGTGCCAAAAGTAGGGTCCCTCGTACAGCGGGGAAAGGGTGGACATTGCTAATTAATAATGGTTAAGAGCATGTGTTTCTAGTAAGAGGTCACATGTTCAAAATCAGGGATAGAGTATGTATGTTATAGTAAACGTAGACTTAGCAGTGAAATCGCTACCCAAAATAGATCCCTTGTCTATTTCCCCAAAATAGATCTCTTGTCCCCGAAACAAGGAAATCTCATACACCAATTTGATGTCTAGCTTAATAGTGACTTTGAAATTAAAATAATAATAACAACTCTAAACAAAATCTGATTTTTAAATCAACCCAATAATAAAAAATCACTACAAAATATGCAATTTCAGATATATGGAAGTTGCCAGATTCCGGGAGAGATCGCCGCAAAACTAAGGCGATATGAATGCAAATTATCAAATGCCGACAGCTAGGGCCGTAGTATATGCCTTCTCCTCCTGTAATTTATTGAAGATTGAGTGTGGTTTCCTTCCCTGCAAATATATCTTGAGTTGTCGATTTTCAATTGATTGGGCAGATTAGGTTTTCAACACATTCAATTGCAGCTTTTGTAACGTGTTGTTCCAGCTTTTTATTGTTTGGTTTTCTCTCCACATAGAACCCATGAGGTCATTGCTGATTCTGATGGTTCCCTGTACAGATACAGTGAGATATTATCACCAGAAAGGTGACATAATCCATCAATAAGTCAATCGACACAAATGGTTAGGTTTTCTTTTGGGAGGTATTTCCAAGTTTAGTACAACTGAGAAGCAATTTTGTTACAATTAACATAACAGTACTGCTAAAACATTATTATCGTAATATTGTTTTAAGTTTTATTGATTCTGGCAGAAATTGTGTTTCACGTTGAATATAATTTTTGGTTAGATTGTAAATTTTTGTGTTTTAAATTATACTTTTGAATAAAAAAAAATTAGAGAATTTAAATTATGTAAATGTTATAGCATAAATTTATAATTTTAATAATAAAATGGATTTGAAAATGTTTTAAAAAATAAAAAATAAAATAAATAAATAATTATAAACAATTAATTATTTTCAAAGTTTTATTCAGAGTTAGAATTATTATTAACTAAAACAAATAATATGGGAGTCAATTGTTGAATTGAGGCTTCTCCATAACGTATATTGATAAGATTTTCTGTGTAAATCACATTTAGAAAAACTTTTGTGTACGCGTTTCAAACCAACTAGTGTGGTTTATCGTCAGGACAAGTTGAGGATTCAGATCATGGCTGCCAATTATATAGGGAGAGCAAATCCTCCAAATGGCTAGGTTGATTGGGTTGACCATCAATGGCTATCTAAACATATTAATAAGTCAAAGGTAATAGAATAAATAACCACTTGTAATGTATTAGTTATTCAATTTTATCAATATTAATATATTTTACTTAGGTTAATAAATGATGAGGCTGAGGAATTGTCTCGATGGCCAAAAGTGGCTAGAATGGCGTAAAAAGAATTCAAAAAATCATGCCCTAACATTGTTTGAATCATGTTTTTGATGGTGGAAATGGTTTCAGCACCATCAAAAACCTCTAGGGCACCCAAAATATTGAAGATTAACAACTATAACTATGATTTAGAAAAATTGCTGAATTTTATCAAAATATAGCTGGAATTTCTACGATTTTCCGGTCAAAAAAGCAGTCTAGTTAGACTATAATATGTCATAGATTAAAAAAAAAAAAACAGTTTTACATTTTGGTTTTTTTAGTTTGGTAATACTTTTTTTAGCTAAATTATAGTTTTATGTTAATAGCTCCGACAAACAAGGAACTCTAGCAATCAATTTGTTTATTAGCCACTATTAGTTTAGCGTTGAGTAATGCAAGATTTAACTTCGAAAAACAAATATTTATTTTTCAATATGTTATAATTTTTAGATATTTATCCAGTGATTTTTCATTTTTGAAAATCACCCAAAATTAAAAGGTGTAGTCTAACTTGTAAACAAAATAGCCTTTTTCACTGGAATTCACCCAAATGTGGCAATACAATTTTAAAATTTTTTGTTGTTTAAAATAGATTTTTGAATGCATAAATGGATTTAGCACCTTAAAAAAACCCATGGGGCACTCCAATTATGCAAATTAAACTCAAATTTTTAAAAATTTCAATTTTGATTAAAATTAACCAGAAAAATAGTGGTGAAAAAGGCCATTTAGTCTATAAGTTAGACGAAGCCTCCTTCAAAATAGCTCATACTCACTTACTACCCACCATAGTTTTAAGCAAATGTTTAAATAAAAAATGGATAGGAACAAGATGTAAATAAATATATTTAAGAGGAGTTAGTGCCCATCATTAATTATGTGTTCTTTAGCACTTTACTAAGTAAGAGAGTAAAAATGTAAATGTGCAATTGTGGTTACTACCCACCAAATTATATGCACTTAGTAGGCAATTAAATTTTCCCCCTAATATATATCATTTTAATTTTTCCAAAAGCATAATTTGTAACTTAAATGATAAACATGGTTAAAATGTATTTTTGAATACATAAAATAGATTTAATTTCTTAATTTTTTAAAAATAAAATTAAGTAAATCTACCTTTCAACTTATATTTTAAGTAAAATTATCCCAAACAGATATACCAAAAAAACCATATATATAAGTTAAATTATCCCAAACAAATATATATCCAAAAAAACCATACATATAGATATATATATCCCCAAAAAAAACTAAAACATACTATGTTTAAAATGAGACACCCATAAAAAAACAAGCTCAAAATTCTCTACGGCGTCTCGCCGAGAACAATAAAGTTAATCATTTTCGTATACTTGAATTTTGAGTGTTCCGTTTGGAGTCCGCTCGGCAGGCACCGTGGAATCCGGATTTGTTTCACCCTCCGACAATGTGACAGGAAATTTGCTGCAATGTTTACACAGCCGGGGCAAAAATACAAATTAATTTTACATGTATGAATTTTAAATTAATATAAGAATTAAAATATAATTATTTATCCTAAAGTGCTATTGCTTTTAATAATGTGACCATTTTACTCTTTGCTGGTTCAGGAGATTATAAATCAGACATTATACAATTTAGTAAATTTAAAAAATCCTGAAGTTCGCCAACTCAACGTGTTTTTGTCGATAAAGATATTAGGTGAACGACTGATTTATTTTACAGTTAATAATGATCGTCCGTGAACGACTTTTATATATTACAGGTGGGAAACTACACGTAGCATTTCAGCGAGTTGGCCCATATGTGTATGTCTATTTTTTTTATTTTATATGAATGAATAATATTTTATGTTTATAAGACTAAAAATATTTTATGGGAATATCAATTTCTTTGTTTTTTGTCTTTTGCAATTTAATCATTTTTTTACTTAAATTGATGATGAGCTTAATTAACTTTCTAAGAGTATCTTCACTGAAAATATAATGCCAAGGAATTGATGCTAACATACTGCCATAACTATCTCTCATGTCTCTGAAAGCATCACATTCTAAAATGCAAAAAGTGCACACTCTTTCTTCCCAAGCATCTTTAGATCTCTTCCACTTCACACAACCATTGACGTGAGTTAGTTCTTAATTGAGCAATAAGAATATTTGTTCTCCAAGGAATGCTAACTTCAATGTACTCTTTTTGTCGCAGATCACAAGTCTAATTGAATTCTTCTTTCTACCCAACTCTTTCTCCCGTATAAGCTTACCAAACTTTTCCATAATAAAATTCTTTGACACCTTGTTATTTGTGGGACATGCATTGAGGTAATATTCTATTTTTGCATCTATTTGTTATTTTGTCTCATCCATGATTTCTTTCTTTCGCTCATGCCTTCATTGAGTATAACTTTCAGCCATCTCCCTACGCCCATTTGCTCAATTCTTTGAATATTGTTTTTTAAGTGGATGTTTATAATTTTCTTTATTTTATGTATATGGTTTTGAATATCGTTTTATAGGGCGCATGCTTATTATAAAATTTAAATTTAGATAAGGTTGTTGTTGTTGTTGTTGTTTTTTTTTTTTTTTAAATTAAAATTTTATTATTATTAGCACAATCATATTAGTAAATGTGGTTGATATAGGCAGATTATTATAAAATTTAAATTTAGATAAGGTGGTTGTTGTTGTTGTTGTTGTTGTTTTTTTTTTTTTTTTTTTAAAATTAAAATTTTATTATTATTAGCACAATCATATTAGTAAATGTGGTTGATATAGGCAGATTATTATCATGTGTAAAAGCTCGTTGACATATAAAAGGTGGAATAAATTTTAAACTAAGATAAGGTTGAGGTAGTTGTTGTTGTTTTTTTTTTAAATAATTTTTTTTATTATTAATTATTAGCACAATCATATTAGTAAATGTGGTTGATATAGGTAGATTATTATCATTTGTAAAAGCCTATTGACATATAAAAGGTGGAAAATAACGCCAATTAGAGTATATCAACCACATTTACCAATGTGGTTATGGGAGAGAGGGAGACGTCAATTAGAGTATATCAACCACATTTACCAATGTGGTTATGAGAGAGAGAGACAAACACACTATTGATTTCTTCTCATGTACATTCAGTCTTCCATGTTGACAAGATCTTAGTTAATACTATTTTACTAGAGTAATGAAAAACAGAAAGTCATACTAGAAACAATCTTGTAAACAAGGATTATGCAACTAAGAAAGAAAAAAGGAAAGTCAGAGTAGAACTAGCATAGATCCATCTTAAGTACAGATCTAACATGAATTTTCTTCACGTGCAAACTTCTTTAGAATGCAAAATACAATGTGTTATTTTTCATTGTTTAAATTATATTTCTGAATATATGACCAACTAAATCTTTTAACCATAAAACTTATTTTTTTATAGAATTAAACATCTTACTCATGCATTTTTTTACTTTTAATTACTTTACAACATATTCATTTTTTTATAGCCTGACATTTTTTTTAAGGGGAACCCACTTACAAAAAAAACTTACACATCCCCTCATACTGGACTGTAGAATGAGCCTCTCAACTCAATTAGAAACAATCTTGTAAACAAGGATTAAACATCTAAGAAATTACACATCCCCTCATACTAGACTGTAGAATGAGCCTCTCAGCTTAATTAGAAACAATCTTGTAAACAAGGATTAAACATCTAAGAAATTGGGCAAGCACTGAGTGCCTCATCAAATAAAAGAACCTACCAATGGAATGTAGAAACACCCACATATATTCATGTGCCTCATCAAACAGAAGAACCTACCAATGGAATGTAGAAACACCCACATATATTCAAGTGTTGAGGACGACACTTTTTTGAATGGAAGATACATGTTAAGCCCTACATAAGACCCTTATTTATTCATGTATATTGAGTGATTACATTTCTATAGTTATAATGCTATGTAGAATAAAACATTTCATGATTTCATTTTATTATAACTTTATAAATTTTCTCTCTTTCTCTCTCTCACACACACACATATAAAGGAGGCATAGTCTTAAGATCATAAAATCTTGTCTTATACATTGTATTCATTGTAAAAGGAAGTTTCCCCTTGAAGTGGGCTATAATTATTGATTTCTTATATTATTAAACTCCAAGATTCATAACATTGTTTTTAAAATTGATAATTTCCCATTTAACTTATTTCTTTCATAACTTCATTAATAATTTGGGGGTTGAATTACAAAATAACAATGTAAGTAATGGAGAAATTAAGTGATCACATAATTATCATATTGCAATTTGTATGAGTGCTACCATAAATCTCAATAATACACATACATAGAGCTTTTAGCTAGAGTCCAATTCCACCTAACTCTTGCAAAAGGATATACTTCAGAAATGATGTCTATGAAATAAGAGGCCATCTAAAATCTGTAAGGATCATTTTGAGAAGAGTCTCCAACTATGGTTATCACAACTAAGATTTTATTAGAAATAATGGATCCCATTTGAAAGTTGATTCTTTATGGACTATCTTGTGTATCAATGGGCTTAAGATTCATTTTCTCCATATAATCTACTAAGCATGGAAGTATCATATCTAAAAGTTTCTTAAAGAAGTTGAGTTGGGATATATTGAGTTCTTAACTATATCCACCATTTACTTGTCTCCTTTGGATTATATTTGGCCTTATTGAATTCTCCCACCCCATCAATGATCAATACTAACGCAAGTTGTACAAAATTGTAGTATTCCTCAGAATCATTGCTTGAAAATAAGCATTATAAAACTTCCTACTTTGTTGACTATAGCTCTATTTTCCAAGTTTATATAATCAATAATTCATTTTACCATTTCAATGTAGGGTAATATAGTCTATCTAGTTGCTACATTATGAAGGTAAAACCTCTAAATTTTCTCATAATCCGTACAGGTGTAGATCTTCTCCATCTCCTTGTATTCCAAAAGGTAAAGAGTATGATTCATATATTAAAACCTGATATATCTTCCCCATGGATATTTGTGTTGCAATCCCATATAATTGCAAGTGTTGGGCCTGACCATTTTATTGGGGTCTTTATGCCATCTCACCTCATAAGCTTCTTCTACTATAACTTATTTTTTCTTCTGGGAAATTTCCTTCTTAGGAGATGTGACATATACACTTGATTAATTGGAATATCCCAAACACTAAGCAATGTAAAACATTCAATTATCTACAATTAGACGGCATCAAATGATAATTGTTTTTTAAAAGTTTACGAGAGAATGGCTTGCTATGATTCAAAGGAAAATAATTTTGGGGGCAAGCATTACGTGTTTCAGGAATATATTCAAGACAAAAAATAGATAGATTCATGTGTGTGCTATAGAATTAAAGGATAATAATCATGAATCTTATTGAATAGGAAATGACACCTATTAGCCTAGAAAATTTCCTGAATGCTTGTTAACTTACATTTTAAAATTGAAATTGTTAAGACATTATCTTTTAGGAAAAAAAATTCTAAAAAATAAATTTAGGAGAATGTTAAGAGACCTTTAGACAATGAAATAAAACCTTCTTGTATAAATTAAATCACACATTAATATAAATGTAAGTGATGAGTTATCTTTGACATGGTATCAAAGCTTGGTTCAACTCTTTTGTAATAACCTTTGGTTGATTTTCCATGTAAATAAAATAAGGCCAAGGTCATGATACATGTATTCCAAGCTGAACGTTGGGAAAAACATAGTGATGGGTATCACTTGTGATTAATTAATGGCTATGGAAATTGGCAATGGCATTTTTTTATGAAATGAAGAAAAATAGGAGAAAATGAAGGTGAAGAGACACAAATTTGTATGCAAGGGAAATTAGATGAAAAATGAAGGAAACTAAAGAAAATAGAGGCCTCAATAATAAAAAGGCTTCTAAGGATCAGTGAACAACCTTTTGTTAGTTTTATCTTTGTTCTCCCGTTCTCTCATACTCTTTCACACTTAAAGAAATTTTGGAGCATGCTTGGAGCACTCTAGTATTCACTTGGATTTGGAGAAAGAAGACAAAGGAAAGTAGGAAAGTGTAAGGGAATAGTTGGATCAAAAACTACATTTGGATTGCTTTGCAGGTAACATGTTGCATGTGTGATTTCCTTGTTGATTTTTGGATGCATGGTATATGCATGTGATTTTTCGGTTATGTGTTGTCATTGGCATGGAGATTTTCCTGGATTGATAATGGTTACAACCTTGCATTTCCATTTCTTAGATAACCATGGTGTTGTGGGTTTTTCTACTTGATTGTTTTTCTGATTGGTGCTCATACTCCTTATGGTTGTGGATTGGAACAAATGCTCTAGAAGCCCTGGAACAACTTGGGTTGAGTTACTAGTCCTGGAGCCTAAGTTGGGACAAACGCTCTAGGGCCCATAGTGGGTTAAGTTACTAGTCCTTGGAGTCAGGTTGGACAAACGTTTTGGAGCCCTGGAAGGTTGTGGGTTGAGTTACTAGTTCCTGGAGCCCTATACAACTTTGGTAAAGACCGATTTGATTGATTTTAGTGATGTATGACCGTAGAGGTGGAATAACTGTGGAGGAGGGTTGATGTGTTGGCCTATAAAAACCCTAGTTGGTTTGTCTTGGTTTATTCCATGAGATCCCACATTCATGCTTGGAATATGGCGTGGGGGTGACTAGATGAAAGAGAGATTTGGTTCATCCTAATCTATGGTCGGGTGGTATGTGTAAGTACCTAACTTGGCTGGTATTTCCATATATTAATAAGAGTTATTCT
The DNA here is from genome assembly GCA_031772625.1 of Pinus tabuliformis. Taxonomy (NCBI): domain Eukaryota; kingdom Viridiplantae; phylum Streptophyta; class Pinopsida; order Pinales; family Pinaceae; genus Pinus; species Pinus tabuliformis. The sequence continues at coordinate 533,299,502 of CM062804.1, read as the reverse complement.
TCTACTGTGATTCATGTATACTTGTAGTGTTTATGTTGTTGATATTATGGCTGAGTTACCATGGTTTCTATGTTGGATATTTGTTGGTTACATTATGTTTGTTATCTATGGATCATGTCACGATTTGTTTAGTTATCTAATTATTGATGAATATATGGACTAGTAAGTGTTGTTGCGACTATGTGGAGAGGGCATAGAGCCTTCTTGGTGATTCTCAGATGAATCTCATACTCCTATGATTAGATATGCATTCATGACCTATAGCTTACATTTCTACCATGTGTTTGACAAATTGCCTAGTGTGTTATAGGCAGTATAGGTCAAGTTATACCTTCAATTTTGAATGATTAGCATTGTTGTCATGAGAAATATGATTACAAGAAGTTCTGGGTAGTGGTTTAGATAATAGCCTAGAAAATAGGCTCAGATCCAGAAATTGCATGCACAAAACTGGAGATTTGGGGTCATAACTGCATGGAGCAAGGCTTTCGAGTGTGGTTGGAAGCTCACATTTGCATGCAAGTAGTGTAAAGGGTGCAGTTATAGGCCTAAGGTAATGAAACAAGGTTCTAGGTTAGGGATTGACCACTTGGGGCGTTTCTTCATCTCCTGGGTGATCTGTAGTACGTGTAGGATGTCAATTTGTGGTCAGTTTGTAGGCTCCAACTCCTTAACTAGAACTAGGAGGTGGGGTCAGGATGTAATGGCACTCGTCTCATGTTTACCCTGGCAAGCTTTTGAATTTGGGTAAATGTGGGGAGAGGTGGTTACATCCTTTTCCACTAAGAATTTGGCATATTCCTCTTCTTGTCAAATTTGCATATTTGTGCTTTCTTTGTTTTTATTTTTCTATGTTGGACAAACCATATTTACTAGTGCAAAATCCTATCGATATATTTTCCATATTTCGATCTGTAACAGATTGTGATTACCCCATTACGAAATCCAATTAGGGATCATATTGTTTGCATATGGTGAGAGGGTGCTTGTTGTTTAGTTTGTCTAGGTTAATGCAACATCCAATCCAAAGTTCGTTTTTTATTGGCTCATGTATAGTTATGATGTCTTCACAACAACTATAGAATTTTATGAGTCCACATGCAACATCATTCCATATTTTCATGTTGTTTCATAGGTTTGAAGGCTCACAATTGTGTTTTATTTAGCTCTCATGAACTTGATGTGACAATTATCTTCTTTAAATTTCTTTACATTTAATTATTTAGGTCATGACAAACACAAATATTGACTAGTGTGTAAAATATTTGAAGGAATTTTCACCCACCTATCGATTCCCCATTTTCTTGCAAGCTAACATTCACCAAAGATTATTATTGTTGAAACATTTTTTTATCCATTTTTCAACCTAATATCTCAAATTTATGTGTGAAGAGGCATTCTCTCATCTCCATTGTTGCACTATGCTAAATAACAAGGAGAATTACTAGTATTGTTTCAAAAATATCAAGAAAACCCTCATTTTAATGACTTATGGAAAGGCATCTATGAAGGAGTGGAGGAAAATTCATCTACCAAACCTACATTAGATAAGGAGTTGGTCATTTGGGAGAACAAGGAAAACAAAGCCTATGCCTTAATTATTGCTTCTGTAAGCAAAGGGGTGAGATGTCATTTACTTTCCATTACAAAAATCTTATGGTGCATTAAAGAAGTTATACTATTTGTATGACTCACACTCTAAATTGGAGGTTGTTCAATTGATGGTAAAACTATTCAACCTTGAGTTGAAAGATGATGATCCCATGGCCCTAGCTTATGAAATTAGAGCCATCATGCATGATGTAGATGCCACTAGAGTTACTAATGATCATTCCTCTTGCAAAATTTTCAACATCCTCTACCCTACATACTCTCATTATATTGAATCCTTGCAAGCTAATGACCAAATTAAGTCCATTACTTTTGATTCTCTAGTAGAAACGTTTACAAAACGAGAAAAATATTTTGGGAAGAGGAAGACAAAAAATTTGTCCCTTAATGAAGTGATATGCTTTGCTCATAAATGGAAGAATCAATCACACGATTCTCCTAGAGGAAGTGACAGTAGAAGGGGACGTGGAAGTAAGAATTACGAAGGTAGGGGGTAATCACATCAAGGAGAAAAAACCAATATTATCTTCATTCATTACGATAGAGATGAACATGATGTGGAAACATATAGAATCTCCTCAGAGAGAACCAAATATAATTGAAACCCAAAAGAAAGCATAAGTCAAAACTGTATCTAGCTAAAGGTAAAGAACTTGAATCTGCTGATTATGTTGTTTCCCATTGCAATATTGGAGAAAATAAATATTTGTTTCACACTTAATTTGCTTCTTGGAGATATGCATGCTTGCTTTATACAAGTGAAACAAGCCACATGACCTTATGAAGAAACTTCTTTGAAGACTTTAGCATAAATTTAGATGGAACAATGTATTTTGTAAATAAATCAAATCTCAAGCCATTAGGACTCGACACCATCACCCTTAGATTGTTCCTTGTTCACATTCACAAATAAGGCCACTATATTCTTATCTTCAATGGTAGTGTGTCAATAAGAGAGAAATTTGACAACATGGTTGTCATGAATAGAATGGAGGATGAAATACTATTGAAGTTGAAAGGGACATCTGTTGATACAAAGAATTATGCATACATCTCTCGTCATGATGAAGGTACATTGCCATATAGTCTTCTATGACATGCTATATTTGGGAATATTAATTATGACAACTTTTTCTTGTTGAGAAAATGGTGTTTTAGGTTTTCCTACCGTTCCTAAAAAATTGAAGCAGTGTGATACTTATATCCTTGGAAATCATAGCAAACAAACTTTTCATGGTTCTACTTCCAAAGAATGTAGAGAACTTAGACTGATACACTCTAATTTGTGTGGCCCTATGCATGTTGATTATGCTAATGGAAGTAAATATATGATGAATTTTATTGATGATTACACTAGAATATGTTGGGTTTTCTTGTTGAAAATTAAATCTCAAGCTTTTGAAACTTTCTAAAATTTTCATGTAAGGATTGAAAATGAAGCACAATCACATATTGGTTCTCTTTATTATGATAATGGAAGATAATACACCCATAATTAATTTGAAAACTATCCTCTCTAACATAATATCCAACATCAAATCAAAATTCCATACAATCCTTAATAAAATGGTGTAGATGAAAGAATGAACATGACTATCTTGAATATGGTTTTCTCAATGATGTTTTTCGAAAGATAAATTTTATTTTTTCGAATTGTTACCCACCAAATTGTTAACCCCATAGGAGAACACTTTTATCCTACATTTGAAAACCAACTAGCATCCCCTAACAACCACTATTTGATATTTCATATGCCTCTTCCATTTGCATCATCCATGTGCCTCTCACCATCAGAAATGTGCACTTGAATGATGGTGGGGTACTATTCAAAAGGTATTGTGATAATTTTTAAATCAGGTGCTTATACTTGTTTGTTTTGGGCATTTAGTATGGATAAAGGGGTGGTCTGGAAGATTAACTGATCTCGACTGTAAATTGTTCTCTCACCTTACTAGGGGGGTTAATGTTTAGCCCTAGTCGAGTGGGATCTCCCTTAAGTCCTTAGGGTTATAGGAGGAGTATTACTTGGGAAAACTAGATTGAGATATCATGTTCATTATCCCCTATACCATTCTTTACACTTTCATTACACATTACAAGCCCCATATACCACCTCCACTCTTCGAGTCTAACTTGTCATAGGTTCTTTAGGATTTGGCACTCACATGTTCACCCTCCTTGAGTAGGGTCGGATATCTATTTCCCTAGAGGTTGATGTAGCTAAAATAGCTAAAAAGCATATCATGGCCACAACAAAGAAAAAAAAGGAAATCAAAATGAAAAATATGGCCAGGGACATAAATCAACATGTGGGAAAAATCCTAACATGAGCTTTGCCCTCCTCAATTGGCCATCACTTGCTTCCTAAGCACATGATGTTCCTTCATATCAAAAGTAACCATGAAATGTCCCAACCCTGATGAGCAGTGAACTATCTCATCTTAAGGGGTGTGTAAAATGCTACATCATACAGAGAAAGATCTAACCCTTGAGCTATATGCAATAATACAAATAATTATCATGAAGAAGTAAAAGGCACACAAGAGGGTTGGAAAAGGTAGGAAAAGCAAAGTAACCCATGCCTCCATCATTTCTCCATCCTTTACATTAATACACTCAGGATGTGAACACCCCATCAAGGTCACCTTGACCATGACACTTGGCCATGAAGCCTTTTCCCCTTCATTATCACATATATGCACTAAAACCTATTAGTTGAGGGGTTGACCTTGGAACTATCACGTCCTCTTGGGGACTGGAAGTACCTAATAGGGTTAACCATTATCCACTTCTATCAAGCTAGGGAAAACATTTACATGGCTTGGTCTAGTTAGATATTAAAAGGTGTTCCTTGTTTGAAGCATTAATATGCCCTTAACATTCAAGTTTGGTACATTTAGATGCATATATTCTGATGGATGGTTGCTTTCACTTGAGTACATGTTATTTTGTGAGGTGGTCCATTGCAGCCCAAGCCTTAAGGGCACCCACTCCATAGTGTCCCAGGCCATTTAGAGATATATATGGCTTAGAAAATGCAATGTTGAGAGGTTTGAGCCTCTGGACAATATGATCATATCTTATATGTCCCAAAGCACCCTTAGGACCCAGGAAATTGGTCTACTTTGACTTAGCATAGAATATTCTTCATGATGGAATCAAGGGACCCAATATACCCCTAGGATAGACTTGACACGACCTAATGGGAAAGACTTGATTCAGAGCTCAGATGAGGATGTTCTCCCATTGAGAAATTAGGGAGGGCTTTTTGCGCCTAGAGAAGACTTAATGGTGGAGAGAGGAGGCCTCATTTTGATAACTGGAGACCCATGGAGATCACATCATGACACCCTAGTTGCACTTGGGACCCCAGAGGAGTATTTGAGGGTATTTCCTCAAATTTTGGATGATCCTTCCATGTTGACACTTTTTCACACCTCATCACACCTTGGTATAGCATTTGGAGCCCTAAAAGGGCATTCCATCAACATTATTGGATGCTACGGAACACACGTGTGGCAATTTATAGTTTATTTTATCATTTAGCTAGTGTGTTGATTGTAACCCAAGGTTTTCTTATGTCAAACTTGATTTATGGACTTAATTAGGCATAAATTGGCAGAGGTATACCTCATATAAATATATGTCATGACCTCACTTATATTCTCATCATCACTTATGGATCAGTTTGGCCTCTCTAAGATATTTCAACCTAGCTGTAATAGACTTATTTCTTGCGGATATGTGATCTTTTGTGGAGTATTTTCTTGAGGATAATTTATCTTGTTTTGGAGACATACTTTTGGAACAATAAAAGATTGATTCATGCATTTTCTTGTAAGTATTCTATGTATTTGAATATCTTCATGTCTATTTCATGGAATGGATGTTGTTAAGGTTTGTATGTGCTAGTTTTTCTTGAATATTTTTCTTTGAAATCTTGGCAATGGTATTGTATGCATTACCCTTTAAGAATTGTGTGACCCTTGAGTGATATTTCATGTTAATCTCTTTGCAATGACATTGTTCCCTCATAAAATGATAGCTAGGGTATGAAACTATGGTTTTTCATTATCCCTACTCCATTCTAGGGTTTGCTTTTTCATAAGTATATCTCCCTTTAGACTCCATCACCCAAGATCAAGCACCAACCTCTTCCACATAGGTGATAACACCATAAATTTTCCATAAAACCTAATTTCTCTCTCGTCCCTCAATTTTTTGGCCCTTTAAGGAAAGTCTCCAGGACAGGGTTAGTGTCAAAAGTCAACTAGGGCATAGGTGTTAGGTTGGGGAAGGGTTTCACACGTGGTTGGAAACTCATTACCTTAAAATCATCATTTTATTGTGATAAAGTTTCCATTTTAGGGCTAACGTCATAATCCCTAGGAATGTTTTTACCTGAGAAAACTATAATCTAGCCCTTGGCTTCAACATAGGGCTTGGTGAAAGCTTGTTTCCCAGCATTCTTTCTCAGCTCTTCGTCCATTTTCAAGGCGTTTTTCAGTGTTTTTGGCTTGACTCATGCACGCGAAGAAGGAAGAGATGATCCAGCAATTTGCACATGAATTCCTCAGCTACCACATTTAAAGAACAACACGGTCAAGGACGAGAAGGATGATCATTTTCAGCTCAATGACTGCAACAGTTATTGAAATGCATTCAAATCATACTTCACCTGTTCAGGAAGGACAACAAAGTACCAGTAAAAGTCAAATTGATCCATTAAAACAATCTAATTGTATCAAAGCCCATATCTGATTGTAAATGCGGTTGGTGGTCAGTTATGACCCCTCCACGCATGGGTTTGCAGAGCAATTTTGTAGTCAACCTCCATATATACCCAGAAAAAAGATGTAATCAGGTTGATGAATGTTATTTTGATTGTAAAGTTCAACTTCTGGAGACTGTAACTACTGTGTAACCTGCAGCTTCTAGTCTTCATTTCCAGCTAATACAAGCTTCTTTTGCTGTTGATTTCTCACTTTCCACTTCTTCTTCTTGTTCCATGCTATGCCTATCATGTATTTATTCATGTGTTGTTGATGTTTAGCATTAGAGGGGCTGTCATCCCACCTCTGTGTTTGAAACTAGCACGTATCATTGAATTTGTATGCAGGTTTCTGTTATTTTAATGCTAGAGAGCTGTCATCCTGTCTGTGCATTAGGAAATAGATTTACAAACCTTTAACTAGTTGTAGCTGGCCATCACAGGGTCCTGTGCATCTGCCGGTGTGATCAATATTCTCCATCATCACATTTTCTTTAAAATTGTGAGTAATTGGCGACCTAAAGCCTTGTAGTCTAGGGGTGTTCACCTATGCCTGGGGTTAAGCATAGTAGAAGTGGTTATTTGGCTTGAATGTGCAACATTTCTTTCATTCATCCACCATTTTCCAACATTTTTGTTGAGTTTATAATGTTCCTGAGCATCTCTGATATACAACCTAGGAGAGTTTCTTGGGGTGATAAAAGTCCTCCCATCAACAATCTGGACCTGGAAAATAGGGATTGCCCTGACAAAACAATGAACAACTTCGGCGACTCTCTGATGGATAAAGTTATGAGTGCTGCCACTATTAATCAATACTACTACATGGCAATGTTTAATAAAACCTCTGATTTTGAGAGTTTGGGGCACAGAAATGCCTGCCAAAGCATGTATTGAGATAACTGGTTCTTTTGGCGTAGCTGGGAGCTCATTGTCCTGCTGGGTGTCCTCATCTTCCTCCTCTAGTCCTTCAAGGGGTGGGAATTCCTCAGATGAGCTGTGATCAAGAACATCAATTTGGAAGAATTTGGGTTCCTTGCATTTATGCCCCGGGGAGTATTTGTCATCATAGTAGTAACACAATCCTTGTTTTCTTCTTTTATCCATTTCTGCGAGGGACACCTTTTAAACCTTAAGTGTTTGGGTAGTGCCCTGATCCTGGGTGGGGCGTCCCTTGGCTATGAAAGGCGACTAGGCGGCTAAAGCACATTCCACTTCGATAGCCTTTTTGCAAGCGTCCATCCATGTGGGTGGGTGGTGCATCCGGACATGGGCTTAGATGGCTTCTTTGAGACGACTTATAAAACATTCAAAGTAGAATTCATCTCCCAGACCTTCTGTGTGGATGGCCAATGTCTCAAAGGCTGCAATGTAGTATTTTACTGTGCCTGTCTGTCGGAGCTTAGTAAGACAACCCAAAAAATTAGATTCGTGGTCAAAGTGGTCACAAATGGATTTTGAGAACACCTGCTAAGTAATTTTCCCAAGATAGCATTTCCGATGCCATTGCCACCATTTCCATCTCTCTTGGTCCAAGTAAAGGCATTCGACACGTAGTTTAGTTTCGTCATCTACGATATCATTCAGAGTGAAATATTGGTCCATTTGTGCTACCCATACTGCCGAATTAAAGCCATCAAATTTGTACATGTCCAGCTTGGGTGGTCGAGGGTGGGAATGTTGGTGATTTCCATGGAAGTGACTATGATGGCTAGATTCACCTTCAAGGAGGATCAACCGTATCCTTAGCCGTGCTACCTGACTACCCTATCATACGCGCGAGTAATCTCCCCGAGTGTTGTTCTCGGTATACTGTAGCATCAAGATGGTCGACGGTTTATCTAAGGCGAGGTTTCAGGTGAGCCTAGGGGGCTTCCGATATACCCAGAGGGTATGTTGAAGAAGGTCCATGCACAATTCTGCCTAATGCGCTACTACTCGAAGGGGTACCCACAGGGGTTACAAGGGAGTCCAACAAGCGTGACCACCTCTTGTATTTCCTATGTGCATGCCTCTCCAAATCCATAGGTTTATGTGCTCAACGATAGATATCGTGGTTTAAAGATTCCGGAACACGTCTCTAGCCTAAAGAAAAATTCTGCTAAAAATGGAGATACCATCGGCCCTGGAAAGCACTCTGATACCACTTTTTATGCTCTTGACATGCGAGAAGATGCCAAAATACCAAATATATGAAGAAATACAACCCAGAACACAGATAAAAATGAGAAAAAATAACAAATATTTTATTATTAAGAGATGAAAGCAATGTTAACTTGCCTCTTCGAGGGTGCAACCTCCAGCAAAATAGAGCTCGATTACAAAATAAGACACGATTCTCCTCAATGGGGAGTCTCTATCATTTACATAGGATTCATACATGCAATACCATGGGTCAATACCATGGTTCTCTCAATACCATCTATCTAATACCATGGCCCATTTACAATTAACTGTGGTCCCTTTCTTTAAATGCAAGTCAACCACTTACAATTATTAATACGGGCTTTATTGACTCTTTAACTAACTATAACTATGACTCGACCCTATTACATAAATAAAGGGGTTAGGGTTGGACCCTAACAAATTATATTTATATAACTCAATGCCCATACTAATGAGAGCTCTAAACAAGCTCTAACTTAGACTCCAATATCTAGCCAACTTCATTTTTCTATATGATTAACTCTTTATGTTGAGACTAGCTACAACAAAAGGGAACAACTAAGGAATATATTTATTTATTATTTTATATGAGTTATAAAACTAAAAAAAATAATATTATTTTGTTTTATAGAATCTATAGCAAATCTAAAAGAATTTTATAACTTATAATCGTAATATTAAAATAAATATACACTATCCTATCGTCCTCATAAAAGCAAACCTCTCCCCCATTGAGTGCATGACCATGGTTAGATATTTCATGTACAAGACAAGGTAAACAACATGGATGACACGAGGCTCACCAAAATTGCTTCCAACTCCAGCCATAACCACTAGCAACTCAGGTGAAGATAGCATCAAGATGTCAAGTCTTGGCTAAAACAATGGGGAATATAGGAAGATGTCATTATGTAGGACATTGACAATATTAAAAACATTATTACATCTAAATTTAAAAAGAATTTGTGTTATAGTAAGGGGTTAGAAAATAAATGGAAACTAAGATATTACAAGGAGGTGGTCAATCCTAATCTATAAGATCAAAAGTATCTTTGAGTTATGACTAACATAAATAAGAAAGTCAACATCGATAAAATACAAACCAACTCCTATGAGCTAGTGAAACTTGGCATTGGATAATTCCCAAAACATAATGTAATGCAAGAATATATCATCTTTGTAACACTAAGAGTATTAAAGAAAAAAAACACTTTCTCCTACGTATACCCAAATTAGAACTCAATTTCAATATATTTGCTACAATATTGACCTTTTGAACTTCCCAAGCCATCAAAACTATGGTAATGGATGATCACTTCCCTTATTGTTTTTTGAGCATAAAAACAAGATTTTAAAGGAATCCAAGTAATCTTTACCCATTTAAAATAACAAATCAATTAGGTCTCCATGGATGTTAATCATCATCAACATTAATAGTGTGAGATATATATATATATATATATATATATATATATATATATATATATATATATATATCTATCTATATATATATATATATATATATATATATATATATATATATATATATATATCTTTTTTCAAAGGAACATTAGTTTTATAGCTTGTTTACTATAGTTTAGGTTGTTGGTAAATATATTTTTCAAAATGCTCTCTTGCATGATGCATTATATATTATAATTTCAATTTCTCTTGAAATAATAATATACAAATAACTCTTTCTTGGAAAGAGTATATAACAACTAATCTAATTCTAAGGTCATGACGAAGCTACACACCACACCAACTTTATGTATGAAACCCTCTTGTTTGTGGAATAAGGGACCTATCTCTACACAATCATTTTAGTGTTCAAGTCTACCAAAGTGTACATACTCTACCCCCCGTGGTTTGATTTATTTATATTTCTTTTTAAAGATTTCCATATTACTTCATTTCTTGATCACAATGATAATCTAAAATTATACTTCACCTATACTTAATCAACGCTTTTATTAATAATTAAAGTAATATGGAAATATTAATATTATTATAATTATTATGTATATAATTTTGACAATTTAAATTATCAATAGTAATATAAATTTATCGTTACAAAGTAAATTTGAAAACCTAAATTTATATTATTAATGTTATTATTAAAAATTGGAACAATATGCTTTTGCAAAACAAACTTGAAGACTCAACTTTGATGTTAATATTTTATTTTGTTAAACAATGATTGGTAGAACATATTAGCAAAAATATGTGTATACATACAATAAAAGCACACAACAATGCCAACATAGCTAAAATTTTCAAATACTTTCTTACAGGTGGCCTACTATTGACATTCTTCCTAAGTCAATTCAAAAAATAAAAAATTCATGGAGGTATGTATGTATATTTCCTACAGAATACATCTTCATATTTACAACATTTGACATTCATAACAATTATTAACCTACATTACTATCATACAACACTTCCTTTTTATCAAGAATTGCTAAGGCTGTTGGAATGTTTAGGTTGAATTGTGCCATAGGGATTGAGTAAGCTTAATTCATTGAAGAAACCAAAGTATTTGTTGACATGGATGGCCAATATTCTTTCAACTACATTTCATCGAGTTGCCTTCTTAAACTATCAATTTCATTGTTCTTTTTATGAATTAATGTCCTGTGCTCAACCATATTCTCCATAATGGATGTAAGTGCTACTACCAGTTGGTTTGTATGTAGGCTATGTGCCATGAATTTCTCTTGAAGCTCAACAATATTCGTGTGTCATCCTCATGAGGTTTCCACTCATTCAACCTGTGTCATAGCACTTGCATTCATGACATATTAAATAATACATCTAATCTCACTAGATATTGGTAAAAACCTCCAAAAATCCTTTTGTTGGACCAATACATCTCTCTAATAAAAATAACCCATATTTTAAATATAGATCCCCTCTCTTTATCAAATACCCCTTCTTATACCCCGCAATACCTATAAACCCCCTAATGTAACATCTCTACCCCCAATGCGTACAATAAATTGACTCCATTTGTCATAATTATAAAACCCCCTTTTGTTAGTGAACGCCACAAGATATTAGTCAACAAGGTGAAGCCTCTATGCTCATCTTATCACCTACATCTTCTTATTCCCATCATGAGCTATCATTCCTTTCATAGTGTGTAGGTGTTCTCCCTCGTCCTCTATCCTTTGCGTATTCTGACTAATGAATTGGATTTACAATGACTAATTTCCATTTATTGCCTAGGTAACATCACCAAGCATCAACAAACATAAGTAAATTAGGGGTGGATATGGCTGAGGATCTCTGAGCTAGGCCCAACTAAATTCAACTATCAATCCATGTGAACCAAAGAATGACGGCACTAAGCCTACACGAATGAACCACATGAGCTCACTAAACTCCATGATTTTGAAATGAGATTTCCCTTGCTTGTAGAGCTTATGACTCCATAATTCCCATTCATAAATTAACTCCCATGTTGTGCCATGACTACAACTGTACTATCCCGTTTTGTTCATCTAGGTGAAGGGAGGCATCTTAACAAAGTATTTAATGCTCCCAAAGAGGTGGGTAGTCACTCCATGCACCAAGTCCCTTGTACCACTTGTCATTGATCTCAACAACCTGCAGGATCAACCATCACCACACATCATACGTTCACTATTCATGGGCTTGGGTGGGAATGAGTGGAGTCATTCACCCATAAGGTTCTAGGGGCCTCCTCGTTGCTTGATTTGCTAGTGCATTTGCAGTGGTGTTTAGTTCTCAGAAAACATGGAAGATTTTGAACTTTGTAACAATGTTTACACTATAGTTGATCCTTTAGTGAATGTGTTGCAACTTCAGGTTTAATAGATTGATGCCTAAATTTAAATGCTAAATAATGCTATTTAAATCCCCAAATATAATTAACTTGTATATTAAAATATTTTTAATAAATTTTATTCCTTACATAAATACAACATTGTTTAATTGTTTGTAGCAATGCCTAAACTCTATAAATATAAATTTTCAACTTATCTTTTAAAATATAAAATCACATTAAAATTTTCCATATTTAATTTATTGATTAATTTTTAATTAATATATAACTCCACATTTTAAACTTTGGAATAAAATGATTTTAAAAAATAAAGTTTATCTTATACCTATTACCTTTTTTATTTTTTTTCCGAAATATTTTAAATTATTAATTCAACACTTAAATATAATTTTAATTTTAAATGATATTTATTACTAACATTTTTATTATCATATTATTAAAAAATTAAAACATTAAATAATATGTATTTTCATTATTTAAAGTTATAATCTCAATTCAAGTAATAATTTTATCTTATTTTGATGCCGATCCCAGCTTGTTAAAAGCCAATAACCATGAAGAAGATCCTTTGGTCTTTTAAGGATCCTTTCCTATCGGCTCATCTCATGGTTATTTTTCTTGTGATGTAAAAGAGATGGGTTTAATTTAAATGATATGTTCGTGTCCTGCAAAAGGATATGTTTAATGTAAATGATAGTTATTTTTGTTGGAATTTAATTCCAACTGTAACAATGAACAGCTGGATTTGCAGTAAATACTCCAGCCTGTTCGATGCCTTAAAGTCAAGCCTGATATTTTTGCACATTAATATGCATTAAAGTTTCAATTGAATTCCCCTGCAGACAACCGACTTGTTTTTTGATAGAAGCATCACTGCCTTGCTGCATTAAATTCGGTGATAGGCATTAGAAGATATTTTGTAATATTGTACTGTTTAAATCAGATATGTTTTAGCATATAAATACCACACAGCAGTTCTGTTTTAAGGTTAGCTGAAGAATGATACATGGTTAGCAGCAGATTGATAGAGAGCAGAGGAGAGCACGCAGCAGCGTGAAGATAATACTTGCCAGATAGTGAAACGCACAGCAGTGCACAGCAGGAGTAGATGCAACAGCGCAACAGAGAGCAGAAAGGGAAAAATGCACAGTAGTGCAGATATTTGAATGAAATTTATTTAACAGATGTTTATTTGTGTGGAACATAAGCGTTCCTTGGTTCTATTTTGTAATAGAAGTTGTGAAATTCCCTCAGTATGAGGAAGACAAATCTGTAACAATTAGTTTATTTTTAATAAACGCAAGTTAATTTTTCCTGTTGCTGTTACACCGTAACTCAAAAAATACTTGACGTCAAAAATTTACGTTGCTGCAATACCATGAACAGCGTTGCTGCAACACAAGTTACAACAACTGAAAAAAACTGTGTTGCTGAAACACCGTTTCCAACAAGCGATTTTCTGTTTTTCTGTGCAAAAACAGAGTGCAAAAACAGAGCAATTTTTTGTCTGTCTGTTATGGAATTTATCAGAAAATTCCAACATGGTATCGGAGCTGGTCTAGGCACTCAGTGAGTCAAAAACAGAGATTGTTTTTCACTGTAGGAGCTGTAAGAAGTTTGTTGAGCAGAAATTTTTCCAGCAGAGAAAGTTTTTACTTGTTTTCAAAATACAGTCAGTATCTTTTCTTTACCAATATAGGTTAAGATGGCAGATGCTGGAACATGTTTGACAAATTCCCAACTGCCACAGTTTAATGGGAAAAATTACAGTTATTGGTCCATAACAATGAAAGCATTGTTTGCTTCTCAAGGAATATGGGAGCTGGTTGAAAATGGCTATGCTGAACCTGCAGATGCAACAACACTGGCTGCTTTGACAGTAGCAGAAAGAGACCAGTTGAAGGGCGACAGAAAGAAGGATGCCAAAGCCCTCTTTTTCCTCTTCCAATCAGTACATGAAAGTGTTTTTCTGCGGATTGCTGCAGCAACAAAATCTAAGGAGGCATGGGATATTCTCAAAACTGCCTATCAAGGCATGGAGAAGGTGAAGACTGCAAAGTTGCAGATGTTGAGGAGAGACTTTGAAAATCTCAGCATGAAGGAATCTGATACAATAGATTCATTCTTCACTCAGGTTATTGGCTTGATAACCCAGATAAGATCTCATGGTGAGATTCTTGAAGATAGAAGGATTGTAGAGAAAATCTTGAGATGTTTACCCTCAAGGTTTGAATCTATTGTGGTAGCAATAGAAGAAACAAAAGATCTCTCACAGTTCACGGTAGATGAGCTGAGTGATTCTCTGTTGTCTCATGAACACAGACTGAGTAGAGGAACAGATTCCTCATTTGAGCAAGCATTCAAGACTCAAATGTCTTTTGGCCAAAGAAGAGGTCGAGGCAGAGAAAATAACAGAGGTCGTGGAAGAAGCCAAAACAGAGGCAGAAATTATCCTGCTAGCACAAGCGGAAGGAGCTGCAATCAGAACCAAGCTGAAGGTTCGAGCAAACAACAAGCTCATGGACAAAGGTATGACAAATCCCAAGTCCAATGTCATTATTGTAAAAAATTTGGGCACTACGCCAATGAATGCAAGAAAAAACAAAATGACATGAATAATAGGCAGAATGCTAATTTTGCAAATGAAGAAGATAAGAACCCAAAGAACGTGCTGTTAACATGTAACATAGCACAAGACAAACAAGAAGATTTTTGGTTCTTAGAGTCAGGTTGTAGTAATCACATGACTGGAAATATTGCAATGTTTGCCAATCTGGATGAAAATGTGAAATCTGAGGTAACAACAGGGACTGATGATAAGATATCTGTCAAGGGTAAGGGCAGAGTTAGTATTCGAGCAAAAAATGGAGAACATATGATTGTGCCAGAGGTATACTATGTACCTGGTCTGAAATGTAATCTTTTGAGCATTGGACAACTCATAAACAAAGGTTACAACGTGATCTTCAAAGATGATTTGTGTACTATCAGAGACATACCTCCAAGTAAGAAGATCATTGCACAGGTGCAAATGACCAGCAATAGAATGTTTCCTCTCAAACTTAGGGCAGATTTGAAGGAAGGCAGAACTATTGCGGCTGTAACACAAGAAATCTTTCAGGAACAAGTGAAAGATGTGAATTGGTTGTGGCATTTGAGATTTGGACATCTCAATTTCGGAGGCCTGAATCTGTTGCACAGAAAAGGAATGGTAAAGGGATTGCCGTTGATTGAGAAACCGGACAGCCTTTGTGAAGGCTGCATCTTAGGCAAACAACACAAAGAAAGCTTTCCAGCAGGAAAGAGTATAAGGGAAAAGCACCCTTGGAAATTGTTCACTCTGATATGTGCGGACCGATGCAAATACCATCATTTGCTGGAAATAAATATGTTTTAACTTTTATTGATGATTACACCAAAAAAACATGGGTGTATATGCTGAAACAGAAGAGTGAAGTGTTTGAGAAATTCCGCCACTTCAAAACTCTTGTTGAAAAGCAGTGTGGACATTACATCAAAGTGCTCAGAACAGATAGAGGAGGAGAGTACATCTCCCAAGACTTTCTGCGTTTTTGCAGAGAGAATGGCATACAAAAGCAGTTCACCACAAGATATACACCTCAGCAAAACGGTGTTGCTGAAAGAAAGAATAGGACCATTCTTGACATGGTCAGAAGTATGCTAAAGGCAAAACACTTGCCGCATGAGTATTGGGCAGAAGCTGTTACTTGTGCAGTTTACATCTTGAATAGATGCCCAACTAAAGCTGTCATGAACAGAATACCAGAAGAGGCATGGAGTGGTCAAAAGCAAACTGTCACTCACATGAGAGTATTCGGTTGTGTGGCATATGCACATGTACCGGATCAGCTAAGGAAAAAGCTTGATAGTAAGGGGGAGAAGTGTGTCTTTATTGGCTATTGTGATGAGTCAAAAGCATACAAACTTTATAATCCATCCACCAAGAAATTAATAGTAAGCAGAGATGTGCAGTTCATTGAAGATGAAGCTTGGGATGGAAGCTTGGAAAAAACAGTAAATGTGAAGACAATTGTGTCTCATGAAGAACAAGAGGAAGGGACAACAACAAATAATCCTTCCTTGGTGGCTCCTCCTCCACCATAGCAAGTACAACAAACCACACCACAAGCTGGAATTCGAACAGCCTTGAGAAGTCAAGGAAGAACAGCTGCTGTTACACCACAAACAGCTGTTGCTGAAACACCACAGGGATCAAATATACCCTCAAGTTCGGATGGAATTCCAAGCACAACAATAAGACCAAGATTCAGAAATCTGAGTGAGATTTATGAACAAGGAGAGGTAAGTAACAATACCGGTCTGAATTCATTATTCGCTTTGTATTGTCATATTGATGACCCAATCCATTTTGAAGATGCTGTAAATGAAGATAAATGGATTGAAGCAATGAATGAAGAAATTGGTGCAATTGAGAAGAGTAAAACATGGGAGTTAGTGGATCTCCTGAAGGCAAGGATGCCATTGGAGTTAAATGGGTCTATAAGACCAAAAGCAATGCTGAAGACAAGATTGACAGGCACAAAGCAAGACTTGTTGTGAAAGGCTACAACAAGGCAAAGACTATGATGAAACCTTTGCACCAGTAGCAATGATGGAAACAGTGAGAACAGTGTTGTCTATTGCAGCACAACACAAATGGAAGATTTATCAGATGGATGTTAAATCTGCATTCCTAAATGGAGTGTTAAAAGAAGAGGTTTATGTTGATCAACCTCCGGGCTATGAAGTTGAAGGCCAAGAGCATAAAGTTTGTAAACTGAAGAAGGCTCTTTATGGGCTGAAGCAAGCTCCAAGAGCATGGTACAACAGAATTGATGCTTATCTGATTAAGAATGGGTTTCATAAGTGTGATGGTGACCCCACACTCTACATAAAACAGAATGACGGTAAGATTATTATTGTTGTTTTATATGTAGATGATCTGATTTTTACTAGCAATGATGCTTTTTTCATTGCTGATTTTAAAGCAGTGATGAAGAGTGAATTTGAAATGACTGACTTGGGCTTCTTAAGATATTTTCTTGGAATTGAAGTAGACCAAAGTGAAAATGGTGTTTTCATTTCTCAAGATAAATATGTAGAAGCAGTGTTGAAGAGATTTAACATGCAGAACAACAAATCAGCTGTGACTCCAACTGTAGTGGGGTTGAAATTGACCAAAGAAGACAGCAGCAAATATTTTGATCCAAAACTGTACAAGAGCATAGTTGGCAGCCTTATGTACTTGACTGCAACTGGGCCAGACATTATGCACGCTGTGAGTTTAATCTCCAGATTTATGGAAAGACCGAAAGAGACTCATTGGCAGGCAACCAAGAGGATTCTAAGGTATGTGAATGGAACGAAGGGGTTTGGTATTTTATACTCCTCTTCTGAAAGTTTCATGTTGACATGTTACACTGACAGTGATTGGGCTAGAAGTGTTGATGATAGGAAAAACACATCGGGATATGTATTTCATATGGGATCGGGAGCCATCTCATGGGCTTCCAAGAAGCAACCAGTTGTGGCTTTGTCAACAACAGAGGCAGAGTATGTGGCAGCAACAGCAGCAGCATGCCAAGTAGTATGGCTGAGAAGAGTTCTCAAAGATTTGTGTCATGAACAAGAAAAGTGCACAACCATTTACTGTGACAATAGCTCAGCAATAGCATTGTCTAAAAACTCTGTTTTTCATAAAAGAACAAAGCACATAGACACCAAATTTCACTTCATACGTGAATTGGTTAACAATGGTGAGATTGTTTTGCAGCACTGCAGAACAGAAGATCAACTTGCTGACATCTTGACAAAACCATTAGCAAAGAAATGTTTTGATCGTTGAAATTAAGGGGGAGTGTTGGAATTTAATTTCAACTGCAACAATGAATAGCTGGATTTGCAGTAAATACTCCAGCCTGTTCGATGCCTTAAAGTCAAGCCCGATATTTTTGCATATTAATATGCATTAAAGTTTCAATTGAATTCTCCTGCATACAGCCGACTTGTTTTTTGATAGAAGCATCACCGCCTTGCTGCATTAAATTCGGTGATAGGCATTAGAAGATATTTTGTAATATTGTACTGTTTAAATCAGATATGTTTTAGCATATAAATACCACACAACAGTTCTGTTTTAAGGTTAGCTGAATAATGATACATGGTTAGCAGCAGATTGATAGAGAGCAGAGGAGAGCACGCAGCAGCGTGAAGATAATACTTGCCAGATAGTGAAACGCACAACAGTGCACAATAGGAGTAGATGCAACAACGCAGCAGAGAGCAGAAAGGGAAAAATGCACAGCAGTGCAGAGATTTGAATGAAATTTGTTTAACAGATGTTTATTTGTGTGGAACAGAAGCGTTCCTTGGTGAATCTGTTTTGTAATAGAAGTTGTGAAATTCTCTTAGTATGAGGAAGACAAATCTGTAACAATTAGTTTATTTTTAATAGACGTAAGTTAATTTTTCCTGTTGCTGTTACACCGTAGCTCAAAAAAAACTTGACGTCAAAAATTTACGTTGCTGCAACACCACGAACAGCGTTGCTGCAACACAAGTTACAGCAACTGAAAAAAAACTGTGTTGCTGAAACACCGTTTCCAACAAGCGATTTTCTATTTTTTTGTGCAAAAACAGAGTGCAAAAACAGAGCAATTTTTTGTCTGTATGTTATGGAATTTATCAGAAAATTCCAACAATTTTTATAGAATTTATTTTTTAATATATAATTTTTAAATGTTTTTAAATAATTTAAATTTTGATTTAATATAATTCAAATAATTAGTAAAGTTTTTTGGTGGGTTGCTGTTAAAATGCTTTTTGAAAAATGGTAAATGGATGTAATTTTGAAACTGTTAGTGATTTTGTTAGCGGTTTATGATGATTATTTGTTTTTATATTTATAAGTTTTATATATATATATATTTGAGAGTTTTTGTGGTTAATTTGTAAATTAAAAAAATGTAATGGTACATTATAAGAACCATTATTATTATTATTATTTTTTTTAAGTGGACTGTTCAAAAATCATGAGAAATTACGATTATCTCTCATGGAAATGGTCATAATTTGATTAGCATGTCACCTGATGCAATGAGTGCTAAGTGAACTATTCAAAAATCATGAGAAATTAGTCACTTACCACTACCTCTCATGGAAATAGTCATAGATGAATGACTTACTTGTGAATCCCAAAAAATGATATCTAATATGTACCTTTGTGTAGAATTTGGTTGCAGCTTGCATCTACAACCAACTTTTTTAGTCTTTTTTCCATATTTTTATGGGAACATATATATATTTATTTATTTGTATTTTTTCTTTTTTTTCTGGAGTTTTTGATTGGAAGTTGATGAAATAATTTTTGGTTTTGTTAACTCTCTATTATATGTGATCCGTTTAACATTTCGAGTGAAAACTTCATCCATCACGAAGAACCAAAAAAAACTTTCACAATATAAATTATTGTGAAAGTCTCTAATCACTCATAATTTTTTATTTTAATTTTATATATAAATTTTTTATTTTAAATTTTTTTATATTATTTAGAATTTCTAAAATTTAGAAGTTAAATTTGTGATTCAAACACATCCCCAAAAAAATTCAATATCACATTTCAGTGTATCTTATCCTCTTATTTAACCTTTCTTACTTAGCTTCTCGTTTTAAGATTGGATGGGGTTCGTTCAGTTGTTGAGCTATTTCCTTCCCGCTGTCGCCCTTTCTCCCACCGAGCCATCTTTTAGACACAGGAAGCCACAGCAAATATCAATGACCGATCAGAATATTAAGGAATTTCGACTAATACTTCAGAGGCAAGAGAATTCCATTGCCAACTTGAGCACTCACTTCAAGTCTTTTCTGGGCTCACAGGAGTGAAGTAAGAATCTTCGGATGGAGTTTGCAATGTGTTCATGATTTTAACAACAACTGAGTTCAATGGAAACAGTGGATCAATAATATCCTTTGCAGAGTCGACTATATTTTTAAATGTGCAACAATAATATAATATCCTTGGTTAATCATATATTCAAAATTAGGTTTAAACTGAACATGTAAACCCTGCCTAATACCATATATAGAAAAGACAATAATGTATCTTGATATATAAAAAGGCAATAATGTATATGGATCCATAAGGATTTTGTTGATTTTTTTAAACCATTTTTATTTTGAAAATAAAATTAGATCATTTTTGGGTTAGTGTGTTATGGGTGTTAATTTTTGTGTATCGTTCTAATTTTATCAAATGTTTATAAAAAGAATTGATTTTTTAAACAATTTATAGATAGGGAAAGTTTCATCAGAATCTGTAATTATTACATCAGTATTCAAAATAGAGTTGACATGTATCTCTTTTAAAATAAAAATAAAATACTCTCTAAATAAAAAAAAGAAAAAAGTAACCGATAATTAAAATAAATATACTATAAATATTTAGTTAATAAACCATATGACTTAATAAATTTCATATAAAGTAATTAAAAATTCAAAAAATATTAAAAATAATATTTTAATATTTTATATAATAAAATATTCAATATAATTTATCAATAAAATATAATAAGATAAATTAATAATTTAATATTGAAATAGAATTTTGTAATATTTATTTTCTATTTTTAAATTTGATTTTTCACTCTAATGAACAAATTTGATCCTCTAAATTTATATTAAATGCGTGTTTAACATACATCTATATAGATATATTTTTCACACTAAAGAACTTTTACAATTAATGTGATTTATATGTTGATCTCTTTAACTAATTTGGACAAATTAGAAATCGTTTGTGCATTGAGCGCAGGTATTCATCCATTTCAACTTCTCATCCCATAAATATAAACGTGTATTATTATATTTTAATATTTCACACCGATATACACAGAGATTTTTCACAGCCCGTTGCCATGGACGTAAGTAAGTGAAAAAAGATTCAGAATTTTTAAAGCCTATACCAACATACATATCTGAAACGTGTTTCTGAGTTTCTTATATGAACTGCATTATACCACAGCTACCTTAAATGCATCATCTGAAGAAACAAGCGTTCGCTATCCACCGAATCATGTGTGGAATACACAATGCCGAGATTTATGTGTCAAATCCAGTCACGAGTGGACTTCAAGAACGACGTAGTATGCCACAGTGATTGGCAAAGAAACAAGCATGCCAAATATGACCCTGTAATCAAGATCATGCATTAGCCATTGCCAAAAATATAATTTCATTTGAAATTTTAACTTAATCATGAGCTTGATCTTACGCTGTGCTCAGAATATCTGAGTGTAAATCGTAATCTTTTTTTTTTTTTTCAAAAGAAAAAAGCAGGATGTAATTATATTAAGATGATATAATTGTTCAGATACAGTTGTCTCCGTGGAGACATAATACTGAAGGCTGATCCCTTATAACAGAAAACCAGCTGCTGTTACAACATCAGTCTAATGAGAGATGTATTTGCCGAATTGAAAACATATTAGGAGTAACACATATGAGCCGTAAGTGAGGCAAAAAGAGACAGCCTGATAAAAAGGAGGAGGAGCTACGCCGAGGAGGGCATAAATCCTAAATGGAAACCAAGATTGATTGCAGAGGCGTGATGGAGTTCTGGAAAATACGGTGATTCCGCCAAGTCCAGATGTGCCAGCATGTTAAAATGAAGAGTGCGCGCCAGGAGGGCCGTTGTGTGCTCCACCAAAGGAAGGCGTCCAGAACAGAAGGAAAGGAGCGATGCGTAAAACCATGAGAGAGAGAGAGCTCATACCAAATTGATGAGGAGACTGTACAGTCAAAAAACATGTGGAAGTTTGATTCAGGATGAGCTGAGCAAAGAGAACACTGCTCGGACCATGCCAACCTTTTCTCTGGAGAACCTCCAGGTGAGGTTCTTGTTGGAGAAAAGGAGCCAAGAGAAGAGGATCGCCTTGAGGGGGCAGGGGGCTTTCATAGCTTGATAGGAAAGATGGGGAGAGGAGGCGGAGGGTAGAAGAAATGAGGGAGTAGATATTTTTGACAGTGAGAGGAAGGGAAGGTTTCGGAAAGGACCAGACCAGCTCGTCAATGGTGCCCGAATGTGTGAAAGCTATGCGAGAGAAGCTGTTTATAGCAGATTGCCATAGGGGGTGGAGGGGAGGGGGAATGGCGAGTTGGTGATGATTTTTCCAGATGGGCTGGTTGGAGTGCCATGAATCTATAAGCCTGCTCCATGTAAAAAGGCCAATGGAATGAAAGAAGGCAAGGAGAGCAGGGGGAATAAAGGACTCAAGGCTGTGTTGAGTGGGGTCAAAACAATGAGTACCTTCATACCATTGGCAATGGACCATCTAAGATTCAGCAGAAAAAAAGATTGAATCTTCCTGAAATTCAACCAAATGGTGGAGCCATTTTTGATACCAATGGAGGAGCGCCTGTGCCAAAAAGAGATATTTCGCCCCTTTAGATATTTTTGTCTGATGAAGGAGCTCCAAGGATTGCTGCCATATATGCCTCGGTGTAGGGATTTGCAAGAAGCGCCCTTCCAAAGGACCTTAAGTGCAGGAGGCCCCAACCGCCAGTTTTCCTTGGCTGGTGATGGAGTCCATATTGACCAGGTGAAGCTTGGAATGAGATGAGCGACCTCCCCACAAATAATTTGCAGCAAGAGTCTTCATTCTATTTGTGACTGTTGCAGGCAGAATGAATAGATGACTCCAAAAGACGGCAAGTTGATTGAGCATAGATTGCACCAATATGAATCTGCCAGCGAGAGAGAGGAAGCGGTGTTCCCATTTTGAAATTTTGCAGTAGAAACGGTCAACAATCCATATCCAGTCACAGATGCGGTAACCTTTGGGTTTTAACCGGAATCCAAGATAAGTAAAGCCTTCCTTAAGCAGCACTAGGTTGATGCCGAAACTGTCAGCAATCCATAGAGCGATATGAAGGTTGGTGTCATTATGATATAGGACGGTCTTTGTTTTATTGATAGCCAGGCCCGTGGCAAGTGAAACGTCTGAAGAATATCAAAGAGGCACACCCACGTGGATTTGCAGAGAATGGCAAAGATCAGAATATCATCGACGAATAAATTATGCGAGAGAAAGATATCCTTGCACATCCTGATAGGTTTGCATCTACCGTCGGAGACCGCTGAGTTAATGCGTGAGCTAAGACAGTTCATAACCAGTATGAAAGAAGGGGGGAGAGGGGGCATCCCTGGCGGAGCCCCCTCTCAGCTTTGAAGAATGGCGTGGGCTCTCCATTGATGATGACCGAGAAATTGACGCTCTCAACGCAAGCCATAATCCAGCTGATTCCCTGTGCATGTAAACGATCCTTGCTAGTAGGACCCTGAAAAAGCCCCAATCCACACAGTCGAAGGCCTTTGAAGGTCAATCTTGAGCGCGGCAGCATTTGTATTTTTGGAGTAAATGGAATAGAGGCATTCTTGTGCCATGGCCACAGCATCAAGAATGAGCCTATTCCTTGAGGCAACGCTGCCTGCAATAGTCAGAAATATATGCATCATTTTGTTACAGATTATAAAACATTTTTTTCACTATTAATTTCTTCCAAAATTATAGTGATTTCGAAACAATTTTTTTTCATTTTTGTCTTAAAATTACAATGACTTCGAAATTATTTCTTTCCTTTCTGCATCAAAATTATAAAGACTTTTGAACTTTTTTCTCTTTTTTATCACAGAAATAAAATTTTAAATAATCTCAATTAACTGTTTCTTTCCTAAATTCCAATATAACAATAATATTTATCCATACAATACTATTAAACATTTTCAATGGCTCAGAATTTTATGTGGTCAAAAGGAAAAAAAAACAAGAGAGGTATACCTGCACAATGGACAGATGCCACACAGTTCCTCGAAGACCAGTTGCAATTGAAGCGATGCCCATGAAATCTGGTCCAGCGAGAAAACGCATAAGCATCGCTAACAATGCAAGAGATGTTCCACATGCAATGATTCTGGGTTGCAGCGCCATGAATAACCCTGCAATTTAACACAATTAGAATTATTAACTAGATTTGGTTTTCTAATTCATACCCTAATATTATAGAAAGTAACTACTTAATTATACACCAACTAAATATGATACTTCACCACCGATTTTATATGCTTTGGTCTGAACTTTTTCCCCTACAATAAAGGTTTTAAAGTTATTGGCAGTTATTTGTACAGATATAAATTACCCACTTCCCAATGAGCCAACCACAACAAAACCACCTTGTTCCTGTGATAGGCCTCTGCCTGGGATTAACACAGACTTAAAGATATTAAACAAAAAGTAATGCTTTGGTCTGAACATTTTCCCCTCTAATCACGGTTTTAAAGTTATTGGCAGTTATTTGTACAAATATAAATTACCCACTTCCCAATGGCCACAACAAAACCTTGTTCTTTTGAGAGGCTTCTGCCAGGATTAGCACAAACTTAAAGATATTAAACAAAAAGTAATTAGGACTAGCATATTTTTGTGTGTTGGTTTAAGAAAGAAGAATTAGCCCAAGGATGGATTCAGACCACTGCCGAAAAATACAACATAATAGATTATAAAAAAATACAACATAATAGATTATAAAAGATTAAGTAAATTATATAATTTATTAAGTTTAATAAATTTATTTTTTTATTAATAATGTTTTAAAATATATTATATAAATTGGAATAATTAAGGGTTAACTTAATTGGTTTAAGGGTTGACTTAAATGGTTTAGAGTTGAAGTTTTTGATATTGTTGTTAGTTATTGTTGATTAATGGTTTTATTCTCTTCGATTCCCTTAGGGCAGAGCTCCTTAATGAGGCTCACTATTTTCATAATTTATCATCAACAAAATATGGAGACACACTCCAAAATTTCCATGCTTTTCTTTGCTTCCCTTGGGGTTGGGCTCCTTAATGAGGGCCCACTATGTTCATAGTTTACCATCCACAAAATGTAGAAAAATGGTCCTAAATTTCCATGCTTCTATTTGATTCCCTTAGAGCATGACTCCTTAATGAGAACCCACTATTTACATAGTTTACCATCCACAAAATATGAAGAAATACTTAAACAATGAATAATTATATAAATTGAAATATTTTTAAAATAAAAATATAAATGTAAAATTATATAATTTTTAATTTTTATAAAAAATAAACTATATTATATATATATATATATATATATATATATATAACATCTTTCAATACTGGCATAATTTTACATAACTAGAAGTTTTCAAATGAAATACCAAAAGAAATTTAATTTTTTTTTTAAATCCGCTAAAAAATCAAATTACTATAAAAACAAATTATATTAAAAATAAAGAAAGTAAATAAAACCTAATACTTAAATTCACACATAAAAATAAAATATTATAATACTTCTTGATTCTAAATTTACACATAAATATTTATTTAATAAAATTAGAAAATAATTAATTTATATTTTGTTTTTTTAATTGTTTAATTTTATAATTATATATATATATATGTTAAATATAATTTTTTATATACCAGAGATTAGTAACATAAAAATATTGTTTAAAAACAAATGATATATATATATATATAAACTTCTCTATCCGTGTATATATATATATATATATATACACGGATAGAGAAGTTTATATATATATAGAAGTTTATATATATATACGGATAGAGAAGTTGCTTCAGAAGGAACTTACCTAGACTAAACATTGCCATTCCCAATCCAGCGTTTGACAGAATTGTGACCGAACCTTGCACCATTGGAGGTAGTCCAACATGCAACCTGCAAAATGCTTTATACATCTTTATCAAACCAACGTTATTGTTGTTCAAATCCATAATGATGGGGAAAACTGAAAAAAATCCTAGTATGCCATGCTAGGAACGAAGTTGCTAACATATATATTTTTGCTCTACATTTAACACAAATCTATATGTCTTGTGCCTCACAGATTACATAATTCTGTATATAGGGGTTGATAACGAAAATTGACCTTGCTGAAATGAGTGCCCATATCATTCCTATTACGCTTGAATAGGAGTTGGGATTACAGAGAAGCTTACGCCCAACCAACCATGCCTAATATTATTCTCATCACTGCAGCTGCATGTGGAGAGTTTGGTTCAGATAGATCTTTCCCATCAGATTTATCAACCTTTATAGCTATAAGAGCTGGTGTAGCTTTTGAGATAGATTCTGGAAGCTTATGATCCTCTTTTTCAATTACAAAATCTCCATCCCCCATGGGTAGTTTATGTTCAGAACTAAAATCTCTGTAAACACTAACTTCTTTATGTAGCTGCTCCGGGTCGGTTATGACTGCACTACAATTAGGTTAAGACATTAACTTCGATATAAATAACTTCAAACAGTTCCACCAATAGTTGCTATGGCAAAGTGTTTTAAATAAACTTTCAGAGATATACTTGCCTTCAGAGAGTAAAGAACTTTCACAGCTCCAAACAAACTTCTGAACCTCCTTTGCACATTCATCTTCAAGGTCAGGGCGATAATTAGTTGCAGAGGGGGAAGCCGTCTTTCTCAGCTGCACTGCATTGTGGGGAGTAATGGTTAAGCTGTCATCAGAAAAAATGCCTTCACTCGGAGTAATTGGTGTTTTTTCTGATACCATTTCTCTTGTAATTTTGTAGCTGGAATCCATAGGACATTGCAGGTTTCTGGAGGAATGAACAGATTTATATGCCATGTCCAAATCTGAGTGAGTCATGGCCATTATTGGCATCAAATGCAGTGAATTTGAAATTTGAAGTCTTTGAGATGATGCAGCAGAGTTAAATCGCTGTGAAAATGACGAGGAAGATGATTTTCTGACTACAACATGTATCCTTTCATTGTCTGCATCCACCTGGGCATCTCTTGACAGACTTGAATTTTCTCTTTCCTTAAGAATGGAAGGTACATTATCATGCAACATTTTAGCACTTCTGTACTCATATAGAAATAACAAAATAGTATACCAGATAATAGATTGCAGAACAACTGTTTGTACCATCAAATTTTCTGCTGAATCCCCATACATGGCCTTTAAAATTGGGATTCCCATGACTAGAGTATTAGGCAATGTAGATAATGAGAAGAGTGTGATGACCCAATCCAAGCTTCCTCTATGTGACCACTTAGCCCACAAGCCCAGAACCAAAAGTGCCATGGCTTTAGATACCACATCAGCAGCAATGAAAGTAAAATTCAACTTGTAAGGGTTGATCCTGGATATAAACTCAAATGACAGTAGAGGGACAGCAAATACAGCCACAAACTTATTGATCCCTGCACATTGCTCGGGACTGAATACCTTCCACCATTTTACAGATCCATAAGCAAAGAACATTGTCACATACAGTGGAACAACAACACTGATTACAGTGTATAAATCCTTCCAAGTTATCATCCTTGCCACAGAAGGACTTGGATTTTGATGTGAGTATTTTGGTAGATTGTCCTGATTTCAATTCCACTTGATATTATGTAGCCTCACATTGATTTCACTTCCAGCCATTCTGCTATTGAATACAAACACTGCATAATGCCATCCCAGCAATTGGGTTCAAGTCTCTCCGAGAATCAATGAAGGGAATAGCCACCTAGATCAAGAATCTGACAAAAGGACCACATTACTATTACAACCGTGGTCATCACTTCCACATTTGACTGGTTACCACTACATAGGAATCAACGGCCTGGGATAACGTGCTCTCATTTCACTCCTTTTCCCATTATGTTTTTGGTACGATTTGTGAAAAGATGTCCACTCATGTCACTCCTTTTTCCTATTATATATATTTTTTATTTTAGTTATAGATTTTAAAATATTTTAAAATCACATAGATAGTAACTAAGTCACACAAAATAGATAACTTGTATTTATTTAAAATTTACTAAAAATTAAATCACTATAAACTATAACATTGCTAATTAATAATGGTTAAGAGCATGTGTTTCTAGTAAGAGGTCACATGTTCAAAATCAGGGATAGAGTATGTATGTTATAGTAAACGTAGACTTAGCAGTGAAATCGCTACCCAAAATAGATCCCTTGTCTATTTCCCCAAAATAGATCTCTTGTCCCCGAAACAAGGAAATCTCATACACCAATTTGATGTCTAGCTTAATAGTGACTTTGAAATTAAAATAATAATAACAACTCTAAACAAAATCTGATTTTTAAATCAACCCAATAATAAAAAATCACTACAAAATATGCAATTTCAGATATATGGAAGTTGCCAGATTCCGGGAGAGATCGCCGCAAAACTAAGGCGATATGAATGCAAATTATCAAATGCCGACAGCTAGGGCCGTAGTATATGCCTTCTCCTCCTGTAATTTATTGAAGATTGAGTGTGGTTTCCTTCCCTGCAAATATATCTTGAGTTGTCGATTTTCAATTGATTGGGCAGATTAGGTTTTCAACACATTCAATTGCAGCTTTTGTAACGTGTTGTTCCAGCTTTTTATTGTTTGGTTTTCTCTCCACATAGAACCCATGAGGTCATTGCTGATTCTGATGGTTCCCTGTACAGATACAGTGAGATATTATCACCAGAAAGGTGACATAATCCATCAATAAGTCAATCGACACAAATGGTTAGGTTTTCTTTTGGGAGGTATTTCCAAGTTTAGTACAACTGAGAAGCAATTTTGTTACAATTAACATAACAGTACTGCTAAAACATTATTATCGTAATATTGTTTTAAGTTTTATTGATTCTGGCAGAAATTGTGTTTCACGTTGAATATAATTTTTGGTTAGATTGTAAATTTTTGTGTTTTAAATTATACTTTTGAATAAAAAAAAATTAGAGAATTTAAATTATGTAAATGTTATAGCATAAATTTATAATTTTAATAATAAAATGGATTTGAAAATGTTTTAAAAAATAAAAATAAAATAAATAAATAATTATAAACAATTAATTATTTTCAAAGTTTTATTCAGAGTTAGAATTATTATTAACTAAAACAAATAATATGGGAGTCAATTGTTGAATTGAGGCTTCTCCATAACGTATATTGATAAGATTTTCTGTGTAAATCACATTTAGAAAAACTTTTGTGTACGCGTTTCAAACCAACTAGTGTGGTTTATCGTCAGGACAAGTTGAGGATTCAGATCATGGCTGCCAATTATATAGGGAGAGCAAATCCTCCAAATGGCTAGGTTGATTGGGTTGACCATCAATGGCTATCTAAACATATTAATAAGTCAAAGGTAATAGAATAAATAACCACTTGTAATGTATTAGTTATTCAATTTTATCAATATTAATATATTTTACTTAGGTTAATAAATGATGAGGCTGAGGAATTGTCTCGATGGCCAAAAGTGGCTAGAATGGCGTAAAAAGAATTCAAAAAATCATGCCCTAACATTGTTTGAATCATGTTTTTGATGGGTCGAAATGGTTTCAGCACCATCAAAAACCTCTAGGGCACCCAAAATATTGAAGATTAACAGCTATAACTATGATTTAGAAAAATTGCTGAATTTTATCAAAATATAGCCGGAATTTCTACGATTTTCGGTCAAAAAAGCAGTCTAGTTAGACTATAATATGTCATAGATTAAAAAAAAAAAACAGTTTTACATTTTGGTTTTTTTAGTTTGGTAATACTTTTTTTAGCTAAATTATAGTTTTATGTTAACAGCTCCGACAAACAAGGAACTCTAGCAATCAATTTGTTTATTAGCCACTATTAGTTTACCGTTGAGTAATGCAAGATTTAACTTCGAAAAACAAATATTTATTTTTCAATATGTTATAATTTTTAGATATTTATCCAGTGATTTTTCATTTTTGAAAATCACCCAAAATTAAAGGTGTGTAGTCTAACTTGTAAACAAAATAGCCTTTTTCACTGGAATTCACCCAAATGTGGCAATACAATTTTAAATTTTTTGTTGTTTAAAATAGATTTTTGAATGCATAAATGGATTTAGCACCTTAAAAAAACCATGGGGCACTCCAATTATGCAAATTAAACTCAAATTTTTAAAAATTTCAATTTTGATTAAAATTAACCAGAAAAATAGTGTGTGAAAAAGGCCATTTAGTCTATAAGTTAGACGAAGCCTCCTTCAAAATAGCTCATACTCACTTACTACCCACCATAGTTTTAAGCAAATGTTTAAATAAAAAATGGATAGGAACAAGATGTAAATAAATATATTTAAGAGGAGTTAGTGCCCATCATTAATTATGTGTTCTTTAGCACTTTACTAAGTAAGAGAGTAAAAATGTAAATGTGCAATTGTGGTTACTACCCACCAAATTATATGCACTTAGTAGGCAATTAAATTTTCCCCTAATATATATCAGTTTAATTTTTCCAAAAGCATAATTTGTAACTTAAATGATAAACATGGTTAAAATGTATTTTTGAATACATAAAATAGATTTAATTTCTTAATTTTTTAAAAATAAAATTAAGTAAATCTACCTTTCAACTTATATTTTAAGTAAAATTATCCCAAACAATACCAAAAAAACCATATATATAAGTTAAATTATCCCAAACAAATATATATCCAAAAAAACCATACATATAAGATATATATATCCCAAAAAAAACTAAAACATACTATGTTTAAAATGAGACACCCATAAAAAAACAAGCTCAAAATTCTCTACGGCGTCTCGCCGAGAACAATAAAGTTAATCATTTTCGTATACTTGAATTTTGAGTGTTCCGTTTGGAGTCCGCTCGGCAGGCACCGTGGAATCCGGATTTGTTTCACCCTCCGACAATGTGACAGGAAATTTGCTGCAATGTTTACACAGCCGGGGCAAAAATACAAATTAATTTTACATGTATGAATTTTAAATTAATATAAGAATTAAAATATAATTATTTATCATAAAGTGCTATTGCTTTTAATAATGTGACCATTTTACTCTTTGCTGGTTCAGGAGATTATAAATCAGACATTATACAATTTAGTAAATTTAAAAAATCCTGAAGTTCGCCAACTCAACGTGTTTTTGTCGATAAAGATATTAGGTGAACGACTGATTTATTTTACAGTTAATAATGATCGTCCGTGAACGACTTTTATATATTACAGGTGGGAAACTACACGTAGCATTTCAGCGAGTTGGCCCATATGTGTATGTCTATTTTTTTTATTTTATATGAATGAATAATATTTTATGTTTATAAGACTAAAAATATTTTATGGGAATATCAATTTCTTTGTTTTTTGTCTTTTGCAATTTAATCATTTTTTTACTTAAATTGATGATGAACTTAATTAACTTTCTAAGAGTATCTTCACTGAAAATATAATGCCAAGGAATTGATGCTAACATACTGCCATAACTATCTCTCATGTCTCTGAAAGCATCACATTCTAAAATGCAAAAAGTGCACACTCTTTCTCCCAAGCATCTTTAGATCTCTTCCACTTCACACAACCATTGACGTGAGTTAGTTCTTAATTGAGCAATAAGAATATTTGTTCTCCAAGGAATGCTAACTTCAATGTACTCTTTTTGTCGCAGATCACAAGTCTAATTGAATTCTTCTTTCTACCCAACTCTTTCTCCCGTATAAGCTTACCGAACTTTTCCATAATAAAATTCTTTGACACCTTGTTATTTGTGGGACATGCATTGAGTTAATATTCTATTTTTGCATCTATTTGTTATTTTGTCTCATCCATGATTTCTTTCTCGCTCATGCCTTCATTGAGTATAACTTTCAGCCATCTCCCTACGCCCATTTGCTCAATTCTTTGAATATTGTTTTTTAAGTGGATGTTTATAATTTTCTTTATTTTATGTATATGGTTTTGAATATCGTTTTATAGGGCGCATGCTTATTATAAAATTTAAATTTAGATAAGGTTGTTGTTGTTGTTGTTGTTTTTTTTTTTTTTTTTTTTTTTTGTTAAATTAAAATTATATTATTATTAGCACAATCATATTAGTAAATGTGGTTGATATAGGCAGATTATTATAAAATTTAAATTTAGATAAGGTGGTTGTTGTTGTTGTTTTTTTTTTTTTTTTTTTTAAATTAAAATTTTATTATTATTAGCACAATCATATTAGTAAATGTGGTTGATATAGGCAGATTATTATCATGTGTAAAAGCTGGTTGACATATAAAGGTGGAATAAATTTTAAACTAAGATAAGGTTGAGGTAGTTGTTGTTGTTTTTTTTTAAATAATTTTTTTTATTATTAATTATTAGCACAATCATATTAGTAAATGTGGTTGATATAGGTAGATTATTATCATTTGTAAAAGCCTATTGACATATAAAAGGTGGAAAATAACGCCAATTAGAGTATATCAACCACATTTACCAATGTGGTTATGGGAGAGAGAGGGAGACGTCAATTAGAGTATATCAACCACATTTACCAATGTGGTTATGAGAGAGAGAGACAAACACACTATTGATTTCTTCTCATGTACATTCAGTCTTCCATGTTGACAAGATCTTAGTTAATACTATTTTACTAGAGTAATGAAAAACAGAAAGTCATACTAGAAACAATCTTGTAAACAAGGATTATGCAACTAGAAAGAAAAAAGGAAAGTCAGAGTAGAACTAGCATAGATCCATCTTAAGTACAGATCTAACATGAATTTTCTTCACGTGCAAACTTCTTTAGAATGCAAAATACAATGTGTTATTTTTCATTGTTTAAATTATATTTCTGAATATATGACCAACTAAATCTTTTAACCATAAAACTTATTTTTTTATAGAATTAAACATCTTACTCATGCATTTTTTTACTTTTAATTACTTTACAACATATTCATTTTTTTATAGCTGACATTTTTTTTAAGGGGAACCCACTTACAAAAAAAAACTTACACATCCCCTCATACTGGACTGTAGAATGAGCCTCTCAACTCAATTAGAAACAATCTTGTAAACAAGGATTAAACATCTAAGAAATTACACATCCCCTCATACTAGACTGTAGAATGAGCCTCTCAGCTTAATTAGAAACAATCTTGTAAACAAGGATTAAACATCTAAGAAATTGGGCAAGCACTGAGTGCCTCATCAAATAAAAGAACCTACCAATGGAATGTAGAAACACCCACATATATTCATGTGCCTCATCAAACAGAAGAACCTACCAATGGAATGTAGAAACACCACATATATTCAAGTGTTGAGGACGACACTTTTTTGAATGGAGATACATGTTAAGCCCTACATAAGACCTTATTTATTCATGTATATTGAGTGATTACATTTCTATAGTTTATAATGCTATGTAGATAAAACATTTCATGATTTCATTTTATTATAACTTTATAAATTTTCTCTCTTTCTCTCTCTCACACACACACATATAAAGGAGGCATAGTCTTAAGATCATAAAATCTTGTCTTATACATTGTATTCATTGTAAAAGGAAGTTTCCCCTTGAAGTGGGCTATAATTATTGATTTCTTATATTATTAAACTCCAAGATTCATAACATTGTTTTTAAATTGATAATTTCCATTTAACTTATTTCTTTCATAACTTCATTAATAATTTGGGGGTTGAATTACAAAATAACAATGTAAGTAATGGAGAAATTAAGTGATCACATAATTATCATATTGCAATTTGTATGAGTGCTACCATAAATCTCAATAATACACATACATAGAGCTTTTAGCTAGAGTCCAATTCCACCTAACTCTTGCAAAAGGATATACTTCAGAAATGATGTCTATGAAATAAGAGGCCATCTAAAATCTGTAAGGATCATTTTGAGAAGAGTCTCCAACTATGGTTATCACAACTAAGATTTTATTAGAAATAATGGATCATTTGAAAGTTGATTCTTATGGACTATCTTGTGTATCAATGGGCTTAAGATTCATTTTTCTCCATATAATCTACTAAGCATGGAAGTATCATATCTAAAAGTTTCTTAAAGAAGTTGAGTTGGGATATATTGAGTTCTTAACTATATCCACCATTTACTTGTCTCCTTTGGATTATATTTGGCCTTATTGAATTCTCCCACCCATCAATGATCAATACTAACGCAAGTTGTACAAAATTGTAGTATTCCTCAGAATCATTGCTTGAAAATAAGCATATAAAACTTCCTACTTTGTTGACTATAGCTCTATTTTCCAAGTTTATATAATCAATAATTCATTTTACCATTTCAATGTAGGGTAATATAGTCTATCTAGTTTCTACATTATGAAGGTAAAACCTCTAAATTTTCTCATAATCCGTACAGGTGTAGATCTTCTCCATCTCCTTGTATTCCAAAAGTAAAGAGTATGATTCATATATTAAAACCTGATATATCTTCCCCATGGATATTTGTGTTGCAATCCCATATAATTGCAAGTGTTGGGCCTGACCATTTTATTGGGGTCTTTATGCCATCTCACCTCATAAGCTTCTTCTACTATAACTTATTTTTTCTTCTGGGAAATTTCCTTCTTAGGAGATGTGACATATACACTTGATTAATTGGAATATCCAAACATAAGCAATGTAAACATTCAATTATCTACAATTAGACGGCATCAATGATAATTGTTTTTTAAAAGTTTACGAGAGAATGGCTTGCTATGATTCAAAGGAAAATAATTTTGGGGGCAAGCATTACATGTTTCAGGAATATATTCAAGACAAAAAATAGATAGATTCATGTGTGTGCTATAGAATTAAAGGATAATAATCATGAATCTTATTGAATAGGAAATGACATATTAGCCTAGAAAATTTCCTGAATGCTTGTTAACTTACATTTTAAAATTGAAATTGTTAAGACATTATCTTTTAGGAAAAAAAATTCTAAAAAATAAATTTAGGAGAATGTTAAGAGACCTTTAGACAATGAAATAAAACCTTCTTGTATAAATTAAATCACACATTAATATAATGTAAGTGATGAGTTATCTTTGACATGGTATCAAAGCTTGGTTCAACTCTTTTGTAATAACCTTTGGTTGATTTTCCATGTAAATAAAATAAGGCAAGGTCATGATACATGTATTCCAAGCTGAACGTTGGGAAAAAACATAGTGATGGGTATCACTTGTGATTAATTAATGGCTATGGAAATTGGCAATGGCATTTTTTTATGAAATGAAGAAAAATAGGAGAAAATGAAGGTGAAGAGACACAAATTTGTATGCAAGGGAAATTAGATGAAAAATGAAGGAAACTAAAGAAAATAGAGGCCTCAATAATAATAAAAGGCTTCTAAGGATTAGTGAACAACCTTTTGTTAGTTTTATCTTTGTTCTCCCGTTCTCTCATACTCTTTCGCACTTAGAGAAATTTTGGAGCATGCTTGGAGCACTCTAGTATTCACTTGGATTTGGAGAAAGAAGGCAAAGGAAAGTAGGAAAGTGTAAGGGAATAGTTGGATCAACAACTACAATTGGATTGCTTTGCAGGTAACATGTTGCATGTGTGATTTCCTTGTTGATTTTTGGATGCATGGTATATGCATGTGATTTTTCGGTTATGTGTTGTCATTGGCATGGAGATTTTCCTGATTGATAATGGTTACAAACTTGCATTTCCATTTCTTGGATAACCATGGTGTTGTGGGTTTTTTCCACTTGATTGTTTTTCTGATTGGTGCTCATGTTCCTTATGGTTGTGGGTTGGAACAAATGCTCTAGAAGCCCTAGAACAACTTGGATTGAGTTACTAGTCTTGGAGCCTAAGTTGGGACAAAACGCTCTAGAGCCCTTGGTGGGTTAAGTTACTAGTCCTTGGAGTCAGGTTGGACAAACGTTTTGGAGCCCTGGAAGGTTGTGGGTTGAGTTACTAGTTCCTGGAGCCCTATACAACTTGGTAAAGACGATTTGATTGATTTTAGTGATGTATGACCGTAGAGGTGGAATAACTGTGGAGGAGGGTTGATGTGTTGGCCTATAAAAACCCTAGTTGGTTTGTCTTGGTTTATTCCATGAGATCCCACATTCATGCTTGAAGGAATATGGCGTGGGGGTGACTAGATGAAAGAGAGATTTGGTTCATCCTAATCTATGGTCGGGTGGTATGTGTAAGTACCTAACTTGGCTGGTATTTCCATATATTAATAAGAGTTATTCTTCTACTGTGATTCATGTATACTTGTAGTGTTTATGTTGTTGATATTATGGCTGAGTTACCATGGTTTCTATGTTGGATATTTGTTGGTTACATTATGTTTGTTATCTATGGATCATGTCACGATTTGTTTAGTTATCTAATTATTGATGAATATATGGACTAGTAAGTGTTGTTGCGACTATGTGGAGAGGGCATAGAGCCTTCTTGGTGATTCTCAGATGAATCTCATACTCCTATGATTAGATATGCATTCATGACCTATAGCTTACATTTCTACCATGTGTTTGACAAATTGCCTAGTGTGTTATAGGCAGTATAGGTCAAGTTATACCTTCAATTTTGAATGATTTGCATTGTTGTCATGAGAAATATGATTACAAGAAGTTCTGGGTAGTGGTTTAGATAATAGCCTAGAAAATAGGCTCAGATCCAGAAATTGCATGCACAAACTGGAGATTTGGGGTCATAACTGCATGGAGCAAGGCTTTCGAGTGTGGTTGGAAGCTCACATTTGCATGCAAGTGTGTAAAGGTGCAGTTATAGGCCTAAGGTAATGAACAAGGTTCTAGGTTAGGGATTGACCACTTGGGGCGTTTCTTCATCTCCTGGGTGATCTGTAGTACGTGTAGGATGTCAATTTGTGGTCAGTTTGTAGGCTCCAACTCCTTAACTAGAATAGGAGGTGGGGTCAGGATGTAATGGCACTCGTCTCATGTTTACCCTGGCAAGCTTTTGAATTTGGGTAAATGTGGGGGAGAGGTGGTT